>CM057829.1:98754741-99388595 GCA_030068075.1 Paguma larvata | reverse complement strand
TGGAAGCAAAGGAAGAAACACATCATTGGATGCTGTTAATACAGCGTGTACTGTGTTGAATAGTGGCTCCTCCAAATTCATTTCATTTCTGGAACCTCAGAATGTGGTTTTACTTGGAAATAAGATCTTTCAGATGTAATTAGTTAAAACGAAGTCATCCCAGATTAAGGTGATCCCTAAATTCAGCATCCTTATAAAAGGAGAAGAGATGCAGAAACAGACACACGTGGAAAGAAGTTGGCCGTGTGTCCACAGAGGCAGAAATTGAAGTGATGCTTCCACAAGCCAAGGAATGCCAAACATTGCTGGCAACCACCGGAAGCCAAAGATACATGAAAGGACCCTCCTTCACAGCCATCAGAGAGTGCCCTACCTGCACCTTGATTTTTGACTTCTAGCTTCCAAAACTGAGACAATAAATTTCTGTTCTTTTAAGGCACCCAGTTTATAGTAGGTTGTTACAACAGCCCTAGGACATTATTTTACTGGGAATGGCATGAAGCATGGACTTCATACTTCAAGGTAAGTGATTCTCTGGGTCAGGCAGAGAACCCAAAAGCATGAACAGTGAATGATAAATCCTTATAGCAAAAGACCTAGATTACACTGGACTCCTAATGTCAGAGACATATAAACAAAGGAAGGGACAATTTACAAAGAGGAAAATGATTTTACTATGTAAAAGAGATATAGAGATAGTCTCAAAACATAAATATCTCTTATGATTATAAGAAACAGTGAGCTCTTTAATGGAAACTTACAAAAAATAAAAGAGAAACTCAAAATGCACTATATTTTAGGGGCACCTGGGTGGCTCAGTTGGTTGAGTATATGGTTTTTGATTTCTGCAGGTTATGGTCTCACAGTTTTGTGAATTCGAGTCTCACACTGGACTCTGTGCTGAGAGTGCAGTACCTGCTTGGGATTCTCTCTTTCTCTCTCTCTCTTTCTCTCTCTGCCCCTCCCCTGCTCGCATTCTATCTCTCTCGAAATAAATAAATGGACTTTATTTTTAAAATGCAATCTATTTTCCCTATTTGATTGGTCATCAAAGATGGGAAAAATTGCTAAATTTATAATTAACAAGAGTGTAAGGAAACAGACACTCTGTACTGTGATTTAGAGTATGATTCTCAAATCTTTGTTGCTGATTCACAACTAGAAAGATACACAAATTGAAAGCTAAGAGTTTAGAAATGCTTATAACAAATCAATCTTGCTATGAAATCTCAACAAGCGATAGGTAGACATGTCTGCTTGGGAAAGGAGACAGCTTGTCTGCTCAAAGTCACATGGTAAGTCTCATGTCTTCTGAACCGCATACAAATCAGGAAAATAGGACCATCTTTCAACAAGCAATATTTTTTCTAGCTTTATTGGGATAGTACAGACAAAGAACATGTGTAGGTTTAAGGTATACAATATGACGATTTGATACACGTACATACGTGAAACGATTATCGCCATAAGCTAAACACCCACATCTCCTTACATAATTATCGTTTTCTATGGTGGCGATAACTTTTAAGACATACTCAATAACTTTCAAGTATATAGTATAGTAAATTACCGTCCCTGTGCTGTGTGTAAGATCCCAGTTCTTATTCATCTTACAGTCGGCAGTTTGCTCCCTTTGACCAACATGTGCCCATTTTCCCCACACCCCAGCCCCTAGCAACTGCCATTCTACTCTGTATTTTTGAGTTTGGCTTTTTTTAGATTCCACAGATAAGTGAGAAAATATAATATTTCCCTTTTTCTGTCTGAATGATTTCATTTAGCAAAATACCCTCAAGATCTATCCATCCGTGTTGTTACAAAAGCAGAGTGTTTTTCTTTTTAATGGCCAAATAATATTCCATTGTATATATGTATGCATGTATATATACATTATGTGCATATCGTAATAATATATACATATCATTTATGCCACATTTTCTGTATCTAATCATCTCTTCATGAACACTTAGGTTGTTTCCATATTTTGGCTACTGTGAATGATGGAAGTACAGTGAACATGGAAGTACAGATATGTTTTTGAAATAGTGATTTTATTTCCTTCAGGTAAATACCCAGAGGTAGAATTCCTGGATCATATGATCGCTCTATTTTCAATTTTTTCAAGTTTCTCAAACATAATTCAGATATATATATACATATATATATTAAAGATGTAAGCATTTATATATTAAAACTTTTATATTTTACAATCAAGCTTTTTTGAGAAATGCTTATATCTTGTTTTCCTTTTTTTCCATTTAAATTTCAGTTAGTTAACATACAGTGTACTATTAGTTTTAGGTGTACAATATAGTGATTCAACACTTCCATACAACATTACCATCAATTTATTTTAAATCAAATCTATTTTTTAATTTATGGCTCACCATTATTAGCTAAATGAGGGAAATTATATTTATATTATTTATATTATTTTGTTTATTGCTTGCTTGATTGATTGATTGATTTTGAGAGAGAGAGAGAGAGAGAGAGAGAGGGAGAGAGAGAATGAGCAGGAGAGGAGCAGAGAAAGAGGGGGTCGGAGGATCTGAAGCAGGCTGTGTGCTGACAGTACAGAGCCCAATGTGCGGCTTGAACTCATGAAACATGAGATCATGACCTGAGTCAAGGTCAGACGCTTAACCAACTGAGCCACCCAAGTGCCCCTATATTATACATAACTCTTGTGGTAAAACAGTTTTCATTTAGCTTTTCTAAAGAAAAACATCTTTTTCTAGATGTGAAAGGAGTCATAAATCAAATAATCATTGTGTGAATGATTTTAAACAAATAAAAACTGTTTACTCAGGTGTATGTTCCTTCATATACGTATTCAGCTTTGTAGCTTTATTAGATGATGAAATGTTAACACAATAGCATGTTCTTTATGATAGTATATTAGCTAATAAATTAGCAATGCAATCCTCAAAACTTAAGGTTTATGTATAAAACATAAGGAAATAAGTTGAAAGTAAAGAATTTTTCAAATTGAAGAATATTGAGTCATAATTTTGCTAATGCAGATGTTTGATATTTCACATATAAATATTAGTCTTTTTTAGGCTTCTTTTATTTAAGTATGTATTTTTTTCATCATGATACATGTACTCTTTAATCCTCTTCCCCTATTTCACTCACCCCTCCCCTCCATCTCCCATCTGGTAACCATTAGTTTTTTCTCTATAGTTAAGAGTCTGTTTCTTAGTTTCTCCCTCTTTTTTTTTTCTTTTGCTCATTTGTTTAATTTATTAAATTCACATATGAGTGAGATCATACAGTATTTGTCTTTCTCTGACTGACTTGTTACTCTTAGCATTATACCCTCTATATTCCACTGTGTGTGTGTGTACACACACACACACACACACACACACACATATATAAATCACATCTTCTTTATCTGTTCATCTATTGATGGACATTTGGGCTGCTTCCATAATTTGGCTATTGTAAATAATGCTGCATTAAACATGAAGGTTCATGTATACCTTTGAGTTAGTGCTTTTGTATTTTGGGGGTAAATACTCACTAGTGCAATTACTGGATCATAGGATAGTTCTATTTTTTTTTTTTTTTAAGGGACCTCTATTATGTTTTCCACAGTGGCTGCATAAATTTGTATTTCCACCAACAGTGCAAAGGGTTTCCTAAGCTTTGCCCACACTGGTCGTTTCCTGTGTTTTTCATTTTAGGCATTCCGATGGGTGTGAGGTAGTATCTCATTGTAGTTTTGATTTATATTTACCTGGTGATCAGTGATGTTGAACATCTTTTTACATGTGTCTGTTGGAAATCTTTATTCTTCTTTGGACAAATGTCTGTTCTTATCTTCTGCCCAGTTTTTAAATTGTATTATTTGTTTTGGGGGTGTAGAGTTGTATCAATTCTTTATATATTTTGGATACTAACCCTATTGGACGTGCCATTTGCAAATATCTTCTCTCATATGGCAGATTACCCTGTAGTTTCATCGATTGTTCCTTCGCTGTGCAGATTTTTATTTTGATATAGTCCCAATAGTTTGTTTTTGTTTTTATTTCCCTTCCATCAGGAGACATATGTAGAAAATGTTGCTATGACTCATGTTAGAGAAACTACTTTCTGTGCTCTTTTCAAGAATTTTTATGGTTCTAGGTCTTACATTTAGGTCCCTAACTCATTTTGAGTTTATTTTTGAGCATGGTAAAAGAAAGTGATCCAGTTTCATTCTCTTGCATGGAGCTTTCCAGTTTTCTTAATGCCATTTCCAAAGCAGCACTAAAATTTGCTAAAGTTAAATAGCCGTATGAAGTAGCTAACACAATTGGTTAAAAATTACATTAATAGGAGATTGTTTGTGAATATTGGGTAAATCTGGATAAAGAATTAACCCTATACACTACTTTCCAAGGACACCATATCTCTACCTACTCAGGAACTAATTAATTACATGGCAGACTGTCTCACAAAACTAATAAAATAGCAAAGCATTTTTCAGAGTCATTTGACAAATATACACATACTACAAAGATGGAAATTATTTTTAGTAAATGGGTAACCTGACTAGATTAGTGTTAGGAAGGGAAAATCCTTTTCAGTTCATTGCTCATAAATACAAATAGATCTAAACTGTATAAACTACAAAAGATTGCACTGTCAAATAATTATTTTAAATTTTGAGTAGGAATACCTTCTGATGACACAGTTGCAAAGAAAGGAAAATATTCTGAAGTAGCAGCCAAGCTAAGATTTGAATATAAATTAGTATACTACTTCCTTCATTTTGAGAAATTCTTGTATAAAAGTAATGTCAGTTGAGCTGAACAATATGCCTGGCAATGTAATAAAATAAATGAAGTGATAAAAGGTGTGTTAAATTCAAGGTGTTTCTTTCTATAAAACTATCAGTCTCAATCATAAACAACTGCTATTATATCCTGAGGTCTAATGATTATCAAAGGAAACACCTCTTTGGGGAATCTGGATAAAAAACACAGTTCGATCTCAACATTTTAGATTCATGAAATATTCAACCAGATTGACTTATTTCTCTATCTGTTATTTTTAATGATCTTAATACTTCCATACAAGGAGGAATACAAAATGTTTTCCAGTGGCAGATTAAAAAGTTAAATGAAAAATGTAGAACTTTGGAAAAAAACACAATTTATGCAGACTGCAATATGTTATATAATTTCACAGCTATCAGTGAAGTCGGTGATTATCTTGATATTGCACAGCTGCCAAAAGTTATCAGCAAACACCTTATAGATTTTATATGACCTTTGATTTGATTTCCCATAAAAGAGAAAATTAAAGTCTTTCAACCCAAGTCACATCAAAATTAATTACAAAGTTAAGGTTAAAAGATTAAATTAAAAATATAAATAAAATAATAATGTAACTATGATATCAATGGACTATATGTTCTTTTAAGTGATGTTTATTACCTATCTACACACACACATACACACACGCACGCACACACACATCTATACATACATGCTAGAAATTTAAAACACAATGGCAAAACAACTACATAATGTTCTTTTTTTTTATTTCAAGTTTTTATTTAAATTCTAGTATGGTAAAATTGGTATCAAGTATATAATTCAGTGACTCATCACTTACATAGAACACCTGGTGCTCATCACAGGTGTCCTCCTTCGGGCCCATCACCCACTTAGACCATCTCCTGCTCACCTTCCTCCATCAGCCCTCAGTTTGTTCTCTATAGTTAATAGTCTCTTATGGTTTTCTCTCCTCGCTCTTTTTTCCCTTTCCCCTGTTTTGTTTCTTAAATTCCACATATGAATGAAATCGTACGGGATTTGTCTTTCTCTGACTAACTCGTTTTGTTTAGCATAACGCACTCTAGCCATCCCTGTCACTGCAAATGGCAAGATTCCATTCTCTTTTATGGCTGAGTAATATTCCATTGTACACACGCAACACATCTTTATCCATTCATCAGTCAACGGACATGTTGGCTCTTTCTGTAGTTTGGCTATTGCTGATAATGCTGGTCTAAACATTAAGGTTCATGTGCCCCTTAGAATCTGTATTTCTTTCATGATCACTCGTAAGCAAAATATAAGTGAAAAGCTGGCAAAATATCTCAGGATTCTTTCTTTAAAATGCTCTAATTATGAAAAGGAATAGAGTCAAAAGTTTGGTAAAGGATTTAGGAAAAATCTCTCAAGTAAGCAGTGGGCATTATATTTTGAGAGTTGATTTAGAGAATAAAACATATCCACTGAAAAACTAGAAAGTCCCTGGCTTACTACAAATAGGAAACTAATGTGATAATTCAGATATGAGCATCTATCAGTGCTTCCCAAACCACGATCGCAAGCCATCCTGTTTTCGTAAATGAAGATTTATTGGATCATATCCATGCTCTTTCACTTACCTAGTCTATCGCTACTTTTGCACAGCAATGCAGAATTGACTAGATGCAAGAGAGACCATAAAGCCCAAGCTATTTACTGTATGATCCTTCATTAAAAAAAAACATTTCCTGATCCTGGTGTAGGTTCAATTTTTAAATTCTCATGCTATTTCATGCATTTTTAATGGTATATATTGATAATGCCACGGAAAGCTATTTTCTCATTATACATCAGGAGAGAATATGCTGATCAATACTTCTTTTTGAAAAAATCTATAATAAAAGAAATTGGAATTTAAAAAAGCTTATATGAATCCTTACATTCTGAACATGATATTTGACATGTATTTTCCTACTCTATATTTACATGCATTAAGCAATACACTTATAGAAAATTTAAAAATATTTTTAAAAATAAAGCCATCTTAAGATCGATTCATGAGCAAATACGAACACATATTTTTTTTCCTCTTCGTCATCATCAAGAAGATGGACTCTGATTTTTTTAAACTTCCTTTTAATGCCCTCATATTCTAGTACTTATGGATTGCCTTCAACAAACAAGTCTCTGCACTAGGCAATTACTACAAGAAAATTTGTAATTTGGTTACCTGGATGGCTCAGTTGGTTAAGCGGCTGACTTCAGCTCAGGTCATGATCTCATGGTCTGTGAGTTCGAGCCCCGTGTCGGGCTCTGTGCTGACGGCTCAGAGCCTGGAGCCTGCCTCAGATTCTGTATCTGCCTCTCTCTCTGCCCTTCCCCTGCTCATACTCTGTCTCTATGTCTCTCAAAAATAAATAAACATTAAAAAATAAAAAAAAGAAAATTTGTAATTTTTTCTATGCCCTGCAAACCTTTGCATTTGGTTTAAAACACAAAATATACATTTAAAAATAAGCAGTGATACAGGGTGGCCATGCTGAGTGACATGTATATTGCAAAGATGGAATAGCTCACCGCGAATGGGGATGATCTGGGAGAGATTCTCAGCAGAGGTACAACTCAGTATATGTTTTGAAGAACCCTAAGTCTTCCACTGGAAAACAAAAGGGTAGAAGATTCAGGTAATGAGAATAGCACAGAAGCAAATATCCACATTTTTTAATCCAGAGTGAGCAACATGAAAACACATTGGTATTGTTTCAGAATATATTTTTTAATTTATTTATTCAGTTTAAGGTGGGGCCAGAGAGGAGAGAGAGAACGCCAAGCTGACTTTGCACTGTTAGCACAGAGCCCAACAGGGGGCTCAATCTCATTGAACCATGAAATCTGGGTTCATCTCTGCTAATATATATACATATATTAATGTAATGTAATGTCAATGTATATATATGTATATATATTAGCAGAGAAACTGCTATATATGTATATATATATTAGCAGAGAAACTATATATATATGTATATATATATATTAGCAGAGAAACTATATATATATAATATATATATTATACACATATATTAGCAGAGAAACTAATGCTCGATTAGAATAAAGATGGGCCCAGACTACAAGGATAGTAAGTGAGGAAGGCTGATAAGCTTAGCACTGCTGACTAAGAGGTTCATCGTACCAAATAAGACTCATTTTATTGAAGGAGAGGGGTTTAGTGTGAAATGGGTCTGGAAAAGTAAAAAGGTTTGGGTCAGAAGAATCTGAAAGTTCTAAAGCTTACGGTACAGAGATGGAAAAACAGTTGACAGTCATAGGCAAGAGGAACACCCATTCCAGGAAATGAAGCAGGCCACCACTGGAGAAAGGGCAGTCCTATCTGAAGGGCCTTCAATTCAAATGCAGGCTTTGTGAAAGGAAAATGAGTTTTCATGATAGTTCTTTACGGAAAGTTTCTGTTTGGTAAGCTTGTACCAATACAAAGATGACTAAACACAGTGAAGAGACCACCTACGATTTTATTCTGTCTGGAAAAGCTGGAAGCATGTTCATTTCACCTTAAGTTAGTTATTTGCTTTCTGGGTCCTCTGGGTATGTTTATAGCTCCCTCAAGCACCATTTTGAAAATATCCTTTCAGATTCTGTCAGCTTATTATGAGAATAATTCATGTTGAAGAGACCCTGACCTCTGATGTCAGGTCCTCCCTTGTTCCTTGACCCATCCTTTTCCAGTATTGGGGACCACGGACCAAGCTTCACCATAAAAGGAAAAAGTTAAGGAAAAATAGCTCAACTACTGGATTCAGCAAACCATTAGTCTTGCTGCTAATTTTCCTCTGATCTTCTACTTGTTTGTAGTCTCTGCTTCCTTTTTGTCTTTGCTCTGATAGAACTGTGATCCTGATAATCTGTTGAAGACCGTAGGCCTTTTAAGTGTAGGCCCTCCATTTTCATGTTCTGTTCTGGCCCTTCCAAGGATGAGCATTCAGCGCCTACACTTGCCCTTCAGCGGCTCAGTGTGCTCCCCTGCAAAGGTCAGGTCTTCTGAGTGCTAAGACTTTGCTGCTAAGGTCTTTCTCCCACTCCTGGGCAAACTGCAGTGTGTTCTAGAATGATGTCTCCATTGAAATTTTACTCTGAATGTAATTCATCGTGCATTGTAGTCTTAATCTTTTCCTGTTATATTTATATATAACAAACAAGCCCACACTTTTAGGCTTAAAACAACAGGCATTTATCTCTGGGAATTGGCTGTGGTGAGTCTGCTCCAGGTGGGGGTTGGTACAGGTGTGTTTCATGTGTCTTTTCATTATAGGACCTTGGTGAAAGAGTTGCCCCCATCTATGTTCTGATGATGTCATGGCAGAAAGGCAAAAAATGGGGGCAGAATAAGCACAGACTGCCTTATAATGCCATGCTCAGAAAGTACATTGGCAATTCAGCAACTTCTATTTGTTGATGTGAGTCATAAGACCAAGTCAAAAGCCAGTGGAATGAGGAAATATGCTGTGTCCACAGGGAACGCTATCAAGGAAGGAAGAGTTAGGAGAACTGTGTACAAGTACCACAATCAACCACAACACATATAAACTAGCTAAGTTCTCTAAAACCAGAGGATGATTGGTTGACGTAAGTTTAGAATAAATTCTTAATGCTTTGTTTTGCGCAAGGCCACAAAGTCAGCTTTTTCAAATAGCTTGGAAATAAACTTAACTGGAAGACATACTCTTGCATTTTACATGATGGATCTTTCCATAAGAATCTGTTGAATGTGAGTACAAGCCTGAAATTTTCAGTAGTATTAATGAAACAGTGATGGGAATGGTTGTATGTATGTGTTTTAGTATTGTTACAGTTTTGCCTCAGTCTGCTGCATTGACTGCCAGTAACCACATGCATCAGTATTTCTCAATTCTATATGCCTTTCTTTAGTAGAAAAGGGGAAATGTAGAAAGGTAAATATTCTTGGGATCATTTCTGGGCTTTCTAAATTAATAACATGATACTTCTTCCATTCTTTTATTTTTAACTAAGTTCTTCTGATAAAACAGTTTAATTCTAGGAAATCGAACTTTGCCTTCTAGTGCTTTGCACCAAAATGAGTTGCAAAGGAAATAACCCCTTGGCATTTGTATTTGCGGGGCTCAAATTCATGACCCTCAGGACCCCGAGATCAAGAGTTGCATACTCTTCAGACTGAGCCAGCCAGGAGCCCTACATTTGCATTTTTTAGCTTAATTTTTCTTTTTGTATCGTGGGGGAATTAAGGATAAACTGTTACGTAATGAATAATATAAAATAAATCCATAGAAATAGACCCCAAAAGGACCTTAAGAGCTCACCACGTTGACATCAAGCTCCCCTCCCCGCAACTTATTATCATGATCTCTTTTTCCCCGAGACAGAGTTCACATCCTTTATGTGTTAGTAGAGACATTCTCCAGTTTGCCAGCAGTTAAATCTTACCTTACTAAATAAAATAAAACAGAAGAACATAAAAAGAAATGCTTATTTTAAAAAAGCCCACATGTCTATTGGCTAGCAGGCTTTTTTGTTTTTTATGTAATTTGGCTGTGGGATAAGAATATTTCTTAAAAGCTAAGGATAAAGACTTAAGCATGTTTGCATAAATTCATATATTTTCACATTTACCATCAGAATGCTATAGAAACAGTTATTCCAGGAAAATATAAGAAGAACAAGAAAAATCTATTTCTTTATCCAAAGATACATAAATATAGGATATCAGGATATAACAAAAAACCTTAGAAACCAAATTAAAGCCAAGGAAAACTTTTCACTTAGGGGGAAGATTAAGCTACAAATTGGCTTTGTGGAACAGTTTCCATCAACTTCTTACAATAAATGGTGTACGTGGGGCGCCTGGGTCGGCTCAGTCAGTTGAGCATCAGACTCTTGATTTCACCTCAGATCACGATCTCACTGTCTTGGGATAGAGCCCCATTTAGGGCTGAGCATGGAGCCTGCTTGGAATTCTCTCTCTCCCTCTCCCTCTGCCCCTACTCCACTCGTGCTGTCTCTCTTTCTCTCTCAAAATATATAAACAAATATTTTCTTTAAAAAAATAAATGGTATACTTTAGTGTTTACTTCTTCTGATATTCAAGAGCTGCTATTTTTGGTCTCTTATGTGTTAAAAAAGAAAAGGACTTTTATTCAAAATTAATTCAGCTGTGAGAAATGTCCATGCCATATTTAAGAACACCTCCCTCCACACACATATGCACACATGTGCACATACACATGTGTACACACACTGGAAAGCTGTTTAAATCCTCTAGATTTTCCCAAATTCACAAGGCAAAAATTTCTTGAATGAAAATAATTGTGATGAATATTAATTTTTAGAAACAAAGGAAGGTAAACCTTCCTTACTTGGAGCAGGAAAGTTATATGCTAGATGTTATCATTTAAAACAAACATAAAAACAAACAACTAATAGTTGTTCAAAGGTATTAATTGCTCTTATATTTATAAAATCCCATCTGACTTTACATTTGAAATTTTTGAAATGAGAAGTGGAATATGGACACATCTCCCTTCTATCTCTACCAAATCAGTGGATTTAATGAGATGGTTACAAAATCTATCAATGTGGCAAATGAAAACTACATAATTAAGGATGATCGGTAATTATTTAAGTATTTAAAATTCACATTTAATGATGATATGTCTCCCCTTTGCTGATCATCTATTATAAAGAGGCACTAGGATAGATAGTTTTTTCAGATCACCTATAATCCTTACAATAATCTAGTAGGTAAATATTATTATACTCATTTAGATGGGGAAGCTAAAATAAAATAAGTAGCTTTGCCAAATCTTTTAACTAATTAGTGCCCTGTGTTCTTTCTATTATAGAATGAAATCTATAAGGAGGTGAATTACTCATTCTCTATTCCAATTACTCATGAAAGATTTTTATGGCAGTTGAGATTTGGCACCTTTTAAGTGCCCAAAAGCTCCCCTTTCGTGTTACCGTCATCTGTTAGGTTTTCTGCCGTAGGTCTAGATGTTAACCTTGAACAATGAAAAAGCCTGTAAATTAAAGTAGCAGATAAGATGACAATTGCAGTTTTACCTCCCTAGCTGTGAGAAAATGCTGTATGTCAGTGTCGAACACTAATCCTATTAATTAAAAATAAGAAGCAGCTACCACATTTCATTTCAGATCGTATCAAGTGTGCAAGATGCCCTTTACATTACCTAGTCTATAAATAAAATGTGAAGATGTTTATATTGACTTGTTTCCATAGTGATGAAAGAGTCTTCCCTTGAGTTGTCAAGGCGATGTGCAGTAGCCTAGCAAATTGGACAAGCACAGGAGCTATTTGTCAAGTAATAGGTTTAAGAAAAGTCAGAATAATCCAATAAGAGATGGCCTAGCTATTAATAGAACCATGAATCTCAGAATGTGAACATTTGGTTTTAATGACCCGCTAGCATCATTTCTTTCTGTGAAACAAATGTGGAGCCACAGTAAGAAAGCATAAGACAACATGTTCATCCAGGCAGCCATGTTATCTTAACATTAACAATGACATTGTTTCTCTAGAGTAGCCGAGCTTTTTTCACAGAAGAGCAGTCAGAACTCTCCTAGCTCTCAGGCTTAGTTGGCATGAGTGAAAAGCTGACCAAGGAATTTGGTATCCATTTAAAAGGATTTACTTTGAAATAACAGAATCCTTAAGTACGAAAATAAGAAAAATTCCTCGGGTGAGTGGTGGCAGGAAAATCACTGAGAAAACAAAATGTATTGTCTCTCTGTTTTGACAGAAGTGTAAAATAAATAGTTCGCAGTTGTACTTTTTTTGGCACACAGACACCTGTTATAACTGCCAGGGTTGTTGGGACCCGCCACAAGAAAAACAAACAAACAAAGCAATGGTAGCAACACAAATCGTATCTCCTTCTTTAAGTTCTTCTAGTATTTTAATTTGGTATTAATAGACAAATTGAAACAATGAGGTAAAAAAAAAGAACACTTTTTTGTTTGTTTGTTTGTTTGTTTGTTTATTTTGAGGGAGGGAGGGACAGAGAGAGAGGGAGAGAGAATCCCAAGTTAACTCCATGCCCAGCCTGGAGCCCAATGCAGGGCTCCATATCAGGACCAGGAGATCATGACTTAAGCCAAAACCCAGTGTGGGATGCTTAACTGACTGAGGCATTTAGGCATCCTTGTTTTTTCAGAACTGGTGGGTATAGCAACTTAGTCCTGGCTGATTGAGAGAAGAATAGATGACAGTCACTCTTTAAGCAAATGTTACAGGAAGACGACTGTCATTCACACGAGGAGAGAAAGAGCAGAGTAAGGAAATTACTCAGTTATAGGCGATGAAAACCAACCACAAAGGACTATCCAGCTAAAGCTAAAGCATCAAGTTGCTTCCTAACAAAATTAAAAAAGAAAAAGAAAAATGTTTAGTGACAATGACTTAAACAACTACAATAACTAGAACTCTTGTTTAGTTATAATAGGAGCACAGCCTAAAGTCATGAGCCTTTTCTGCAACATTCAATAATGTGCAATAATTTAAATAAATTTTTACTGACCAATTTCTGTTAGTTGTCTACTTGTGCCAATGGTTTGGCATTGACATGATTAAGTAGTCTGATAATTTACAATTAAAATTGGAACATATTTGCAAATGCATTCAATAGAAATGTACAAGATGTGTGCTGTTTTAGTCCATTCAGTATTCTGCAACCCCTTTTTTTTTTGGATGACAGTAAGCACCCTGTCCCCATTTCTTTTGGAGAACTACTTGATACCAGATAATTTTGGTGGGCTGCCACAGTTTTCTACCCTCCTGGCCACAATTGCCAAATAAATATTGTAGCCATGACCCAAGCCAGACCAATTAGAATCTTCTGGAGTTTTATATAGGATCAGTGAAAGAAAAACGCTCTCTCCTGGCTCTGTGGACACTAGCCGAAGTAATGTTAACCACTATTATCACCCTCTTGTCCCCTCCTGGAGAGAGCTGTCTGCAGTAGTAGAGAATGAGCCAATACTTAATAAAAACCAGGGCTGAGATGTGAGACAGCTGGGGACACAAGAAGACCCAATAACAGCATTTGAGTCCCTGGGTGGATTAGATTTAACTCTATTTTCTTGGGTAAAAAAGAAAATGAATTCAATTATTTTCATTGTTGACACTATTTTAAGTGGGATTTCTCTCATTTGCAGAGTCCCATTACAAAATATAAAACTCCCTTTTTAGTCTTTCTAAGTACTCAAAGTAAAAATCCATAAAAAATATATTTACATGGCAGCATAGAACTTCCCAAGGATATATCTTCCTTTCATTCTGCACAGAAAAATTTGCCTAGCTCCATCTACAATCCTTAAATAAGGTCAAGAAACACTCTTGGCAAATGTCCTTAAGTCCATCAATGTTCTGTCTCCTTTGATTAAGCCTTTAAAGATATTTGAAATAACTTGGCAAGGTGATAGGCTGTTGTTATTTTTACCCACAGATTAGTCCTAAGTACAGAAGTTAAAGCGACTTTTCTTTGTCAAAATAATTTTGGGCTTCATAGAACAGTGAAATTTTAAACTAAAGGGATAGGAAATTTTAAACTAAAGATTCAGTCTTCAGAGATGGGGGAGGAATGCAAAGAGACAGGAGGAGGGAAGGAGAGAAGTAAAAAGAAAGGTGGGGAAGAAAGGAAAGGAGAAATACAAGACAAGAGAAGAGAAGAGGTCTTACATAATGATTGTATCTGATTTGTCCTCTGACATTCCCTATCTCAAACAGACAATAAGCTCCCAACCCATGTTCTCAAGTCAGAAATTAGAACATCATTTTGGATACCTGCATCACTTCCTCAGTGTCCTCACTTATTCAAGCGCCAAGCCCTGTAGCTCCAACTTCAAAACATCTTCCATATCCAATCGCTCACCTGTTTCACTGACACTGGCCAATCCAGGTCACTATCATCTCTTCCCTGAACTACTAAAGAATTTACCGGCCAGTCCCAATCTCTCCTTTTTGATTTCTAGTAGCATCACCCAATCCATTGTCCGTTCTTAAACCGAATGAGAATTACACAATGCAAATCTTGAATGTTTCAAGCCCTGTGGTAGTATACATCATGGTATATGTCATCAACTCTGTTCTTCGCTTTTCTTCTTTCTAACTCTTCTCGATGAGTCTGCTTTGTGTCATGTGTTTCTGTTTCAAGAAATCTTTTAACAGGCTAGTCATGGTCTAGGTGCTTTTCTTATTTGCTCTTCTTCTAAATAACTTATCACAATTTATTATAATTGTTGGTTTACTTGTCCCTCAGTATACTATAATCTGCAAAATTATAGTAATACTTAATTGCAATAATTAATAATGTATAAACATTATTATATAATAAATAAGCAATTGTTTATTTTGTTTATTTTACTTTATTTCTAGTAGTACAATTCCTAGGATATATGTTAGATACTCAACAAATATTTGTTAAGTGAATGAATGAATAAATAAATGTTTTAATTCTCCTTTTGTTGTTTCTCTATTGAAATGGACAATGGACACCAAAGGAAAGTTAACATTAAGCTGGAGCAAACTGTTTTTGAGTTGAGCACGCTTGCTAACATGATGTTCCTACATTCTAAATCAAAAAGCTATCTCATCATTTGTGCGTCACTTGACAGGAGTGTAATGATTTAGCAGAGGTCAGTGTTTGGTATTAAGCAATTGAACTTTATTTTATATTTAATTTAATTTAACATAGAATTTAGTTTTGCTTTTGTTTTTTAAATGTTTATTTATTGTTGACACAGCGCACGCTGGCGGGGGGGTAGCAGAAAAAGAGGGGGGACAGAGGATGCAAAGCAGGTTCTGCACTGACACCAGTGAGCCTGATACAGGGCACGAACTCAGGAACAATGAGATCATGACCTGAGCTTAAGTCAGACGCTCAACTGACTGAGCCACCCAGGTGCCCCTATAATTTAGTTATTTTAATCACCTATTCATCTAGAGGAAAAAGTATACCTTGGGAGGAGGAAAAAGAAAAGTATATTCAAGAACAACATATGATGACTCTCTTTTCATACCCAAATCTAGAAATGTAGAGAAATGCTAATGGTGTATATGCATAGCCAGCTCTAAACCCTTCAGAAGAAAATTTGATTCTACCTTAGGAAACGTCTTACAATTCCAAGTAAGCCTGGTCTAAAGCTTGTGATTTACCAATTCTCCTTTTTTATGACCACTTGACAATTAAGATAGATTGGATTAAGAATCTTTGCTATAGGGCTGCTTCATTGGCACCTGATCTATGTTTCCCTAGAAGTTCGACTGGTTAATTCTCTTCATACATTTTTTTAGGAGAATTAGTCAAGTGTTTATTAATCTGTTCTTTACTGACCACTGTGTCCAATTACAAACTACATTGCCATACCTGTCTGTACTTGTAAAGTGTGGTAAAATGAATGTAGACACAGAGCATGATCCTCCTCATGGGTTAATTTCCCAGCAGGATGTCCTGACCTAGAACATGGCTTTGGTCACACCCATCCCTCCCCTGAACAGTATTCAATGGTGCCCTCTCAGAGTAAACCTAAATTACTTGTATATGGAAAAAAGAAAGACTACTAGAAGTTTGAAGATGAATATAACATCATAACATAAGTACATGAAAAGAGGGTCACAAAGGAAAAATTCCCAGAAATCCAGAAATTGTAAAAGCCACAGAAAGCTATATCAGCTATGCTTATAATAAGAAAACAAAACAAAGGAATAATGTGAAGTAATTTGCTAAAAGCAGAACCCCTCGACAAACAGTTTGTACATATCTTCTCCGGAAATGGAAGGGTAGGATGAAAAGAAGAAAGACAGAATGGAAATCCAAGCAAGTGGGGGTTGTGTCAGTGAATACATACCTACATTTAATGAGTTTAAGTTTCCATCTCTGGGAAAACTCGATCTCAGGTTATAGCAGTAATTTACAGGTTGTAGCTCAAAGGAATTTTCAGTAAGACTGAGAAAATATGAGGTGGAAGAAGGTTTTCAGAAAACTGAAAAGAAACACAATTACCTGGTAAGCAGAAGAATCACAAAAATAGCACACAAATAATCTTGATGCTAAAGCTTGGTTGCAGAAAAAGAGAATGAAGGAAAAATTGGCTGATCAGATATCTAGTTTTTAGTTGACACATTTAATGTAAGTCATCAATGTTTTCTGGGGGGTAAAGACAGCTTCTGTAATCTTGGTATTAATTACAGTTATTATGATTGTGTATCAAAAACTAAGTTCCTTGACTCTCTTTGATGGTTAAGACCAGTATAAAGTATTGTGTTAGATTCTCACCAATTGTTTCTAAAAGAAACATTCATAATTCTAAATGTGTATGGATAAAATCATGTTTGTAAAAAATTTAGAACCAATGACAGAAGAAAAAATGGAGAGAAATTGCCTTTGAAAAGATTAAGGAGAAATAAAATAACTTTAATCATCTATTCAAACATTTCACTTGTAGGGGCACCTGGGTGGCTCCGTCAGTTAAACTTCCGACTCTTGGTTTCTGTTCAGGTCATGATCTCACAGTCCTGAGTTAGAGTCAGGCTCCATGCTGACAGTGCCGAGTCTGCTTGGGATTCTCTTCCTCCCTCTCTCTTCTCCTCCCCACGCACTCTCTCCGTCTCTGTCTCAAAAACAAATAAATAAATGTAAAATTTTTTCACATGTAGAACATGCCATTTTTCTTATATTCGAATAAAGCAAAGAACAGGTGAAAGAAGAGAGGGGGAGGGGCAAAGGGAAAGAGAAGGGGAGGAAGGAGGGGGGATGGAGAAGAGATGGAGGGAAAAGGAAGAGGGGGGGGCAGGGAGAGAGAGAGAGGAAGAAACCATTTCATTTCAAGAAAAAGCCTCAGTGAACTCTCCTACCAGAAAGTACCGTATGCCCTGTCCATTGGCAAAGATGGTGCTGCGACCTGAATTTCACAAATTGGATTAGCATTCCCTTGTTTAGGGAAGACTGAAAGAGGATATGAGGAAAAGATTGAGAGCGTCCACCTGGATGTCACTTTTAATGCTTGCATTTTCAAAATAAAGCAATGAGATTTTAAATGGACGACTAATGAGTTCCCCATTCAACGAACTATTTTTCTGAGCGTTAAGTACATCTTCCTTCTGTCTTGGCTACAAGGAGTATGTTAAACTGCACTTAAATTGACATATTTATATTTTCTTCATACACCGTGTTCTTTTGTTTTAATTTTTTAACTGTTTATTTATTTTTGAGAGAGACAGAGCACTAGCAGGGGAGGAACAGAGAGAGAGAGGGAGACACAGAATTTGAAGCAGGCTTCAGGCTCTGAGCTGTCAGCATGGAGTCGGAGACAGGGCTCAAACCCACGCTGTGAAATCATGACCTGAGCTGAAGTCGGACGCTTAAGACGCTTAACCCACCGAGCCACCCAGGCGCCCCAATACACCACATTCTTTTACATGTGATTCGTGTAATTTGTGAGGTTAGAAATTTTAAAGGAACTGAACCAGGAATATCATAGTTCCACACGAACAGGAATTATAGACTAGCCAGAACTAAAAAACATCTGGCAGAGGTACTAAGAATTGATTTCAGAATGCTACGAGTACAAAAGGCAAATCAAGTTTGTCTCAGACTGTCAATAAGATTTGGCCATGGCCGTATGTCCCACCGGCAGCACTGTTAGCTGCATAGCAAATGCAAGGACCTGATTGTGTAACCATCCAGAGAGACACGATCTGCTCTAAAGGAGAAGGCCCTTTATATTGGAAATCTCAGTTCCCTGTTGTATAAAGCCTCCAGTGCTTTCCATCCAACTATCTGAAAATATGATTTGAATACAAGCAAGTTCAGGCATTCTAATTTTAGTTAACAGTAGAAAATCATCTTCTTGAACTACTTGACATGTGATGAAGTATCAACAAACAAGTAAACAAGGAAGAGGTCCTCAAACTTCATTCAGTTTTCTAGAGAGATCAAACTAATTTATCGTAATATGAATGGTACCCATAAGAACGCCCGGTGATTCATCATGTTTAGCACCAATTTGCTGTTCTCCTCAACACCACAATTTGCAATTATTCGTTCTAAATAACTTTGAGAAACACAAATTCTAAGGGGTCAGTAATCGTTCTTCATAAGCTATTTGTGTATCTGAGCTACAACTCTAACATTTAAATATATCATACTTGCATGGAAAAACACATTATTTCTTTTTCAGAACTAGCATGGTACTGAGAAGCCAGATCCGCGGCAGAAGCAAGACAGGAATAATTCTCTTTTGATAGCACCATCACACACACACAAAAAGGCATAACACTTATATTTCAGAATTTAACATTTAAACAACCCCAATTAATTTTAAAATTTTACATCATTGGGGTGTCTCCATGGCTCAGTCGGTTGAGTGTCCAACTTCGACATCGGCTCAGGTCATGATCTTGTCATTCCTGAGTTTGAGCCCCATATGGGGCTCTGTGCTGACAGCTCAGGGCCTGGGGCCTACTTCAGATTCTGTGTACCCCACCCCCGTCCCTTCCCCTACTCACACTCTGTCTCCCTCTATCAAAAATAAATAAATATTATTTTTTTCAAATAAAAATACAGTATTACATTATTCTTCCATCTGTTTATGGTATAAGTCTCCTGGGCTAGTGTTAAGACTGAATTGTGATCTAATTCAATCGAATTTGTAAACTCCTCCCCCATGATTCCTTTTCAGGAGCTTGCTCATTCATCCACATACTAGTACATCATGACTGTGAGTGGGACTTTTCCTATTGCCCTAGAATTGATGACTAGGACCCTCAGTTGGGGACAAGAAGCATCAAGTATTTTACTTTTTAATAAGAAATATAGACATGAACTACCTCATTCATAATCTGAACAGCCTACCCCCATGACACACACACATATACACACGTGCACACAAGCATGCATGTGCATATATACAAACACACACACACGCATATTTCTAAACCCAATTAAACAGGAATTGGGGGAAAGAGAAAAAGGGAATTGTCAGGGTTATGAATCCTCAATCTTGCATGGTACTTAGTAAGTTTTTTTTTCTACTTTCAAGCCAACGGAAGGGATACATCCAAGTGAATTATCCAGAGACCTCTAGAAGGTGGCATTGGCCACTCGTTCTTCTGTGGTATTTCTGTTGAGGTGGTAGTTTTGTTTGTCTGTCCCTTGTGCCTTATACCAATATCTGGATTTGAGTTAACGTGTTGGTACCTCACCCAAGAGGGCAAATCGCAGGGTAAAGAGTTCGGCAGCAAAAGGCAGGATAATATTGGGCATATGTGTGTGCAAAGGTGAAATGGTTTTGAGACCATTTGAGAGTTGCAAGAGATCTCTCGCCACGTTCTTGGGAATGCCCCATATCCACAACCACTACCTCCACCCCAGTTAATACTTCACTGAAGAACTCCTTTATGTGCCCTGAGAGTGTAAGCATTTGAATGTCTGTTCTCAGAGCCCCTCGGGGCGCTGACAGCCACTCAGCAGTATCCAGAGAAAAAACAGCAACCACAATACGATTCACATCAAGCACTTGGAACCAGGCTGGACGCAGAGTATGCGGTCAACAAACATGAACTATTATTATATTTTCTGTGGAGTTCTGCACAGTCTTTTTTTCTTATTGACTCAAGAAGTATTTGTCGAAAAGGCAACATTAAATATAATTAATAGATAATTAATAGGTAAGGACTTACAAGACCTGATGCGCACTGTGAAATATGTAACTAAATTACAACCCCTAAAGTATGAGATTTACTATTTCTGCTTGAAATTATGAAGACTATATGCTGTCACCACCAGATACAGATCACAGCATGTAACAGTACTATTATTAAATTAAATGTAAGTTCAATCAGAGTACTTAAAACCATGGTCTTTGAGTATGACCCCCTGCCAAGATTTATGGAGTCTTCAGGGAAAGTTATCTTATTTTTCTCCTAAACCTAATTAGATATTTTGAATAAACATGCAACAAAACTTCAGTCAAATCAAATTAGTATGGGCCATAGAAAATTTCACTAATCTGAAAGCTAAAATTTAAGAAAAAAAGTTATAATTCACTTAGAAATCTTAAAGTAATTGATTAACAAAATATATCTTTTTAGGTCACAAAGAAATTGTTTTTATATAGTTTTACAAGTGAAAGTGCATAAAGATGCATTTTAAATCACCCACCTCATTTCCTCCCATTGCTCTGATATTTATGTAATTAGGTAATATAATTCAAATTTTCCCAAATAACGAGGTTAAAAGAAAAGAGTATTTAAACACTGGAAAGTAGACATCCATACATGTCATATATTTTAACAATGTTATTCATTTAAATATATTATGAACAAGAACGCATCTTAATTCTCTCAGGAGTATATAACAATTTTAATCGTCTTTTAATTAAAGTCTGGGCTCACTTTGCTTTTCTGGCCTCATGAGTATTATGCTGCTAATTGCTAGCTCAAAGGATTGTCAATCAGTCGTAATCTCTTCATGACACAACACCAAGCAGAGTTGGCTCCGTTGTCAAATGTCTTTAAAAATGCTTAAAAGAGTGGGGAATTTGGGGCACCTGGGTGGCTCAGTCCATTGAGCATCTGACTTTGACTCAGGTCGTGATCTCACGGTTCATGAATTCAAGCCCCGTCTTGGGCTCCGTGTTGACAGCTCAGAGCCTGGAGCCTGCTTCAGATTCTGTGTCATCGTTTCTCTTTCTGCCTTTCCCCAGCTCATGCTATCTCACTCTCTCTCAAAAATAAATAAACTTAAAAAAAAAGAATGGGGAATTTGCTCTAGAATATGGAGTATGATGACTCAATGCAGCTCCACTGTATTGTGGAAGGCACCGAAGACGGAGAGAGCAGACAGAGAACCCACTGTATTGAATCAAATGTTTACTTATCTAAAGGAACTTGGAGGGGGGGAGGAAGACGTTTAAATTTTAACACCCAAGCCTCTCCAGGGTGGTGCATACTTTTGGATGATAGATTCTGAGTAAGCATCACATCAGAACTTTTGGAAGCTCCATTGCCCTAGATCAGCACTGTCTTACAGTATTAAGTCCCTAGTAGTTCTGCATGGAGCCCGGACTGTATATACAGCAGGGACTGCTTCCTCTGAGCCAGGTGCAGCCCATAAATCTCAGTGTTCCCCAGTACACCTGGATGCAGGGCAACGGCTCAGCATGAATCATTCCTCATTTATTATACTCACCCTCCCCAGGATAACACATGCCAGGCCTTATACTTTGCTGCATTTAGAGTTTCCAAATGAGAATAAGGGTCAGCCATGTCTGGGAGATACACTAACAGACTCTTAGACCCGCGATAAAGCTTATAAGCTCTCACGAAATATTAATAAATATTTCCCTGGGAATTTCTCCATAGACTCCTCATGCTCTGTCTTCCCAGTTGGCTGGGAGAAACTCAGAGACACTGATGTTCTAAGACCAATGAGTTCACCATCATTTCTTTTACTTATTTATAATGAATAGGGTTTTAAAAATAAATTCTGTTTACATTCTTTCAGAAGCATGACAGCAAAGAAAAACAAAGTGCTTGTAACAACATAAATGGCCAGTATGCTGTCATTTTTTAAAAGGCCTGAAGAGGCCAAATTTTTCTTGCCAAACTAAGATACAGGCAACGGAAACAAAATTATTGTTCACAGAACCACAAATAACACGCATATAATACAAAGAATGATTTCATTTCAATTGTTATTCTTGAATTTTAATAATCTGAGACATCCTTAAAAATATTCTTGAACAGTTTAAAGAATCACACTCATGAAACCTCCATGTGGTACAACTCTTTGTAAGCCATTCAAAACTATAAGCTTCATTGAGGTTATTCCTAAATCTTCATCTAGCAGGACACCTCCTACATTAGATGTCACTTAAAATTTGATGCATTCACTGTAATTTTCTGTGTAGTCATAGTTTAATAGTGGTATATTGTTCATACAAACTCTATCCACTAGAGTTCATTTTGATACCGTAGTTTACCACAAAGCTCTTATAGGTATAAGTATTATACAAAATGTTTTAATTTTATTTTCTATAAAGAAAAAGACCTTCAAAGAGCTCCATCCTGTAGGTCCTAAAGCCGTGCCTTGTGACTGCCCAAAGATATTTAGGTACAGAACCTTCTCTGCCGCCGCATCTACAATCCCAATTATACACACGGCAACACCATGACAATGGCAGGTGAACAGCAGAAACTGTGTATAAGCAAATCTCAAACAGCAAACAAATGAAAGCATGGGAGAAGATAAGCTCAATGAAAACATTAGTATTTTCATCTTTTCTTCCCACAACGTCTGAAAACTCTTCTGACATTCAGAAGATTAACATAGACCTTGATAATATCTTTCGTATTCATGTGATCCAAAGGAAAAGCAACAAGCCTAAATATTTAATGAGAAAGAAATAGTATCATCTCTTCCTACTTAGACACAAAAGTAATAGAAACCTCTTCCTTTTCAAAGTCTTCCTGGGTTTGTTTTTGTTTTTGTTTTTGTTTTTTGCCATTGAGATAAACTCTACATAAGTAAATTATTTACATGCATTTTGAGATTGGGTCAAAATCAAGTGAAGGATTTTGAGATAGAACTAGCTAGACAACTATCTAGATGATTAAAGTATAATACTTAAACCCATTTGTCTATTTGATCTGGTATCATAAAAGAAGGTATTCCATGCACAAAGGACCAACATCAGAGCACCTGGCTGGCTCAGTCAGTTAAGCATCCGACTCTTGATTTCAGCTCAGGTCATGATCTCACAGTTTCTGGGTTCAAGCCCTGTTTCGGGCTCTGCGCTGATAGTGTGGAGACTGCTTGGGATTCTCTCTCTGTCCCTCCCCCGCTTGCATGCTTTGTCTCTTTCTCTCAAAACAAATAAACTTTAAAAAAATGACCAACATCACCAGAGTTTAAATATTGGCAGTCTTAATCAGGATTTATCAATTCAATCTTCAAACACTCTTAAAGCATAACCTGACTTGACACAAAAGTAGGAATAGAAGGAGTTTTCTCCTTTTTCTAGGTTAGGATTCTGGATAAGGCTGTTCTATCTAGAGTATGTTGATTTCAAAACTTATTTATGCTAAAATCATGTAATTATATATTAATGCAAAATTATCTCATTCAAAAAGTCATTATAGTGAATTTTCTGTCCATATAAAATGGCATAGGATCATTTCTCCCAGCTCTATCCTGCTAAACACAACTATACACTCTGAAAATAATGCCGAGAACTCAAAGAAGAAGCCTGAAGAATGGAAAGAAGGTTAGAGACCACAGGACTGGAGGAACAAACATAGCAACAGGTGATCTTATGACTTCTCACCCACAGAAGAAGGCTATCCAGATCTATCCAGGTCCGGTGCGCCCTGACTGCCAACCTAGCAACAGAAGAGCCCAGGCAGACTCATCCCTGTCCTGGATGGAGCAGAAACCCTGCTGAGAACATCAAGCAAGAGTAGCACTACAAACAAAGGGGATTCACCAGGGACTCTACTGATGAGAAGCAGCTGAGGGCAGTGCTCTTCTTTCCCATGAGCCTGCGCACCACCCACCCCAAGCCAGAGAGGCTGAGCAGCTGGACGGCAATGGCAAGAGGAATCTTGCCACAACAAGGAACCAGTACAAGCAGCCTCTTCACCCTCGTTGGCTTCTTTTCCCCAATGTAGAAAAATGATGTAGCCATGTGGCACCTGCAAGGATGATCTTGCTGAATACGTGGTCCAACCTGGGAAGAATGTTTTTATCCCCCCACAGGCCAGAGACTCCTTTCCCCAGCTAGAGGTCCCTGCAGCTGGGCATAGAAAACTCCGTCCTCCTTGCCAGGCAACACGAGGAGAATAAGTGGGAGCCCCAGCACCACCAGATATACCAAGCAGACCAAAATAATGCCATAAAGCCTCTGAAAGTTAAACTGTTGGACCATAACCCACAAATGTAGGCCAAAACTTGCACGATAAGTCTAAACAGAGTGACAAGGCTAAAACAAAAGATAAAATAGGACCCAGAGTCTCCTTTCATCAAACCCTTCCATATTTCTCCACATACGCATTCGGATGGTTTCATCTTTCTAGAATGTTGTAAGAGGGTCTCATAGAGAAGACCCTTTTAAAGAAGTCGAATCATTCTGTACTGTCTGCACAGATCAGAGAATGTGAATCTGATGGAGGCTTAAGAATGGCATGCGAGATCACTACAGAAAGGAGGAAAAGGGGGGGAAAATTCTTGCATAAGCCGTAAGAAGAAAGATTTTTCTTTTCTATTGTGCGATCATTTTTCAAATTGACTCTAGCTTGCTAACTATTCACTAAGAGCAAGAGACACTTGCTTTATCTAATTGGAGCATTTTTTTTCTTTTTTCTCTTCTCTTTTCAATAACTTTTTGATCAATGGTTCCCTTTTCATGGCTTAAATGTTTTGTGATTGAAAATCTTGACTCTGTCTCTAAATGCTCCCTTGCTGAATGCAATATTCCCCTATTTCCTAGATATTTTATGCATAAAACCTCTTCGAAAGCAAATGTACTTAGCCTACCTAAACATCACTCACAAGGCCCATGCTAAAACAGAACTCAGTGTTCAGGGAACACATGATTTCAGCAAATCCGCTACTTTGCATCATCTAATAGCAAACTAATGAGATTTTTAGAAGATTGCACAATTTTTCACTGGATGAACTGATTTAAGTAGAAGCTTCATCTCATCAAACCAAACAGGATTCTTTTCTTTAATGTATCATGACATTTAATATTCGATGATTAATCCATTCATCAAAGTGTAGGATAAGCCATTAGCATCTGCAAAACAGTGAGTCTTTGCATTGCCTTTTATTAGAAATACACATCACCTTGAATTCTAAAAGCTCAGTTTGGTCCTCAAAACACTTGATCCCTTCCTTCTTTATGTTAATAAATTATCGAGTAACAGGAAATAAGTACACAAAATTGCCACTAAACCGGAAAAACTCATCTTGAATTTCACACTAAGATTACTATAAAAATTTAACCTTGTGCAAGTATGCAAGTATCTGATATGCAAAAAAGTACACTGAACACTTCACCTGAATATTGACCTGTATGAGAAATAGATGCATTCCTTTATGTAATTTAATTCACTATGAAATGTGTCATAAAGAAATGCTTAGCAAGATGAAGAGCCTTTAAAATTTCTGAGAAGCTTGCCTCGCTGAATGAACGCCAAGGCACCACTTGCTCTATTCATTTCTTTTATTTGGAATGTATGGTTCAAGAGTCAGTTGACTCTTTAATAAATCTTATGGCTTCAACGTATAGCCTAACTGACTACATTAATTCCACTGTATGTGTGTGTGTGTGTGTGTGTGTGTGTGTGTGTGTGTGTGTCTATGTGTTTAGGTAGGGTGGGGGATAAAGAGTCAATCACAGTAGGGCACCTGGGTAGTTCAGTTGACTGAACTCCCAACTTTGGTTCAGTTTATGATTTGGTTCTCGAGTTCAAGCCCCACATCAGGATCTCTGCTGTCAATACAGAGATTGCTTTGGATCCTCTGTCCCCCCACCCCGGCCCTCCCTTGCTTGTGTGCACATGCTCTCTCTCCCTCTCTCTCTCTCTCTATATATATATATCTAGGAAAGAGGGGAAAAAAAGGCAGCAGCAGCAGCAGCAACACCAACACAAGCAGTTGTAACTACATAATAAAACATTAAAGTATACTGCCACAATGAGCCTCTCTATGTAAGATGGCCATCTATGTTGGCAGCATACTATTCACATTCATAAGGTCATGTGTCTGTAATTCAAATTCATGGAGGCTTTTGTCTGAAGACAGTAAGATAAATCACAGGGAAAGCATGTCTCGACTTCACTCATGGGTGCATAGGTGGAGTTTTCAGTCCTGGATCTGAGTGGCAAGAGCATCAGCCATTGCCATATATAAACAGCATGCCCTTGAAATACCTTGGATGAATTTCACAAAATTCCTGGGTAGCCTTATGAAATAAAGCCTGCATTTGGATTTTATAGTTTGTAATGGTGTCCTGAATGGCTGTACCATATTTTCTTGGTCCTCCAAGCTGCTTGTCACTGGAGCAGGTTGTTGGGTAGTTTCTTCTCCTATAGTTAGAGTATAAAGATCTTGCCTTACCCACGGGATGTAAGGGGAAGCCATGGAGTGCTCCTCTTTGCTGGGATAGGACCACAGCTCAGCGTATAAACATTTGGATGTATGCTTGCTAAATTTTCAAACATGAGTCAGCCTTGGGGGCTCAGTTCTTCATGAGAAGAGATAATGCAAATTTACTCTATAGATGTTCCATCCACAATTTTTCTTCTTAACTATATCTCTGGGAAACTTTTTCTTTTACTTCTTTTAACAATAGTAAATAAGCTAGGTTCATATCCCAGCCTTCACCACTCTGTGTGATCACAGGTAAGCTACTTAACCAGTTTGAGCTTTGATTTTCTATTTTGTAAAATGGGAAAGAGATAGTAACTGCCTCATAGGTTTTCTTATGAGAATTAAACCAGGTAAATTATGAGAAATCCTTAAGATTTATCCCATAATAATAGGTAACCATTATTATTATCTTTAAATAGGATCTCAAATCTGACCAATACTACAAAGATTTTAATACAAATTAAGTAGAGAATCCATTTCATGTGAAATTTTACTAAAAGATCTTATCATTTCCCATGGACCAAATGTTTTAAAAATTTGAACAATTGTAAGTGTCGAATGGCATGAGAACTCTGCCTTTTCTTTCTCATAAAACCCAAATAGTTAATTAAGCACATGCTAGATTGTTTGAAGTAGTTCCTTTAAAAAGGATTATTAAAGTCTGATTCATGGCACGTGTGAAAAGAAATAACAATCACTAGAAAAAACATGGTTTTATGAAAAACAAGTGTGAAAAACAGAATAGGTATTGGAATGAAGAGACTCAAGTTCAAAACTAATAAGTGAAAGGGGCGAAGCGTATTGTTGAGGACATTCCTTCTAAAAGGCTTAGGTCTTGCGTCCCAAATAAATCCTGCCACAGAGTACTCGGAAGCCTCAGACTGTACATCTCCTTGATGGTCTCCAAGTATGTGCACAGCAAAGGCGAGGTAAAGGATGTCAGAGAACAACACAAATGTTATCAAACCTTCGGTCTGCATTCCCCCTGTCGCTTAACCCTGAGAGAAACATTGCAGTACAAATGATGAACCCAGTTTAGAGTTGAAGAAATCTAAATGATTTGCTCAAGGTCATACTGCTAGAATTTGAGGTCAAGTCTGACTTGATTTAAACTTTTCCTTTATTTTTTTTTATTACAATATAATGCTGTTTATATAGCCTGTTGCCTGGGAAGATTCTAGAATAAATCATTTTAAAATATGTCTCTTGGCATTTGTGACGAAGACCCATTGATCACTAGCAGTCAGTTTGTTGTTTATAAGGAGAAGTGATTCCAAACAACTCTTACTTACTTACTTCTCGAGGACACTGAAGAGGTAGAGCAGAGAGACACTTAGAAATGATGAATCTGGATACCAAAAAGGCATCATCTCTTATTACAGTCATTAAAAGGAATGTGCGTAAGTGAGCTAATGGTGTAAATAAGTGAACCTGAAATTGTTTGAAGACTGTAAACAAAGCGTGCTTAATATGGATTAAGGCCAATCTTCAGAAAGTCATTAAAGTATATCAAAGGTTCATCTTTAGCAGCACCCAGCTTATGCAGTACTTTTATCAATGATTTTGATAAGTATATTCGTGGCATTCTGATTACATATGAAGATGATATGACTCTGAATGGTACAAGAAAGCAATTGTGTGAAATAATTAGAATCCTGAAAAGAATTCAAACATAGGAACAATTAAATAGATGTAATTAAATAAGGCTTAATAGAAATGTAAAGCTTTCACTAACAGCTCAAAGAAACTGGCTTGAAAACTATAATTTGGGAGACCCGACCATTCAAATATAATAACTGAAAATAAACTCAAAATTTTAAAAGGAATTATGTGGCTGAGAGAAATCTAATATGATCCTAGGTTGCATTAAAAATATATCAGGTAGGGGTGCCTGCATGGCTCAGTCGGTTAAGGGTCCAAGTCTTGGTTTTGGCTCAGGTCATGATCTCACTGTTTGTGGGATCGAGCCCCATGTCGGGCTCTGTGCTAAAAGCACAGAGACAGCTTAGGGTTCTCTTTCCCTCTCTCTCTGCCCCTCTCCCATGCGCTCTCTCTCTCTCTCGCTCTCTCTCTCTCTCTCTCTCTCTCTCTCTCTCTTTCTCTCTCTGTCTCTCTCAAAATAAATAAAAGTATCTATCAGGTAGTTTTATAAGTGGTGACAGTACCACTCTTTATATTGACCAAACTACATCTGTATTATTTAATTATTTGTTTAGCACGGTTGTCTTAGCTCTATTATTTCAAGGAACACAAATCATCACATTCTCAGGAGCATGACCAGTTATTTGAGGAGGCATATGCCATATCAGTAACATTTGATTGTTACACTGGAGGAAGAAACTTAAAGAAAACTACAACTTTTCCATTTGGGTGTGGGACTTGTAAGGGTGAGTGATTAGAAGTTGTAGAGAGATGGTTTTGTTTCCACACAAGACTGAACCATTTACCAATACAAGCTATTTGGCGAAATGGGCTTCCTATGATCATTACACATCCCAGTTCAGTGCAAGCATTTAAGAAGAGGAGAGTGAATAAACAGTGTATAACAAACTCATTAAGCAGAATTCTAGTCAATAATTAAAAAGAAGGATTTACTGACACATACAGCAACATTAAGGAATCTCAGAAACATTATGCTGAGTGAAATAAGCCAGACCTTATTAAGACACACCATGTGATTCCATTGACATTAACTCTGGACTGGGCAAAAATAGTCTATGGTGACAGAAATCAGAATGGTGGTTACTGTCATGGGGCTAGTGAGGGTGAGTGGAATGGTTGATGTGCCTAACTGAGATGGGCACAAGAGGACATTCAGGGATGACAAGACTGTTCTGCATCTGTGTGCGGAGTGTATGTTCCATGGGAATGCACACTTATCAAAACTGAGTAATCTATAATTTTAAGAGCTGTGCGCTTCATGATGTCTAAATTATATCTCGATTTTTGAAACTATGCAATGAACACTCTTTGTCACGTTTGCCCCTACAGCTGACACTTGTTTCTCAGAAGCACCCTCTAGTCACACTTGCATCTTCATCACCCCCACTGAAACTTCCCTTATCAGTCAGTCACCAATGGCCTCCACTTGAAAAATCCAAGGGTCACCTGGGGCACCTGGGTGGCTCAGTCAGTTGAGCATCTGATCTTGATTGCAGCTCAGGTCATGATCCCAGGGTCATGGGATCCAGGACCACGTTGGGTTCTGCACTGAGTGTGGAGCCTGGTTAGGATTCTGTCTCTCTCTCTCTCTCTGCCCCTCTCCTCCACGCATACACTCTCTCTCTCTCTCTGAAATTAATTAATTAACTGATTGATTAATTAAAATTTAAAAAATCCAAGGGTTAATCCTCATTCCTGCCCTCACCTGATCCATCAGCCATACTCGATATGGTGGCTCACTCCCACCTCCTTGAGACTCTCTTTCACTTCACTGCTAGGACATTTTTTGTTTGGTTGGTTTTCCTGACACCTCACTGGCCGTTCTTCTCTATCATCTTTTCCTGGATCTTCCTCTCCCTGACGTCTAGGTACTGGCACCCTCTAGGGCTCAATCTTCAGACTTCCATCTAACTTCATTGATGCTCTAAATGGAAACTTGAATACTGTGACTTCAAAAGCTAGTTTTATAGGCCAATGATTTCCTACTGTATACTTTTAGCTCTCATCCTTCCCATGAATATTTGAGTCAGTTATCTAACTTCCCATAAAACATCTCTACATAGAATTGGCTTGTCAATCTTAGAATGTACCAAACAAAATTAATGCTTCCCTATGCTCTACCAAGATCTATTCCCTTTCAATTTTCTCCATCCTAATTATGTCCTGACCATTCACTAGATTGCTCAACTATATATCACTGAAATTCTGCATAGACTTATAGAAACTATATGCTAGTAATTGTAGAACGTTTCCATTTTATCCTGAAGGCTGTCTTCTTTGACTGAAGATGTTGCACATGTGAAACTGTAAGAAAATGAGATACATTAAGCCAATAAAATTCACTCTGTCAAATGAGGTCATCAATGGGGAAGCTCTGTCTCAACAACAGTTCTCTTCTACATTACCAAATAGTCAAACACACACACACACACACGCATACACACATGCACACATACACGCAAACACACACTTTATTCTATAGGTGAGATTAATCATCCTTAATTTCTAAACTTGATTTGGCTTTATAAAATCAAGAACTCTCCAGTTAGTAGTAGATGACTGACTTGGAGGAATGAAGGGGAAAGCTACTGCATTCTGAGAGTGGGGATCCCATTGCCTCATCATCAGGGAATATTATACATGTCCATTCTCAAATGCTCATTTACTGCTGGGCAAAATGGTAAATGGGAATTAGCACTGATCACATAGCACTGAAGGAAATAATTCCTTTAGCCAGATTAATGGGAAATATACCATTTATGAGGTATTGCTGAGAGTCAGATATCTTTATTAATATTCTATATCTTTCGTGCTATGGTTAAAGACAGAATGAGTGTTTTGGACCTGCTGGTAGGAGTTGCAACTAGACGTCTAAATGGAGAAGACACTTATACTGTTGGATATTGCATACAGAGTATTGGAATTAGTGGAGAGAAATAAACAGAAGTATAAAGTTGAGAGTATCTTCATGTAAGCCTCCCTAGAAACTAAGCCTGAAGCAAAAGCATGGCTCATTTTATTTTACTGAGGAATAAAACCCTAGAAAAATTGTTGGAAACAATAAAAATTGCTCAAAACCATAAAATCAGAAGAACTTATCTCACTGAGGAAGATACACATGGACGTAAGAATGACAGAAAAAGAAACTGTGGCTTTAACATTCAGGAAACAACAGGAGCAAAGGAGGAAGCGGAGTGGAAGTAAAGAAGAATTTGCAAGAAGGATGCGGCCTGAGATGCTGAAATCACTTGGGAGGATGTTTTGAGTTAGAATTTGAAGAGAGTGCATCGAACTTGCAAGCTGGAGATTACCTTGGATTCATTTTCTGCTCTGATTCTTCTGACCTTCAGATGAACTCCTCCATGCAGAGTGTCACTTCTGCCCATGAAAAACAAATACGAAAAATAAAACGAGTGAAACAAAGCAAACCCCAAACTGTCCTTATTCTTTTGGTAGCTTTTGGGGGTAGACTTAAATTTCTGAAATTTTAACTGCTTGGCTCGGCTCTTCAATCTGTCACTGTTACTTGTCCCCACCGAAAGTGACAGTGTGGTCAGAGGGAACAGGATGGGGGACAGAATATCTAGTTAGCCTAGGTGTAACAGTGTACAAAACAAAACTTCTGATCAACATAGACTTTACAGTCTAGCTGGGAATATAGAAAGTTGGCAAATAATCAAAAGCATGCTAATTGCTACAAAGGACAAGTCTGGTATGATAGGAGAGTTCATCTCTGCTATAAATTGGAAGCTCATCAAAGTCTTCTCAAAGAAAGTAGCATAAAATCTGAGGTTTGGAAGAGCTGTAAGAATTTTCCAGGTGAATGTGCTAAGGAATAAATATTCCAGCGTGTGTGAAGGTACTGAGGTGGGAAAGAGTATATTTGAATGTGAAAAGGAAAGAAGATTGGTGTGTGATTGGAGTACAGACAGCAAGAAGGACAGGACTGTGAGATGAGATTGAGTCTGTATGCAAAGTCCATGATATACAGGCAGGTCCCTGTACACCATACTAAGGATTCAAGATTGTATTCTAAGCCAAGGGGAGGGTAATGAAGGCTTGATAGTAGGAGATACTGGATGAGAGTCATATTTATACAAGCATTTGAGGCACCTGGATGGCTCAGTCAGTTAAGCATCTGACTCTTGATTTCGGCTCAGGTCACCATCTCATGGTTCGTGAGTTCGAGCCTCACATCTGGCTCCCACACTGACGGTGCAGAGTCTGCTTGGGATTCTCTCTCTCTCTCTCTCTCTCTCCCTCTCTCCCTCTCTCTCTTCTATTCCTGCTCCTCCCCACTCACCCATTCTCTCAAAAATAAATAAACTTTAAAAAAAGAGCAAAAAGCATTTGTGCTAACATTTAGAGAATGAATTGAAGGACACACAGCACGGATTCAGGGAAGACTAGTTGAGAAACTATTACAATTGTCTAGGTAAAGGCTGGTGGTACTTGTACTACCATGGAAGCAGTGGAGATAAAAATATATGGACAGAATAGAGAGATATTTGACATATAGCATTAATAGCAATTAAGGATTGATAGTACATAAGAATTAATAGAAGGACAAGACAGTAATGACTCCCAGCCTGAAGGCCTGAGCAATTGGGTGCAGGATGTAATTTATTAGACAAGGACCCTGAAAAAAGAAGTATTATGGATCTATGAGGAGTAGAGTGTTTTGGAGCTGCTGGTTTGAGTTGCAACTAGAAATCTAAGTGGAGAAACCAAGTAGACAGCTGCATACTGGATATACAGCTTTGGAACACAGAGGAGTGAAACAGAAGTACAAATTTGGCAGTATCTTAGGTGAAGTACCCTAGAAAATAAGCCCAAAGCAAAAGTGTAGGTCTTTACACTTCACAGGAGAATAAAACCTTAGAGAAGTATGGGTGAGGGGGGGTGAAAGTGGGAGGGGAAAAGAGCAAATGCTGGAGGGATATTCCGGAGCTGGATAGTTGACTCCTCACGGATGTCTCCAGAGAGCCCTCCACCTTCCGCACTCAGGACAGACCAGCCAGTGGGAAATATTTGTCTGATGGATGTCCATGCTCCATGGCTTCCATTAGCCAAAGTCCACTTACCATGGTGGCATGTTACTCCTCTATACTTCCAATGATACATTGCATCTTTGTTCTCAAGGAACATGGCAGGAAAGCCAAAGGACTTGCAGGTCACTGCAAGCAGCCAGCAGGCCTGTGGGCATGCCTTTGCCATTTGGCCTTCTGCGCAGAACTTCCAGATCTTTAGCAATTGCTGTAGCAGCAGTAGCAGCAGCACCCTGGTTCCAGAAATCCAGGTGCGGCACCAGCAGGTCCGGGAGGTGCAGCAGCTGGGTTTGCTGTGGAGAGTCTGGAGAGAGGATGGAAAGCAGAGGTGAGAATGGTGAGCTTGCGTGACAAAAGAAACAGATAGAAAGAAGACGGGACCCCCGAATGGAGGAGGATGAGACAGCAAAGGATACGCTGGGGAGGAAAATGATGGGGAACGACACGGAGAATATAATATATCGACACCTTCAGATTCAACTAAGCGTTTAGAAATAAGTAGATTTCGTTTTGGAGAAAACAGACCAGACCAAAAACCAAAAACAAGTGCACGAATAGGGCAAAGCAGATCAGTCTAGTGCCAGCTAGTACGGATAACAGATCTCAGAAATGAAAAATGTTTACTGACTTATGGCATTCTGGTGACAGAAGCCCTGACTGTTTTCAAACAGTGAGAACAAAGTTAACTGGTCTTAGACTTTGCATTACGGAAATCATCAGAGTGAAATCAAGTCATCAAGAAACTAAAAACCTCCCAGGATTTTAATTTCATAAAATTCAAAGAGGTCACAATAGTAAGCAGTGTGTGGGATCACTCAGACTTCTCCTGGGAAGATGTAGGTAGAAACGTGGTCGGTATCAAAGAAAGGCAGGCCTTGTATGACCCCTAAATGTAAGCGTTTGTATCATCGATCTACTAAATTTTTCCAGGAGCATGGTTTTTAAATTATTTTAGCAGCGCCTGATTGGGAGAACAGATAAAAGTGATATTTCTCCAGTTGGGAAGGGGTGAGGTACCTAGGAAGCTTCAGATGGTGCTATCATAAAGGTATACGCCCTATTTTTTTTAATCTAGGTTTCCAAATTCTGTGCTCATGCAGAACAAAACACAGCTCAGATGGGTGCGCAGGAAGTCGACGTTGCTAGCTCTTGGGAAGAAGTTTCCTTAAAAAAGCTTGCTCGAAATTAAGATGTATTCGAATTCAAAACTGACTTTAATTCTCCCAGAAACTGCCAACCTGATCTGGTGATGGAGAAAATACAGTTGATTGCGATATAAACAGGTAAGGTAACCAAAAGGAAATCCGAGACCATTGTGGTCTTCAAATGAGTCGTGGTCAAGTTGACAGTAAAGGGATGGTACTCTCGAGCTATAAAAAAGCTGGAACCCGCTTTTGCTAGAAAGCTAGAAAATTTGCTAACTGCCCAGCTTCACAAAACACCACGGTGCTAAGTAGCTAAGTAACTGCCCTGAATACCAACGGGTTTCCTACTGAGCTAAATCAATTCGAACAACTGTTAGCTTTTCAGAAATACATTTCACTCCAAAGAAGACCCTCCTGGAGGCAGGGTGTGACACCGCAGATGGGAAATGTGTTTTTCTTCAGTCCCTAACAAACTAAGGCTCTCGTCTTTAAGGAAAAAAAAAAAAAAAAAAACAAACCACACAAGCTCCACATTAGTATCTGATGGGTGTACCTGCTGTTCAACAGAACATTCTGACACTGCTGTCAAAGGTGATTTTTAAGAATGCTCAAAATAAATCCCTTAACTAGTCAATAGGAACTCACTTTTAAAGCTCTGTTTAATCCTCTATTTAGGGAAGGTGGCAGATTTTCGCGATTTAATTCCCTGTGATAGAAATTGTTCAAGTTAATGAAGGCGGGGTTCCTCATCGAAGGCCTATTAATGGCAGGCCAACAGTTACAAAGCAGGTAAGCAGAACAATGCAGAAGGAATGGCCAGCCAACCTGCATCACATTAGCAAGGAGGAGAAGCGGGGTTCCTCATCGAAGGCCTATTAATGGCAGGCCAACAGTTACAAAGCAGGTAAGCAGAACAATGCAGAAGGAATGGCCAGCCAACCTGCATCACATTAGCAAGGAGGAGAAGCAGTCGATGTATCACAGGCTCCCAGATCAATTTCTGGGCACTTCACTTTCTGTAATAAAAGACTCTCTTAACAGGAGTATTTGGCAACTCTCGTATGTGTATGGAGACACTCCACAATTCATGGAATACGTACGCTATTTGTGTATCCATTTGTATTCTGTGCCATTACCTAGTCCCTATGCTCTCTTGATACCTTTAGGTGTTAAAAAGTCTTAATTAATTTTGTAAAGAAAAAAAAATGAGTGAATTGTCGACAGGTAAATTCTGCTGTCTGTCTAGATCTCAGAAACATGGAAAATGGAAAATGGTAGTGAAGGACAGGAGTTAACTTTACCGCTGCCCCCTCCCATTTTCCAGAGGAGGACACAGAGACTGAATTAAATGACATTACTTGCCCAGCATCAGGCGTCTACACTTAATCTCCCGCTTCGTTGTGCTTCAGGTAATACAGGCTTCGAGGAGGTTTGTCGATTAAGGTTTGTCAAAAAGTAGAACTAAATAAGCCACGCAAGTGAACAGGTGATTTTTGATGGCATAGTTTGAGTTAAACCCAGGTAAAAAATATGATTCTGACAACTTTTCAAGAATCTCCTTCCATCCACACTAGAATCTGCCACTCAGGACTATTAGAGAAAAGGGCCTGGCTCTCAGGTTCTACTGACGGGTGCTTCCAGGAACCTGGCCTACCCTGGCCCTGCCTCCTCTCACCCCTGCCTTCTGTTTCCTTGGTCGGTCCCCAGGCTATCCTCACAGTGCCTCGTTGTCACCTCAGGGCTTTTGCTCTAGCGCTTCCCTCAGTTAAAGAACTTCTCCTGGCGCTTTAAATAAATGGGTCTGTCTCATAATTCGGAGTTCATATTGAATGTCAGTCTCCTCAGAGACAGAAAAGCCTTCCCTGACCACGCTCCGAAGCAACCTCTCTCTATCTCTGACTCTCCTTTGTTTTATTTAATATTCTCACTTTCTATAACAATACTGCCTCTCTGTTTAGTGTCTGTCTCCTCCACTTCAATGTAGTTTCATGAGGCCATGGACTCTTCTATTATTTAGGGCTAGCGTTGTCCTCTCTGAAACTCTGAATGTGTACGAAGGCAGGATAGCATAGTGGTCAAAGCAGATTCTGAGATCAGCGTACTTAAGTTAAATTAGATATCCATCACTTGAAAACTAGGAGATAATTTCATTTTTCTGGCTCCGTGTTCTCATTAAACAGTTCTGTCCACCTCATGAGATTGTCAAGATTAAATGAGAGAAAACACTCGACAGGCGTTGGACATTGGCACACAATGGCATTATTTCGAATACTATTGTTGCCAGTGAATATTTCATACAATTTTTCTGTTTCTACTCCTTTTGATTCCTTTGGTTATTCCAGGCCCCACCGTCAATACAGCTCTCTTGTTCTCCCAGGCTCCTAAAATGGCGACACCCTGCCTCTACCCCAGCCTCTCATCCTTAATCTGGGAGGAGAGTTTGAATACTGCCTCGACTAACCTTGAAATTGGTCCTTAGAAATGGAGATCTCCATTATACCCATATTCATGTTACAAAATTGAGGTTTGAAAGAAGGCCGACCAATCTCCCAAGATCACACAGCTAGTAAGTGTCTGAGGTGTGATTCAAATCAGATCTTGCAACTTCATTTTAATGACGCTTTCCTTTGAAGCCCTATTTCTTTACTCTATGACCTTGTGCCTTTCATATTTTCAACACTGAACACACCACTCCTGATGTTTCTTCTCTGCTTACCCAGCAAGCCTGCGAAGATTTTTCCAAGCCTAAGGACGCACATAAAGTGGTATTGTTTTTCAGATAAAAGGGAAATTAGAGTTTTACAGGAAAATTTGCATATGTATGTAAAATAGAAACGATGTTACTTAAGAGACAAAATTTAGAAAGCAGGTATTTGATCAATCCAACACAAATGTATAGAATTAATTGGATCTGTCAAAACACGACTGACAGACACTAAATGCCCATTACTGCCACTTTTCAAGGAACTTGATCTCTACTTTTGGCTCCTGCGATAAATAGAAAAAGACCACGAATGGGCAATTTGGGTGGCTTTTTAACAAAATTTTTAGAGTAAATCTACATTTTCCTGAAGGTTTTTCTCTTATGCAAATAAGTTAAAAGTTCTTACAGTTATGAATAATATCATTATATAGAAATAAGATGCAATACTTACACTCTGCAACTGACTGCCTCCATTCTAATAATCTTTTTGTATTATGTTATTTGCTAAGGTTTTCCAGAGAAAGAGCTTTTGTGCAAGGATCTAATCAGAGGAAAAGCTCAAGCTTATGCTTCCTATGCAAATTTTGGGAGATGGAATTCATTTTGTATTGCAAGAATTTCTCAATTTCTATTAAACTCTGCTCCAGAATAATTGCCTACAGGTAAATTACTGCATGCCTGGGCTGTTTTTCCAGTGGTCCTCATTATCAAACTGCAGATATATTTCCATGTAAAGTATGGGCTTCACTAGGAATAAAAATCGTATCTGAAAAGGCAAGAAAAGGAATTACAGTTACCATTAATAAAATACTGAAAACACTGAAACTACGAATACCAGAAATGATGATTGCAGATGTTACAACTTAAGAAAATGTGAACCCTACATTTTCTAACCTTTATGTCATTAAAATCTGCAATGTAGGCTCTCTTATTTTCGGAAGAACAGTAACGAGGAAGATATGATTAGATCAAGACAATCATCCCTATTCTTTCCTTCTTTTCTTCGCTGCTCTAGAGAAATCATATACAAAGTTAGGCAAACTTCTAATCATTTTCTTTTCCATAACTTTCCACATTCTCTAAATACAGGACAAATGACCCTTGGCTTATACATCAGTTTTCTATTGCCACGATAATGCTGTGTAATGAAACACCCAAAATCCTACGGACTTAAGACAACAGCAAACGATTTAGCCCATAGGTCTCAGGTGTCATTTGAGGCTATGGTCAGCTGGGCAGTTCTAATCTAGGCAGGGTTCGCTCCTGCATCTGAAGTCAGCTGTAGGTCAACTGTGATAGGATGACCTTGGTTGTGGCAACTGAGGGTTGCTCTCCACCTGACTTTGCTTTGCACATCTTGTCTTCCAGCAGGCTAGGCTGGGGATATTCTTAGTATAGGACTGCAGACATGTTCTCATGGGGATTTCAGAGATGTAAGAAAAAGCAAAGATAGATAAGCAGGAGCAAGCCACCTAAAAACTTGAGTGGCTTAAAATAACATCTGTTGGTTATTGTTCATGAGTTTCGGGATCTGCTAGGCAGCTCTGCTGATCTTGTCTGGGCTTGCTCACACATGTTTAGTCAGACGCAGACTGAGTTGTATGATTTTAACTGGAAGACCTAAGCTCTGTTCCATGTGTGTCTCATCTTCCAGCAAGCTGGCATTCTTTTCTGGTGATCACAGAGGAAAAAAAGAAAAGTGAAAACATACAAAATTTTTCCAGGTTTCACTTGTATCGTATTTTCTAATATACCATTGGCCAAAGCAAGTCACATGTCTGAGTCTCAAGTCACACGTAGTATATGGCAGAAACTAAAAAAGGAAAAGCAGGGGCGCCTAGGTGGCTCGGTTGGTTAAGCGGCTGACTTCAGCTCAGGTCATGATCTCACGGTCTGTGAGTTTGAGCCCCGCATCAGGCTCTGTGCTAACAGCTCAGAGCCTGGAGCCTGCTTCAGATTCTGTATCTCCCTCTCTCTCTGCCCTTCCCCTGCTCATACTCTGTCTCTATGTCTCTCAAAAATAAATAAACGTTAAAAAAAAATTTAAAAAAAAGGAAAAGCAGATTAAATATAAAGACAGAAAAAAGAAGAAAAATAGTAATAAAAAGAAGAGTAGAACATAATGAAAGTGAATACAGAAAAACAACAGCTCTTGAACATAGATGCAAAATTTTCAGTAAAATATTAGCAAATTGAATCCAGATATGTTTAAAGAGTTTAATACCTAACGACTAAGTGAGATTTATCCTGAGAATGCAAGTTTGGTTCAAAATTTAAAAAGCAACCAGTATGTTCACCATATCAACAGACTTACAGAGAAAACCACAGAATCATCTCAATAGATGAAGACATAGCATTTGATAAATTTGATATGAATTCATTACAAAAAGGGGAAAAGTCAAGCAAGCTAGAAATTAAATGGTACTTCCTCAAACTAATTAAATTTTGCATCTATGTGAAACCTATAGGTAACCTTATGCCGAAAAGTGAAAGAATGACAAGGTCAGGATGTTATTTCTTTCCTCTGTTCATCATCATACTAGAGATACTAGCCATTATGAGAAGGAAAGAAAAGGAAATAGAAGGCATACAGATAGGAAAAAATTTCTATTATCTGCAAAGAAAATCTTGAAAAATCCTCAAAAATGTTTCAAGAAATAAAAAGTGGGTTCGGCATGGTTTAATGTCAATCCAGGAAAATCAACTGTATTTAATATACTAGATTTGAATATTTGGCAATTTAGCTAAAAAACACAGTCATGATAGCACCGAAAATCAGTTCTTAAAAAATATAATTCTAAAAACCATATAAGTCTACATTATGAGAGATCAAACACAGTTAAACCAATGAAGACATGTACCTTCTTCATGAGAAGAAGATTCCATATTATCAAGTCTTACAAAATTACTTTTTACACTTCATGTAATTACAGTAGAAATTCTGCAAGATTTTTATTGAAAATGACAAGCTATTCTAAAATTCATATAAAAAAGTAAAGGCATTTGAATAGCTAAAACAATTTTGGGGAATAAAGAGTTAGAGAACTCACTGTACTGATTTCAATATTTACTCTGAAGCTGCAGTAATAAAAAAAGGGGGTTACCAGTGAAATGGCAGACACATAGATGAATTGAAAAGCAAAAAGAACGTCCAGAAATAAACCTACACATGTGGACCCTTAATTTTTGACGAAAGTGTAATGTAGAAAGATTTAATGTAGAAGGATTCTCAGCTCAACAAATTGTTCTGAAAAAATATATATACCCATATATTTTTCTTAAAAAAAGAATTTTAACATATATTTTAAACTACATATTTAAGTCTTAATATAGGCCTGAAACTAAAAGTCTTCTAAAGGAAAATGTACGAGAAAGTTTTTGTCACGTTGGATCAGTGATCTTTTTAGATACAATGCAAAGCATCATTCACAAAATAAAGACATTTTAAAATTGTTTTTGTCAAACTTTAAAACTTCCACTCTTTCACAGATGTTGTTTGCAAAATGATAGGACAAGCCACAGACTAAGAGAAAACATTTACAGAACATTTATCTGTGAGATGACTTGAATTTAGATTAAATCACAAACTCTTAAAACTCAATGATAATAAAATAAATATCCCTTCCTTTAAAAAGATTTTTGGGGGCGCCTGGGTGGCTCAGTCGGTTGAGCATCCGACTTCGGCTCAGGTCATGATCTCGCAGTCCGTGAGTTCCGAGCCCCGCGTCGGGCTCTGTGCTGACAGCTCAGAGCCTGGAGCCTGTTTTGAATTCTGTGTCTCCCTCTCTCTCTGCCCCTCCCCCACTCATGCTCTGTCTCTCTCTGTCTCAAAAATAAACATTAAAAATTTTTTTGAAAAATAAAAATAAAATAAAAGGATTTTTGGTCAAAAGATTTGCTTGGACTCCTCCCCAGAGTAGACACGCAGACAACAATTCCACACTTAGAAAGATACTTGGTATTACTAGCCATTCAGGGAAACGAAAAATAAAATCACAACTACGTACTCACTGGATACTTATTAGAATGGCTAACATTTTTAGAATAACGATATTAACACCAATGAAGAGAGAGAGGAACTAGATCACTCTTACATTGCTAGTAGAACTGCAGGATGGTACAACTGTTTTTTAAAACAGTTGGCGAGATTTTCGTGAAGTTAAACATCCACTACCATACAACCCAGTCATCCCTGTCCTAGCTATTTTTAGCCCAGAGAAATGGAAACATATTCACATAAAATCCTGAATGTGAATATGTATAAAATTATTTCATTTAGAATTGTCTAAAGTTGGAAATAATCTATCTGGCGATCAACCAGTAAATGGATAAACAATGTGTGATCCATCCTTACAATGTAACGCTACTCAGCGAGAAAAAGGAATAAGCCATGGATACATGCAAAAACATGGATGAATAATGTATTATGCTAAGTGAAAGCAGTCAGACTCAAAATGCTACATTTACATGGTTCCATTTCCTATCCCATTCTCAAAAGGGTAAAGTCCAGAAAGACTACAGTGCTGGCCAGGGGGCGCAGGGGAAGGGACTGGCTACAGTAGGGCACGTGGGAATTCTTTGGAGTGATGGAAATGATCTATATCTCAGATGTAACGATGGGTGTATGACTCCGTATACCCATTTGTCAGAATGAACTGGATTGTGAGTCTAAAAGGGGTGAATTTCACTTTACGTAAATTACACTTCCACAAATCTGACATCAAAATAATCTATTAAATGTTTTGCACAATGGGGGCGCCTGGGTGGTTGGGTGGGTTAAGCGTCCGACTTCGACTCAGGTCATGATCTCACAGCTTGTGAGTTTGAGCCCCATGTCAGGCTCTGTGCTGACAGCTCAGAGCCTGAAGCCTGCTTCATAGTCTGTCTCCCTCTGCTCTCTGCCCTTCCCCCGCTCATGCTCTCTCTCTCAAAAATAATTACATTTTTTAATTAAAAAAATACATAATAAATGCTTTGCTCTATGAATCTGCTAATGTCACTTAAAAGAATACTATTGCTATGTCATCATCATCTTGTAACTAAAATGATCTACTCTAAGATATATGGAAACGGTTTATTTCAAGTTGACTAAAAGCTAAAGTCCTCGAGGAGAGAATGTAGCTGTTATTTACCCAAATCAAATAAACGTAAGGCTGCTCTTTCCTTATAATTCATCAACATGTAAATTCACTTTTCTTTCAGTGACTCGGTGGGCCCTGCAGCTCTTTTTCTCATGGGCATGAGACAGAGACAAAAAGGAATAGACTAAATCTGTTTTGTAATAAATTACATTAGTAACCAATAAACTTGTAAAAAATTTGTTTTTTTTTTTTGAATATTTAGTTAATAGCTTTCTAATTCCAAAATTGAAAAAAGAAGGGATTAACAGTGAGTTAAACATCTGACTCTTGATTTTGGCTCAGGTCATGACCTCACAGTTCATGGGACAGAGACCCATGTCACGCTCTGGGCTAACAGCACAGAACCTGTTTGGGATTCTCTCTCTCCCTCTGTCTCTCTCTGCTCTTCCTCTGCTTGAGCTCTCTCTCTCTCTCAAAATAAAGAAACATTTTTTTGAAGTATAAAAAAATAAAGGAATTAATAGAGAGTATCAAAGTATAATTTGAAGAATGGTTAGCCATTTTCCCTCTTTATTTTTAAGGATAGGAAATCTGCCAATATTCACTCGGAAATACTGTCCCTCCACTAATTGCTGAGGATAGTGACCTATCCCATTCCCCCACTATTTTGGTTTGTAATATACAGTCAGAACCAAATATATAAAATTTAGAAACGAATACCATGAAGATGGTAGAAAAATCATCTGCAAATACCTAGTTTGAAATTTTAACAACAAACTAAACCAGTGAGCATTTTAAAATAGAAATTTAAATAGAAGTAGAGATAAAATAATATCTTGTTGTAGAAAACACTTCTAATTTTAATCATGAATATTAAAATGTGGGTCGAAGTACGACTTTCTACACTGGAATTCAGGTAAATAAGATTATTGCTGGCAAAATACAAGATAGCAATACATCACAGGATTTTCTCAAAACTTCGTCAGCCTGCTCAAATTGGTCATGAGATGGCAAAAATCAGTGAGTAATAGAATAAGTCGGCATGACTGATCTGCACAGCAAAATTGTACAAAATGATAATGAAAAAGGCTTGTTCTGCTCTTGCCAGGGCTTTGATAATCCATGCAGAGCCGGGACAAGCCTATCTGCAGGTTTTGAATCTGATTTACCGCTGCCTTCCAGATCTAGCTGCCCAAATGAGATTCGCGTAACCGCAAGACCATCTGTAAATGTGAGCTTACATTCCAGTTATCCCCTGGTGAGGCGCAGCCGCGGAACCTCACCGCCCCAGGCAGGTGATTAATCTCATTATAATCTTTTGGTTAGTTTAAGAATCTGCCCTCTGCTTTCCAAACTTCTCTCCAGAAATGTGGAAAGTATTTCCATCTGCCTATGTGAAAGCAAATATTTTTACCATCAGACTTACCTTTATTAAAACGTGTAACTTTACTAAAAGTATTTAGCAAAGACTGCATTTGACTTGTTTCTTCCAATAGCAATGTCTCCTCTTTTGAACTTTCTTCAACATTTCAAAATAAAACACTATATGACTAGGAAGATATCCAAATAAAGCAATGGTCTTTAATAAAACTTTCAACGATAAGCCTGGTGACTCTCGGTTCACAGAAATCCTGCCACAATTGTAATGTACTGATGTGGAGTCCGAACCTTGGTGAAACAATTAGAGTGGAAGTTTCTAGGGGGCTAGCTAAATGCACTACTTCCTAATTCATACCAATCTTTATATATTTTCTCTGGCATAACCCAAGGACAATGACTGAAAAATACATTAGAATGTTCCTTTTATTTCCTAAATTGAACTACAATAATTAATTTAATTGAGTTTCCCATATCCATAATAAAATTTTTATATAGTATCCAGACTCAAAGAGCCCTCAAGTATCTTTGGGAACACTGTGTTAAAATATAAATAAATGAATGCATGAAAATGAATGCAAGAAAATAGTTTTTAAAATAGACTGGAATAACTATGAATTAGCTGGAAGCATCTGGCTCTTGACTTCGGCTCAGGTCATGATCTCACAGTTCATGGGTTCGAGCCCCACGCTGGGCTGCGTGCTAACAGTGGAGAGCCTGTTTGGGATTCTGTCTTTCTCTCTGCCCCCTCCCCCCGCTCGTGTTCTCTGTCTCTCTCCCTCTCACAATAAATAAATAAACTTTACAAAAAAACACTGCTTAAAAAAATTAAAAAATAAAAAATAAAATAGAAAAAGTCCAGGCTTAACTTTTTTTCAAAAAATATAAGACTTAGACAATATTAAAACATGGTTGGAGGGGCACCTGGGTGGCTCCGTAGGTTAAGCATCTGACATCGGCTCAGGGCATAATCTCCCGGTTCCTGGGTTCGAGCCCCGGGTCGGGTTGTGTGTTAACAGTTTAGAGCCTGGAGCCTGGAGCCTGCTTCGGATCCTGTGTCTCTCCCTCTCTCTACCCCGCCCCACTTGTGTTCTGTCTGTCTGTCTCTCTCTCCAAAAAATAAATAAATGTTAAAAAAAAAGTTAAAACATGGTCGGAGATTCACTAAAAAAATGTAAACGTGCTACAATTTGTGGCTTATTTATCTTCATGCATACCATATTAATTGCATACCAAGATACATTTTGAGTAATTCAAAAAGTCAGCATCAAACTATCATAATAGACATTAGCATATTTATTAACACGTATTTGCATATTTGTTCTGTGAGTCATAAAGACAGCTATAAAAACAGGATCCATGCAGAATCTGGAAAAACAATAAGCAGCTGGGGAGCAAGGGTGTGTTTTAATATACATATTATTAGTGGATTTAGCTATAAGGCATGTTCACTTGAAACATCTGTTTCTCAGCTGTACTCTGTGTTCAATGCCATGATTATTAGTGGTCTCGTTACTTCCAAAAATATAAAGTTTGTTATTAACTTCGATAAGTATATAATTTCACTTTGCTCTCTCCACATGTGTTACTGACATAAGATGCATTGTTTGTTTCCATTTCAATTTGGCACCACTTACTATTGTTTTTGCTGAACAATTGAGTTCACATTTTGAATGTTTCCCGTGTGGATTATGAAGTACACAATTGGAACTAAAGTGACCTCCAGCAGATTTTTGTCATACGTAGAGCCCATAAAATAATAGCTAAAAACAAAGTGGTGGCTCTGAAGACAATATAGAGGATTTTTACCTCAAAGTAGGCAATAATTTTTTAAACATCGATTTGTTATAATGTATGTAGATGGATCATACATAACACGGTTGGTGCACTTTCATATGAGTCAAGGAGTTGTGATCCTTACCATTACTCACACAATTCTGAAATAACCTAAAATCCTGAAATAATCAATGAGCACCAGGGAAAGTATATGGTTCCTTGAGAAATGGGTTACAGTTGTTATCAACTTATTTTAAGCATTTTCTTATTTTAGAATAACACATAGAGGGTTGCATGGTGGCTCCACTGATTAGCGTTCAACTCTTGATTTCGGCTCAGATCATGATTTCACGGTTGGTGAGATTGAACCCCGCATCGGGAGCCTGTTTAAGATTCTCTCTCTCTCTCCCTTCCTCTGCCCACTCTCCCACCCCTCTTCTCAAAAATAAAGAAGAGCAAGAGGTGATCGATGGTTGCCTCATGGAGGATGGATTAAATCAAGGCAGGTGCGAACTGGGAGCAACAGATTATGAGTGTGTTTCAGAGGCCCATACAAAACACAGCAGTGACTAAACTAGAATGGTAGCAGGGGATAAATAAATGTGGGGGGATTCAAATATATGACAGAGGACCTACAAAACTCATTGAGTAAATTTAGGAATAAGTTAAAGATAATGATGATGGTTTCTGGGATTTTTGACTCTCAACACTCAAATAGATGTTTTATTAGTTGTCTACTGTTGCACAACAAATCACTACAAATACAGTAATTTAAAATAACACCTGCTTATTAATTACAGGTTTGTGAGTTATAAGTTAGGGATGGCATGACTGCAATCTATTCTCAAGGTGTCACAAAGCTGAAATCAAGGTGATAGTTGAGTTGAATTCTTGTTCGAAGTCTACCAAAAAAGTCCTCTTTCCAGCTTACTCTTGTTGGTGAATTTACTTCTTTGAGTTTGTAGGACTGAGGTCTTTTTTCTTGCTGCTCTCTGCTACTAGAAGCCACCCACATTCCTTGTCACATGGCCTTTTCTATCTTGAAGCCAGAAATGGTGTCCCAAATCCCTCCCAAGCTTCCAAGCTTGACTTCCTTCTCTGCTTTCAAAGGACTCATGTGATTAGATTAGTTCCATCTGAATCTCCCTTCTGAAAGTCAACTATGCCAGATAACATAACTCAATCGTGGAAGTGAAAACCAAAATACCCACAGGAATTGCACAGAGTGGGGGACACCATAGAGCCCTGCCTAACACAGATGGTGGCACAAAGGACGTGATGGATATGGAGGGGGAAGAGGCTGATGAAAAGAAGCTGGGCTCAAGTTTGGAAAGATGAGTTGAGGAACCAGTGAATAATCAGGTGGAGATGTGAGTATGCCACTGGTTATACGCCTTTGGAGTTTATTTAGGAGGATGATATGGACTAAAGAAAAAGAAATGAGAGCATTTGGCATCTAGTTAATAACTGAACATATAAGAATGGATTATATCAACTATGGGTAGATACACACATCCCAGGACCAAGCCCTGAGGACCTGGGATGTTGACAGGATGAGTAGAAACAGAAAATTGGTGCCCAAGAGGAAAACTAGCACAACCTGCTGACGCAAATTCCAAGAAGAGAGGTAACTGAAGGAAGTAGGACTTGTTTATCTGTGTTAAATCTTGCTAAGAAATCTAGTATGAAAACTACTCAAATATACCCCCGGGGGTGTGGTGACAAGGAGTTAGGGGTTACCATGAACAAGACTGTTTCTATAAAATGGTGGGACCAGAAGCCAGACTGTTTGAAGAGGGAAATCAGGATGAATTCTGGAAATGGAATCAATGAGCTGTAGACAATTCTTTAAGTAACTGGCTATCAGGGAAAGATATATCGAGATTTTTGTTTTGTTTATTTGTTTCTTTCTTTTAAGATGCGAGAGACTTCAGCAAATTTAAACTCAAATGAAATGAAAAGAATTCAGCAGAAGAGGCTGGAGAGGGACAACAAAACCGCTGAAATAGATCATTGGAACTCGGTTGGGAAAGTAAATTTTCTAGAAACACCTCTATCTTTATAATTCGACCGAGAGAGGGAAGGGTGGGTGTGGAAGCACAAAAATTGGTGCAATAATGAGGATACTCCCACCTACTTTCTAAGTAAAGTTTCTGAGAGTGAATAAGAATGGACTAAAGCAACGGACGGAAGGTTTGAGGGGAAGAAAGTTTAAATTTGCCTTTGTGGTGAATTGGAGAGGAAGCTGTCCCTTCACTTTCTCTAAGACTCAATTTCCTGATCTTCAAAATGGGAAATAAAGCTACCATTCAATTGTAGTATTTGCGAAGCCTAGTAGAAACTCTGTTACTGTCTTTTCCAGTACGAGTAGAAGGTGGATAAGGGAAATGGAGATTAGTAATGGCTTTTGGATAACCAACCCCCTATATTTTCATGGCCCAAATTCTTGCTTTCATTTCTAATTATTTAATTCCTACTTGTTCCCTAGTTTATAATTTATTACGCTTTGACTTCTGGCTTCACCACTCAGCAGAAATCATCAGAACCATCCGATATTTAAATCCAAGATCTCTGTAACAGTCTGTTTACCTCTCTCTCAGCTTTTGTGCTCCCTTGCGTTCTATCCTTTGTCTTCTTATAAATTTATTTAGAGGAACTGCAACATCTCTTTATCTCTAACAGTTTTAGTAATGGTACCTCCATTTCAAATCTCTTTTCGACCCAACTAGACTTTCATATTACAAATTGCCTACCAAGTATCAAACATGAATTCAAAACTATCCCAAGGGTGATTTCCCATTGAACCTAGTTCTTCTGAATTCTTGAATTCACTTTTGCTGTCCTCTCTTAGTCATAACAGTCACGGACCTGCCCAGATTGAAGTGAAACCTCCAAATCTGGATGAAAGGAGTCTGAAGAATGTGCTGCCATGTTTTAAAACTGTGATGGTGCAAAACCAATAAAATTTTATTGGCCACATGGAAAACATGTGAGCAGGCTGTTGCTGTTGAGAGCTTCACCACATCTGGTTTGGTTATGAGGAAGAGCTGAGTGGGAGCTGAGCAGGAAAACACACAGACAGCCCTTATGGTGGAGATGATAGAGGAGCCAGAGGCAGCAAGAAGGAGCCTTGGAGCTGCTAGTCCTGGCTGGATAATGAGGAATAAACTGAAAATAATGCACTCACAACTGTTCCTCTAAGGAACATCTTTAATTGTCCATAAGATGGTCCTGGTCCTTCCTCAGATAGCTAGTTCAGCAAGTATGAACCTCACTTAAAGATGTCTAATCAAACGAACCAAAACAGCATACTAAAGACAAATTAAAAAAAAGAAAGAGAAAAAGCAAAATGGAAAATAATAAATATTAACATTTTTTAAATTGCTGAAATTGGTATGGTACGGAAGAAAATGGTACCTGAACAGGTAGCTTTGAAATGAAATTTTAAAAACTTACGGAACAGTCACTTCTGTAATAGAAAAATGGAAGATAGAACTAAGAATGATCAGGACAATATGGTGAAGTTATTGAAAAGAAGAATATATGATCTGGCTGAACTCATTAAAGAAATGGAAGAGAAAAACGAAACCATCCCAGAAAAGAAGCCCACACTGGAATCTACTCTGAAGAAGAAGGTATTATTGTCAACACAGGAAGAGACATGCAGGCCAGGATTTGACTAAAGTTAACAACAAGAAATGAAGCCAAGTGTTTAAGTGGATTATGGTGAAAATATTATATATGGAGTGTACGTCCAAGAAATGAAAAAAGTTCAATAATTGGAGTCCTAGAATACAGTTGAAAATAATGGAACATAAGAAAATTATTCAAACATATAATTCAAGCAAGTATTCCAGAAATGAACACAAAAGAACTTGAATCTAAAGACTGGAAGGTTATACTGTATCTCAAAAATGTAGAATGAGCCCTACTAAGACATACCTTAGAATATTTAGTGGACTTCACAGGTAATAAGGAAATGTTTTGGTTGAATAGGCAAATAATTATGGGATCTGTTGTGGAAAAAACATGGTCAAACTGGCTAGTGTCTGGTTTCTCCACAAATAGTCAAATTAGAAGAAAATGGAGTAATACTTTACAAACTAACAAAAAAAGTAAACAAAACCCAAGAATTTTTTGCCCAGGGGAAGAAAATGTTTAAGACTAGAAAGCAAAAGGAAGACATATTTAAATAAGCAAGAACTCATGTATCACGGATTCCAAGTGCCCTCTCAGAGAAAGTACTGAAAAACACACTTCAGTCAACTCAAAACTGACATACAGTTATTTTTAATTTTTTTTGTTTTATTATTTATTTTTGAGACATTGAGAGACAGAGCATGAGCAGGGGAGGGGCAGAGACAGAGGGAGACACAGAATCTGAAGCAGTTCCTGGCTCTGAGCTGTCAGCACAGACCCCAACGCAGGGCTTGAACTCATGAATCGCGAAATCATGACACTTAACCGTCTTAACGCAACCGTTAAGTTGGACGCTTAACCGTCTGAGCCACCCAGGTGCCCCAATAAAGTTATAAAAGGAGTGATGTTAAATTGAAACTATTTAATTCTACGATTAAGACAAAAACAAGTGTAGTGATTATGGTGATAGAACAGAATGTAAATGGTATAAAACCTTTGTAGAATTGAAACAGCTGACTTAAGAAGGGAAGAGGGAAGGAGGTAATTAAGTGTGCCAATTCTATTATTTTTTATATCAAAAAGAGGATCAATAGAGATCATTTAAAATTATTAAGAAAGCAACAGAAGTATTTCTGAAATAGAAAATAAATATGAAATATATGAATTAATGAAAATATTCTGGGAAAGGGAAAGGGCAAGAAGAGGAAGAATTTGAAAATAAGCCAACTTCATCATGGTTTAGTAAAGTTTTAGCAGGAAGTCTATAGTTCCATGACTAAAAAGTGAAAATGAAAACATAATCATTAGACAAAAAGAAATATCAAAATTATTAAAAAAAAAAACAAAACTCCTTTACAACGTACTCACACACCAGCCGGGAAATAGAAAGCAGACTAGTAATATGTTAGTTATAATAACATAACTAAAACCAAACCTCTTGTTCGTATAAAAATATAGGGACATACATAGTAGTCAAAGAAAAAAATTCTCAACTACAGATTACAAATAGGCAGCACAACAATTTTATTTAGAAAGATGTTTCTTGCATCACTATGGAGCAGAAGAAGGAAGTTACTTGAAAAGATCGAAAACTGAAGAACTGAAAAGACATACTAGACAAACATAAACAGAAATCAGAGGCTGTGAATTTAATAGATGAGATTGAATTTGGGAGAAAACCATTAAATCAGATGGAGGTTAGACACGAGTTTCAAACCTCATGAATATCTAACCGTATGAGTGTACCCATACCAAATAGCATTGTGTTAGTATACATAAAGAAATAAAGGGGAGAAACACAAGGAGAAATTGAAATGTATTAATAGTAGAAAACCTTAGGGGTGCACAGGTGGCTCAGTCAGTTGAGCGACCAACTTCAGCTCAGGTCTTGATCTCGTGGTTCATGAGTTCTAGCCCCCCATCGGGCTCGCTACTGTCAGCACAGTGCCCGCTTTAGATCCTCTGTCCTCCTCTCTCCCTGCCCCTCCCTCCCCCATGCTTTCTCTCTCTCAAAAATAAATAATTTTTTTTTTAAAAATAGCAGAAAACTTTAATTCACTTCTCACAGCGAGTGATACTTCAAGTAGACGCAAAATTAGTAAGAAAATAGAAGACATAAATGCATGACGATTTTTAAGGTAGATTTAATAGACACATCAAATTTGTTATCTTGAAAACAGAAATGACAATTTCTTTTTAAGGGCACATGGAATATTCACAGTGATAATTATTTATGAAAGGTAAAAAAGAATAATAAATTAAGGACACCTGGGTGGCTCAGTCAGTTACGCATATGACTTCGGCTCAGGTCATGATCTCGCAGTTTGTAAGTTTGAGCCCCATGTTGGGCTCTGTGCTGACACCTCGGAGGCCAGAACCTGCTTCAGATTCTGTGTCTCCTTCTCTCTCTACCCCTCTCCTGCTCAAGTTATGCCTGCCTCTGTCAAAAATTAATAAACATTAAAAATTTTTTAAATAAATAAATACATATTTATGTGTATATGTATGTATATGCATGTGTGTTTTATAGATATAGGTGATATTTATATGTATACATATATGAATCATACTTTTATATATGTATCAACTTGCCTAATCACAAAGCAAAAAGACTAGAATTTTAAGACAAAAAAAAAAAAAGACAAACTTACTATCTACAAATTTTACTACCATCACCCTCTACCTACCCACAAAAATCTTCTCTTAAACAACTTCAGTGTCCTAAAGAAAATAAAAAACAAAATAACTGAATATGTTTTAGTTAGAACAAGGCTATGAAGAAATTCCATATCCTTTTAAGTAAGTATATTAAGCATCTAAGTAAAGAGCATAGATCATGAAAAATCAAGCAAATTTATAAAAAGAAGAATTTAGAAAGCAGTTAATTGGGAGCAATAAAATGCTAGAATTATTTTTAAGAGTAAGTAAGTTTTATTTAAAGAATAACAAAACAAGAGGCACATGGGCGGCTCAGTAGGTTTAGCGTCCAACTCTTCGTTTTGGCTCCTGTCATTATCTCACAGTTCGTGAGATCTATCCCCACTTTGGACTCTGCACTTACAATCTGCACTTACAATCTGCTTGAGATTCTCTCCTTCCTTTTCTTTCTGCCCCTTCCCCACTCATGCTTGCTTGCACTCCCTCTCTCTCTCAAATAAACTGAAAAAAAAAAAAAACCCAAAAACTTAAAGAAAGGAGTCACAAAACAATCGAGTAGGCTTAACCAAATAAGATAAAAAGGGGAAAAGGCTAACTCACTATATAAAAGAGATAAAAAGGAAATATCAACAATGAAAGAGTTATAGAATGCTAAATATCCACTTTGATTAATCCTATGAAAAAAAAATGGTGGGAAACTGAATGAAATGGCTTTCTAGGAAAATATATATTACTCAAAGAAACCCATAAGAACTAGGAAATACAAAGATATTGATTAGTCTGGAAAAAGCAGAGGCAGTTCTATTAAAATGACATCTTTCCAAAAGATAGTTGTCTAAGCGTTCGACTTTGGCTTAGGTCATGACCTGGTCACGTATGATTGTTTTACACGCATTTTCCCCTAACCTTTTAAGTATAGCTTTCAGTGCTTTCAAAGTGGTCCAGAACATAAAAAAGAAAGGAAAGTGTCTAAAATATCTTATTAAACTAATATATTTATTGCAAAATCCAACAGGAGGACCCTAAAAAAGAAAAGTAATAGTTCTCAAAACGTGGTCAGCCAATCTCTGGAGTCCCCATGACACTTCCAGGGAATTCGGATGGCCAAAACGACTCTCATAATTATCCAATGACATTGTCGTTTTGACCATGTGGACAGTTGTGCTGACGGTAACCGTGCTGACAGCTTTACATGAATCAAAGCAGTGCAACCAACTATCTTCACAGCTGTGCGCTTGAGTTAAAAATGAGCCAGTTTCACTTAAGAGTGTCTTTAAGTAAAGATGATTAATTCTACTAAATCTCAAACCTGGAGCGTGGTCTTTTTAATATTCCGAGTGAGAAAATGGGAAGAAGGCATAAAGAAATTGGGGTGCAACAAAGCACAATGCTGTTTAGAGGAAAAGTACCTGTATGATTGAGTTGAGAAATGAACCAACCGATTTTTTTTTTTCATGGAAAATACTTCATACCTGTGAAGGCATGAAATGCCAAATACTGCCTCACCTTGAGTTCTTCCCTTCGATGTGAATAAAGGGCAAGAAACTAAGAAAAGAAACTCTGTAGTTCTTTGTATGTATTGAATGCAATAGCTAGATGTGTGTTTTCATGGAGTCACTTTGCAGGGCATAGGGAGATTTCTAAATAAATCACGTCTTAAAATTTGTTGACAATAATATATATAGTTCAATGCAGAAGAAGGACATTTTAACGACTTTCAGAAATTTTATTCTGTGTCTACATCATGGCCACTATGCCAGTCAGTCTGGCTTCAGGATTTTTTCCACGTATTTTTTTTTTAAGTTTATTCATTTATTCTGAGAGCAAGCGAGCAAAAACACAAGCCAGGAAGGGGTAGAGAGAGAGGGAGAATCTCAAGCAGGCTCCACATTATCAGCGTGGAGCCCAACACAGGACACGAACCTATGAAACATAAGATCGTGACCTGAGCTGAAGTCAGACGCTTAGCCAACTGAGCCACCCAGGCGCCCCCTTCCACATATTCTTAGTTTTCAAAATGTATTCCAAATATCAGATATGTTTAGCTTTCAATAAAAATATTGTCTAGTCATTTCATAATAAAATTAAAAGTTAATATGTTCGAATATCCACATGTCAACATTTGTACTTCAGCGTGTTGCCAACAATTCAGCCGCATAAGAGTTTCTCTTGAACTTCCTAGTTACAGAAGAATACGCTGCTTTGAGACTGAGAGAGGCCAGGTCTGAACTTCCCCCAATGCAGGTTGCCCATGAGGGAACTGAAAAAGGGTGTTATGGTTCGGTTAGTGTTTTGTTTTAGGTCTTTTTGTCTTAAACCTCGAGGTACAAGGTAGATGACTCCAATTTTGCAGGTCTGTGAAAATCACTCCATCAGGGAATTGGCCCAATTTAGTATCATTCCATCTCCATCACTTCATAAATGGGAGCTGGGAATTTTCAAGGACTCCAAAGACTGCCTCAGTGTTACAGGTGAGTAACTGGCCTAGCAGAAGCCAGAATTTACGATCTCATATCTGGAAATCCAGATATTTGGAACAAATGATCATAAACACCCATAGTCTGCCTCTCCCTCCACCATCTTGGGAAAGCAAGAGCTTGTATCCTAGAATACTCAATTTGTGTGTGTGGTGGGTGTGGGGGGAGGGTTGCATATGGATAGTATATATGCATTTTTACTAGTGAAGGCTCCGATTAAAAAATTGAAGTGATTATAAACCTCGAGGAAGGAAAACTTCAGTTTATTTAAATGCAAATACTGTATGACAGCAAGGTCTGCCCGAAGCCTCTGTGATGACTAATCTTGACTTCAGGATAAGCCTTCTTCTTCTTGCTCTTTAAAGCAAACCATTCCATGGTTTTGCATGAGGTGGAGTTACATTACCATGCTCCAGTTTATACCATGTCTTTGAGATCACAGAAGGAAAAGGACCCAATATGTATGTGTGTGTGTATATATATATATATATATATATATATATACACTAAGTTCAACAGCTGAGAGGAATGGCATATGGCAGTGGAAGCGAAAGTGTGTTGCTTTAATTTGGGAGAGAGAAGTGAGAAGTATTCCTGAGTCAAAGCTCAATGCCACCTGAATGAGATGATTTATTTTTGTGCAGCAGAATGAACTTTGGGTGGGTACAGATTTATGACAAATATACAAACACCTACACAGATCTCCTTTGGGGTTTGAAGAAACATCGTTTTCCCATGACAGAAATGATTACAGGTGCAATAATAATAGTATTTTCCTTTAATGAAAGTGGGCTTCTTCAAATTCCTAAAAGCATAAAGCATTTATTAAAATGAATTAGCTTATTTTCAATAAGCTTTTCAGCAAAGACAGGATAGATAAATGACAAGAAAGGTTGAATTGACGGACTTAAACTACAAAAATAATAGAGCTCTAAGTAAGCTAATTTTAATCCAAGCAATCAAATAGAATCACACCAACGGCCCTCTTCCAATACCTTTTCAGGGGTTTTCTATCCCAGCACCTATGTTTTCTTAAAGTTTATAAAGTAAGATTTGAATGACACTCTCTGGGGCTTCTCCAGCACTCCTCAAACCACTCTTAAAATTTAAATTCTTGATTAGAAACATTCTTTCCCTCCTGACTTACAAGAGAAAGGGAGATACTATCATCCACATTTGTGCATTTTACATCATCTCTTGTTCAGTCTTGCTTCATTTTAGTTCTTCCTTACAAACTTGTGGATGTGAATGAGGTGACCTTAATGTTACTAGGCAATACTGAATACTCAACACTCAGTGATGTAACCATTCTTGTTTTTGCCTATAAGAACTGCAGCCATCTGTCCTGCATGGTCACCCCATTACAAAGTCATCAAGTCTTTCCAAGAGACACCAAAGGGATATCACACGTATTCCCAGGATTTATCTCATGGTCGTGGCATGGCATCTACGATGTCTGTTTTGCCTGACTCCGTGTTGATGTCAACTGCCCATAAAGCCATGGGGGGAACTTCATTATTGCTGCTGCCGACAGTATCCCTCAGAATAATGTCGAAAATTTTCCTAGAAATGTTTCCAAAAGCACAGCCTCCTCTTCCACAGGAATATGCATTCCATCCATATTTTTTTGCTCCATCCTACATTCAGCATCAACCAAAGTGCCTGCAAGAAAGCAGACAATATCCAATGAATAAAAGAGGAAGATCCTCAAACTTAGGTTGCTTTTCTTAAATCACCTATATTTTGGAGGCACTGCAAAATTCCCAAGTGAACTTACTTGGTCTTTCTTGTGACACACTGAGAATTTATCTTCCGTTACGGTAGGAAAGACTAATTCACTAACCCTTGGTAAATGCAGCGATGCATGAAATCATTTACGGCAGAGCCTCAACACGATCATTTGGATGAGTAGGGTTTGCTTATTGCATTCTCTCATGGCCTGTTGCACAAATATACAGATGCCCTTAAGCTTCTCTGTGTGACCTTGGAATCATTTACCTCCCTTTATATGTATTTGGATCACTGGCCCCTTTCATAATCATCCTTTTTGATGAACTAACCTGTAGCCTTCCTGTAAACTTATTTGTCTTAGATTTTACACTCTCACAGATGTCTTAGTGATCTCTTATGCCCTCCCAATGTGCTCTCACAGCACGCTTTGTTGGGCAATTTCTTAGCACCAAGCACATGGTTCACCCGTGGTTTCATGATGTATATCTTCCTCTAGACTGTAGACACTAGACTAGGTTCTTTGAAGGAAGCAAATGCTTATTGTGTTCCTAGTACCTGGAATGGAGCTCAGGAGATATTTGTGTTCCTTCAGTGTTAAGAGGGTGACCTATAATACATCACCGAGAGAACATCCCAAACATAATAAATGTCTACGAGACACTTAAAGTTAAAATTAATTTAATTAGTCATAAGGAACCATATTGATTGAATCCCATTCAATTAGAGAGCAGCTTATAATTACCTCTGACTGGTCAATGCAAAGTAAATTACACTCTTGAACTACTTTGTTAAGACTTAGTTAAACAGCTATTGTAACTCGTTTTGTATCCAGCTATTTTCTCTTAGGTCAGGTGTGATTCAACTAAATAAATTCCATCCTATTTCAGTCATAATTACTTCCTTTTTATTCATTCTTTAAAACTATAGTTGTTGGGGGACGCCTGGGTGGCTCAGTTGGTTTACTGTCTGATTCCTGATTTTAGCTCAGGTCGAGATCTTCTTGTTTGTGGATTTGAGCCCTGCATTGGGCTCCACCACACACTGACAGTGTGGAGCCTACTTGAGATTCACTCCTTCTCTCTCTTCCTCTCTCTCTCTGCCCCTCCCCTACTTGCTCTCTCATGCTCTCTCTCTCTCTCTCTCTCTCTCTCTGTCTCAAAGTCTTTGTTAGTACTTACATTCCTGTGGGTGGAAATAGACAAAAATAAATAAATAAGCAAGAATATAAACACATAGTGATAAGTACTAATGTGGAAGGTACTTTGAGAGAGTGACACCAAGGGACTTCAATTTAGGTGATCAGAGAGGTTTCACTGAAGAGGTGACATTGAATTTGAGGCTTGCCAGCTGAGGAAGCAACTAATGCAGGAACTCTAAGGTGCGACCCTGCCTGGCGCATTCCCAGGAGAACGTCTTCCTTCCCCTCATTCTCACACGTTTGAGGTACGGGTATGCTTGTCTCCTGCATGGAAATATCTGGGTGTGACATGGAAATAATACAGAAACACCCTCAGGTAGAAAACAGAGCTTTAAATTTTATGAGTCAAATTTTAAAAAAGAGTTTCTGAGGAAAAGTTTTTACGAAAGGCTGAAGGTTTGGGCAAGTGGTCTCAATTCCTACTCTATCCTTCTTTTGGTTTCCTTTAATATAATGGGGACAAGCCAACATAGGTCTAAGTGTTCCCAGAAGGTTGGCATCATCACGCCCAGACACCTGGCTGGCCTATCTGAACCAGGTTGCCTCTGGCCAAAGTTATTCCTTCTGGTCCCCAATCTGATCTAATGCTACGCCTTGTCTCATTACCAACAGATTAAAAACATTCGTCTTTCTAAAGTTTTCCTATTTCCCTGATTTGAAATGACCAGTGAATGCCTTCCTCTAAATCAATGTAATCTGGCTGAGAGACAGCTTTATTCAGAACTGATGAACAGGACTACGCTAAAGTCACAACAACTCATTTCTATCTCCTCTATAATGCCCCCGGACTGGGACATGCCCCACTCAGACATTTCCTATAAGGGAGTTAAAGAAGTATTTTCTCATCTCTCTTTAGTTAAGGAGTCTAAGTAGCCTAAATACATTCTGACTAGTCAAAATGACTTCTTTTTTTTTTAATTTTTTAATGTTTATTTATTTTTGAGACAGAGAGAGACAGAGCATGAGTGGGGGAGGGGCAGAGAGAGAGGGAGACACAGAATGTGAAGCAGGCTCCAGGCTCTGAGCTGTCAGCACAGAGCCCGACGCGGGGCTCGAACTCACAGACCGCGAGATCATGACCTGAGCCGAAGTCGGAGGCTCAACCGACTGAGCCACCCAGGCGCCCCTCAAAATGACTTCTTAACAGATCTATTTTTAATCAATTAATCTCCTTTTACAACTGTGTCCTATTAACTTATTTGGTTAAACCAGTGAGGGTGAGGAGAAACTGTACTTGGGAAAGAACATTAGGAACCATCCACATTTGTTACTATTATTATTATTTTCCAAAAAAAATCAAAATTTGAATCAAATTCGAGTGGAGAAAATAGAAACAAATAAACCTATACTTCCTCCTCTTCTTCCCCTTCTCCAGCTCTCCTTCCCTTTCTCTTCCTTTCACTTCCTTTCTTTTTTTTTCCTTCCCTTCTTTTCCTTCCCTTTCTAAACCATTTTGTCCCCAAGCATTAGGCAAGGCAGGGCAAGGTCGATGTTGGAAAGAAGAGGGATAGAGAACAAGTCAGATCAGGTAATACAGGTTGAGGGGTATGGAAGCTCACACGGTGAGGCAGGCTAGCACAGGGTTTCAGAGCCCATGGGGCTGAGGAGGACATCAGAGTAAGAGAGTGGACCCGTATTTGGCCTCAGGGCCCAAAGAGGGTAAGGAGATCATTTGTGTTGGGAGGGTATGGTCTCATATTGGTTCCATAGAGGGAACTGATCAGTAAGTGAATATACCAAGAATGTTGAAAGCCAAGTGTCTCACTGTTGGAGATGAGAGCTGAAATTACAGAAAGGGAGAAAACTTGAATAAGTCTTGTGACCTTGGATTGAAATATGAAGTTCGAACACGTAGTCTGGTTTCAACATATACAGATAGGTGTATAAATATAGGTGTATAAATTGGAAGTGTGTGTGCATCAATGCATGTCTCCACAGGTATACATACATACATGTATTATTTTCTTAGTGCATGTTGCTGTAACAAAGTACTGTAGATTGAGTGGCTTATAAACAACAGAAATCATTTCTCACAGTTCAGGAATCCAGAGGGCTGAGGCCAAAATGCCTGCATGGTTGAGTTCTGGTGAGAACCTACCAGGTGCTGGACTGCTGACTTCTCACTGTGTCTTCATATGGTGGTGAGCACAGGGAAGCAAGCTCCATGGTGACACTTAGAGGGGCACAAATCCCATTCATGATAGCTCTGCCCTCATGGTTTCATCTGATCCTAATCACCTCCAAGAGCCCCACCTCCTAATACCATCACATAGAGGCATAGGGTTTCAACACATGAATTTGGAGGGGACACACATATGCAGTTTGTCACAATTATCTCTTTTCCCTGAGTGATCCTGGGAACAGTAATTTCCAAGGAACAAGAAAGCATACCTAATGACTACATCAAAGTTTCGGAATAACATTTCCACTTAAAAAAACCGGGACTTGTAGGAGAAACAGTTTATTCTAGGACTGGGGCAGGGAAAATATGAGATGATTCCAGAACACCTGTTTTGTTTCAGAAAGTAGAAAAAGTAGAGACATTCAAAGAATGATGGAATCTTATCAAAAGTTCACATGAACCAACTTGAAAAGATTCCCACTGGTCAAATATAGGACAATTTAAGCATCAACTAAATAATGATAATAATGGATGATAGCCCATTGGGTAAAATAGAAATCTACACTTATATAAATAAATGAAAAACACTGAAATTTTGATGAGAAAAAGGATATAAACATGGCCTCAAACTACCTTTCTGCAAATACTCATTAACTCAATACTCACTAACTCAGAGGAAAAAGGAGTAACTTCACAGTGGAGAAGCTTGTCAGACACCACTTTGATCAAGTTCACCAACCTTAATGTCACTGGTATCACTATAATGGTACAGATCAAAATTATAGAAGGGAAAACATTTCTGAGTTATTTCTGTCAAAAATGCATAACCTGAATCTAATCATGAGGAAACATCAGACAAAATCAAATTGAGGGATGTTCTATAAAATAACAGGCCTATAAACTTCAGAAGTGCCAAGGTCATAAAAGTCAAGGGGAGACTAAGGAACCACTCCACACTGAAGTAGATTAACAAGCCATGAAAACTAAATATGGCAGGTGATACTGGACTGGATCCTTGAGTATAAAGAACGTTATTGGGACAACTGGTAAAACTCTAGCAGAGTCCGGCAATTAGATGGCAGTGATGTGTCCGTGTTAATTTCCCGATTATGATAGTCAGGTGGTGGTTATGTTTGTAGGAAATACATGCTAAAGTGTTCAGAGGTGGTGGTGCATCATATTAGCAACTGACTCTCCGATGGTTCAGCGAAAGAAACATATTTTTATACTATACTTGGCAACTATTTTGTGGGCCTGAGATTTTTTTCAAAACAAGAGAAAATAAGTCAATAAAAGGGGATACATGCAGCTAGATCCTATTTCTTTTCATTGCCCTCTTCTCTCTTCTAAGGGTAAGAAATGCCCAGAACGAGACAATTGTTTTGCAACCGAGATAAGATGCCTACCCACCGACCAGGGTGGTGCATAAAAATATAAGTGCGGTCTGTTTGAGCTTCCACGCCAAGCCTATCCTGAGTTCTTAGCTTGGGTAAAAATGAGACTCCATTGATGACAGAAATAAAGAAAAAGAAAGCAAGGAGAAATAAATATAGAAACAAGTATTTGTTTAGCCATATATGCATATTTAGCATATACGTTTTCTTGTCTAATCTTCTCAGCAACCCAGTTTAATAAGTATTATTATCACTGCTAGCTCTTAAATCACTAAACCGGGGCTCACATAAGCTTTTTGGTAAAAGTCGCACACGATAAGCTGGTAATCCATCCTGGTTCTGTCCGTTGGTGGACAGGGCTGGTGGATGGGCGCGCAGTACAGTACATATTTATAAATGTGAACTTCTCATGAAGTTCATGGAAACCTCCCAGCTCTGAGAGAAGAGATAGTACTACATAAGAGATAGCCAGAGACACCTGCCAAAAGCATGATACCACCTTGATATTTGAAATGATATGCTGTTACTGTTGATGTAATGAGGAACAGGAAGAAACAGGAGGAACGAAGGAAGAAAAAGCAACAAATTAATAGATGCACTTGAAAACACCGGTGCTGCCCACTGGAAAAAGATTTGCGAAATGAAATTTTTCATGCCAAACATGAAGACTGAAGACAGGACAAACATAAGGAATTTCTCCTTTTTATTTATCCCAAGGTTAAAAACCAGTGATTTTATTGATCTTTAATTTAAAAACTCTTGAGCAGAGTAAAAAGGAAACTACAGGTTCTTTCATTATCATCATTGCTGCTGATCAATAAGCCACAGAATGCAGGCAATCATAAGACCTTAGAACCAAAATATTTTTTATTTCGACGCAATAATCACCATTCCATCACCGGTGAGTAGGGGAGGCAAGGAGTGTATGTGAAGGTGAAAGTAGGCACATGTGCAAATTGCTTGGACTTGGTGTCCCTATCATGTTACACAGAAATAGTGTTTAAATTATTTATGAATAAATGAATGAATTTAACTCACAGTTCAGTATGTTCTCAGCTGAATGCAACTCAACTTTCTCTGCTTTGCTGGGGGTCAAGTGCCTCAACACGAATGCATCCTTTGTATCTATTTATAAACACTCACATACACATGTAGCAGTGTATTAGTGTGTTTGACAACTTGGTTCAAGTTGCAAAACCTTGTATAGAAAAGATGCCTAATGGACTTGGCCTTACCGACCATGTCCAATGAAATGGGCATCATACTTTTATTGTGTGAAACAGTTTGAGAGCCCTTTCACACTATGAAGAACTAACTTCATTCTCAACGGTTTGTCAGGGATTACTATTTGGATTTGTAGCGACGAATACTGAAATTTTCATACATTACGCAATGTTATATAGTCTCTATAACTTAAAGACAGCAAACAGATTAAGGTTTAGAGAGGTTAAGGGAGAAAAATCAGCTACACAAAAGTTTTTTTTTTTTTTTTTTGCATGTTTTAAGACTATTTTAAATTCCAATTGGCCTGGAGTCATTTTGCATCTGTCTTTCTAACAAAGGAATCTAAAAATTTCAATTTTAGAGGGAGGTTAAAAATAACACCTTGCTTTAAAAAGGATAAATTTGCAATTAGTTAGCAAGTAGATTTATGCTTTAGAATCTCCTAAACCAAAACCCACTGGTGGCGTGCGTGTGCGTGTGTGTGTGTGTGTGTGTTTAAGCCCAGTTGCTGCTGTAATCAAATAATCAAATAAGCCGCCCGGGGCCCTCTCACAGTGTCGCTGCCAAGCTGATCACGTTTTTATCACCATCATTTTTCAGGAACGTACTTTAATGAAAGTCAGATTATATTTCACTGCAAGTTAATAAAGATCCAACAGCCATTAATTTCCCAGCAGTTGTTTTTAATAGTTCTGAATTTCGTGTCAGAATGTAAAATGCCAGCATACCGTCCTCATGGAGCCCCTTTGAGCAGAGCACCCCCAGCCGCAAAGCAGTACATCACTGCCCCTCTTAACTCCAAGGTTCATAACTATTAACCTCTTGGCAAGAATGGCCAGAGCCGCCATGTCGTAAATCCTGGCCCCCTACTATCACACAGATTGAAAAGAGGAACCCTGGGCGGGGACGGCATGGCATCAGCAGCCCAGCTCAGCCCAGCCCAACCCAGCCACCGAAAGCTTCCTCCTGGCTGGTTCTTTGGACTAATTTTAAAACGAAGTGCTTCAACTCTTTAATCAGCATCACACCACTCTGAGGAACAACTCTAAAAATTGGGTTTCCATGGTAACAACTGGAGACCGATTCACAAGTCCTCATATTGCCTGCATAACCTATTTAATTACACAGGAACCATTAAACTCTGTATGTGTGTATGTGTGTGTGTGTGTGCGTGTGTGTGCTAAAGTTATATATACATATATATCCCTGCATGGAATTAATCTTGCATGGAATTAATTGCTAAGCCTTATTTTAATAGGATTTAAAATACATATGTCTAGAAAAATCGTCAACATTTACGAAAAAAGACGGCAGAGAATGAAATCCCAAATATTTGTTTTGGGATGTCGTCTTAATTAATTTACAAGCTTTGCATAAGCTTGTTGGATAAAAATTACTCCAGAATGCTTGTTGTCGATATTCCTAGGAATACTAAATTATTTACCTGAAAAATAAAGACCAATTATCCTTCCTTTCAATTCACCTCAGTTTAGCGCTAAATAAATACATAAATAGATGAGATGGGCGGGGCAGAGCAGGGGGAGCTGTAAGTTATCCCATCTCTTTCCCTTTGTCTCCAAAGCATGCGTTTACTCTTTCAGCACATATCAGTGTGCTGATCAATCAATCAATGTGTGGATATCAATGAGTTTCAGGTTCTGCACACGGTTTAGGGGATAAGGCATGAAAGACAGACAGCAAATGGTTCCTGCTAAAACTGATGAACACATCTTACCCAGTCTGTGGGGGGTGAACTAGGAAGACTTTCTGAAGAAGGTGAAATCTGAGTTGAATTTTGATGAATGAAGTAGAATCTGTAAAGGAGACGAGAGAAGGATTAAAGGCTTCAGAAAATAAACAGAAAATGCAAACAAAGAAGACACTGCAAGGAAGTGCAAGTGTTATGCTGTGGCTAGACTACAGGGTGCACCAGGAGGGCCGGGCAGTCAGGCTGGAGGGACAGGCAGCCAGCACTCAGAGTAAGGGGAGACATGAAAGGGTTTGGAGTAGTATCTCAATTTTAGAAAGAGCATGCTGGTGGCTGTTGAACAATGTCCTGAAGGAGGGCTGCAGGTGAGGTGTGCCCTGTAAAAATTCAGAGAGAGCTTGTGCGGGACAGAAGAATCTGGAAAAGAAGAGGTAGAGATACCAGGTTTGGTGATTGATTTTATCTGGTCGGTGAGTGACAGGAGCAATTTTGGGGGGGGGGCGTTCAAGTTTTGTGTTTGACTTTCTGACTTCTTCAAAGAAATACTGGCAGTTATCATCTCCGTTTTCTCATATTACCCCAATTTCTCAACCCATTGAATTCAAGATTCTACCTCCGCCAGTCTACTAAAATAACTCACACTAAATACATCTGTTGCTACATTGTTGTTCAATGTTGCTAGATCCAAACGGTCCTCACTCTGTGGACTAAATAGCCAATAATGCAGCATGAGGGTAGGCTCCCCACCCGTAGGCTTCACAGTGTGCGTATGCCGTCCCTTGCAAGTGTCCTTCAGGATCAGACCATTTTTCCAGTCTACATTCTCTCCTGCCTCAGTGAGAGAGCCAGCTTCCAATTTTCCATGACCCTCATCACGGCACAATCTCAGCCCTCCCACAACCCAGCTGTCATTCTGGCCTGGACAGCACGCAGGACACAATTAAGGTCACCCATTCCATAATTGGAGCCATGGAATGCAGAGCTCAGCAGCCAAAGAAGAAATGAACACCAAGATTGTATCTGAAGAAAGACTAATGAGCAATATGTTCACTGAAAATAAAGACTAGCCGTGCATTTAAAGAGACAGCTTCAGTCTTGAATTACACAGTAGCTTGACACGTTCCTTGTCTCCCAAACCCCAAAGCATATGGCTAACGCTCTAAGCAGGGAGTTCCCATTCTGAGTGATCTAATCCACTTGCCATTTTGTATTCCCCTGGATCAGAGAGTCCTTCACCAAACATAATTCTTGTGTGTAGGTTAGCGTGGACCTAATGAATTACTTCAATGATTTTCTTTTTGAAATCAGCATTCAGGGGAAATGTCTTCAAATTTACTATGTGTCGAAGGTTTCCTGATTCTTCGTTTTATGCTCGTATTGTTTCTGGCAGTAACACCCAACCCTTGACACTTGGAGAGCCGCTTAATCCATCTAGCAGAGCTGCAGAAAAGTGACATAATAATGCTGTCTAAATAAACTTTCACTGATACGCGGAATCATGTTAACGAGGTTCCCTAATGCAGAGATTACAACGGACTCTTACGGACTTTGTAAATTAGGTGATCGTTTCTTGCATTTTCTATTTCATGGTCAGCTGTATAAAAATAAGTAGCCGGTAGCAATAAGGAATTTACTGCTATTTTTTAGTAACAGGATAACAGATTGCTCTCTCTCCTGTCCCAGGTGTGTCATATTTTCACACAAATCTCTGCATGCAAAGATTTCGCAGTAATGGCTCTGAGATATTGGCACATCCTATTCAGTTTAAGGCCCAGCAATATGATGGGAATAGTCTGCTTAATTCTCTTTCTAATCACCTAGCTCAAGAGAAGGAGAGTTATAGGATTAAAGCCACTGCTGTCATGTAAGATTCATGTATACACATGTAAATTAGATTTAGAACATAGATCTTTCATATGCTCTGGGCTGCACTGGAAAAAAATAAAAATAAAAACCTCCCCAGTGGTCAGAGAACTGGACATTACACAAAATTGGTTACAGAGAAGATATATGAAAACAAGTCATTGTGACACATCTTAATGGAAAAATAAGACTGTAGGAAAAGGCATAAAAAAGGTCATACAAGCATTCCTTGTTCTATTGTGTTTCGCGGATACTGCTTTTTTTTTTTACAAATTGAAGGTTTGTTGTAACTCTACATCAAGCAAGCTATCAGCTCCATTTTTTCCAACAGCATTTGCTCAATTTGTCTCTGTCACATTTTGGTACTACTTGCAATATTTCAAACGTTTTCATTATTATTAAATTTCTTACGGTGATCTGTGATTAGTCATCTCCTATGTTACTATTAGAACTCTTTTGAGGCACCATGAACTGTACTGGTTTAAGACAGAGAACTTTATTTATTTATTTATTTATTTATTTATTTATATTTTAATCTGTATTTATTTTTTGAGAGAGAGATGGAGTGCAAGCGGGGAAGGGAGAGAGAGAGGGAGACACAGAATCAGAAGCAGCCTCCAGGCTTTGAGTTGTCAGCACAGAGCCCAACGCAGGACTCGAACCCATCCACCATGAGATCATGACCTGAGCTGAAGTCCGACATTCAACCAACTGAGTCACCCAGGTGCCCGGACAGAGAACTTTATTGATGTGTGTTGTGTCTGTTCTGACTGTTTCGCCAACTCACCAACTGGGAGTTCTTCTTTCTCCCTCTCCTTGAAAAGAGGCAAAGACAAGGGTGACCAGGAGTTGGCAAGGGGAGAAGTTATGGGGCCTCGAGGTGAAAAGGGGAATCACCGAAGCAACAGAACAATGGATAAAGGATAGATTTAGATCCTTTACCATGGAAAGCGATCTTCTCGACCATTTAAACACAAATAATGAACCTGTCACCTGTAGACCTGTTAATATTTAAAGATAAAAGTATCCTACTAGTAGTACTGTAACTCATTCACAAGCAAAATTCTAGCTGGCTAGCCCTACTTCAAGTATCTTTAAATTTTGACATGCAGTCAAATAGTGGCAGGGAAATGGGCGGCATGCTGAAAACAGTGAATGACAATACAGACCAGCAGCAAAAAGTTCCTACTAATTGAAAGCAAACTCCATTGGAAAATACATCCATTGATGTATTTTGCTACTTTTCTGATGTGAATAAGATGAATTAGCACCTAATGAATTTCTATGATGCCATGTTTTTTGCATGGCATTATCTCGGGTTCCTGAAAATATGGGAGGAGACAGTGAGATAGAATTTGAGGTCAGGCTTTAGTTCATTTATGTCAATGCCTGGAGTATGAATTTTTTCTAATTAAATGTATCATCACAGGGGCGCCTCGGTGGCTCAGTTGATTAAGCGTCTAATTTCGGCCCAGGTCATGATCTCACAGTTCGTGGGTTCAAGCCTAACGTCAGGCTCTGTGCTGACAGCTTGAAACCTGAAGGCTGCTTCAGATTCTGTGTCTCCCTCTCCCTCTGCCCCTCCCGACTCATGCTCTATCTCTCTCTCTCAAAAGTAAATAAACATCAAAAATTTTTTTAATAAATTTATCATCACAGGCCAAACAATGGAAATTCTGAATAGAATTCCAGTTCTATTGGAATTCAAATTCAAATTATATCCAGAATTTCCATTGTTTGACTAAAGAAACATTAAAAATATATTAACTACTGGCCTGACAAAGTAGAAATTTTGCTTTCCTAATAAAACATTTGACGTGAGAAACATTGTCGACTCCTTGTCAAAATGGATCTGTAAATGCAAACTCTGGTTTAATTTTCTTTGTTGTTGTCATAGTGATGATGGATATAAAATAGGAATTCCAGAATCAAAACCTCTCCACTGTCCAGAATAGAACAAAAACCTAAAATGATGAGCAGAACAGAAGGCAGAGACCCATTTGGCTCCTCATTGAGGAGTAGGCTGTTGGGGCCAGGCTTTTGGCTTTCCTGGATAGAAGAAGTTGAAGGTGTTCTGGGTGGGTGGGGGTGTTAAGAGCTAGAAAACCAGAGCCAAAATCTACTTGAAGCCAGGACTCAAGAGTTTCTAGAAATAATTTGCTGTGGTTTGTAGAGAGATATGGATCCCCCAAAATACAAAAAGCATAAATTCAGGAAATGAACTCAGTTGCCCGTTTGTTTGATACCAGGACCATCACGATCCCATTATCCATGACGGTGGAGGATCACAGAGGCACTTATAGGGTCTGATTCTGGACCAGCAGCCCTGGGAGGCCGAGGAATGTAATCAGAAAACTCAAAGCCAGAGAAGTGTCAGCAGAGGACGAGAATGAGCAAGAGAAATAAAAATAGAAGAAAAGTAAAAAGCAAACACATTGTGTTTTTTTCTACTCAGAATAAGACTTGAAAACCAATATTCCAAAATGTCTCACGTTAAATTTTTAAAACATCAACCACCAGCTCATGAAATTACATTTACATAATACAAGCAAAAATTTTATAATATGCGATAGTCATAAATTAAATTTTAATAAATATAATCAGAACACACACAAAGTAGGAAAATAGGAAATAATTTCAGGGGCGCCTGGGTGGCTCAGTCAGTTAAGCATCCAACTTTGGCTTAGGTCATGATCTTGCAGTTCATGAGTTGGTGCCCTGAGTACGGCTCTGTGCTGACAGCTCAGAGCCTGGAGCCTGCTTGGGATTCTGTGTCTCCCTCTCTCTCTGCCCCTCCCTCACTCATGCTCTGTCTCTTTCTCTCAAAAATAAATAAACATTAAAAAATTAAAAAAAAGAAACTAATTTCAACAATTACACATCTACACAGAACCACTATGACATTAATAACCTTTTGAAATTCTGCAAAGTTATTAGTGAAAGAGTGATTTCTCCTTCTTGTATACTTTGAGATCAAGGTATATAAATAAATATTTGAAGCTTTGTATGTAACAGATGGGCTCTCTTCTTGCGCATTAACTTATCAGGTTTGAAATTACTCCTCGCAGGGAGTAAAGTAATGCACACTAAAATATTTCATGTGTTTTGTTTTAATAACATTGGTAGTAGAGAAATTAAATTCACAGGAAGTCTCAGGACACTTTTTTTAGCTTTTACACAAAATGAAATAAATGATTGAATTTTCAAATGTCACATTAAATTCTTCACCGCCATCCAGATTGAACAATTTACACTGCAGAGTTATAACTAGTTTTAACTTAAACTCTGACGGAACAAACTGGGGGTTGCTAGAGTGAAGGTGAGTGGGGTGAGTGAGCTAAATGGGTGATGAGCATTAAGGAGGGCACTTGTTGGGGGGCACCTGCGTGTCTTAGTTTGTTAAGCATCTGACTCTTGGTTTTGGCTCAGGTCATGATCTCACCATTCGTGAGTTCAAGCCCTGCATCAGGGTCTGCACTGATAGCATGCAGCCTATTTGGGATTCTCTGTCTCCCTCTTTCTCTGCTCCTCCCCTGTTCATGCTCTCTCTCTTTCTCTCAAAATAAATAAATAAACAAATTTTTTCAAAGGAGGGCGCTTATTGGGTTGAGCACTAGGTGTTATAGGTAAGCGATGAATCACTGGGTTCTACTCTTGAAACCAACAGTACACTGTATGTTAACTAACTTGAATTTTAAAAAATAAATTTATATTAACTAATTAATTGATTAAAATAAATTAAACTCTGATGAAAGAAGTGGACCTAGACCATGATTTTATATCCACGTATGATTTCTTATGATAAAAAAAGAAAAATATTCTACCACAAAACCCTAGTCTAATAATGAGAAAATATTAGATGAACTCAAATTGAGAGACACTGTACAAAATACTGCCCTAACCAGTACTTCTCAAAATTATCAGGGACATAAAGGAAGGAAGGGAGGGAGAGAGGAAGGAAGGAAGGAAGGAAGGAAGGAAGGAAGGAAGGAAGGAAGGAAGGACAGAAGGAAGGGAGGAGGGAGAATGGGAGGAAGGAAGAAGAAAGGAAGGAAGGGACTGAAGGAAGAGGGGCGGGTGGGGAGGAGGAGGAGAAGGAAAGCAAAAGAAAGGAAAAAAGTAATTCAAGGTAAGACCGAGAAACTGTCACCAACCTTAGAAGACTAAGGAGACATGACAGTTAAATGTAACATGATAAACTGAAGTAGATTCTGGAACAGAAAAGAAACATTGCTGGAAAAACTGATAAGATCTGAATAAAGTCAGGAATCTAAGTTTAAAAAATATACCAAATCCATAGATGTTTGGCAATAACTTTTTATAGATGCGCAATAGCAAGACAATACCTTATTTGTTTGATAAGTGATATTAAGTTATGAAATTTGTAATAATCTGTAGAAACTTATTTTTGCCTTCTATCTTACCTGAAATTGAAAAATTTGTATATTCCTTCCTTTGCATGGAGGTATTGAGATAATTAAAAGTAGTGGATTATGAAATGTTTAAGCAGGACTGACTGTCCAATTTGCATGTTTAAAAAATAAAGGCCAAATAGATTTCTAATATTTTAGAAACAGCAAGAGCTCATGCCACACTTTTACATTCTTAACAGAACGCTTCCCCTGGAAAACTGTCATCATTATCAAGCACAATGGTTATTTATGACTGGCTGTCATATTATCACATAATAAAGAAAATAATTTTAATTAACACCTTAGCCTTTACCTAATCCATAATTCTATGGCGTTAAGCACACAACTCCCTGATCTTACCTCTCAATAACCATTGAATCTAGCACACAATATCAGTAATTCATAATAGTTCTTTTTAAAAACACATATGATTGAGAACCTAAATACACAAATCTGAATAAGTTGCTTAATAAAGGTTGAATCATATTGGTTATGGAAAACATTTAAAATTGAATTGAAAAGGACAACCTATAAAACCATGTTAATAATATTGAAAGCAGTCCAAAGAGAACAAATCTACCTTTAAGTATATATATATATATATATATATATATATATTTAATTAAAATAGATTTTAAAAAATAATTTCAGGATTTAAGTCAAACAGCTAGCAAAAGAACAATAGAGATAACACAGAAACAAAAATTAGATAAGAACAAAAATTAATAACAATTGGTCCAATAAATTTGGTATTATCTTTAAAAAGCTAACTGAGATAAATATAGATACTGATCAAGGAAAAATGACTTGAAACATAAATGAAAGGAAGACACAATTTTGAAAATTTTTAAAGATTAAACAATTTGTGGGAGTGCCTGGGTGGCTCAGAGGGTTAAGCGTCAGACTTCAGCTCAGGTCATGATCTCACGGGTTCGTGAGTTCCAGTCCCACATAGGGCTCCTGGTGAGTCTGCTTCGTATCATCTGTCCCCCTCTCTCTCTGCCCCTCCCCGCTAATTCTCTCTCTCTCTCTCTCTCACTCTCTCTCAAAAATAAAAATAAACGTTTAAAATATATTTAAAAATTTGTGTTTAAATTTGAAAATAAGGGCAAAATAATTAACCCTAAAAATATAAATTGTGAAATCTGCTCAAGAAAAATCACAAACTTAAACTAATAACCAGTGAATCATTTAAGTTGATAATCAAAAATTATACTCCCAATGACTTCAGTCTCCCCCAAAGACCTCCAGGTTCTCACTGTTTCTATGCATTTCTTTGATCAAGCAGCAAAGAAGAAATAATTCCTATCACAACAAATTGTTTCAAAGAATTTTATAAGTGGGTAAAATGCCCATTTGATAGGACTAGAATAACTTAAAACTAGAATCAGAGAAAGTACAAGACAAAAACCATATAGGCCAATCTCATTTTTGAACAAACGCAAATATGCTATATAAGACTCTGATATAAAATTAATAAAAAGGAAGATGCATCATAAGCAGCTTGGTTGTAACCCAGGAATGCAGGGAACGACATCAGGAAATCTAATAACATAGAATACAGCGTTAGGATGGCAACAGGGAAAATCCGTAGATTATCTCAGAAGATGTCACTAACTGTACAAAACCACACAGAGCTCATTCATTAAGGAAACCTAACAAACTGAGACTAGAGACTGCTTGGACAAAATCACCTATGAAAAACTTAAATCTAAAGTAAAAGTTAACGATGAAATTTTAGAAGCATTCCTTTTAACGTGAGAAATTAACAATGCTTCTATTCAATTTTATCCCGGAAATGTTAGCTATTGCAATAAGACAATAAAGAAATGAGAAACATAAGAATTGATAAATGAAATTAAGTCGAAAAAGGTTTTACCTTGAAGATGATATGATTTTTAATGTTTACTTATTTATTTTGAGAGAGAGAGAGCACACGCAAGCATGGAAGGGACAGAGAGAGAGAATCCCAAGCAGGCTCTGCACTGTCAGCTCAGAGCCTGATGCAGGGCTTGATCTCACAAACTGTGAGATCATGACCTTAGTGGAAATCAAGAATCAGATGCTTAACCGACTAAGCCACCCAGAAGCCCCAAAGGTGATATGATTTTACATAGAAAAAAATGAAACCATCAATGGACAAATTGTCAGAACTGACAAAGCTCAACATGGCTTAGAGATGCTAGATGAAAATAAAAATTCAAGAATGTTCTTATATATCGATAGTATATCTTTGGAAACAGCCAAAGAAAATAAAATCCCATATAAAATAGCCACAAAAATCTTACCATAAGTAGAAATTGATTTAACATAAAATGCAAAAATTCTTTATGGAAAAATCGCAAAGCCTTAAAAAGGTTATAAAATAAACTATAAATGAATGGAAGCATATTTTATATTATGATGATATAAAGATATCATTTCTTTCTGAATTATAAATTCAATTCAATTTCAATAAAAATCCAGAGACTTTTCTTGGAAACTGGTATATAAACCTCCTAACGGAAATAGAAAAGATAGGGTTAAATATAGATAATTTTGTTTTGAGGAAGAATTATCTGGCTTACTGGGGATTAATTCTTGATATAAAGATAGAAAACTATGCAAATGGAACAGGATAATGTGGTAGAGTCAGAGATGCTCTATGCAATCCGCCTTCATCAGAAACGACTTGTCCAGCTGCCGTTGTCAGTCATCTTCCAGAGTCCGTTCCTTCAGGATTTGCCTCAGCAGAGGCCCACTTTCTCACAGTGGCCCACATCCAACGACTGATGGTGGAGATATAAAAGCCACAGCTTCTCAGCCACGAGACCATTTTTAAGGCTTTGGATATTCAGAGCTCCCTGCAGTGCTGTTGAGCCTTTCCTGGCCCTGCGTTGCAGGTCGACTTCCCATCTGTTCAGTCCTACTTTCTCCTCCTCCTTCCACAGATGCCAATCCTTAATAAATAACCTGCACGCCACACTCCAACTCAGCACTGCTTCTGGACCTCCCAACCTGTTATACAGAGAGCCAGAAGCCACACAAAAGAATCCTGAGAAGTGACAAGGGCTGCGCTGCAGATCGGTGGTGAAATATTTTGTTCAGTATACAGTTCTGGGACAATCGTCCACATGGGAAAAATTAGTTATATCCTGCATTGTATACATTGCACACCACAATCTATTGATTCGTAAACTCAATTTGAAAAGCAAAAACTTAATATATATATATTGTTAGAAGACCACAGAGGAGACTATTTTTAACATCTTGGATACAACCTGTGTATGACGAAAGGCACTACAAATAAAGTTGAAAGAGAAACTACAAGCTGATACAACGGATTCCATGCACATATAACTGAGCTCTGTACCTGAAATTTATAAATAACTTCTATGAAGCATTAAGTAAAGGCCATCAAATATGAGTAAAGGCTGTGAATAGTCCATTCACAGGGGAAGAAATTCAAATTACCAATGACCTTGCAGAGAGATGTTCAAATTCATGAGCGATCAGGAGGAAACAAATTAAAACAAAGAAGACATCCTTTCCCTCCTGCTGGTTTGGGAAGAATTTAAAAATCTGATAACATCTAATGATGGAGCAGTTGGATTTCACATACACTGCTGGTGGGACCGTCTTTATTAACCTTTGGAGAGTGATTTACCAATAATTCCTCCATCAGAGTACCTGCTCTAGTGATCCTCTCCTGCATTTTCAAAAATAAATCCACACTAAACCACTCATTTATCATCGTTTAGAAAGTAAAAGAAAGAAGGAAAAATTAGAAACGATCTACAATTTACCCTTGAACAACAGGGCTTTTAATTGTGTGGGTTCACGAACAGGTAGATTTTTTTTAAATAAATACACTACGGTAGTGTAAATGTATTTTCTCTTCTTTGTCATTTTCTTCATTAACATTTTCTTTTCTCTGACTTACTTTATCATAAGAGTATATTATATTAATAAATATAACATAAAAATATGGATTGATTGTTTATGTTATCAGTAAGGCTTCTAGGTAGCAGTAGGTTGTTAGTATGTTTCTGGGAGTCAAGAATTAAGTTGGGAAGGAATGTCCATACCCTTTACCCCCATGTTGTCCAAGGGTCAGTTGTACAGGGCAATAAATAGGAAAACGGTAACTATATTTTGAATGTTCACAAAGGAATATTATATGGAAATCAATATTCATGAAGTAGAATCACTTATATCATGAAGAAAATGATCACAAAAGTAGTGTGGAGGAAAAAAGTTGCATAAACTGTATATTATATTACTATTCACTTACGAATGGTAAAAGTTTTAAAATAATTTAAAGTTTTAAAACAATCTAAATGATACTATTTACCGCTTTGGGGTATATAAAGAAGTTGATGTAGTATAAAAACATAATGTAAATAACAAACACCAAGTTCAGAGTGCAGGTTACTTTTGAGTAGGAAGGGGAGTAAGTGGGATGAGAAAAAGGTATAGGATACCTTCAACTGTATCAAAACGACTTATTACAATTCTTTCAAAATCTAAAGCTGATGCTATTTTTTTAATGCTAACTATATTTTTTAATGCTAATGGTAATGATACATACCATTTAATCTGAAGCTTATATGGCAAAAAAAAAAAAGAGTTAAGTGAATATAAGTTATTTTCCTGAGATTTCTGTTTAACAAAAAAAATAATCTCTAAAGAATGTAAAGAAAATAAGTTTAATAGCTACAACCTAGTTTTAGTTGATGAAAGGCCTCCTAACAGTCCTGAGTGAGTCTGTGCTGGGTCATGTATTATCTTTAATTTTTAACAGTCCATAACTATAATCCCATGTACCACTGGTTCAGTCCAACAATAATTTTAATTGCCTTTACCTTCTAAAACTGTTCTACATTGGCGTTGAGTCTTATTTATACCCAAAACAATATTCTGTGTTTTCAAACTTGGGACCTTCGGCTGTAATGAACTTGGTTAGTGGAAGTTATTAGGTCGACTAATCAACATATACTAAAAAAATGGACCTTCAAGTGTTGGGAAACAGCATACTGGCTGCATGCATACAGCTCAAAATAAAATTTTACACATTTTTACATAGTGTTGATATGAGTGAAATCTTCATTTTAATTTCAAACACTTTTCTTAGCTTTCTTGAAGTACATTTACTTCGATTATCTGGTATTGAAACAGAGCAAGATATGATTTGGGGTATGGTTGGGTATTCTGTAGTTAATTTCTTAAGTACATTCAATATTACAAATGCTTTTTCACTTCTTGATAAATTTTTCAATGAAAAAGAACGCTTAAGACATATTCTTGGATAAATTGGGTTTAAAATGAAATATTTCTGCCAATCTGGTGGCATTCTATAAATATATAGCAAACTTTAACTCAAGCAATTCTTGTACTTTATTTATTCTGAACTGTATTTTCTGTCTTCTCATTACAAAAAAAAAAAATGAGGAGGGATCCACCATGGCAGAGAAGTAGGGGAACTGAAGTTCCCTCCTCCCTTGAACACAGCAGTGTTGAGGCCAAAGGACTTGGAATTCTAAGAGTCTGGAGTGCAGAGTGGCAGAGACGTCTCCAGGGGCACACAGGGACAAACTGGCAGGCCATAGGTACGTGACTGCGAACTGGGAGATATAAAACGAATGGAGGGGAGAGATCCCCTTCTGTGGAGAGACAAAGGGAAGAGAAAGAGAGGCTGGGGAACCATAGGACTGTATCTGGACCAGAGAAAAACCACGGACCAAGGCGGACAAATATCCAATCTCTAACTGCAGGGTTGTCTCTGGACGGGGGCCGGCTGCCCAGTTCACGCACCTGGGAAAGAGAGGAGCCAGCCCTGGGTTCAGTAACTAGTTCAGAAGCACAGTCCGCAGGGGGAAAAAGCAATTCCTCCCTGGAGCGCGATGGGAAGAAGATATACAACTCTTCAAAGGACAAAGACTATGTGTGCCCGTGAGTGAGAGGTCATATAACGGTGATGTGGAGTGGCACTTCCCTGGAACTAGGGCACATGGAGTGGGACTCTTTAAGACATTGGGGTTTAAATTGCAGCTGAGTGTCAGGGAGGCCCGGGAGTCGGTGGGGTAGGACAAACCACCTCGTTCGGACCCATGGTGCTGTGGGAATGGCCCGAACAGAGTGGTTTGGGAGGAGAGACTGGGGGGTCAACATTTTTCTCCCCATCACCAACAAGGTGGGGTTTCAGGGAATGGACAGTGGGGTCACAGTAGAGGTGGGACCCCCCTACACCAAACCACACCCCTCCATGCCTGGTAATTGTGTATCCACCTGAGATTGATGCTGACCAACCAGACAACCCCCTCCTCCAGACCAATGCTGCCACTGCTTCCAAGACACCCAGTGTTTTATGTATATACACACACATATATATATTTTTTCCTTCTTCATTTTCTCCTTCTTATTTCTTCCCTCCTCTTCTAGTTATTCCAGTTGTTAGTTTATTTAAGCAGACATATTTAATCTATTCTCTTTATATCTGTTCTATAACTCCTTCTTTATTTTCCTCTCTGTCTCTCTCTCTCTGGATTAAGTCTCATAGTTTCTCTGCCTGGTCAATTTTATTTTCTTTTTTTTTCTCCCTGCACCTATCATTGCTCTCTTTGTATCAACACTGCCCCTACCCTGTTGTTTTGCTGTTGCTGGTGTTTTTTGTGTTTCGTTTGTTTGGTTTTGTCTTTGTTTTTTGTTTTGTTTGTTTGTTTTCTTTTCCAGGACTACTTCAAGGAACAGATCAAAGCACACCTGGTGGGGGGTCCAAAACATCACTATGAGTAGGGAGATAAAGCAACCAGAGTCACAACAACAGAGAGCGACACACTCCAAAAAAACACCTTCTGGAGGGCCAGGTCCTGGATAGTGTATGACCTCTCTTTAATGTACTAGTGCTCGCAGGTACAGGACACACAACAAGTTCTTAAAACACATAAGGGACATAAAACTAGCCAAGGTGATGAAACAGAAGAATTCTCCTCAAAAGAAATTCCAGGAAGAAAAGACAGCTAAAGAATTGATCAAATAAGAAATAAACAATATAACTGAACAAGAATTTAGAATAATAGTCATAAGATTAATCACTGGGGTTGAAAATAGCATAGAAGACAGCAGAGAATCTACTGCTGCAGAGATCAAGGAACTAAAAATAGTCGTGATGAATTTAAAAATGCTATAAACGAGGTACAAAATAAACCAGAAGCAGTGACAACAAGATTGAAGATGTAGAGGGGAGAATAAGTGAAACAGAAGATAAAATGTTGGAATAAGATAAAACTGAGAAAAAGAGAGATAAAAAAAATTCTAGACCATGAGGGGAGAATTAGGGAACTAAGTGATTCAATGAAATGTAATAATATTTGTATCATAGGAGCTCCAGAAGAAGAAGAGACAGAGAATGGCATGGAAGGTGACTTGCACAAATCATTGCTTAAGCCCTTCCCCAGATTGGGGAAACAGACGTTGAAACAGCAGGCACAGAGACTCCCTTCAGATATAATGGGAATGTATCTTCTGCATGACATATCACAGTGAAACTGGCAAAAATACAAAGATAGAGAATTCTGAAAGTAGCTAGGGACAAATGGGCCTTAACCTACAAAAGTAGACTCATAAGCGCAGTAGCAGACCTATCTACTGACACTTGGTAGGCTGTAACAGAGTGGCAGGAAATATTCAATGTGCTGAATAGGAAGACTATGCAACAAAGAATCCTTTATCAAGCAAGTCTTTAATTCAGAATAGGAGAGATAAAGGTTTTCCCAAATAAAAACTGAAGGAGTTCATCACCACTAAACCAGCCCTACAAGAGATCCTAAGGAGGACTCTGTGAGTGCAATGTTGCAAAGACTACAAAAGACCAGAGTTGTCACTACAAGCATGAAACCTACAGATAACACAATGACTCTAAGTCTGTATCTTTCAATAATAACACTGAATCCAAGTATACTAAATGCTCCAATCAAAAGACAAAGGGTATCAGAATGGGTAAAAAAACAAGACCCATCTATTTTTTCTCTACAAGAGACCCGTTTTAAACGTGAGGACACCTTCAGATTGAAAGTGAGGGGATGGAGAACCACCTATCATGCTACTGGAACTCAAAAAAAAGCTGAAGTAGCCATACTTATATCAGATAAACTATATTTTACTTTAAAAGCTGTAAGAAGAGATGAAGAAAGGCATTATATCATAATTATGTGGTCTATCCATCAAGAAGAGCTAACAATTATACATGTTTATGCGCCCAATTTGGATGCACCCAAATGTATAAAACAATTAATTACAAACATAAGCAATCTTATTGGTAAGAATGTAGTAATTGCCAGGGACTTTAATACTCTACTTACAGCATCATCTAGGCAAAAATCAATAAAGAAAAAATGGCTCTGAATGATATGCTGTACCAGATGGACTTGACAGATTTATTCAGAACTTTTCCAACCTAAAGCAGCAGAATATATATTTTTCTCAAGTGCACATGGAGTATTCTCCAAGATAGTGTCACATACATACTATTGAGGGTCACAAAATGGCCCTCAATAAAAATAAAAGAATTGAGATTATAGAATGCACATTTTCAAATCACACCCTGCGAAACTTGTAATCAGCCACAGGAAAAAGGGTGGAAAACCTCCAAATGCATGGAGGTTAAAGAACATCCTACAAAACAATGATGGGTCAACCAGGAAATTAAATAAGAAATTAAAAAATACATGGAAGGAAATGAAAATGAAAACACGACAGTCCAAACCTTTAGGGATGCAGCAAAGGCAGTCCTAAAAGGAAAATACATCACAATCCAGGCCTATATCAAGAAATAAGAAAAATCCCAAATATAAAATCTAACAGACACCTAAAGGTAGTAGAAGCAGGACAGCAAAGAAACCCCAACACCAGCAGAAAAAGAGAAATAATAAAGATCAGAGCAGAAATAAACAATATATACTCCAAAAAAAAAAAACAAAAAACAAAAAACAGTAGAACAAAAGAATACAACTAAGTGATGTTTTTTTGAAAATAAACAAAATTCATAACCCCCTACCCAGGGCTTCTCAAAAAGAAAAGAGAGGACCCAAATAGATAAAATCACAAATCAAAATGGACTTATCACAACCAATCCCTCAGAAATACAAACAATTATCAGAGAATATTATGAAAAATTATACTCCAACAAACTGGGCAAACTGGAAGAAATGGACAAATTCCTAGACACCCGCACACTACCAAAACTCAAATGGGAAAAAATAGAAAATTTGAACAGATCCATAACTAGTGAAGAAATTGAATCAGTTATCAAAAATCTTCCAACAAATAAGAGTCCTTGGCCAAATATCTTCCCTGGGGAATTCTACCAGAAATTTAAAGCAGAATTAATACCTATCCTTCTCAATCTGTTCCAAAAAACAGAAATAGAAGGGAAGCTTCCAAACTCATTCTACAAAGCCAGAATTACCTTGATTCCCAAATCAGAGACCCCACAAAAAATGAGAACTGCAGGCCAATATCCATGATGAACATGGATGCAAAAATTCTCAACAAGATACTAGCAAATTGAATTCAACAGCATATAAAAAGAATTATTCACCATGATCACGTGGGATTCATTCCTGGACTCCAGGTTTGGCTCAATATCCACAAATCAGTCAATGTGATACATCACATTAATAAAAGAAAGGATATGAACCGCATGATCCTGTCAATAGACGCAGAAAAAGCATTTGATGAAATACAGCATACTTTCCTAATAAAAACCCTCAAGAAAGTTGGCATAGAAAGAATGTACCTTAACATCATAAAAGCCATATACGAAAAGCCCACAGCTAATATCATTCTCAATGGGGAAAAAGTGAGAGCTTTCCCCCTGAGATCAGGAACATGACAGCGTTGTCCACTCTCACCACTTTTGTTTAACATAGTGTTGGAAGTTAGCATCAGCAATCAGAAAACAAAATGAAATAAAAGACATTGAAACTGACAAAGAAGACGTCAAACTTTCACTTTTTGCAGACGACATGATATTCTACATGGAAAACCCAAAAGACTACACCAAAAGGCTGCTAAAACTGATACATGAATTCAGCAGTCACAGTGTACAAAATCAATGTACAGAAATGGGTTGCATTTCTATATACCAATAAGGAAGTAAGAGAAAGAGAAATCAAGAAACTGATCCCATTTATAATTGCACGAAGAACGATAAAATACTTAGGAATAAGCCTAACCAAAGATGTAAAAGATCTGTATAATGAAAATTATAGAAAACTTATGAAGCAAACTGAGGAAGATGCAATGAAATGGAAAAACATTCCATGCTCATGGATTGGAAGAATAAATATTGTTAAAATGCCAATACTACTCAAAGCAATCTACACATTCAATGAAATCCTAATCAAAATTGCACCAGCATTCTTCTCAAAGCTAGAACAAACAATCCTAAAATCCGTATGGAACCACAAAAGACCCTGAATAGCCAAAGTAATATTGAAGAAGAAAACAAAAATGGGAGGCATCACAATCCCAGACTTTAGCCTCTACTACAAAGCTGTAATCATCAAGACAGTATGATATTGGCACAAAAACAGACACATAGACCAATGGAATAGAATAGAGAACCCAGAACTGGACCCACAAATATATGGCCATCTAATCTTTGACAAAGCAGGAAAGAGTATCCGATGGAAAAAAGACAGCCTCTTTAACAAATGGTGCTGGAGAACAGGACAGCAACATGCAGAAGAATGAAATTAGACCACTTTCTTACACCATACACAAAAATAAACTCAAAATGGATAAAAAACCTAAATGTGAGAAATAAAATCATCAAAACCCAAGAGGAGAAAGCAGGCAACAACCGCAGCAATTTCTTTGCTGGACACATCTCCAAAGGCAAGGGAATTAAGTGCAAAAATGAACTATTGGGCCTCATCAAGATAAAAAGCTTCTGCACTGCAAAGGAAACATTCAACAAAACTAAAGGGCAACCAATGGATGTGAAAAGATATTTGCAAATGACATATCAGATAAAGGGTTAGTGTCCAAAATCTATTAGAAAACTTACCAAACTCAACACCCCAAAAACAATAATCTAGTGAAGAAATGGTCAGAAGACTTTTCCAAAGAACACATCGAGATGGCCAACAAACACGTGAAAAGATACTCAACATCATTCATCATCAGCGAAATATGAATCAAAACCACACTGAGATACCAACTCACACTGGTCAGAGTGGCTAAAATTAACAACTCAGGAAATGACAGATGCTGGCGAGGATGTGGAGAAACGGGAACCCTCTTGCACCGTTGGTGGGAATGCAAACTGGTGTAGCCGCTCTGGAAAATAATGTAGAGTTACCCCAAAAAATTAGAAATAGAACTACTCTACAACCCAGCAATACCGCTACTAGGAATTTCCCAAAGGATAACAGGAGTACTGATTCATAGGGACACATGTACCCCAACGTTTATAGCAGCACTTTCAATAATAGCCAAATTATGGAAAGAGTCTAAATGCCCCTCAACTGATGAACAGATAAAGAAGATGTGGTTTGTATATACAATGGAATACTACTTAGACATGAGAAAGAATGAAATCATGCCATTTGCAGCAATGTGGATGGAACTGGAAGGTATGCTAAGTGAAATAAGTCAGTCAGAGAAGGACAGATATCATATGTTTTCACTCATAGGTGGATCTTGAGAAACTTAACAGAAGACCATGGGAGAAAGGAAGGGGAAAAACTAGTTACGAACAGAGAGGGAGGGAGGCAAACCATAAAAGGCTCTTAAATACAGAGAACAAACTGAGGGTTGATGGGGATGGTGGAGGAGAGGGGAAAATGGGTGAGGGGCATTGAGGAGGGCACTTGTTGGGATGATCACTGGGTGTTGTAGGTAAGTGAAGAATCATAGGAATCTACCCCCCAAAACCAAGAAAATACTTTACACACTGTATGTTAACCAATTTGACAACAAATTATATTAAAGTAAAATATAATATAATACAATATATAATATATAATATAATAAAAGGATGTGGAGAGTTTAAAAAAAGGAATAATTAAAAAAACAGAGTACAAGAGAAAAAGGTATTCATAATTATACTACCTCAACGAATCAAACTGTTGTTAATGTTTTGTCTTCCATTCTAGCACTTGCATAATTACATATAGCACGTTACACACATAATCAGAAACACATCCATCAGACACTATTGTTCAAAGCGATTTGCCAACTGAGCCAGCCCAACCCAGTGTCCCAATATTTAACTTTAATTATCTGCTTGCTTCTACTTAATCCAACGTTTCTATGGGCCCAAGAACCATCATGTTTACCTAAATTCATATTTTCTTTTCCATGGGCAAAGCCCTCTCACATGTAGGCATAGCCAGGTGATTCGTTCTTGCCGGCAGCACTATTGAAAGTGATGTGTGTCTCTTCTCGGCCAGCATAGTAAAGTACAGATGTGCTTTCTCCACACCCATTCTCTCACCTCTTGTGCTGGCCCAGTGAAGAAGATTTAGGGCAGGTCTTAGCTCTGAGCAGTTAGGCCAAAGGAGTTCATTCTTAGCCTTTTTTATTCTTTCAGGTCTTCAGTTGATTGGATGAGACCCACCCACATTAGGGAGCGAAATCTGCTTTGTTCGGTCCACTGAGTCAAACGTTCATCTCATTGAAACACCCTCACAGACACACCCAGAATATTTGACCAGATATCTGTGCATTCAGAGGCTCAGTCAAGTTGACACACAAAACTAACCATCACTGAGTCTTTTTTTAAAAACTGCAACCTGCCACAATGCATATATCCACTACAAATAAAAGAGTATAGATCAAATCTCAATATCCAATCTCTGCTTAGTATGAAAATGATGAAATTCTTTGCTAGAAATGTCTGAGAAATATATCTTTGCCTTAATCCTCCCTAAATTCTCATCAGTTATCCTACTTCTGGGTTGTATGTGATCTCCTTCCCTGTGCTATTTGATCTCTACTTTCTTGTACCAGAATTTGTATACCTCCTGCTGAAAATTCTTCATGTACAGTGTCCAGATTTTGAGCATAAAGTCTTCATCAGCTATCCTTCTACAACCCTCATAAGCCCTACTTTTTATTTGCATTGCAGAAATCTTTGCAACCCTAGAACTTAAGGAAGCTTGTTGCTGTTACCGAGTTCTGAAAAATGCCCAGAGCAGCCTCCACTTGCCGGCAACTGCTGTTCTCCTTTGTATAATGTGTAAGCAAACGGGCTTGGGACCGCACAGTCCTGGCTTCGAACACCGGCTCTGCCACAAACAATTTGCATCCCTTTGAGAAATGAAATTAATCACCCTGATCTTCAGTTCCCTCACCTAAAAAATGGAATAAAGACCTTACGAATTCATGGTGACAATGAAATGAGATCATAAATAATATTAAATAATGAGCACAGTGGTTGACAGAGTAGAATCTCAAGTACCATCAGATATTATTGTTATTTTTGATGATTATTATTGTTACTTACATCTTTGTCACACCAGCTCTGGAAGAGAGTATACATAGGCCGTTTTAACGTTGGCAAGATGAGAATGGTTTCTAGCCAAGTGACTCACTAAAGAAGCCCAAGCATCCTTGACTCTGTGAGACACTGTAAGTATAATATGGTAAGCAATTCCCTGGCCTATAAGACTGGACCAAAGTATACTCTTTGACCACTATTTGTTACATGTAAGGAAGAAAATAAGAGAAATAATACGAATTAGAACTGGGTATGCACCTGCCACACTAAGAGGAACTTCACACTTTAACTTAACCCATCCGAGCCCCAGTTTCCTTACCTCTGAAATGAGGATGAGAAGAGCACAAACCTCGGAGCACCTGGGTGGCTCAGTAGGTTAAGTGTCCAACTTCGGCTCAGGTCATGATCTTGTGGTTCCTGGGTTCAGGCCCCATGTCAGGCTCTGTGCTGACAGCTCAGAGCCTGGAGCCTGTTTCAGATTCTGTGTCTTCCTCTCTCTCTGCCTCTCCCCTTTTAGTGCTCTGTCTCTCTCTCAAAAATAAATAAATATTAAACATTTTTTTTAAAGAGCACAAATCTCATCATGTTGCTGTAACAATAAAATGATATAATGGATTTAAAATATAATTCCTGAGTAAATAATTACTATAGATAAGGAGATATCATTAAGGTAGAAATATATATATAATATTATATATCTTAAAACATAATATACATACATAAGGCATATATATTATGCCTTAAGAAAATTGCAAATAAGTTAAAGTTCATTTATCAAGTTTGAGTGAGCCTGAGGAACTAATTAGAAAAGTCAGTACTTTACATAAGGACACACTGCCTCTAAGACATAGAGCTTTGACTCAAAACTAAGTCTCCCGGTGCCTTTTTAAATACACCACTTCCTCCCATGCATTCAAATAAGAAAATTATCCATAATTTTTAGTTATTTGTTGCATTAGTTAGTGGCAACCAGCAGTTAAAAGCTTTTAGTCTCAGGTCTCTTTAAAATTCTTAAAACTTGGGGCGCCTGCATGGCTCAGTTGGTTAAATGTCCAACTTCAGCTGAGCTCATGATCTCACAGTTCGTGGGTTCAAGCCTTGCATTGAGCTCTGTGCTGACAGCCCAGAGCCTGGAGCCTGCTTCAGACTCTGTGTCTCCCTCTCTCTCTGCTCCTCTCCTGCTTGCACTCTGTCTCTCTCTCTAAAAAATAAACAACCATTTAAAAAATTAAAAAAAACTCTTAAAAATTACTAAGTAGGTAGTGTCTAATCTTACTTTCTAATACTATTCTCCAGTAAAAGGAAACAGGTATCCTTGGAGAAATGGCTGATGCCAGGATGGGGCAAGAAGTATGCAAAATGAGCCTAGAGTATCTTGTAATGCCAGAAAGTAAGGGAGTGATAACAAACAAATAAACAAACCCATATTTGTAGAAGTATTTCCTAGGTATATAGGAGCCAGCTGAAAGATTGGTCAACGACCAAACCTACAACAATTTTAGCAATAAAAATAAATAAAGTAGGAAAGAGTTATAACTCAGCATGTAAAACAAGTATTCATGAGTAGTACTGATATAAACAAATAAACAAATGGAGAAGAGACAAATTTGCCATGCAGAAGAATTCTGAATCCTTTATGTAGATACTCTGCCTTCAAGGAGGGGGAGCCTTCAAGTGTGAGCTGCATGTAGACTTTCTTCCAAGGAAAGTATGGAAAGGCGAGCAAGGAGAGGATAACTTTATGTAGAAGAAACCTGACGAATATCACCCCAGCCAGGTGACCAAGGTCAACATCAAAGGTAGTAAATCATATTGATATTAAGTATCTTGATACGATGAACATGACACATTACCTCTGTGTTCTTCATTCCCAAAATATGTTAACTGCAGTCTAACCAGGACAAAGACACAAAGAAAATTCCAGTAGAAGAGTATCCTACAAAATATAGCACCAGTACTCTTCAAAACTGTCATGGTCACTGAAACCCAGGGAAGTCTGGGAAACTGTCACAACCAAGAGACACCTAATGAGACATGAAAACTAAATGTAATGTAGTATCCTTAATGGGACCCTAGAACCAAAAAACCGCAGTACATTAGGTAAAAAAACTAAGAAAATGTGAATAAAGTATGGACTGCACAAAACAATATGTCAATATCGGTTCATTAATTGTGACAAATGGACCATACTAATATAAGATATTAATAATAAGGAAGACTGGTGCAAAATACACGAGAACTTGTTCCGTTACATTCTTACTTTTCCTGTAAATCATACACTGTTCTAAGAGATCAGCAACTAAAAAAGACCTAAAGCACATATGAAAGATATTTATTAGAACTGAGTTGCTGCTGTAAGCCTCTTCGTTATATTATTTCTGTACTTGTAAGTGTATTTGAAAAAATTTCTAGTAAATATATTTTGAGTATATTTTTATCAGAGATTCCCAAAAGGAAGCGAATTCACTAAAAGTCAACTGATTGAAAGAAAACAGAACTCTTAGATTCAAAATTCGAGCAATAAGAATTATTAGAAACTTCTGGATTTTGTTTAAAATAAAAAAACAAAATTTTAAAATAAGAAAAAATATTGAGGGATCCAAATAGCTTTTGCGTATGTATGTTATTTCTACCAGTACTTAGCTTATTGTAAATTAAAACCAAGAAAATTCTAAAACACAAGAACATATAAGCAGCACAAATTCCACTAGTTATCAAAAGTACGTTGTTATTGTACATCATGTAGTGTCTAGAAAACACCACTAAACACTCACAAAAGAATAAAGTGAAAAAAGAAACCAATAAACTTTATAAGTTTGGAATAAAGCCCCGTTAATCATGAGGTAGTTTTTGTTTGTAGATTGTTGGATTTGATTTGCTAGTATTTTTTTTTTTTTTGCATTACTGGAAATGCCACAATAATCATCTTTTTATTTCTGATGAATGATTTCCCCAAAGTGGACTGAATGGTGTGAGCCTTTTGATTATCAATGGCTTCTGTCAGATTGCAATCCCAAAAGCTTATAGTAATTCATTCTTTCTTCATTCTCTGAAAGCACTTTTCCATAATCTCAACATTAAAGGTTATCAATATTTTTATCAATTTTTATTAAAGACCATGAAATCTGGAACCTCTAGTTTTGACATAGTGTTGTTGACATAGTGACATTTTTATAGGACAATGTGTAAACATCTCATGCTTCCAGCACTAATACAACTATGAACTAAATATCAAGATTACCAATTAAATATAAACTAAAAACCCAGCACGATTAAAATATTAATTCACTGCGACAGATGACATTGATGTGCTAAAACAGATAGCAGAAGTTGGAGTTAATATTAGAGGAATGTAGCCTTAGGTCTGTTTCTACACTTAATCTGTTTCCTTGTTTTCACTTCAATTATACTAATGTAGAGAATGAGCGCCTGTTCATGTCAGCATGCCTTACAAAATGACATTCATAACTTGAAGGTTTTGTTGCTGCTTTATGATAATCAGACTCCACATTTAACTAAAATTCTGCTACTAAGTCATCTGCAAAGGCAAGTTTTGTTGTAGTATTTAATTCTTTAACTCTCATGTAAAGATAAGATTGTCCTATGGCTCCACTGACATGGGTGTGAAGTATTACTAACCGGTGCTTTCTTGGTTAGGTGCCTTTATCCTCTTACTTATTAGGTTGTTTGTCCTCTGATCCTTCTTCTCACTCCCGCAATAAAATGGGAACTCCATATTTGTTGCTATTATCTTCCCACCTAACCCTATCCTTGGCCAAATGAATACTTAAATGAACGAATAAATATGCAATTTAATTATTGCTGAAACTAGGTGCAGAAATGGCCTCATTGCTCATTTGCTAACACAGTCAGAGGTCATGCATCAAGGACTGGTATGTACACAACATAGTTCATATAATGCATTTTTTTCAAAATTTAAATTTAGCACCAACTACTTCAGCACCCAGAGCAAGTCAGACCTGACAAATTCAATCTTAGATATAAATAGAAAAACTGAAATTGCCTAGCATTGCTCCATTATAAAGGAGATTATTTAAATGACTGAGAATTAACATATATTAAGGTTTTATTGGAGACAAACATTGAAATGAAAGAATTCCCAAAGACAATATATTTAAGAATTTTCTGAAGGTCATTCCGTCTGCTTCGGAAACACTAGTTTACAATGTATATGCATATCATCATTTGAACTCTGTCGGAGAATTTTTTTTCCTCCAGAAAATGTATAGTTTCCATTTTCAGAAGCAGTTGCATTAGGACTGTGGAGAAAGCTCGTGAGGTCAAATTAATTTGAGAAATTATGGATGGTACAACTCAGGTAGAGACAAGGGCCAATGGTGACAACCCCAGAGTTCAGAGCTGGGCGGAAGGGCAAGGCCGACTCAGTCTCGCAAACCTGCTGCTGGGAGTCAAAATCCTAAAGGAAGATTTTTAGATATAAGGATTAAAGGTAGGCGGCTTCTGGAGAATATCTTTTTTTTTCCTTTTCACATCTGTGGAAATTAAATTTCTTGACCTGTGAAAGGTGGTTGGACTTGATAAACCAGCAAAGCCCATTCAAACTCTATGGAGTTTATACAAAATTCTAAGCCTATTTATAGGCAAAATTAATGAGAACTGTCACTTGTCATAAGTTATTTTGCTACCCATTTCATATTGGAGGGACAAAGTCTCAAAATCATGCATAAGAACCTCAAAACTATTTATTATGTATTCGTTTTATTTGAGTGTTTATGCAATATATTTCTTTTAAGCTTTACAAGTTCCTTATAAGCAAAATCTTAGTTTCTTCAAGAATTCTAAATAGATTTTTAAAATAATCACCACTAACAAATGTAAATTCTTGTCTCATGGAAGACAATTTATTTTACCCCACTTTTATACTTGTACAGTGTAAATTGGCCTAAACCCCATCCAATTCATTTTAATAGATTATTTTTAATACTCCTATATGTTTTTAAGATGGTGAACATCTTTGCTAATACTTTTAAAACAGTATCTTCTGACACCTGTAAGCTAGCTCGTATTTATAAAATTTTCTAATGTCCCAATTTTTATGGTGCTTTGATTAAATATGTATTATATACCTATCATTGTCATCGAACCAAATAAAACTATTGGCTATCAATGATTCTTTGTTAATTGGAGAATATGTATTCCAAGCTACTGTTTGATCATCGATGCAGAAATATTCAACTCTGGTTCTGCCTTTTGTCTTCCAAATGGCTATAGGAACACATTTTCCATATTAAAAATTAGTGGCTCAGTCATTAAATGTCCAACTCTTGGTTTCAGCTCAAGTCATGATTTCACATTTGTGGGTTTGAGCCCCGCTGTTGTATCGGGTTCTGTGCTAACAACATGGAGGCTGCTTGGGATTCTCTCTCTCCCTCCCTCTCTCTCTGCCTCTCCTCTGCTCATGCTCTCTCTCTCTCTCTCTCTCTCTCTCTCTCTCAAATAATAAATAAATAAACCTAAAGTAATTAGAATACTTGGTCTGAAATGAACATTTGTGTTAAGTTTATAAAGGAAGGTCTTGGAGTAATTTTGACAGTATCTTTGACATCTTAATGTTTCAAGATGAATAAGATAAAATAACTTGCATTACGTTAAAGACCATGACCAGCATGCTTCTCACTATATCCCCAGTATGTATATATTATAGGATCTCAATCTATTTGAAAATAATCAATTGATCAATGAATGAATGGCAATGACAACAATAGGAAGGAGAGAGTACCAATGCTCAGGAACTATATACCTTCCAGGAATCATGTATGGAAGGTAGAGACTCAATTTTAATGGATCAGAAAGGCAAAAGAGTACCCTGTGACCAGCCAACTGGGTCTGGGTCTGGATGGTGGTAAAGAACTCACAGATGTCCAGCCTGGCTCCCTCGGAAATCTCTCAAATAGGGTTACAGATGTGGATCTCTGTTGTGGCCCATCTGCAGAGCCAGCCACTGAGCACAGAAGACAGAGGTAAACTGATAGTACTCGCTGATTCAAGAAGAGCAAATAGCATGTCCATTCATCCTATTTCAGAGATGAATGGAAATACAATGTGGCATTTGTAAAGAGAGACTTCGCTCCTTGCGTTTAGTTAGAATGCCTGTATAAAGGAATTTTAGAAGGCATGAAAAAGGGCTTGTATTGCTCCATTTGAACATTTCTCACTGAGTAATAAGTTCTACCTTTCTCCCTGCCTGGAAGGATGATCATTTGGAAAATGTCAATGTGCCGCTTTGCTCTCCAGCCTTCACTTGTCTTTGGCCAATGGGGAGCCAGAGGGGGAAAGGGAGAAGACTGAGGTGGAAAGCCAAAAGACTGAGGTGGAAAGGGAGATCAGGGTGTTTTTCCCCTTGGCTCCCTCCCTGCAAGTTCTCTTAGAGCTGTTAGTATCCCTTCACCAATCACCTTTCAAGGTAGTCTCCTCTACCTGATGCCTCCTTTCCAGGTTCAAGTCACCCCTTTTTGTCTTTAATGCTGGATTGTGATTCTTATTCACTTGACTCTGTAAGAGGGAACTTTGTAAAAACTTTCCTCAAATTATCCTATTTCAGGTCATCCTGTGTATCCTTATTGGATTGACAGAGCAACATATTGCTTTTTTCTGACTTTAGCTAGCTTCAATCTATCTGCAAAGTTCCACCTCTTCTCCGTCTCCTCCGTCTCTAACCTCTAAGAGAAGACAAAATGTCTGCATCCCATTGGAAGTCTCAAAAAAAGAGTTATCACTTAGGTCACAGATTTCTTAGGTTACACTGGCATCAGAAAACTTAGGTTTGAATACTTGCTGGTTGGGAAACCAAAACACCTGCTGAAAAAGCTCATTTTGTCTTCCAAAGTACATATTTTATTTATTTTAAATTGAGCCGAAATCTATATTCTTATAGCTTCTCTATATTGGTTTCAGATCTAACTCTTTGGAATTGCAGAGAATATGCATATTACATTCCCATGTCCTCTTAATGACAGGAAGAAGGTCAGCATTTGTTGAGCACCTATGAATTGCCATATGCTTGTTCTCCATTCGCCACCGAGCACAGGGCTTGCTGAAGAAGTCCTGGTTAGCTCGTATCCTCTGCGCGTATGTCACAAGTCAGTTGCAGATCACAGTTTTTCTGCCTTCACATCATACGTTTCTGCCCAGAAGCCATACTTGTTCTCTTCAGATATCTGAAAATAATGATCTTACCTTCAATTTCATATTTTTATTCGAATTAAAAGTATGCCGTTGCTTTAACCATTCTTGTATAACACCATCTTTAATTGCTTTCCCATTTGGCCCCTATATACTCTATGTAGCCACTTAAAAATATATATATATAAATATATACTCTATGTAGTCACTTAAAATATATATATATTATATATGTATTAAATATATATATTTATATACATATATAATATATATATATTTTAAGTGACATATACTTATATTTTAAGTTACATATATAATATATATGTAAATATGTATTAAATATATATATATATTTAATACAACCTATAATATATATACATATATATATATATATATATATATATATATATATATATATTTCTCTCTACTTTTTGTGTTCAGAAGGGAGTGCAGTTCACTGGGGACAACCACTCTTTTGTCCTGCATGTTACCCTCTGAGCGTGCTACCCACAAGCACCTGTTCTTTGAAACCCACACCACACATCTAACTCATGTTAATGAAAATCTTTAATCCTGTCCAGTGTTTAATACAACCTATAATTTTTCACTTGGAGTTTGAACCTGAACTCTAAACAACAGCCTGTTTTTCCTTTCAGCGTTCCCTCTAACAGTCCAACCTATCCTTAAGGCTATGCTATTTCTACATTTTGAGTCTATGTTCTGTAATGTCACAAAGCCAAGCAAATATATTGCCATCCGAATGTGTCACCAAATTCAAATAAACATCAGTAAGACCTCCAAAGCCTTGAAGGAAAAGCATTATATTAGGAATACTTCTCTAAAACCATCATTAAAAACATCTCCCTTTCTCCAGAATATCACCCTTATGATAAGTCCAGAAGTCTCGTCTTTTGTCACTTAAGAATTCACCAGTGGCCCTCAGACCTCTATGATTCACGTCCAGAAGCTCCCATCCTCTCTCCACAAAGTTTTTTACCCCTAACACTCCTCAGAAGCCCATCACCTGATATGTGACCTTCTCTTCTTCCCACTCTGCTTTTCTCCCAATGGCAGGTCTCTGGAAATCTGAGGAATAAATGCTCTTTCTTTCTATGCAGCATCATCCTAAATACTGCAATGTTCTTGTCTCACCCCTTATGTATTGAGATGATCACATCTTTCATATCTTCTTTTAAAATGTTTATTGATTTTTAAGAAAGAGAGCACAAGCGTGGAGGAGCAGATAGATAGGGGGACAGAGGATCTGAAGCAGGCTCCATGCTACAGGCAGAGAGACCCATGTAGGGCTCAAACTCAACAGACCTCGAGGTCATGCCCTGAGCCTAAGTCAGACGCTTCACCGAGGCACCCCTGTCTTTCATATCTTTTTCCAACTCAGAGCTAAAAATCTTCATCTAGTTATTTACACCCAAGTCACTCCGAAGAAAAAGCTTAAGAGGAGCTTAACCTTACGGTAATATCTATCCATTAGTAATAAGCATATAAAGTCAAGGCCATACAAAGGAAAGGAAGCAATTAGAGCTTATGTAATTATAGTCTGTGAATGGTACACTTGGTGCTAAGCACTCTGGCAGCAAAAGCAAACAAGAGAAAGATTCTAAATACTATAATTTCCAATATGTGACAAAAGAAAACATACCAATTCTTTGGGAGAAATAAACATTTTCCTCACAAAGTGAGGCTTAATAAATGTATTCTTTGTGACAGCCAAATAGATTTTAAGCTCCTTAAAAATGGGGACTATTTTTAGTGCCCTCCTCTATCCCCATCTCTCTCTGACTTCTGCTGTGCTGAAGAAGAGCATGATGATGGTAAATATCTCTTCTTTGACCAGAAAGCAAGGCAAGTGGCTCTTTCCCAATGTGATATAAACATGGGAAGAAGTGGTTGCAGCCTATGGATATACCAGTTGTAAATGAAGTAAAAAAGATGACCAGGTCTGTGAGATATTCCAGAGAGACTACATTGATAGGGGAAACATCAATCAGTGCCAGAGATACAAAAAGAAGGAGCAGAGTAAAAGGTAAAGATATAAAGCTAGAGTGAGAAGAGAAGGAAAACGGATGCCGTCAAGTTTGGGGAACAGTAGAAGTTACACAGGGCAGAAGCAAGTTCATATGTCTTAAATGGTTATACATGGCAAGCATCCATTCATATTGTTGGTAGCTCCTGTTGAAAGAGTTAATTTGACCCAGTTACCATGGTGTTCGACTTCGTCCGACTTCCCACACCTAGTTGAAATTCTTTTCTTTCTGAAAGCTATGATGTTGGACAAAACAACACATCCTTGTAGGGTACTCATTGGATTTTAATGAGCATCTGGGCAGATCCTGGGAGAGAGCTGTGTTCTCACAGCGCGAGGGCAGGCTTGATGTTTTCAGCTGTTGGCACTTCTCACAGTAGATAGTGTTCTCAGGAGAAAGGGTGTTAGTAAACCTTCATTTGTGTGTGTGTGTGTGGCTGAAGAGAATTGGCTGCAAAAAGAGAAGTTCAATTCTCTTGTTTCTGAAAGCAGTAAAGAGGTTTCCAAATGACTTCCTCTAATGCATTTGGTAAGTTGCCCTCAAAGACTATTGCTTAAACATCTCAAAATACAGGCTTAAAAAAAATCCCCCCAGTGCCTATCGTTGCAAGTAATTTGTTTAGTATTTAAAAAGATGAGTTTGTTAACAAATTTCACCCCTTCCCATATCTGGGAATAATATGATATGCTGAGAAATCCTGGAAGAAGAAGATGAGGGATGAGGCATTTCAGTGAGAGTTGATATAATCTATCCAATATAAGAGGTATCCAGAGAAATTCCTTTGACTACTCCCCCATGCAACAGTGGACATGCCAGTGGTATCCATTCCACCTCCTCAGGAAGAGAAGAATCACAGACAGCCAGAGGTAGCTAAGGATATGGAGTAGCTCATTATATATAGCTAAGGATATGGAGTTCCATTTATCTAGAATACCTTCCTTACCCTAGTCTCTGGTTTTTTGTTTGGTTTTGTTTTCATTTTCGTTTTTTGTTTTTGTTTCTGTTTTTTGCAAACTCTTGCTCATCCCTCAAACTCTAGCTCAGCTTTTACTTCCTCCATAAAGCTTCACCTAGGCTTCTTAGGCAAAACTTGCCTGTCCCATTCTTGTACTAAGTCCTATGCATTCCCCAAATATTTTATCATACCTCAACGGAAGGCCTTATATTTTCCACCCTTTCACTTAAAGATCTTCCTTTATCAGATTGTGAAATATTTTAGAATATTTCCGTTTTTATTCTCATTTGTAGAACAGTACATAATATTACTGAATGAATGAATGAATGAATGAATGAATAACTTAATTAATTTCTAAACAGGCAGGACAGAGAAGGGCACAGAGAGTGGACAAATGGGGAAGGAGGAGCAAACAGCGTAGGCTGAAAGTAAGTCTGAAGAACCAGATCAAGTTATGAAAAGATATAAGGAGGGGCACCTGGGTGGCTCAGTTGGCTAACTATCCGACTTTGGCTCAGGTCATGATCTCACGGTTCGTGAGTTTGAACCCCACATCAGGCTCTGTGCTGACAGCTCAGAGCCTGTAACCTACTTCAGATCTGTGTCTCCCTCTCTGTCCCTCCCTTGCTCATGCTCTGTCTCTCAAAAATAAAAATAAATAAATAAACATCAAATAAAATAAAAAAAAAGAAAAGATAGAAAGAACATGTTAAAGGACAGTCAGTTTATATCATAAACATTAAGAACAGGGAGGACAGGGAAATTTCCTGAAAACCTAGAAATTGAGAGGCACTGGGCTATGGCAAGGCACAGCAGAAATGTCAAAAGATTGTAGCTCCTTATTGGAAGCCAAGCTGGTGACCTACAAGCTGGAACGCTGGACCCAACCCCTAACCCACTGCTGTCCTCCAGGAAGTAGATCCATGGAGAGCCCGGCAGCACTTAGAGAAGTTCAACCTGACATTTAAGGGAAAATGAGACCTATGATAGGACAAGAAGAGAAGTACACCAAATCTTTATCCCTTTGCCTACTCTGCTTTAAATGAAGGATGGAGTGGCCAATGAGAGTGTTGCTCAGTCCCCGAGTACCGACCTGCCACTGGGAAGTTCATCCAGCTGTGAAAGTGTGGTCCCTATGTGAGGGTCATAGGCCAAGCCCTGCTTTACATGGGCTCTCCTCCAAGTCTGGGGGATGTGGGCAAATAGTTTTTCTATTTCTATCTTGATTGTCCATCAGTCTGCATTTTCCTCAGGAAAAGAGACTCAGGGTGTGTTTCTGGAATTAATCCTGGCATGACATTAGTGGCCATTTCAAAAATTGATTGGTTCCACGTCATGCTGGTTTTGTTATTGCTCTAATTTGACCATGTAAGTTAACATTTGATGTTTAGGTCACACCCCTTTGATACCGCTTTTCCTCATTGCTTAGTTCCTGTCCCTAAATTAGTCCATAAAATTTTGTGCCTCCATCATTATCCTCATTTTTTCCCAAACTCTCCATGCTACTGGGAGCTCTACAGTCCCATTTTCTTCCTTAGAGGCCTGCTTCCCAGCACCTCCATTCTTCTCTTGAGTGCAAGCCCTCTAAGCTGTCATAAGCCAATCAGCAAGTGTTCTTTCCTTTCATTGCTTTCTGGTATACAAATTGTTTCCTGGGTCATTCTTTGTCTTAGTCAACACCGTTATTTTGTTAATATGCATCCTTAGATTTCCAAAGAATGAGTATTTGGCATATTAATTTTCTGAAGTTTATACTGGCTACACTTTGCCCCTGCACTTGAAGGGTCTTCTGGCTATGTTTACGATTCTCAATGGGAAATGATACGTCTTCATTTCTCGGAGGCATCATTCGTCTATTTTCTATTGCCATAATATAAATGAAATAGCATGGATCAGTCTGACTGTCATTCCTTTGTCACTTAACTGCTTCTTCCTCCCTAAAATTTTCTAAATATCTCATTTTTATCCTTGATGTTCTAAAATTTCATATTGACATGTTTAGGTATGGGTCTTTTGCAGTTTTTCATACTCAGAATTACACAGGCCCTTTAATGATATATCTTTATCACTCTGATATATCTTATCACTCTGATAAATAAATTATTTTCTTTCTTGGTTTCCTTTACTCTCCTTTTATTTTGTTCTTACTATTCAGATATTAGATATTACTATACCATTCTAGTTGACTTCCCAAATGTTATCTTCCATTTCTTTTTTTTTTTAATTTTGGCAAGCAAATTTTTAAATTACCATTAGATTGCCCTGTTTTCTAAAAGTTCTTTTTCATAGTGTCTTGTTCTTTTTTCATGGATATAAAATCTTCCTATATCTCTCTAATTCTACTAATTAGGGTAAATGCATCTTAGTGTTAACCAAGAAAAACATTCGCTGAAAATTTAGGTATACGGTCACTTATTTGGACAACTAGAATTGCAATTTGGAGGACACAGATTCAAGCAGAAACTTGACTCATGTTCCCAGGAAGACAAAGAGAGGGCAGAATTTTAAAGACAAAAGGTCGTGAGCACAGTTCTCATTTAGGTCCTCTATGCAGAACAGGGATTGAAGTTAAATTAACTGGGATTGGTTAGGCTAATATGCAAATAAGGGATTGTAACTTGTCAAATTGCATGCGCTGTGTTTGAAGTGAAGAAAACTAACCATTCAATTTTATGGTAAGATGGGAGTTCAATCCAGGCTGAGAGCTTGGGGCTGCCAACAAGTTCACAGTTTCTTCTATGAGGATGTGCATGAATTCCTCCTCTTTTCTGGCCTGCCAACCCTATTTTAAAAGAGACTCAGCTGCTAGGAAGGCTCAGTCAGTTAAGTGACTGACTTCAGCTAAGGTCATGATCTCTCGGTTCCGGGTATTGAAGCCCAAATCGGGCTCTCTGCTGTCAACACAGAGCCTTCTTTGGACCCTCTGTCCTCCCTTTTCTCTGCCCTAACCTCCCCTGGCATGCACGTGCTCTCTCTCAAAAATAAATAAAACGTTAAAAAAAAAAAAAGGGAGAGACTCTTTTAGCTAAGCTTGTTTGTTCCATTTTGAAATTTCCTTTTAAATTAATTTATCACTGAAAGTTGTTTTCCATTGCTTACATTTTCCTTTTCTACTGGGATCCGTTTTTTTTTTTTTCAACTCGTTAAATATCTCTCCCTTTTATATTGCACAATTTCCTTGACAGTTGAATGAACCATAGTTGACTATCTATATACTTAAAAATTAAAAATATGAAGAGTACTGGAAGAATTTGAGACAGACTTCACTTGAACATAACTGGTAAGGGGCTACTTCCAACACTGCGGGGATCCTAATTGCCAGAATGAAAAGGAACTAGACAAAATTCAATTACTACACGCAATTCTTATGAGGAAGGGGTTTGGTGCGGTTGTCTCTTCTCTCCACAGACCTTTAACAAACAATAGAGACTGAGAACAAGCATCCAGAAAGATAGAGGACGGAGAGAGAATAGTGTCTAGGAAGCCAAGCGAAGGATGAATTTCAAGAAGGAGGAAATGGTCACCCCCGCTGATGATACACCATGTAAATTGTTCCCTGACCCTGTTTCATGGCCAGTACTGATTGTTCTATGAGTGGAGCCAATACTAGGCCAATAAGTAGTCTCTTTTCTCTTTTTGATTTCTTTTCTTTGTTTATTATTTGTTTTAGTTTAAGGAAAAAAGAATTAATGCAATATATCTCTCCAGGTTTGGCCATAAAAGGCAACATTTAAGATGCTGTCATTGGTCATGTTTCAACCATGTGATTAAAGCTAGTCTGCAGTGAGAGAGAACACGAGCCAAAGAGCAAGCACAAAAGGTAATGAGTGGCCGAGAGCATCCAGGCATTACTTGAGACCCTCACCAGATTTTCCCTTCTCCTCATGCTGCCATTTTTTTACCTCTGGTTTCTGTCAGGTACCCAACCTAGTTAATAATACATTTCCCTTTGCTTATTCATGCCTGGGCTGTATTTGTGTCATTTGCAATGGAAAGAGTCCTGATTAAAACAGCAGTATTTCATCTATCACTTGTCTCAAACTTAGAATTTCTTAATACACTAGAATATCTCTTTAAAAAACACCTAAGTAGGGGCGCCTGGGTGGCTCAGTCAGTTAAGTATCTGACTTTGGCTGGCTCAGGTCATGATCTCACAGTCCGTGGGTTCAAGCCCCGCATCAGGCTCTGTGCTGACAGCTCAGAGCCTGAAGCCTGCTTCCTCTTCTGTGTGTGTCTCTCTCTCTGCCCCTCCCCTGCTCACTCTCTGTCTCTGTCTCTTTCTCTCAAAAAATAAATAAACATTAAAAAAAATTAAAAATGCCTAAGTGAAGAAGAGAAGCTTGAAAATGGCAAAGGAAAACATATATGATGTTTTCCTAAATGTGGAACATGAGATTGTAAAAGCAAATTTTCGGAAAGGTACCACCCCTTCCAAGATGATAGAAACACTATAAATAGGTTATAGGTAAGTACATGTTGGAGTTCCATATTTGGTATAATTCTAAGCTAATAAAAAACCTTATTTTTTAGCTTCCAATACTATATAGGACCTGATGTGTGTTTAAAATGGACAGAATTTTGCTAAGAAAAATATCCGAGGTCTATTCATTAAGTCTTAAGAAACTCACAAATAGTAGTTCTCCATGTTGACCACTTGTTGTTGTTTTTTTTTATTTGATTCATTGCCTTTCTCAAAAAGCTGTGTTTGTAAGATACCTACAAGAGCAGAGGAAAGGCATTCTTTAGTTGCTGTGGCAACAGCAGACCGAGTAAAACAACATGAAAGTTAAATACTTAAGCTTCATTAGGAGTCAAAAGAGTAGAGGAGGAGGGGTGTTTCATTTACATTCTGATGCACATACCAACTAAGTGATGATTTCTGCTAACATTTTGGCTCCTATTTTAGGCTCCTATTTAGGGACCTCATCAGTTACTACAAGAAAAAACACAAGAGGAAACCACGGCTTCATTGTTTACCAGCTGGAACTAGATTAAATCTATGTTTATGCTTCTATCTATCTATCAATACATCTATCATCTATCCTTTTTATTTCTCTCCATATTCATATAGGAAAAGACACAGTACCTACTTATTAATAACCCCTGTGCTTCCTCTGATATAAACTAGAGATAAAATAATAGCCACCTCATAGGGTTATTACAAAGATTAAATTTGTTAATAGTTGTAAAACAGAATAGTATCTGTGACAAAATAACTGCTATGTAAGTACTAACTGTTTTATCAGTAGCAAATCAGACCATAGCCATTGATACTATCAATCTAAAGAATAGAAGGATAGAAGGAGGGCTGGCAGCAAGTAGCCTGACCCTGAGAAGACAGTGCTGACTACTGGAACCTTCTGGGGGTTACTGTGTATTCAGCCAACAAATATATATGAAACACATGTCATAGCAACAGTGCAGTGCTGTGCAGTAGAGGAAGTATAAAGATGAATGCGACATGGTTCAAATATTCTTTAGAAACAGAATGAGAAAAAAGCTAAAAACATAAAAGAAAATAAGAGGGAAATGAAGACGTATAAGAGAAGGTAGAAATACATAGCTTGAAGGACACATGTGGAAACATTGGCCTTGAACAGAAGAATAGACATTTAATCATTGGTGTCTGGACAAAAGACATTAAAGAGAAGAATAGACTTTGCCAGGGTTTTAGGTTGGCGGGACAAGGCGAAAACATGGAAACGAGATCTCACCTGATGGGCTCCATTTTCCCAATTATGCTTGTCAAATGGGTACGTTATCTGCAGGGGGACAAGGAAGAGAGTCTCATGGTAATTTGAAGACAAATGATAAAAGTTTGAAATAGACGCTGAGGGGAGTGGAAGGGAAAGTTAAAACACGAGAAATAAAAATGTCGAGAAGCCCTGGGGATCCCGGTGATGTGAAGATCTTGATTTTATAGGAACAGCATTCAACAGATTTACATAGTTTTCCAGATAGTTTTCTACTGATTGGATAGAGGAGAGAGAAAATGGGCAATCACACTGACCCAGGGTTGGGAATTTGCCCGGTACAAGAAAGACTAATAAAATACTTATGTAGAATTTGCCATATGCCAAACATTAAATACTTGATGTGTATTACTCCTTAATCTTGTCTCCAAACATTTACCCCCTTCTAGGTGAGAGGCTCATTGACCTGTGACCCATAGTGCCTCCTGTAAATATATGGCTTCCGTAGGCCAGTTGACTGTGAGAAGTGGCAAAGTGCCAGCACTGAGCAGAAGCTTCAAGGGGAGTCCTGATTCAGCTAGAGCACTTGCTCCTTTCCCATATCTCGACAGGACTGGTTCCTTTGTCTGAGTCCCCAAATGAAAAAGCAGAAGGACAAGATCCCTGACAGCTGATCCACAGCTGTGAATGTACAGCCTGAGCAAAAAAAAAAAAATGTTTCTCAGAAGCCACTGAGACTTGAGAGGAGAAAGATCATCTATGACCCAACTATTACATGTAGATGCTAGCCATCCCTGTTTGACATAGTGCCTCCCTACGAAACTGAAAGGTGGGAGTATTTTTTGACAGGCAGCATGTCAATAAACACTCTGGGCACTTATGTAACATGATAGGAGGTATAACTAAGACCAATCCCACTTCATGCCTTACAGAAGTGACCCTGACACCACTTAGGAGACTGTTTCAATTCACCGAACGACAGGTGGAGGGGGTCCTGGGTTCTGGCATGAGCACAACGATGGAGAGAAGAAAAGAAATTAGAATGCATATAAGAACAACTTTTATATTTCAGCACAAATAATATAATCTGTTTAAAATAACATCAGAACAGAAGTTGTATCAAGAGGATATTTAAAAAATATTGTTAGGTCTCTTGCCCAGTTAAAGACAATGCTGTGCCATTACACCTCAGTTGTGGAATTTATGGCTTTAGGGTTCTTGTGAATTCAGATCTCTGCTGATGTTTTCACCAACTCATTCATTCTTACTCTTCAAGGAGAACCATAGCTGGGAACAAAACTAGGTTAGATAACGAAGAGAAGTTCACATGATTTATCCTAAACTCAGAGTAACCCAGTAAAAAGTTTATTTCATGCAATAGAATCAGAGGTTAGGGTGTGCACGGGGGTCCGAACTGTGTTTTTAGGGAAAACTTGGCCTTTTACCTAAAACCAGCATGAAGGGTGGAGCTGGTAGGATGTGGGACTCAAGGAGAGACCAAACACTGAAAGTGGGAGAGAAAGAAAGGCCACACCTTCTTACCATCTGGGATGCAAGGCTCAATATTTTATAGGAAGTGCTACAAATACCCAGATGCAGCCAGCTTCAAGCATAAATGGTAAGTAATTCCAACATTAAATAAATACCTACTTACAACCTAAGGATTCCCTTTATAATATTCTGTTCCCTGGAATATTCCTCCCCAGATGTTCGTGTGACCCTGTCCCTCCCTTCCCTCATGTCTTGCCTCCATGTCACACAACAGTAAGACCTTCTCCAAGCAACCCCTTGCTCTCATTCCCTAACTCCCCTCCCCTTCTACAGCTTTCTTTTCTCCTAGAGCTACCTCAGTCTGCCTTATTCTATTTTTACCTGCTATTTATTGTTTGCTCTTCGAGAATGTCAGCGTTGTGATGTCAGAAACTTGGTTTTATTCACTGTTACATTCTCAGCACCTAGAACAGTGTTGGGCATTTGTTGGGCCCTTAACAAATATTTGTTGAACGAATGAATAAAAATATCCACAAACCGAAACCTACAGGCTTGATAATAATTCTGGAGAAAAATGCTTTATTCTATGTTAAAGGAAAAAACAAAAAGAAAACAAAACAAAACAAAAATCTAACTCGTTTGTGAAGGTCACTATGGGGGATATAAGGAATCTAAAATGTATTAATATTATCTTTAAAAAAAAATTTAAACTTTGAGGTGCCTGGGTGGCTAAGTTAGTTAAACGTCTGACTCTTGATTTTGGCTCAGGTCGTGACCTTATGGTCGTGGGATTAAGCCCCGCTTCAGGTTCTGCGTGGGCATAGAACCTGTTTAAGATTATCTCTCTCCATCTCCCTCTGCCCCACCCCTGAGTTTTCTCTCTATCTCAAAAAATAAATTAATTAATATTAAAAAAATCAAACTCTGGCAACACTTCTTATAATTTCAGGTCTACTTTTGAATGTACTTTTTTTTTTTCTTCTGGTGAACTTTCCTGATTAGATTTTTGTATGCATTTATTTTGCTTTTGCCTATTCAATTGGACCAAGACCAATTTTTCTCATGTTCTTCATCATACCTTGAATCCTTATTTTGTAGAAAGGTTGTGTGAAAACATGAAGGTTAGGGGCACCTGGGGGTCTCAGTCAGTTAAGCCTCTGACTCTTGATCTTGGCTCAGGTCATGATCTCATGGTTCCTGAGATAAATCCCGACATTAGGCTCTGTGCTGACCAAGTGCGGAGCCTGCTTGGGATTCTCTGTCCCCTCTCCCTCTGCCCCTCCCTTGAACTCTCTTTCTCTTTCTAAAAAATAAATAAATAAACATTTTTATAAAAAAAAAAAGAAAGAAAACATGTAGGTTAAAGCAAAATGCTCTTTTCTGTATTATCAACCTTGTTAATAGAATTATAAGATTTTTCTGAATTCTCAAAAGAACTGCTTTTATTTTGAAATATATGACATTTGTATGGCTAGTAATTTGGGCTGAAAATATAAAAGATATGATTCTGTTTTTAGAGTGAGCCTGTGCTATAATTAAACTGTTCCACAGAATCAGTGAATTCTAATAGCAAAGACTTAGTAAATTCTTTTTCTAACGCATGAATTTGGCCTTTGAAATGAATTGGGTATTAAAACATAGTAATATAAATTTCTTCACTAAATCCACCATTTCCTCTCTTAAAACAGCTCCTTCTGTGCATCGATCTATATTCAACCCACTGTTCAGTTCAGGCCCTTTTAGATGCCTTCTCATCACTAAGCCCACATACATCCCTTCAGGTCCCCAGCCTGAAAATCTGTGTTCCTCATCGCCTCCCACATCTGTCTTTCTCTCCATCCCTACCTCCAAGATGTTAACTCACACACTGGCCTTTTCTCCCCTAGATTTCTGCCACAGCTCCCTGACTGGCGTCAGCCTCCGGTCTTGCTCTCCATAGATCAAATTCCTCCTCAACACCAGAGCCAGGTAATCTTTCCAAAGCCCCAACTTCATGATATACCATTGACTTGCTTCAAATTCTTTAATGGTTTTTCATATCTTTGACAATAAAGTTCACACTGTTTGGTTTTGTAAGGAAGATCTTCATTGAAGATCTTCAGATCTATTGAAGTTTTCAACTCTAGAATCATCAGGTATGATGGCCCCACATTCTCAGTTTTAAGTCTACCCATGAGAAATGAGTGGTGTGTTCTGATTACAAAAACCATGCCCTCGCACATTTTTTTCTGTTGTTTATTCTTACTTGCCTTGCTTCCTGTAGAGGAATTATTTACATGGTCCTGTCTGTCTTTCCATGTGTTTAGAAACCACAGGTAGTCTTAGTTCAGCAACCAGTGATGCTACATTTGCTGAGAGAGAGGCAAGCTGAGGGGAAGAGAGAGATTGCTTTGGACAACAGAATAAAGGGGGAGAAAATAGTTTTTACAGAGGAGGTAGAAGGTAGAGGTAGAAGGAAGATATTTTTAAGAAGCTGTCGGTCAAATAAGAAACATATCAGAGATATTTAAAGATCATTTACAGAAAGCTTGTTGTATAGAAATGATAATCACCATCGCCTCCCAAAAATCCTTCACTAATAATATTCTCCTATGCTTTAAATGGTGTTTTTAAAACATTGTGCTTGATACTTCATGTGGGTGCATACATGGGCATATGTGTGCTCTGAGCAAGAGCTAGGGTCCCACTGCCTGAGACCCAGCCCCCTTATATAGGATTTCTAACAAGCAAGGCCCAAGGGGTGGGATAAACATGCTTTGAGGTGAGCCCCCCAAGTGTGCTTCTAGAGGAATCTGGAATCTCACAGTCAGCTCTGGTGCCTCGCAGGCTCCAGGACAGAAGGTTAGTCTGGTGTCAAGAGGAAGCCAGAGCAGATCAGAGGCCACCCACATGAAACATATCCTTTGGTCACTGGTCTAATTAACTGCCTCACTGCACACATCATAAGTAGCTTCAACTCAGAGCCAGTATTACAGTCATTTGATATCCAGAGTTCAGGACAAATAAATATTTTTTAAATGAATAAAGTATCTAACCTGGCCGGGAACCTGTCATTAGTAATATCAGGCTTAGTTTATGGAGAATGGAATTTCCATAATGTTTACAATTATAAAAGCTTTACCTAACAAATGACAAGTATAATATGACCATCACCAGGCCCCCTTTCACAGGCTCAAGGTTTAGAAAGTGTAACTATTTTATGTTAAATATCCAGACAGAGTAAATATAGGTTTCTTTAAATTTCATGAGGAACCAATGCCTGGGTTCCTAATGTGAAAGCCCTTTGTCGTTGCCTCCATTAAAATTCTGAAATGCTTGTCAGGTATTCTTTATGCAATGCCCTAAAGGGGTGCAGGGAGACAGGGTTCACCCTGTGAAAGAAGAGAAGAAATTGTATGACGCTCCTGTGAGTTAGTACCTACTTCAGACACGGAAACAAAAAACCTCTTTGAAATCACTTTGACATTGAGAACCACGGTTTAGTTTCAGAGCTGAGATTGAACATTACGTTCTTGGCTTCCATGTCTTGGTTCAATCCAAGATTTGAGTTTATCTGCCATTCATTATCACAGATTAAGTATTACGACATACTTCCAGTTCTGTGAGAGAAGCCTCTTAAACTGCATTCACTTTCCACTGTCATAACTTTTTTTTTTGTTACTACTTTTGATGACATTTAATTCATCTATCCCATTCTAAAGCCTTTCTAAAATCTGGAGGAGGTTTGATAGCTAGTCTCATTTTGCTAATTCTTGCATTAAAAAGTGATTATAGTGTTTTCAAAACTTGTTACTTACATTTCTATCTTCACGATTTTTGTCCTATCGGCATCTACTACTTACTAGTATTTGCTTACAGTTTTCCACAAGCGAAATTATCTTTACCACATTCATTAAAAAAACACAAACCTTTATTTCTGTATAACTGAAAAAGCACTATTATTTATTATAAATAGAAGATAAATATAAAAATGAATAAGATTAAAGTAAATGTTAGCAAACAGGAATTAAACCTAGAGTATAAAATAAAATGCATGTAATATTGAATCTTATGAATTTTAAAACAGAATTGAAAATGTGTTTCTCAATAGTAAGAATAAAGCAATTCCATCTTCAGTTTTCTTGTTATTTATCATTGAGAATTTCATCTCACACGTGTGTATTCTAAAATGGTAGAAGATATTTCACTGTCTTTGTTGATAGGATTGGACACTGAAAAATCATTCCTAACCAGAATGTTGTGACTGTCATTCAACAAACTGAAACAATATCTTGAATCTATTTATGAATATGCCAAGTTTGGATTTAAAAAAAAATGGTAAAAACAAACACTGCTTCTTAGCCACACACAGATATAGCCTTGTTTGGGAAAATGACAAGAAAGTTTGTTTATCGTGTGTTTTTTAGCACTTCCTCAGACTCAGGAAGTGCTTTCGAAAATCTCCCTGGAGGTTTTCAAGGAGGGAGAGCTCTCTTACGCATACAGGATTGAGTGGGATTTGTTCTGGGTATGCCCTTTGAATCCAGAGAAATGTCCTCTGAGCAGAAAGTTCAAATCACCTGCAACCTTCTATGTTGTAATTCATCACAAGCTTACCAATGGGTTAAAATTCTCTTCTTCAGCCGCATGAATTATCACGTTTGGCAAAACAACATATGTTAATGGCTGCTCTTGTATTCAGCTTGTATTTGAAAAAAAAAATATTACATAGGAGGCTGAGTTCACAAATACATGGATCCATCAGTCTACACTGACTTTATGGCATAAAAGTTTATATTTGGCCAGAATTATAAGGCTATCACAATCTATGTTATTTTATAAAATCCCCAAATCATCTTTTCCAACGTTTATTTTCTAGAAGTTTTGGTAAGTATCCCAACAATTTTATTTGTAAATATAGATCAAGCAGCAATTTTAAACAGTTGGTTTTGAAGGTTATGCGAGTTTTAATAATTTGCAGTCTCGGGGCCCCTGGGCGGCTTAAGTCAGTTAAGCGTCCGACTCTTGATTTCACCTCAGGTCATGATATCAAGGTTCCGTGAGTTCAAACCTGTGCAGATGGCACGGAGTCTACTTCGGATTCTCTCTTCCCATCCCTCCCCTGCTCATGCTCTCTCTCTCTCCCAAAATAAATAACCTTAAAAAAATAATAATAAATAAATAATAATAAAATAAAATAATTTCCAGTCTTCCTTTCCCACCAAAATAAACCACCAACAACTACATACACACACACAAAAACCTATAGCAAGACAGAGAGTATATTTCCAGTTTTCATGGGATTTTATGGCCTGAGCTAGTGGCTCATGCCTTAATTTGTATGTTACACTATAAATAAGGCTGCTATGGATTTTGTCCTATCCTCCTCATATTGTACATTACTGATCAGAAAGCTTGATTATCTGTCCTTTCGCTTTGCTAAGAAAAATCCTATAAGTTTTCCCAGTGTTCATTGTGTATTTCAAAACTGCACTTGAGTTTGAATGGATTTATACTAGAATTTGCAAGTGTCCCCAAACAAACAAAATGGAATATGCTTACTCTGTTACCAGTTAAAAAGCATTCACATTTCAAATAACTTTCAGCAGATTTGCCAGAATTCTACTTTCCACGTGCGGTTTTATGACAATTAATAAGGTTCCCAGCTCATTTATTTTGTCCTCATATCTGTCTGAAGGCATGTGGCTGATTTCATCACATTTGCCACTAGTTCTAACATTTACATCACAAATGTCACCTTCTCCAAACCTGACATCTTCTCTATAATGGAGAATAAAAAATCTATTATAGAGCTCTAATTTAAAAGTATGTATATGAGTAAGTTTTCCCCAATACTTAATAATTTCCAACACGTGGAAATAAGATGTGAATGAGCTACAGAGATGTTAAACTAGGTATATCTGCGGCGGTGTGCACACACAAAGGCACAGAGAGCCATTCTCCACACAGAGATTGGAGAGCAGACTGGTTTTGCAGAGAAAGTGACCATATGGGCTCAGTGGAAGAGTTTGAGACAGTAATTGCCCTCGATGCAGACAACTCTGTAAATGCCAGTTCTCATCTTGCCTGAGACTTGATAGCACTTTCTCCCTTGGGTTCTAAGAGATAGTGTAATATCCCAACAATAAATTCCCCCATTTTTACTTAAAATAATTCCAGCAGATTATTCTTGTAATCAAATGAACCTCTTCTAAAGTAATCGTCGGCTGACCTTAGTGTTTGGCTAGGTTAACCGAGTGGCCATGAACTCTCAATCCAAAATTAAATCCGTTTTTGTGTACTCAGAGTATGAAGGCTTTTAAGAATTCTTGGTATGAGATTACACTATTTTCAATAATAAAATAATTGGATACAGTCGGTAGCACTTTCCACCCCTCCCCCGAATAATGACGAAGTAAGAGATATTTTTCAATGTTGTGTCAGATTTGTGGCTGAGTCTGAATCGGGGAAACAGACATATAAAGTGAATACGGTCAACATTTGGGTTACTGAACTTTCTATGGAGATGGGGCCAACAGGAATCTCAAGAATCCTCTGATAATTTTGAAAGACTGATGTAGATTTACTGCATAAAATTCCTAAATTCACAGGAAAATTAAAAGCCAACGACATCAATTCTTATAATCGATGCAAGATTTCACTATAAATTCTTTAAGGCCCTGGCAGAATTTACGACTGCCTGTGGCCATGTGTCCCTCTGACTGTCCAAGTATTTGAGTTAGATGTGCACCATATGTGTAGCTCACTACAAAATCAGGCCTACAAGTCTGTTTTAAAAGTATATCATTAACCACTGGATACATTTTTGTTTTTAATCACAGCCAATGTCTTAATACAAGGAAGGAATTCTAAAGTAATGGAATATACAATGTATTGGTTTAATTTCAGCAAAGCCAAAGAAAATATAACTAGCAAAAACCCTAATCATATTAATATTTCAGTGCAGAAATCGGTGTCCACATCCATTCTGAGAGCGAATAATGATGTTATATAAAACCTCTACATTAAATAAAATGTTCTCAAATGACCCGCACATGTTAGACTCAAATAAACGTTACTTTATTTTCTTTCCCCCATCTTTTGGATTAACAAAATTCTTTAGAGGATGGAGATTACAATTTAAATTTTCCCACTATGAAAAATATACTTGAATGGTGAAAGAACCAGCAAAAATAAATAAACAAAAATCCAAATTTATAAACATGGCTTTGCAATTAAGTTCCTCTCTTAAAATAATCAGATTATTTTAATTTTCTACTTTCATATTTGGATTTAACTTATTTTCATCTTTATGGAAACTGAACTGAACTCCAAAAGTTCAAGGTATGACTATGCATTTGCATGTTTTCATCCTTTCTTTCTTTCTTTTTTTTTTAAGAGAGAGACAGAGAGAGAGAGAATCTCAATTAGGTTCTGCACTAAGCGGGGATCCCGACACAGGGCTCGATCCCACAACTCTGGGATCATGACCTGAGCTGAAATCAAGAGTCAGACAATCAACTGAGGCACACAGGCACCCCTGCATATTTTCTTCTAATAGTACTAATCCTTTTTCCTTAGTAATCATCCCTAATGCTAGTTGGAAGAAACTCTTCAAAATATAGCCTTAGGTATTACTTAAGGAATTATGTTAACTCGCAGTTCTGACTAATTTTTTTTAAATCTATAATCACAACACTCATTTGAAGTTATGTTACATCCAAGAATGTGATTTTGAGAAAAACTCTGAATACATGGAGAAAGGATTTCTTTAATTTGATCCTGAAGAGCTCAATCTCTGACATTTATGTTTTGAAAGCAGTAAGCTTTTCTTTCTCTGGACTCCAGCTGCATAGATATGTGGCATAGTACTCATTTAGGTCAGGCAACTATTTTGTAATATAAAAACTAATCATGGGTAGAAGAGCCCAACCCCGGAAAAAAAAATTAAACTCTAATGACCCCAAATATATATTTAAAACAATTCCAAGGATTTGGAAACCATCCCTATATTTTTGCGGGAAAGAATCACCTGACCATTTTACCACCTGAAAATAATAACTGAGTCATTTGGAACAGACTCATCCAAAGGATGTCCTAGCGCCTGGTTTACAGTATCACCCTGGATATGGGAGGATATGGAATGGGGCTGACGAATTAGCTGAATGAAGTTTAATCAAGTTCAGTTCAATGACAACTCAGAAATTCTGAATACTGCCACCATCCCCAAGCCAGCCCCTCCTCAGTCTGTTCTGGCCCTCATTCGGTGGGCCTGTTTCTGTTCAGAAAGCCTGGATATCCTAGAGGCCCTGTACACTAGAGCCTGCTGGAACCACAGCAGTTTTCACAAAACCCCCTGGAACAACTAGCCTGTATTTGTATGTTATCCAAGGGCAGATCCTATGCTAGTCTCGGGCCTCTGAAGGTGCCCTGCCCACTAAAACAGTAACTAACATCATCTCCAAGAATTTCATTTGTCTTAACAATTTTTTTATGACATAGGTAGCAAATAGAATATTCCCCTCATATTTATAAATGTACTCAGGACACGAATGAAGAAACTTGCCTATTCTTGTCATCTAAATTTATAGTAACACAAATTTTAGCATCATTTCTTATACTCGTGACACCTTCCAAAAGGAAGCTGTCATTTGTGACACATTATTTCTGCTCCTGGTATGTCATTGAAACCATATTTCACATTGGTTGAATGTGTCCCCACAAAGGGAGATCTGTTTTTACAAAATGCAATTTAAACAATGACCCAAATTATACCCTCCCCGACTCCCCACAGTGTACAATAAATTTTTGAGTTGCCCTGGATTCTTGCCTTATTAAAAAAAATTGAATGAAACAGAACAAAACCAGTTCCGTGTTATATAATTTAGTACGCTTTAATGAAAAACTCACTTTATTGAAGTCAGCATCTATTTAAACTATTATGTTCATTTCCAATGATTCATTTTTTTTTCCTTGTGAAAAATGAAATCATAATTTGGGGCTGGTTTTGGTGCTTCCTCCAGGAACTAACTCAATTAAGACCCGGAGGCCTGAACAATCTCATTCATTCAGGCAAGGCATGTATTAGAGTCAAATGGTTTTTCCCATAGTTTACTATTAAGTATTGCCTATTAGTCCATGTCCTGGTTGATTTCATGCCCTCATCAAAGAATGTGAATAATGCTCATATAGAATGATAATGATGATGATAACAAAGTTGGTCTACTCAGCTACTGAGTGGTAACTTTGTGATGAGTGCAGTAAAAAAAAAAATTAATTATTCGAAGCTGATTCTATCATATGATTTATTCAGGTGAACGTTGAGCATATTTCCTTGGTAGCTCAAGTTCTTAGAATTCCACACTAATACTATTTTATTTTAACTTGGATTCTTGGGAGATACAGATGTGCAGACGTTAATTACACTGGTATAAAGGCAACCTGGGTTGAGATGTATCAATTGTCAAGTTTGAACATCCATCAGAAGCACCTAGCGGGGTTGTCAAAACAAAAATTGCTGAATCAAGTGTTTTTTTCAATAGGTCTGAGGTGGAGCCTGAAGTTCTCAGGGACCGTACCTTGAGAATCACTGAGCTAGAGAGCACATATCATAAATTTCTAAGAAAAACTCAAGGAGGAAAAGTGGTTTTTTTTTTAGAATAGAATTTAAGTAAGTTAACTAAATGTTAGGGTTGCCAGATAAAATACAAGATGCCCAGTTAAATATGAATTTCAGATAAATAAATGAATTTTGGTATAAGTATGTCCCATATATTGCAAGGGACATACTCACACTAAGAAATAGTCATTCTGTATCTGGAATTCAAATTTAACCGAGGCAATTTCTCCTAAATTTGGCAACCCAACTTATATAAGAGTATTAGCAATTTGTTTCTTGATTGTGTAAAGATGTATTAAGAGATATATTAAGATCTGATGCTGCTTTTCTCCATTGCTTTGGTGTATACCTTAATTATGCTCCTATTTTTCCATAGGATACAACAACGGAGCCTTTCAAGCCTCAGAGAGGTGTAAGACTCCATTAGTTTCTACTCCTTAGGGAGGGCTTAGACAAAAAGACTTTCCCATTTTGAGTAAGAGACATTTATATACTCCCTTGAAAATGCTCTGGGGCACATATTTTTTCCTAAAAACTGTGTAGAATGTAGAAGAAACAGAAATCTATGGAGTGGGAGAAAATGTTCCATAAGAATTTTGTACCACACACGAAAAGACTCCATTTTCCCATGGCTCTATACATCAGGAGCATGGGGTCACACGGTCTCTCCAGGTCTCCTATGGTACCAGACAGAACTAGATAACAGGAAAGAGAGAGACAAGAGGGGAACAGAAGGAATAAATGAAAGAGAGTGCATAAATGAGAGAGATCATGAATTTTTTTTTCTTTGTGGTTTCTGTAAATATGAAACTTTGGAGAAAAGTAATAACATCTAGAAAAAGATCTCAGGAACTTTCTGTAAGACACATCATGTAAAACCACAGCCAGCTCCTTTGAAGGAAACCAGTTGCAATGATGAACATTATTTATACATTCCATTGCCATTCTTTCTTCTTTATGTACGATTTAAGCTAGAGTCTGTTCTAAATTGATTAAAGGTAGGATTGAGTGTATATATGTGTTGTAGTCAGGAAGTAGCAATTATAAGGAACTTACATCTAAATTTTCTCATTGTGCTGCATCTTGAATTAAAATACGGGTCCTTAAACTTGGTTGCACAATAGGATCACTTGATCACTTGAGAAATTTAAGTATACAAAACCAGCATCTTCAAAGTTAATGATTCAGCTGATCTGGAATGGAGCTTGGGGATACTGTGTCTAGAATCAATGAATTTAAATTATCAGACTCTCCAAGAGTATGTTTTCAACATGACCATTGCACTGGTGGGATAATATAACAAAAACTGGGTGCCAGACAAGCTCCAACTACAATGATTGTTCTAATAACAACAGTAATTCAAACAAATGTCACAGAGATGATTCTAAAATTGGGCTTACAACTCTTGGGGCATGTTGTCAAAATTGTAGGACTAGCTAGAGAACCACATTTAGGCTGCGGCATGTGAGTTTATCAGGTGTAGGAAATCTATAGAAATCTATAAAAAATTTTCCATGAAATTGCAAGCTGGAATTTTGTCTCCTTTCCCCATTTTCCATGGTTATCTGGTTTCTGTAGAAATTGGATGGGGCAAGGAGATTAATTTCTGATCTGCTCATTTGCTAGAGCCTTCTACCCAGATCTACCAGCTAGAATGGATCCCCCAGAATTAGTTCACAACCCAGGGTCTAGAATTAAGGAGGCCTTGAATCTTTTGCTATAGGTTAAGTATAACCATAAACTTGAAAAAATGCATGTACAGTATGGTGTCAGAGGCAAGAGAAAAGAACATGAACTGTGTTATAATATGCCATAGAAACAGTACAGAGATAAATAGATTTAAAGGCCAAGATGGACTATCATTTATGTAAAAGGCCATGTACTGAAAGCATATGTGAATTAAAAGTCCTGAAGACAAGTATTTCTGTGCAGAATCATCTTACTGTTCTAAGAGGGCATAGTCATAAGTTCAGGGTAAAGGATTCATATCCTTGTGTAGTGAATGTGAAAAATACACTCCATCTTCATATTCAGAGTAGAACTATTTCAGTGGCTGTTTACTCCAGGTCAGTGGAAAGAGACTTGGAGGCTCAAAAGTTTAGTTCACAGGAAGATAGGAAGGAGGTTTTCCTTCATAAATTTTTTTTAATTTTTTTTTTATGTTTATTTATTTTTGAGAGACAGAGAGGCATAGCGTGAACAGGGGAAGGGCAGAGAGAGAGGGAGATACAGAATCCGAAACAGGCTCCAGGCTCTGAGCTGTCAGCACAGAGCCCGACGCGGGGCTCGAACTCACAGACCGTGAGATCATGACCTGAGCTGAAGTCGGCCGCTTAACCAACTGAGCCACCCAGGTGCCCCTCCTTCATAAATTTTTAACAATTACTGAAAATGACCAAGACCCATATGTAAATTCTCCAAAGATTTATTGTTTCACCTGAGGGAAAAAAAATTGTGAAACTTTTATGTAATTATCTGTTCACATTTAGAAAAAGTCTTCACAGAAGATATGACTTAATGCCTATAAAATAGGCCTTGAATAAAATAACAGTACACATTCTAGGACAAAAAAAATAGAAAGTTCTGTAAAATATGAGAGTTTTTGTCTACAAGTAGTATTAAACTCAGTTCAAAGTGGTTTAAAAGTAGAGAATTTGTTAGCTCATGGTATCAAAACTCTAGAGAGAAGACTTTCAGAGTTGGCTTAATTTAGTGGATCTTATCCAATTTCTTTGTGTTCTCCCAACTGAGCCACCTTTTATCTGTTGACTCATCCCCCCACTAATTTCCTGAGTAGGAAAATTGGCGTAGCGTTCCAGGTCTTTCATCTACAGAGGATGGCACTCAGAGGAAAAGAACACTTCTCTTCTGATGCTTCTCTTTTAACAATGACGAAACCTTCAAGAAGCCCAAGGAAACCTCCTTCCCGTTTAGTTGGATTCGATCACATACTAGGTTATGAATCAATTTTGGGAGACATTGGAAATGACATATGTTGAATAACTTACTGTGGAAAGGAATATGTGATTACCCTTTAATTAGTTAGGATCGCTCATCCTATCCCTATCCCACTAGGGAAAGAATAGAATTTCCCTGAAGCTTCTGTGTTCCATGGGCAAGGATCAGGCACTGAATGAGCACCAAAACACTGTAATGAAGGGGGAAGGAGGAATTGATAATTAACAGGTAACAAAAATCCACTTCAGGAAGTCTCCTTACCCACAGAAATCCCGCCTGATATTTTCCAAGTGAAGAAAAGGAAGAAGCCATTTGATATCTCAGCAATACATTTGACCCCTTAGATGTTCAAATGCACATAGAGTGCATCATTTGATAAAAGTGCCTTGTTGACAAGTATACACTCCATAGATTTCATGCTTCTATGCACTGTAATGTAATTGTGTTAAATCTCTACAACTAAGGTACGGTGAGGTCCGTTTGCTAGCTGCCTTTCTCCTTGATGAATCAGGAATGGAAAGTTTTGGAAGCTCACTTGATTTTTTTTTCTGAACATGGTTATTTATTTATAATGTAAAAACCTTCCTGGTTATAGCAACACTAATGCTATCTGATAGGTAGCCCCACATGAGAATTGTATTCTCTCAAAGATTCAGGAAAAGTTCGGTAACCTCACTGCATATTAATAGATGGCAGTCGTATTCTGCAGGAAATCCTATAGTAACTCATCTATGTGACACTTATTACCAATTTAAAATATTCCCATTGTGATCACGGGGAAACATTAAGAGAAAGTTGCTCTGTCAACTATGTTCATGGATGCTACAATACCATAACATTTTAAGATAAGTTGAAATGAAATTTATTGATAGTTTATAGCTTGAGGATGGCTACCATAAAAGCTTGTTATTTTTTTCATAGATATTTTGTATAAGACCAAATATTATGCTTTTGAAGTGAATAGTGCTGTAAGAACTCACCTCTTAAGCTTACTACAGTATTAATTTGGTGAGTAGATGATATGTTTATTTATTTTCATATTTTTAACTGATGCTTTTACACAATTCAAGAGGACATTTCTTTGTTAATACAACTACATAAAAATATTAACCAATAATTGCAATCAGTATATTACAAAAGACTATGCAAATAGAACCAAATTAGGGAAATTCAAGTAGCTGGGTTTTTTTTCTTTTTAATCAATCTTCAATTATAAGAAGTCATTGCTTACTTTAAAAGTTGTTTTCCCCAAGCTTGAGTGCTTTTATAATTTTCCCAGAATATTTATTTTCCTATTCAAGCATCCTTGCAGAAATATGTATAACTTCAATGTTTTATTTTCTTTGAATATAATTTAGTTTTTACTCCTTGGTACCTTGTCTTAAGCTTTCTCATTTAGAGGGCATGGTTTGAAACAGTGTCTGCCTGATTAGCCATTGTCTTCCTATATGTTAGCGGTGGAAAGAAATCGTCTTTTAAGCCCGTTTTCTGATAAAAGAAAGGATTCTGATAAATATCTATATTGGCCCCAGGAACCAGTAGGCTTGCATCCCAGCCACACATGACTGTGCATAATGGGTGGAAGCCAAGAAAAGGATGGTTAGAATTACAGAGATTGATCATTTTAAGAGCAGTATTTCTTGAAAAGCATATGGTAGAGACATGTGATGAAATAAAAGAAACCATTAAAATAATGATGCATAGCTGTATTCGTGAATCTACAGAAAATCCAGGACATATCAAGTAAAATAATAAGCTTTAAAGCAACATACAAAATATGACTCTGTTCTTATTTAAGCTCACACACATTTTTATACAAATATTTTGTTAAGAGCATTTATCCCTGGAGGTGATTGAAGGAGACTTTTGTTTTCCTTACCCTTTTTTATATTTTCTGAATTTTTAAAAAGAGCACGTATTAGTTTTCATTCCAAGAAAGGTTATAATTCTATTTTCTTTTTAAAGTACAGCTTAAGACTTTTAAGCAGAAACAGATATAAAGTTATTTAAACCAACCAAGTAATTATGAAATCAATTACATGCTGTTGATCTCCCATCTAACCTAGTTCCCACTCTTCTTAAAAACAGTTGATATTTTTGTGTTTTTTGTCTGGTAACAAAGGATAACCACTTTTCCGGGCCACAACTCGGTATCATACAGCAATAAGACTGTAATGCTTTTCTATCCTTGAATTAAAATCATCCTTGGTTAGTCTCAAGCTGCCTTTCAAATGAAAAGACATGTTCTTTACCTAATGTGTGGACTGTTATTTTCCAGAAGACTGACTTGGCTGATGGGTCAGCTGCCTCAGCTTTTTATTAGCTGCACTTGGTCTCTTTCCTTCAGATATAACATGCTTTCCTCAACAAAAGGAGCAAGTAAAGGAAAGAGCTTCAGTTTTCTGTGCCTGTGACCCTTCAACCATGCGTTGTCTAAAGGTTCCCAGCTTTCAATCCTTTAATTTAATGGTTTTCTTCCTAGGAGTTCTAGATAAATCTATAGCATTGAGTAACTGTTTCTAAATTCTAAAACACTTACAGTAAATCAGACTTCTGGTGTTGCTGCTCATAAAATAATTATTTTGCTGTATTTTTTCTAGTTAGCTGTTGTATTTCTTTGTTCCATTTTTCATTTTTTTCTTTCATTTAAACCGTTAATTACTAGATTAAAAACATTGACATTAACACTCCTGTTATTGTGCAGCTCGGTGCTGCAAAAATGAACTGTACCCCCAAATAAGTCTTCCACTCTGGAGCCAGATTGTCTCAGGACCCTAAAGACAGCCCTGTGTAGTGTGAAGTACCATTTCAGGGAAAGACAATCACTGCTCTTGGGAATTCAGCAGGGCTTCAGGTCAGGATGCTCTACCTCAAAGGATAAAAACTAGATCCTATTATAGCTTAGAAGGATTACTGAAATGTTGATTTTGTATCTTCTTCTATAGAAAAGTGAACACTACTAGGCAATTCCCTATAATATGGACTGAGAAGGAAACAGAATATATCACAATGAAAACCCTCAATGTACTCGCCTCTCCAGTTTTAATGGTGATTAAATTGAGTCCTAAAACAATTCGGTGATTTTTGAGAGGTATTACCTGAGTTTCTTAGGAAAGATACTAGAATATCTCTTATAATACACTCCCTTTTAGAAAAAAAATATAACTGATGTTCAACCTTCCCTCAGCTGAGGTTTCCAAAGATTCTTCGTGAGTATAGATATCCTCAATCCCTTTTTCTCATCCATAAAAGTCACAATGAAGCTAACAGATGCAGGAATTGTTTTGCCATCTTTAGAACTGAGGTATTATCATGCACTCAGTTTTGTCAACTTCTTTAAGGAGACAGAACCCCAGACCTTCCAGCCATGCCTAACATTGCAGTGTCAGTCTAGAGACCCCGTAGTCCAACTATGCTATGAAAAACTCCAAACGTCCATAAAAAGCTTTCTCTAAACTATTTCCCTTAGGATAAGAGGACCAAGAAGAGAAAGGGGTCTTAAATGAAACATGAGGTGGGGTCAAGAGGTTCATTGATCATTGGCAGAGAGCAGCTCCTTAAAAATTAGGAGACAGATCAGTTTCTGATAGAGAATGGGAGGATGGTTAGAGCTCACTGGAGGACTGAATGAGGAAGGGGAAGATGGATAAGACAGAAAATCCATTTTCGTGGAATGAAAAGTTGATGAGCTGCCATCGATTCTGTCCCTGCTGTCGGTACAGGGGCTGCCTGATCTGGTCAACAGTGTGGACCCAGAGGAAGAAGGAGCATCAATACACATCAACCCTGGAAGGGAGGATGAGGCTCTGAGCCTGTGCCAGAAAGTAGGAGCAGCTGAATGTGTTCCTCTCTAACCAAGAAGTTAAGTGGGAAGTGGGTAGGGACTGGGACTAAGAAAAATGAGAGTAGTTTTCTGAGATACTCCAGAAAATAGCGTGTTTATTGGTATTTTTTTCTCTAATGTAACCTAAGTATTATGTAAAAACATCAGCTGGCTTTGTTCCTGGTTCTTCCGAGGGAGCCACTGAACCTTTGGGATTTTTTGAGTGACAAGGATATCTTTGTTATTCTTGGTCCCCCTTTGGGACCTCAAGGGCTTATGCTAATGACGTGACTCATGGTGAGTCTCTAGTTTTAAGATTAAGGGGCTGGCTATGCAGGAAAGACCAACTACATGATTAGAAAGTTGGAACTTTGATTGTAGCCCAGTCTCTGGGGATGGGAGGGGTGTTGGAAATTGAGTTCAGTCACACAGCCAATCACATCTATATTGGAACCCCGATCAAAACTCTGGACACCCGAGGTGTGAGCTGCCATGATGGTGACCTGTATCCATCTTCCAGGAAGGTGATACATCCTGAGGACATGAAAACTTAGCATTTAGAATCCTCCCAGGGTGAGGTCTGCATCTCTTCTTTTGACTAGCCCTGACTTGCATTCTTCTTAATAAAATAAAGTACTTAGAGTGCTTTTCTGAGTTCTGCGAGTCAGCCTAGCAAATTATCAAACCAGAAGGGTAGTGAAAACTTTCAAATTTATAGCTAACTGCTCAGAAGTACAAATATCCTGGGAACCCCAAAGCCTGCAGCTGGCATCTGAAATGAAGAAAGATTTATAGGGGTTGTACCCTTACCCTGTGAAATCTGACCTAACTCCAGGTATAGTCCAAATTTTTAGCATGAGAAAGCTTGTTACTCTTGAGTGGCTTCAAGATTACTTTTTTAAGAATGAATGTTTACAAATCAAAGCCACAATGAGATACCATCTCATACCTGTCAGAATGGTTAGAATTAACAACTCAAGAAACATCAGATATTGGTGAGGATGTGGAGAAAGGGGAACTCTTTTGCACAGTTAGTGGGAATGCAAACTCGTGCAGCCACTCTGGAAAACAGTATGAAAATTCTTCAAGAAGTTAAAAATAAAACTAACCACCCTTTGAGCCCACAATTGCACTACTAGGTATTTATCCAAAGGGTACAAAAATACTGATTCAAAGGAGCTCAGGCACCTGGGGGGCTCAGTTGGTTACGTGTCCAACTTCGCTCAGGTCACGATCTCACAGTCGGTGAGTTTGAGCCCCACATCGGGCTCTGTGCGGACAGCTCAGAGCCTGGAGCCTGTTTTGGATTCTGTGCCTCCCTCTCTCTCTGCGTCACTCCCGCTCACATTCTGTCTCTCTTTCTCTTAAAAATAAATAAACTTAAAAAATCTTTAAATACTGATTCAAAGGGACACATGCACCCCAATGTTTATAGCAGCACTATCAACATTAGTCAAATTATGGAAAGAACCCCAAATGTTCATCTACAAATGAATGGATAAAGACGTTGTGGTATATATCATAAAATGGAATAAAACTTGGCAATCAAAAAGAATGAAATCTTGCCATTTAAAACAACATGGATGGAACTAGAGGGTACTATGCTAAGTGAAGTAAGTCAGTTAGAGAAAGACAAATATCATATGATTTCACTCATATTTTGAATTTAAGAAATAAAACAGATGAACTTAGGGGAGGGGAAGGAAAAATAAAATAAGATAAAAACGGAGAAGGAGGCAAACCATAAGAGATGCTTAAATATAGAGAAAAAACTGAGGGTTGCTGAGGGGAGGTGGGTGGGGGAATGGGCTAAATGAGTGATGGGCATGAAGAAGGTACTTGTTGGGATGAGCCCTGGGTGTTATACGTAAATGATGAATCACTAAATTCTACTCCTGAAGACAATACTACACTATATGTTAACTAACTAGAATTTAAATTTATGATACAATAATCATATATGGTATGATAAACCATACACAGAACCCTCTTCCTTCTCAGGCTTTAAGGACTTGGCTTGGTGACAGAAAGGAGCGAGTAACTGCACAGTCAGAGGCAAACTCAGTAACTATCTAAACCTTAGTTCTCTCAGCTATAACTTGAAAATAATAATAGTAACCTTCCAGTATTATTCTAAGAATAACATGAGATGTGTATAAAGAGTATTACCCATAGTGGGCTTGCAAAAAAGAGTAGCTTTTTCTATTGCTGTTATCATTTACTTTTTAAGGGCTTTTGTGTGGATTTTTGTGGTTGTCATTGTTATTGCTGTTTACTTTTTAAAAATATCCTATTGCCATAGCTAAAATTTCTAGTATAATGTTGAATATAAATAGTTTGGTCTCTCATTTAAGAAGAAAATGTTAGATTTGCATATTTAGAAAATTATATTAGAATATTTTTATATTATATTAAACATCATTATCAAATTACATTAGAGTTTTATACAGCATATTTGCATCTGTTCAGAAGTGAGAATGCTCTAAACATTTCTGGTTTCGTACTATCTCTGATTCTAGTTTCAAGTCCTTTTTAGTCATATAAAATGAGACACTGCGTCCATTTGTAAAATTTTTTGAAACAATTTGTTGTGATAGGAGTTATTTTCTTTTTTTTTTTTCCTTTGCTGGCTTGGCAAAAGAAATATATGAAACATGGGAGCCTGGAGATTTGGTGAGGGAGAGTGAGGTCACCGGGGGGAAGATTTTTGATTATCAACTCCTTTGATTTGCTGGTTATAAGTTTATTCAAGTTTCCAAGTTTTCTTGACCAGATGCTCAATGGTTATAAATATAAGCAGTTTGCTTAATAACCATAAACAGATCGTTCTTGAATCTGGCAGCACAAGTTCGAAGCCTGTCTTTCCCATTTACTAGCTATTGAAATTGACCAGTTTCCTAAGCCTCTCTAATCTTTGATTTCCTCATCCACAAAGGGAGGATAAATATTGCCTCCTTCATACAGTTGCTTTAAGCATCAAATGAAATAGTGCATACAAAATATTCACCACAGTGCTTGGAAGATTGTGAGCGTTCAGTCAATGCTAACTACTATTAGCAACGGCTGTGCAGTAAAAAACAGTGGATTTCAGAAAGTAAATTCCTTTTGATGAAGAGCTCATACATTTTGCACATACAGCCGTCTAGCTGGGTAATTTGGGAGAAGGCAGATGCTGGCTAGACAAGGCAACCTCTCTAACTGGAGAGATTCTGCCTCTGAGCTACTTACTTTACATTTTAAAAACTAGTTTTTTTCCTTCTGATTCTAACTCGTCTTCCTGGATATGACAGAGAGACAGACAGAGAGCCCTCTATTCATGCCCATCCGAATTCACGTATCCCCAAGATATGATTACACAAGGGTTTCTCTTTCCTCTGCCCTGAGGTCTCTGGTTGTACAAAATGAATTTTAAGTGTCTGTATTCCGCTTCGGTGTACATCCAATGAGGACAACTGGCCACGGCAGGTTCCACGGTTGATTCTAGCATTCCCTGGATTCACACAGAGCCAGACCTGGCTTTACCCCCCACCACTCAGCCTTGGGCAGGTTGCTTAAGCCTTTAAGCATCAGTTCTCATTCCTAGAGAATTTGAGTACAGGTTGGAATCCTTTACTGAAAACTCTTGGGGTCTAATGTATTCTGAAACCGAGACTTCCCAGATTTTAAAAAGTTAGTAGAGTATCACGTACCATCCCAGCCAGGGTCTCAGGCAGTTCCCCATAATCACACTCATATTTCAGAAGAGAAATGTAGGATTATTACAATAAATCAAATAAAGATAACAAACGGTTTACTACTCATTCAGTTCAGGCCAGGCCAGATTTTGCTACCATAGGAGTTGGGAAAAAATTTTTCCATATTCAGTGCTTTCTTGGATGTCAGTACTGCAGGAAAGAACCATGAACCTGGAACATCAGTATCTCCCCCATGGTGTTTTTTGTACACACTGAATAAAATGGTATACAACATTTTACAACAAATGTGCTCCTAAACCGTATTTCCATTGTTGAGTAGTGCTCTTCAAAGAGTATTTATAACCTCGGCAGCATTCAGTGCCATAGAAACAAATACAGCATGTCTTCCTATGATTGACTTTCATATAATTAGTAAAAAAAAAAGAGTATTTTTACACTCTTTCTCTTTATATATATACATATAGGTGTATATATATAATGAAATATGAAATACATATGTGAAATATGTGTATATGAAATCTTTTGCTAGCATTCTAGCTTGACCATGAGTAAAGGGAAGCCTCAGTGTTCCATTTGCCACAGATCACTGTTCTAATCTCCTCCTTCCCCGAGAAGGGCTAAGGAGGGAGCTCCCGAGCAAAGTGTTTTCCATGAAAATGCTGTGTCCCGTGCCTTCACACCACCATTGGTGGAAATGAAGAAAAGGGCTTCAAATTCTGCATGCTTCTAATAGACCCACCCCAGCCTGCCTCCCTGGCACCCCTAGTCTCACCACTGTGTACCTCAGCACGTTCAGAATGAATCTTATGATCAAAGCCTAGAAGGAAAACCAGTGCTCCCAGGCCATCTGTCAGTCCCAAGACTCTAAGGCCCATATATGACTCTATCTCCCAAACCCTTCTCCAACTCCAACTCCTGAAACTCAACCACTGTGCCCTCCAACACTCCTGGTCAGTTATCCACCATTTTCCCTACATCTTAAACATTCCCTTCAGAATTTTTTCTAGCTCCACCTGGAATCACAACATCGTAATTTCTTAGAAGGTGATTTCCACTCGCACGAACCTTGTATCTCATTGAAGCTTCCACATCTCCCTTCTCACCTTTCTAAAACTCCCAGTTTTGACTCTCATATTGCCAGCCTGTAGCCCCCATCCATTCTTGTTATGGTCCTGCTCAAAGCTACAAGTCACTCTAGCTCAAGCCTTGAGGTTATTAGCTCCTGGCTCACTTTTTCTCTCTCATTTAATTATTGTCATAACTCACAGAGATTTCAAAATGTACTTGTGTAATGTCTCTCATATCCTGTCATATCAGCATCTTGACCATTTTCCCTCCAAAGATCTTGTTCTTTACCCTACTAAGCCACAAACTTCTATCATTCCCTCTTGCATCATTTCATTATCAATAACCTCCAAAATTCAATTACAAGCAACATACCTCCTATATTCCCAGAGTATTTCCACAATTCTCCAACTTACTGGAACCTAAATTCCATTTATTGACCTATCTGCTCACTTTCTGTAACTACTTTGACATCTAATTCTTCTTTACTCGGCTCAGATTCCAGGATTCTTCATAATAAGCACTTCCTTGAATTCTCCCAGCTGCCTTGCCCCTTCCTTCCTTCAGCATTCTTACCTGACAAAAACCCACTGCTGTTGAATCCAACTCTCTACTCACTTTGTAGTTTCACACAGCTGAGCATCGCTGGAGTAAGCAATACAACCACACTGAATGGCCTCAGTATGGCCTTGAATTCTGACCCAACGAGTCTCTTGTCTGTGCCACTCCGGTCCCAATACCATCTCGTTGTTCTAGATGACTCTTTCCTACATCTCTTCTCTCCTGAAACCCCAATTTCTACCATCATCAATCTCAGATGATGTCCATGCTTCTTACTTCACTAAGAAACAGAAGTACTTGGAAAGAAGATTTCATAAGCTCCCACCACCACATCTACCTAACTATCTACATCTAAATTCTCTGCAGTCCTCTGGTTATGAAGGAGGCAAAGCACCACTGGGCTCAGTTCTTGGAACGTCTGTTTTCTCCAGCAGCGCTCACTCCCTCATTGAATATAAACGGCTTCTCAGCCTTTCCACTTAGATATCTAACAGGCACTTCAACTCAAGCCACCTGAGACCCAATCTTTCACTTCCCCCTCCCAATAAATCTGTTCTTTCTTTAGTGTCCCTCATCACAGTAAGTGGTATCTCCATTATTACAGTTGTTCAAACTAAAAAGTTTGTGTAATTCTTAACTTCTTTCTTTCCTCTCCTTCCACACATCTGAATCCATCAGTGAATTCCATCAGTTTGACCTTCAATATGCATTCAGACAATACGTACTTGCTGCCAACTCCTAAACCCTACTCTAGTCCAAGCCACCATCATCTTACAAGTAACACACTATCCACTCAACTGCTTGACATGATTTCTTCATTACCTTCTACTGTTTGCCTGTTTTTTCTTTATAGTTACCAGAGAGATGTTTTCAAAACCTATCCAAAATATGGTAAACCCATAAAGGGCTCGCTTGGAGAAAAAATAAGTTTCCTATAAGGTCTGTACCATCCAGACCCCAATCCTTCTCTGAACTCTGCCATATTATTCTCTTTTTGCCACTGCTCTAACCATACTAACCTTCTTGTTATTCCCTGACCATACCAGTCACATTCCTGCCCAATGGGCTTTGCACTGACTGTTTCCACTCCCCAGAGCACTCTAGCCCAGACATTAATACGTCTTGGTTCCTAACTTCCTTCAGGTTTTTAAATGCCATCTTCTCAGACAGTCTGCTTTGATTTCTCTATTTTAATTGTAACACTCTTTCTCTTAAACTGACTCCTTTCCATGCACTCTTTGTCTCCATTTGCTCATCATCCAATACACCGTGTATTTTACCTATTTGCTTACTATCTGCCTTTCCCCACTAGAATAAAGCTTCACAAAGGGTGAGATCTGGGAAGTTTTGTACACCTTTTTACACTGGTGCCTTGAATGATGCCTGGAAATAAATATTTACCGAGTGAATGATTAAATTGCAACAACTCTGTTAATTTTTAATATGAGCATGACATTGAAAGAAACGTTCTGTCTCTAGGGTACTGAGCACCTCTCTCCTCTCTCCAGGCCCAGCCCTGGTAGATTCATCGTCCTTGTCTTCTGCCACCAAGCGTTCTTTGCTAGAAAGTTCTGAGGAGACTCCATGTGAGGCATTCAATCCCAAAACTCATCTCAGGATTACTCGATAGAATCCTTATTGAGACACAACTAAGGACTGTTGTACACAGAAGAGATTTTGGCATCCAACTTCATTATTTTTTAAAATTAAAGCAATATATTTTACTTGAGGGCTAATTAATGATATCCAACATAGAACCAATGAACTCTTCTTTATATACAATTCCTACAATTGTACCCAGCCTCTAACAGAATAAAAGCATAGTGGCTATAAAAAACGGCAAACTGGCGGGGGGGCGGGAAATATGTGTCTAAAAATTTTAGTAAAGGAAAAAAATGGAAAAACTCTTTAACCCATTAAGCATGGGGACAAACTAGCCAAATGGATACTAAAACAAAGTACAATACCTGATGTTAATAGTTTCAATCCTGGGGGCTCATGGGTGGCTCCATCAGTTAAGCCTCTGACTCTTGGCTTCAGCTCAGGTCATGATATCATAGTTCGTAAGTTCAAACCCTACATCAGGCTCTTCCCTGACAGTGCAGATCCTGCTCTTCTTGGGACTCTCTCTTTCTCCCTCTTTCTCTGCCCCTCCTGGACGGACTCTCTCTCTCTCTCTCAAAATAAATAAATAAACTTAAAAAAATAGTTTCAATTCTGAATTACTAAGAAATATTGACATGAATGTTAGCAGATTCTTTTTTTTTTTTTTTCAAAACCAAACTTTGAACCTGTATTTTTATACAACTGTTTTCTTAAGATAGAGTTCACATAGCATGTAATTCATTTGAAGTATACACGGGTGCCTGGGTGGCTCTGTCAGTTAAGCATCCAGCTCTTGATTTTGGCTCAAGTCGTGATCTTACAGTTCATAAATTCGAGCCCCATTTCAGCCTCTGTGCTGATTGTACGGATCCTGCTCAGGAGTCTCTCTCCCTGCCCCTTCTTTCAGCCCCTTCCTTGCTCTTTCTCTCTCAAAATAAATAAATAAGCATTTAAAATACATTGAGTGGCTAAACTTGAGAAAGAAGGTCTTTCCAGGAGAAATCTAGCTATTTTACAGATACAGAACTAACTAGTATAGAGTTTGGACTGAGAAGAGGGCCTAAAACTGGAGTTAACTGGAAGTTTGGAATAAAATAATACCTTTTCATACTAAAAGTAGGGTCACTCAAGAATTTACCCCTAGGCAAGAACACATAATATATACATACATAAGAACAAAAATTAAGAGAGAAGATCAGAGTCTTAGAGAATCCGTGCAGAATGCCCCACATCCAATCATTACGTTTTCTAAACAGAGAAAGCAAAGAAAAAAGAGAGAAGAAATTAAACAAAAAATAATAGAAGAAAAATTCACAGATGTAAAGACATGAGCCTTCACACTGAGAATGCCCACCAAATGCATGATTAATTTTAAAAGATTTCTTTGGCACATATGATGCCCAGGTAATGTTGGAAATTTTTAACACTATTTAAACAAAATGATACAATCCATCCCTTCCCTTCCCTCTTCTATAGAATATCAGGCATCGAAAGTAAATTTTAATTGTTTAATTGTTCATTATAATTGGTTATGTAATTATCAAAAAGAAGTGCTAAGTAGAGCATTCATAAGTCAATGAACTTTTTTTTTTTTTTGAGACAGAGAGAGACAGAGCGTGAGTGGGGTAAGTGCAGAGAGAAAGGGACACACAGAATCTGAAGCAGGCTCCAGGCCCTGAGCTGTCAGCACAGAGCTCAACGCGGTGCTTGAACTCACAGAACCATGAGACCATGACCTCAGCCGAAGTCAGACACCCAATCGACTGAGCCATCCAGGTACCCCACAAGTCAATGAACTTTTAAAATTAAAATTCTTAGGCTTAGAAACAAAGAAATTATCTTTAAATAGAATTTCTAGAAAAGGTATATGAATATGAAATTAGCATTTGAAATACAGCATTTTTTAAAAAGTAATACAAAATGCTATTATGAGTTCTGGTTCTGTGATAAAATGTGTCCATGCACAAAGGGTGACGTGATATTTTCTAATTTGAGAATGAACATATATCTGCCATGAACAGAGTTCATTTTTTTTTTAAAAAAAGGATTCAGGATTAACTCTATCATGTTTCCAACCTTAAATTATTATCGAAACACTAAATAGTGTCCTAAAGAATGAATCTATCACACAGAAGACCCAAAGTTCTAATCTGTGTTGGCTCCGTCACGTGACATGAGGAAATACCAAAATTTTGACTCTCGATTTTTCAGCTGTAAATGGGCACAAATCTCTGTCCTACTTACAACAATATTGCTACACTGTATTTGTTTAGGATACACATAATTATCAAGTGTGTATTACATACATGGCATATGAGTATTCACAAAGCAGAAAGATTTGCCACTCTCCTCAGTCTAGTGGAAGGAAATAATGATAAAATTCTCATTGAAGTCTCAAATTGTTTTAAAATGTAGGTGCCAGTAAAGGTTTATTAAGTTTAAATTATTTTTTAAGTTGATTTTAGGCTTTCCAAAGCTCTTATGCTATGCCATACTAGTATTTTTGATAAGCATATATATTTCAGTGTTTACTTTCATAGGTACTAGACAGCCTAAAGTTATTTACATAACACTAAAGTACGACTTTCTCTTATCAATCTGGCTTAGAAACTTTTAAGTAAACCAGGGTATAAATTAATAATCATAATAAATGTAGACATTTTAACAGCACATTAATGTTAAAAATAATTCTCAACGGTTGACCCTGAATAAATAACTAGAAGTAAATTATCTTTAAGAGATTTTGAGAGATTGTATTATCTTGCTTTTGCCTCCCAAGTAAGCATAATAGTTCTAATGCTGTTCAGTTTAAGATTATAAAAAGAATTGATTTGCACATTAAATTTCATCTGAAATGTACTATAGTTCCTTGGGTCATAAAACATAGACATTCCATTCAGTTTACAATGCTTAAGCAATTTGGAGTCAGATTTTTTTTTTTTTTTTTTTTTTTTTTTTAGCCAAGGGAGCTTGTGCTCCCCCCCTCTTTTTTTTTTTTTTCAAACAATAGATCTTTTAAAGACAAGAATCCAATGACCTTTTCAAGGGTCATTTGGAACCTTGGGCAAAATGTAACAGTTCTTCCTGATGGATTTCTACACAAAGTTACTGGAGACTCAAAGTCTATGGTAAATAGAGTCTAGGGAGACACAAACCTGGATCTGTCTGCCAGCTCATTATTAATACATCTGAATGGCCTGAACCCCTGACCTATGCACTGAATCTCTAAGCAAAACTTCCCTTCTCCCTCTCTCTTCTCTATGCACCGTAGTCTTTACTGACTTTGCTTATTTCCTTCTATCCTATGTATTCATGTAACCCCCGTTACAGTGTTAAGTCAGATTTGTTTTCTTTCCCACATCTGTTCTTCCCAGCCCTAGTGATAGCACTTGATGGCAAGATGAGCTAGCGAAGGAAAATAAGCAGAACGTGTGGGGTTGCGAGAGTAAAAATGGAGCTCTCTTTCTTTGATCCCCAAGCCATGTTTTCCCTGCAGAGTTCCCCTGCACGACTTGGCAACCATTCGCTGCTGAAGTCACACTACTGTGAACTTTGGAAAGAGAGAAGGAGAAAGAACAGACAACTCGAGTCTCTAGAATTAAAAATAAGGACCTGAAATATTAACCTAATTGTATACATTTAAAAAAAGAACTCAAATGTATGTGTACAAATTGCATATGCAAGTGAATGCATAAATAAAAAGGTTGATATAGTTAGGACTCAAAATGAAAGTACCATTCAAGTACTATCTGACAGAAAAATTAGAAGCCTATCAGCAACAGGAACACATTCATGTTGCTACAAAATTTGAAATCTTCTGAAATTCCCTACGAATATTGCAATATCGAAGCGTCAAAAATTTAATTGTCTATGATCATTTATCTCCAGACTTAATTATTGACTAAAAACAGGAATCATTAGTAGCAACGGAGACATGTTCATTGTCCAATGGATTCATAGCTCCTTGACTGGCTTAACCACGAAAAACTATATTGTAACCTATATATTTTCCTTAAAAAAAAGAACGAAAGCTATCTGGGCATTGAAATCTGTGCCCAAATATAATTTTAATTCTGCCTCACTATTATTTTACACTATTGTTATTTTTTCTTCAGGTGAAAAAAAAACAACTATCAAATCGTAGTTCCAGTTTTATCCAGTTATTTTGGCCCTAAAGAGATTACAGTGAATCATTTTTAAAAATTTAATTACACTATTGTTAGGCAAGACCAGTACCCCTCCTCCCCTACCGCTCCCTTCAAAAAAATTCAGAAATGAGTTCATGGCCGTGAATGTGGAGGAAGTTGTGCAGAGTGTTCAGAAGTGCTAAATCTGAGCCGCCGAGAGAAAATTAGTCCTTTTGCAAGCAGTGAAAAACCAGGGAATCATTTCATTGTCACGACCCAGTGGCCACCAGATGCTTAGAATTCCACGTATTTGAAGGACAAACCATTCAATGACTCCTTTGACACCCAAAGTATGCCAATAATTCAATGTATTAGTTGGATGCAAATTTTATACAATAAGGTATGGAAAGCACACTGTAATTGGGAGTGCCAGAGTGAATGGAGCTCTATCCTCTGACAGAGCCCATTGTTGAACCCCAGCCTGAACCCCCGACCCTTTACTTTGCAGGGATACAATAGCCTTTGATATGAGATGGTGGGAAACGGACTTAGAGACTCATTTCACATTCAGTTGCAATTCATCAGTTTGGCGAGGACTTTTAGCAGCTTTAATGACCACAGCAATTGATGGTTAAATCAATTTGTGCCGGTGACAGCATGGCTGGCCTCTAGACTGTAACAATCCAGGATTGCACCAGGCAGAAAAGACTCTGTTATTCAGATGCGCACGGCTCCTACTCAGCCCAGAGTGAGAACGACGGGGAGACAGTCTCTCACAGGGCAGGCGCTGGGGAACGCACGCATTCGCTCCAGTTGGCTACACAATGCCTGGGCTTCTTTGTAAAGTGGAGCGGTCGATTTTTTTTTTTTTTTTTTGAAAGTATTGTGGCAAGTAAAAATATACAGTAGAAGACAAAGATTTCTAATATTTAACTATATCCTAAGAGAAAGTAGCAAACCAGAAAGAATTTAGCCTTTGTTTCCTGGATCGAAATGGGTGGTCCTGTTCCCGCCGCCACTAGACACCCCTCCCCCCATAAAAAAAAAATAGAAAGAAGGGAAAACAAAACCCACAGCAGAGATTATGACAGAGGAGGTTAACATTTAGGGTGAAAAAAAAAAAGGGAAATAAGAATTTTAAAAACAATACTACATTCTGTGTCAAAAAGGAGGAAATATTGCCCCCTCTTCTGTTTATTGGAGGGATTTTTTTCCAAGTTGTTGGAAGAGGTATTTTTTAAATGTTTAAATATAAATGTTTATAATAAAAAATGATAGTGTCAGCACGGTGGGATGACTGGCATGGCTTATGTGATTTATCTATAATAAAATATGTTAAGTAACTAAATTCTTTGCTGAGCCTACTTTTTAATGTTTGAGAAATCTGGAAGCAATATTCACATTTTAAAGGTGGGGGCAGGGACAAAAAGTTATGTCGCCACCGAACGTTTTGTGCCAGAATAAATGAATCTAAGAATGACTAATTAAACCATACGCAATACTCTACACATCTGCATAAAATGTAGGAAGGCTTCTAACAATAGGTAGACATAATAGGGATGTCGATACATCATTTAAGCATCTGACTTGTAACGGTTGGAATAACCTAAAGGCCACAAACATACTTCAGTGGACTTCTAAGGTATGAGAGCTAACTTAAATAACTGTTTAGGATTTAAAAAAAAAACAGGCCTTAATGCTACAATTTTTGGAAAACAGAGAGTATCTCCCAAAGTATCAAAATAACGTATGCATAATATTAAATTTAGAATTCAATAAAACTGGCTACAAGGATGGAAATCTGTGATCCTGGGTTTTTTTTGTCATACCTTATTAAAAATCAGATCAAATAATGCAATATTTTTTAAAAGCTATTGTAGGAAAAGGGGATCTCTTTTAGAACACGGGAAGATCCATGGGAAATGGATTGCGCAAAACATGCCGCTATAGCACGAGGGAAAAATGTAAACAACATTTTCCACCAGATTTGTCTAAACGTTGAAAGAATATTGAGGTTGTACAGAGGAGGTCTTGGCACTGAGTCCAGAAGCTGTACTTGGTAACTGGGGAGGGGGAAGAAAAGGAGGCCGGTTTCCATGGCAACGCTGGTGCCGAGAGCAAATGGAACAAGCGAGCATCTTCCCAAGGGAGGAAGGGAGCATGAAAAGTGGAAATGGAGGGGGAAGGGCAGTGGCAGCTTCTGAAAGGCTAGTTTATGCTGAATAAGTGTTTTGTGTAACGCCGTGACGTGGTCCATAACGGAGCGTAAATTCGGAGGGATCTGGCATCCTCTCGCGATGCACCGCTTCAGTGATTAAAAGATCACTCTGCCTGGAAATGTATGTTTGTCTTACAGTTACCAGTTTAGATGTATAAAGATACCGAATTCATCTCGATGTGTACGTTGTCTTCTGCCTTCACAATAAAATAAAACGCGGTGACTAGAACAGAACGTTGCATGCATTTTTCCTTATCATTGTACCCAGGAGTGAAGTTCATGGGGGGAGGTTAGAGGCAGGAATTTTTACTTCCTTCTCTTAAGAAGAAGAGAAGGAAATGTAAAGGCAGATAGATGTGGTTTCTCATACTTTTGACTCTGCAGCTCTGATCACAATCCTGACAGCAGGGTTTCATGTGTCAGAAGGCAGTGTATTGTTCCTAAGGAATACGACTGTATAAAAGCAAATTTTATTTATCTGACGAAAATGATCCTTATGAGTATTTTCTTCTGGTGATAAATGGCTCAGTGTAAAGAGTAAAATAGTAACGGCACCAAGAAGAGGCGACAGATGGAGGGCTAACTCTCCTCAATGCTCTAAAAAGAAACACATTACCACTGAAGAGAAGCCCTTTCTTAAAGGTCAGATTATATCGCAAATTAGCGCTAAGTAAAAGTGCCCTGATAAATTATGGGCTTGGTTGCATAGGAGTTAGGCCATCATCCAATGATTTAAACAGAAAAAGTCTGGATCAGATTATTACCCGTTCTAGACGCCATGAGGCGTGGTTATGTCTACCTTTCTCACTCTTATTCCCAGCGCCCTCACAGAGCCCACCCAGAGCAGGTGCTCAATACATACTTGTTGACTCTTGAAAGAGTAAGATGAATTGTTTTCCAAAATCGTGAGACACAACTTGTAAATGCACAGGAAAGGAAAGAACCTTCGTTTGCCATCTCCAGCGTAACAGGCAACATGCTTATGTTGTCGGGGTTAGCCCTCACCAATACCTGGGAAGATAGATGTTATCATCCCCAGTTTACAACAGAGAAAAGAGAATCCCTGGAAGGCTAAATTATTTGCCCAAATTTACACCACCGCAGAAGCTGAGACTCAAACCCAACCCACTCATGATTTTTCACCTTTTCCATATTGCTTACCGTATTCCACATAGCATTGACTAACTCTCACCTCGTTCTGACCTAAAGAACTAAAATGCAAAGGATTTGTCATCATCCTCGTACGGTCTTTGGGACCCCTCTAAAGGCCCAGGGAATAGTGCTTCAGATCTCTCTCAGCTCTGCTCTTTGGAAGACCATTCAGGCCAGGACCTGAAATCCAAAGTTGGATTAATGAAATACAACTCTTTCCGTCCTTCATACATAGTAGGCTTAAAACTCTGTGGAGGGGCGCCTGGGTGGCTCAGTCGGTTGAGCAGCGACTTCGGCTCAGGTCACAATCTCACGGTCTGTGAGTTCGAGCCCTGAGTCGGGGTCTGTGTTGACAGCTCGGAGCCTGGAGCCTGCTTCAGATTCTGTGTCTCCCTCTCTCTCTGCCCTCCCCCTGCTCACGCTCTGTCTCTATGTCTCTCAAAAATAAATAAAATAAAAGTTAAAAAAAAATTAAAAAAACTCTGCGGAAGTGAAAGTAGCTGTGTTCCTCAGTTCTAACGGAGTCTTGGTACAGCCAACATTTCTACTGTCCACTCTTACATGCTGCTCTCTGCATTCCGTGATTCAGTCTTTGCCGAGACTGGGCTGCTCTGGACTGACAAAGCTCTACCCAGATCCATTTCAACTCCTTCCCTTCCCCATCCTCCCTCTGTTGACCCCATTAAAAAATCAATTCCAGTGAATCCAATGACACCACTGTTTCATTATCGATCAATGGATTTTACTCCAAACTTGATCTCTTCATAGAATAATTCCTCTACTACCTCCTCATGATCTTCTCTTTCCTCTGAGTAGAGGCTGTTTGTTTTTGTTTTCCCTATATTCCAAGGATCTTAACGCTCCCAAATTCCCACCAACATTTTCAGGTCATTACTCTTTCACTCTTATTAATTAATTAATTAATTAATTAATTTATAGTTGATTTCAGGTTAGCTAACATACAGTGTATACAGTGTAGTCTTGGCTTTGGGAGTAGATTCCTATCATTCATCACTTACAAACAACACCCAGTGCCCATCCCAACAAGTGTCCTCCTCAATACCTACCTTCGCTCTTATTTAAATAGGTGTTATGAATAGATAATAACATGACAGGCCTTGTCAGAGGATATTATTTTGTTTTCCATAAATCTCACTTCGCTTCATTTTTATCTCCAAGTAACACTTCTTGAAGGTAAGTTTCATACCTGTTAAAGAGCTGACCTAGTTTCTAAAGTGGACTGGAAATTGAACACCCATTGAGATTCTCTTCACGGCATCATACTTCCTCTCTATCTGGTTAACCCAAACAGCTTCCACTGTTATTTCTGCTACCTACTAATTTTCATATACATCCACAGTTCCTGAAGACTCTCAGTCTTCACTCATTCTGCTCCTCTCCATTGCTAACATCTTAGGACACGCCAGCATTCACCTTGAGCACATATCTTAGTACCTCTCTAAGGTCTGTCCTGTTAATCTTTTCCTATATTTCAGAAACCTACTCTTATGAGTGTACCCTAACCTGTTTCTCAAAATGTGGCCTGGAAGACCTTTGATGATCACCAGTGATGTCAGCAAATGTGCAGTAATTTCAAGCAAAAGACAATGAAGCTATCTTGTTGACTTTAATTTCACAAATCTCATTCAGTTATTCAACAAATATTATGCATCGACGAATTGCCAGACACTGAAGATAGACTAGTGAACAAGACACATAAGATCTTGTTTTCATTCGACTCACAATCTTAGGGAGAAATAAGTAATTATAATTATAAAAAGAAAGAAAAAAAGCAACACAATATCAAGTAGTCAAATGTAATATTCATCTACTCAACAAATATTTCATTGAGTTCCTACTCTGTATCAGTCACTGTTGTACAAAGTAAGGATGCAGCAGTAACCATAAAATGCTAAAGCCTGAAAAATATTCACTCCTAAGAGAGATAATGGCATAAACCCTATCATATGACATTATCATTAGAGCAGAAATTATTTTAGCCAGAGTTGGCCCATGATCTTCAAGTGTTACAAGAACTTATTCCTTATCATTGCCAAGGTGTCTGGGATTAAAACATACAGGTGTTTGTGTAATCGTCTGTATAAGGATCTTTGCTCAAATGTTCAGCTGAGAACTCCATGGAAGCATGATTCTCCTTGGCCATGAGTTTGAGAAGGTCTAGGGTTTCTTATCTACTGAACAGCGGTGTTCTTCATTTGCTTGCTTTCCCCATAATGATCAATGCTCCTATTCTCTTGGAGACTCCTTTTTACTGAAGGAGATCATCTCTAAGCAAATAGAAATAAATAAATTTATTTTGGAGTATAGCGGCTGAGAAAATAAAACATGTGATAAATAACATGTGACAAATAAATAGATATGTGATATTAAAATAATGTGATAGAGATGAGGATTAGGGTTTGAAGTGTGGGAAGAAGAGAATAAATATCGTGTTTTAGGGAACGCTTCAGAGAGAGAAGACCTGAGAGCTGAAGAATGAGAAAGGCCAGAAATTCTATGTTTTTAATAACCATCATATGTTTAAAGGGCACATGCGTACAACTGTATTTTTTATCCAACATTCAAATTTAGAGTCAACTTGGCTAATATATTGTTCAGAGCCTGCCTGTTTTTGTTTGCAGTTGTTATTACGCTATAACATATCTCGAACTGAGAAAAAAAATGGATCAATGACTCAAAAGTTGTTTAATTAAGCACAAAGGTGGCAAAAATAATCAATATATCACTACAACCAAGAGAGTCATTTATAGTACACCAAACTCCAGATAACATCTTACGTGAACCTCTCAGTGCAAGCAAGTAAATCTCGAAGTGTAATCATTTCACATAAATAAAGGAGGACAAACCAAAAATACTGTACATAATAATGAACATCTAAAATTCCATTTCATTGAACTGGTGATCAATTAGTCTCAGTGCACTTCCTGTTGAAAGTACATCAAATAATGGCACAAAAGCATAAAAGCTTTTGCATTGTTTTCAAAACAGCGCTATGACCTCTCTGGAAAGCCACTTGAATTTTTCCAGGATGAAAAACGAATAATGGTTTCCAGTATAGAATAGATGAATTTGCTTGCCAGAGGCAGGGGTGAAACTAAAACAACAGATACAACATTCAAAGGCATATGCCTCATAGCACAAACAAGTATAAACCTATGATTACTAGGAAGTTTATAAGACTATCAGCACAGTCGATTTAAGAGAGAGAGACTGTGTGTGTATTGGAAAGAAAGCCAAAAGAGTTACACAAAATACACCAGCATATTTTGCACATAAAACAATGTATAACTTAAAGAGCAATTGCTGTTATGTTTGTGTGCTAACTGGTATTATGCTTTACAGTTCTACAAATGCCGCTAATATGTAGAGTATGAATCAGGTCTTGGTATGTGTGGGATGTGTAGGAGAGAAAAGTACTAGGTGATTATTTGTTCTGGTTATCATTGAAGATCTACAATGATGAAGATGTGATTTTTTGTATATAATGAATATTTTTCAAGCCAGATATAGACTGGCAAAGCCCACTTATGTCAAGGCTGACAAATTTCAACTCTGTGTGCAGCAAGAGGATATTTTGCTACACAAATAAAACTAATTTCACCTGCATATCAAGCAATACACATCTTCATTCACAGAGACTATTGGTACTGAGCACTAAATCTCCTGATGTAGGTTCAGTATTGAAAGAAACATGAAACTTTGTAAATGCAATTAAATGAGATCCCTGGGTTTATGATTTTTTGACTACCTTAAGGAGAAATAGATTGAGCAGAGACTATACGAAAGTTCACCAGTTGTTGAAGGGAAAACTACATCTATTTTTCAACTAGGAAATAAGTTATAAACACTTCATAATGACACCAATACTACTCATAACGATTTCCGGTGGAATACTCTACCTCGAATAACCTGCACTTAAATGTAAAAAATCACACCTTTTAATGTTGAGACTCTTTTGAAAAAACTACCAGGATTTCTCACAAAGATGGAATCACTGTATTAACATGTTGGTTGCTCAACTTTTCATCATTTTTTTCACTCATTAGAGAAATTGATACCATATAATCAAACTTTTTAGAAAAATTGTGGTAAAAAAAAACGCATGAAACAAAATTTTTCATCCCAACCATTTTTAAGTGTACAGTAGTATTAACCACATTCATATCATTGTGCGACAGATTCCTAGAACTTTTTCATCTTGCAAAGTGGAAATTCTATACCCTTTGAACTACTCCCCATTTCCTCCTCCTCTCCCCTCATGGCACTCATCATTCTACCTTATATTTCTAGGAGTTTGATTACTTTAGGTACCTCATATAAGCAGAATCATACAGTTATTGTCCCTTGGCGAGTGGCTTATTTCACTTGGTGTAACATTCTCAGAGTTCATCTGTGTTGTAGCATGTGACAGAATCTCCTTCTTTTCCAAGGCTGAATAATATGTTATTATAACATTTACCCATTCATCTATTGATAAACATTTGGGTTGTTTCCACCTCTTGGCTATTATGATTAATGCAACAAAGAATATGGCTATATAAATATCTCTTGAGATGTTGCTTTCAATTCTTTTGGATACATACCTAGAAGTGAGAATGTTAGATCCCAAGGTAACTGCATTTTTAATTTTTTGAGAAATTTCCATATTATTTTCTATAAGGGCTGCACCATTTTATATTTCCACCAAAAGGATACAAGGGTTTCTGTTTCTTCACATCTTTACCAACACCTACTACTTTCTGTTGGCTTGGTGTTTTGTTATCATTTCGATAGCCATCTTAATGGGCGTGAGATAATAACTCATTATGGTTTTATATTTTCCTAATTATTAGTGATGTTGAGCCTCTTTTCTGGGCTTGTTGGCTATTTGTATATTTTCTTCAGAGAAATGTCCATTTGAATCCTTTGGTCGCTTTTGAATTGGAGTGTTTGTTTTTTGTTGTTGTTGAGCTGCTGTTCTTTATATATTCTGAATTTTAATGCTTTATCACATATATGATTTGCAAATACTTTTTCTCACTTCGTAGGACACCAGTCCACTCTGTTGTGTTTCTTTTGATGTGCATAGGTTTTTAAGTGTGATAAAGTTCCATTTGTCTATTTTTACTTTTGTTGCCTGTGCTTTTGTTGTCACACCCAAGAAACTACTGTCAAATCCAATGTAATAAAGTATTTCTCCTGTGTTTCCTTCTGAGAGTTTTAAATTTCAGGTCTCACATTTAGGTCTTTAATCTATTTTGACTTATTTTTTGTATACAGTGTAAGGTAAAGGTCTCACTTTATTCTTTTCCATGGGGATATTCCTTTCTCCTAACACCATTTGTTGAGAAGTCCAACCCTTCCCCAATGTGTGGTCTTGCCACCCTTGTCGAAGATCATTTTACTGTATATGAAAGGGTCTTATTTTTAAACCACATTCAAATTCTCCCAAATGAAAGCCTGATTTCTAGAGATAAACGCAACTAAAGAATGGATTCGAAGTTTCTCCCAACTTCTACTTTGAATGGGAAATGTTTACTAACAGCGCAGAAGTGGTTTAAGTGAGGAATCTCCCTCAGTTTCTAAACTTGTTCAATCTCAGTATTCGATGCTATGTGACTCCTGCCAAATAATTATTTCCACGCTGCAAACTCAAGATGGTGAGGACAGGGATAGGGTCAATTTAATACAAATAAAGACTGAGAATAGAAAACTGTTGAGTAGGGTTCCTGATGTGTGTGTTAAGCTATCTATAACTGAGCTTGATATCAAGACTTTGGTGAAAAGCTAGGAAAACTGTCTCACTAATACTAACCAATAATCATCATTCTTTTTTCCCCCACTCCATTTCCCTCATTTTGCCCATCCCTCAATGATCATTATTCTTAATACACATTAATATTCTACTTATTTCCACTTATCACTCTATTATGCTCCACATATCCATTAAATGATGTTAAGACAGCATTTTGAAAAGTTGTGTCTTAAATCTATGACTACACAACTGCTTTCAACTGTTTTCAATAGAAAACAAATCTAAGCTGCACGTGTACTTTTACCTATTTTAGTAACCATGTCAAAACAAGTAAGAGGTAACAGGTGAAAATCACTTAAATAAAATACCTATTTTCAAATGCCCCAAATACGATTATTTCAACATGGGATAAATATTTTAAATATTTTAGAATATTGAGATATTTTGAATTCTTTTTCTCATAGTAAGTCTTCAAAATCTGCTCCATATTGCACACTCATAGCACCTACCGTGCTGACATCTCAATGCGGAGCAGCTGTCTGTGACTCGTGGATGCTGTTCTGGACTGCACAGTCCTGAAAACTTAACCTTAGAAATAAGATCGTCTCCTCGCAACCTTCCATCCATTTACTTCTCCCAATATTTTTTCTGTCATTAAACCTAAACGTAATGCTTTGGTGCTACCTTTGATGCTACCTTTCTCCAAGCCCAAAGATTCCTTCAGGCCTGTGTCAGGAAAGCCCTCAGTCAGGAAAGCTCTCTAATCGATGTGCTTCGCTTGCCAGAACATTCCGCAAGGCTGAATTGGTTCGAGCATTCGTTTTCCTATTTGTTCTCCAGACCTTGGGCACTACCGAAGAGAGTATATAGCCATGTCAATTGGCATCATCTCGCATTTATCCCTTTCAGCCTCAGCAAGTGTGAGTGGATCTTCCACTCTCCGTTATATATTGTCACTGTACTCATCTAGCGGGGTTCCTTTTTCACTCCTTCGGCAGACAGTCATATGCAGATCCTCTTCTGATGTCCCATGCCATTCTCCCCTCCCCTACCACAAAATCTTAGCAGACTGTCTAGCTCCTTATTTCAGAGGAAGTAGAGATGACCGAGCACGCACGAAAGTCGGACACTTGCCTCTTCGAGGCAAATCCCTTCCACCTGATCTCTTCAACTCATTCCCTCAAGATTTCTCAGTGATTTTGTGTTAAAAAACAAGGGCACCAGACGACATCCAAGTTAAACATTGATGTAATTACTCAGCTATTTAACGGAAACTTGACATCATTGTTCCCTTTCTGGCACTAGATATGTGACTTCTGGCAAATGGTCCCATACCTCAGTTTTCTCATCTTTAAAGTCAAGCCAGGTGCGGGGCGCCTGGGTGGCTCAGTCGGTTAAGCGTCCACTTCAGCTCAGGTCATGATCTTGCGGTTCATGAGGTTGAGCCCCACGCCGGGCTCTGTGCTGACAGCTCAGAGCCTGGAGCCTGCTTCTGATTCTGTGTCTCCCTCTCTCTCTCACCCTCCCGTGCTCACGCTCCGTCTCTCTCAAAAATAAACAAACATATGAATGAATAAGTAAGTAAATAAATAAATAATAAAGTCAGGCTGGGTAAATTCCTTTGTTGTTTCTTTTAGTTCCAGTGCTTTAAACTCCACAGTTCCAGCATAATACAAAATGAGACTTGAAGCACTGAACGGATACAGAGAGAAGAGAATGAGTATGTGAGGAACCAGGTGGCCTCTGTTCTCTTCTGGCTCTACAACCTCACATACACCTGAACCTTTTCAGGATCCTGTTTTTTTTGTTTTTTGTTCTTAATCTATACAGTTGAGATCATAGTAACCAATTCACAGAATTGCTCGAAAAAGCTAAAGGCACAATCCTGGGGTGGGCAAGTCTCTCTCCTGGGACAGTGCCTAGGCCAGAGCAGGGACTCAACTTCCATTAATTTTTTTCCTGCATGGGTGGAGGCATCATGGTGGCTGTTGCCACCACCCAAGTGTGCCCTGTTCCTATAAACTACATTTCCCAGGCTCCCTTGCTAATTGCCTTTCTAGCTTGTTTGGCCACTCAGAGGCACTGGTAGATGACTGGGGTGGAAGGAGGGGAAAAAATAGATAATTTCTCCTTCTTTCTCTGTGTCTCAGGCAGCTTTTTATGTAGTTCCGCCTCCCTGCCAGACATCCCCTCTCTTTACGGTCCTGTGTCCTTCATCGCAGAGCTAGTTCTTAATTCTGGGTTCTGCTCACACCGCCTTCTGTGCCCCTCTCCCCTCCTGAGCTTCATCCCTTTGTTTAAAATATTTAGTGAGTCCTGCTTCCTGGCGGGACCCTGACTGACACTGCCATGACGGCTCATCTGTGTTTGGAGAGTAGGTGAGGATTTTAACACAGAATAAAGAAATGAACCAGGTAACGTACTAAGACCCCTAGTCAGTTTCAGTCATCTAATTCTTATACTTTGTTAAATACAAATATTCATTACACTCATGTCACAGACTAGTGCTTAATTTCAAAATTTGTGCTGCGAAGGTTCAAAGAAGGAGCAAAATTTGGGTATATAAAATTCGTTGAGCCCAATGCACCGCAGCTGGTCTTAATACCAAAGCCACAGGGTAGAATCTTAAGCATCAAGCTACCCTGTGCCAGACCGACTGTACTTTATGCTCCCAGGTCCGGTTTTCCCACAGCATAGCCTCCCACAGCTAATGGCTTCCATGATTTGAAACCCTTTCCCCATTTCTGCAGGCCTTGCTGCATTGGAATGTTGAGGTTTCTAATGCTAATCTTAACCACATTCTCCTCTCTGTGTGCTGCACTGGAAGGGATCAAAGCAGACATGTAAGTAAAAAATTAGATTTTTGGGAAAAGAAAACTCAAACTTTTCTCAAACCAAATGGAAATTCATTTCTTGTACATCACATTATTTCTCAGAAATACTGTCTTGAGCTAATGAGGAGTTGCCTTGCCAAAAATTCGCATCTCTTAGAAAAGTCACATTGTTTTCCCCTAACCTCCTGACCTCTTTATAAACTCTGCTCCTCTGCTGCAACGTAAAACATTCCATCGTTATATCTATTTGCTTCTTCCTCGACCAATAATTTGTCTAAGCTCCTATATAGCTGACAATGAGAAGGCTTTACATATAGTTTCTCACCTGGGGATAGAATTAACAGTATCGTATCTTATTCTAATATTCCCTACGTAACAATCGTCACTGCACAGTTTTCTGAATCCTAACAAATATTTCTTGAATCGAGTACTTTTCGAAGCATTTTATGTACCTTAGTTCATTTAATATTCACAACCACACTGCAAAATAAGAAGCATGATTGTCTCCATTTTACTGGTAAGGAAACAGAAGCATTTAGAGATTGATTAGTTAGAAAGTTATACAGTTTGCGGATAATAAAACTGGGGTTCAAATGCAAGAACTGTGTTGCCACAATGGGCATTCTCAGTCACTACCCCAATGGAGATCTGGGTTTTTCAGTAAATGTCTCCAGGGTTGTAATGTTTTCTACCTAAAAGTTTTTGATTATAATTTTAAATAATTTCAGACTTAAAAAAGTTACAAAAATTATCTAAGTCATTTCTATATTCCCTTCACCCAGACTCCCACAGCACAATTACCTAGCTGAGGAAATTAATATCAATACAGCGCTAATTCATTAATATAGTACTAATCTATAAACGTTATTGAAATTTTGCCAACTGTCCCATTAATGACCTTTTTCTGACCCAGGATCCAACCCAACACCAAACGTTACATTTAGTCGTCATGTGTCCTTGGTCTCCTTCATCTGGAATAATTTATCAATTTTTCTTTGTTTTTCATGATCTTGATACTTTGACCCCATGATTTTGTCAATGGTCCATTTGAGTACCCAAATTAATCTTAAGGCTCAGGAAAACTGGCCTTCAGTCAACGAGAGATGCTCACAACATGACACCAAGATGTAGCATGGACATACATTTAACACCGTATCTGCGAGACCTGGCCTCTCAGGGAGAATCCATGGGTGGCATCTTGGTGGCGACTAGGATCAGTGGCCCTCTCCACCTCGGGCACTCTCCCGACCAGCGATCCTTTTTCAAAGCCCCACCGGTTTGAAGTGAATTAGAGACATATTTCATTCTACTGGGTAATTTGTATGAATATGATCTCTCAAGCATTTTCTGCCCTACACCAATTATCCCAAGAGGCCTACGAAGGAATTTGATTTGTTTTCCTGTATATGTTCTTCCTGAGCATTTCCAGATAATTGGCTCCAGATGAATTCCTTGCATGGATAAAAGTCATAAATACCACATTTCTATTATGATCCAGGTATGACAGTCAGTGTCCCCACGCTTTATAATCTAAATTAAATACAGTTATTTGCCAGGTTTATGTTATTACCTATTTAATTCATGCAATAGAGCAGTTGACGTTAGTTTGACTAATCTCTATGTCAGCTGTATTTATCACACTGGAATTTTTCACAGAGGACGTTCTAAACACTGAGTAACAATATAGGGAAAGGGCAAAGGTTCTTTTAAAGGTCATATAATTCATGTAATATAAAATGGGCACACTTAAAATAGGCGACTGCTGAGAAGCGAGGGCTTGTCACACAGTTCAATAAAAAATGGCTCATTTTGCTACTATGACTGCTCTCGGTTTATATTGTCCCTTCTTGGACTTGATCTTGAAAATTATCATCCATTGGTCTATGAACTTAACTCTATACTTTTCCATATTGATAAGTAAGACTACATGAATACTTTGTAAAGCAACAACAGTTCCCATGCTTATTGGCTTTAGGATCCCTGTGTGCTATATGTTTTGTTTTTTTTAAATTATGTAGACCTCCAAAGAGCTTTTGTTGAATTGGGTTCTGTCCATTACTATTTACCATAGTAAATTGAAAAGTGAGAATATTTTAAACTACTTATCAACTCACTTAAAATAATTATTCTTCTTTGGTCATCCAAAGATGAGCAATACTGTTAGTTTATAAAATCTTTAAGCAATCTGTGTCATACTTTCTTATTTCCAAAAACATCTTTTATCTCCACTTTTAGCACATGCACTTGGAAGATACAACATTTATTGGAGGAGATAACAGGTCATGACCCACAAAAAAGCTTTCAAAAATAAAAGTAGGACTAACCCAACAAAGAAACTTTATAAGCTGCCTCCAAGTAGCCAAAGAATGGTGGTGTTTTGAATTGTATCCTATTGCTCTGAAATTCCTTACCAAGATTTCTTAAGTCATCTTCCTACTGTATTTTCACTTATCGAAATCAAATCCTAAAGATTTTTCTATCACTCACTTCAAATACTGTTTCATGTTATAACTTCTTATGTATTCTTAAATTTTAAATTAACATTATTTAGCTTTGATATTCTGAACCTACAACATATGACTACTTAATTGTCATAAGCAAAGCCTTTATCTTTATTAAAGTCCTTTAGAAAATAAAAGAAAGGTACATTTAATAATTCTTTTTTATTATTTTTATTTTAGAGAGAGAGAGCAGGCATGAGTGGGGAGAGGGGCAAAAGGAGAGAGAGAGACAGAGACAGAGAGACAGAGAGAGAGAGAGAATTCCAAGCTGGCTCCATGTTCAGTGGAATCGCAACGCGGGGTTTGATCCCACCACCCTGGGATCATGACCTGAGGCTAAAATCAAGAGTTCGTCGCTCAACCAACTGGGCCACCCAGGTGCCCCAAAAGAAAAACATATTTAAATCTCCAAGCCACAGAAAATAGATGAAATAATACTTTAATCACCACCACTCCACCGGTCAAAAGCAGCAGGCCTGCAGACAGTTCTTAGCTCTGCATTAGCCTGACTCCTGACCCAATCATTTCTCATTAGAGGCTCTATGTAACGTTTTAAATAATTAAGTAGGTTTCCAGAGCATAACACAACTCGATAGAAATAATCTGAACCAAAGCAGTGTTTTTAGTTGTAAAGTTACCAAATCTTATGAAATGTTTAATAGTTATTTCTGGTATACTTCTTCTAGAAATCACCTTCCATATCACCACTAAAACCACCATTCCCAGACACTTTTAATAACAGACTGACATGGCAAAGTCTAGGCCTCTACTTCTGTATCCGTCCTTAAAATTACTGCCCCAGACATAACTGTTTATAGGTTTCAAGTCAGATTGACCTACACACAGATGCACCATTTCCAATTAATAATCAAAGCATATATTTTTAGTTTTTCTAATAATGTTCTCTCAACCTAATTGGGATGTATCCTAATTATAATTCTGGTTATAAATGACAGAAACCCAACCCAAACTGTCTTACAAGAATAACAGTTCATTGGGTGTATACTGGGCCAGTTCATTCAATTGAGAAGGAAATTCAGAAATCACGACAGTTTTACAGACTTTGGGGACTGCAATCGAAAATTCAAATGTTGAAGGTATTATCTCTATCTCTCTCGGTCCCTTTCTGGCTGCTCTCCTGTGTGTGTGGGGTGAGTGCAGGCTCACCTCACCTTGACTGCTCTCGGTTTATCAGCTCTATTTTCCCATCACGTTTCAGCTTTGCCAGGCAACATGGCCACCAGCAGTTCTGATGTGCCATCCTTGAAACTCCAACAACAGAGAGAGAAGGCCTAGCTAGTATCCACCCTTTAAATCAAACTAGCTAAGGGGTACCTGGGTGGCTCAGTTGGTTAAGCCTCCAACTCTGGATTTCTGCTCAGGTCATGATCTCACAGTTCCTGAGTTTGAACCCAACATCAGCACGGAGTCTGCTTGGGATTTCTCTTCCCCCCTTTCTATGCCACTCCCCAGCTTGCTCGCTCTCTCTCTCTCTCTCTCTCTCTCTCCTTCTCTCGCTCTCACAATAAATAAATAAATAAACATTTAAAATTAACAATCGAGCTAGCTAGAAGCTGAGAATCCCTGATTGAACAAGCATGGTGTGACCACCCCCCAGGACGTGAAGTGGAGGGAAGTCCAGCAGAGCTGCCACCCACACTACTTGACTGGAATCAAGGAAGAAAAGGTTCTCAAGGGAAGATTTAAGGTACTTCTAGAAGAATAAGGGAATGTGGTGCTTTTCAAAGGGAAAAAAAAAGATGTTAACTATAGGTGGCTTCTTTTATCTACTACAAATACTGACTTTGAAATTACCATGGGTGTTTTAGATTCAATTAATCACTCAGGTCCATCAACTTTTGTTTTCCTTAAAATAACTAATCTTTCCTTTACTCCCCATTTCACAACAACTAACCTAGGACAGTCCCTCAGGGTTTGACCCATTCAGATGTCTCCAGACCAACAGGCTGAATCCTCTTCATCTCTTCATTTGAATCGTTAAAGCCTGACTTTCACACATATCCTGTCCTAGTCCAAGAGGCCCCGCCAATAGCTCCTCCTGACAAATGTCCTCCTTCTTGCACTTCTCATACCCTAGAATGCCTGTCCTTCGCTTACCTCTGTTTTCAACCTTGAACCCTTCCTTTAGTTACATCTACCAGGTTCCAGTCCCCTACGAAGTTTTTCCATTTAGTCAGCTCTTAGTTTCCCCCTCCTCCTGCCAGCACATATAGTTGAGAGTGTATTATATAAATCTTTACCATTGCAATTCTTGTACATTATAGCAGGAGCCCGAGGAAAGTTTCCATAGCTTTATATCTGCTGCTATATCTGTCTAGCCTATAACTCTTCAAGCTCTTATTGATTCTGAGTTTACTTTCATCATACTTTTCTTAGGTTTTATATTTGCCTTATATATCATTGTTCACAGATTTTATCATACTATTGTAACAGAATATTCCCTATTCAGCGCAATCAATGCCTCAGTAAACCTTGGATAGCTAGATATAATTCCAATGCAAAACTTAAAATGCTCTACTTTTTAAATCACATTTGCATTATCTGGATTATATGTGTCTTTGACTTATATGTGACTTCGATTATATGTGACTTTACCCCTCATTTACTGAGGAAGCAAAATAATGTGTAACAAAGAAGATAATTTGAGGAAGAAAGAACTGGAAATATGCAATAGTGGAATCTCCTAGTACAGACCTGGATTTATTTCAGATCTAAGAATATGGAGGAAACGACATAATCACTAAAGACAAAATATATCAGTTGTGGGAGAAGGTAAGAGAGAACTTGAAGTAACAGAGAAAGAAGTAAAAAGGATTATTAAGCATCATCTGTTCTCCAGCTTCCATGACGTATCTGCTTTGAGCTTTATAACTTAATGGCTTTTTCTTCTTAGAGCAACCATCCCACCTCAAGCAGTTTCTGGAGATTACATTTGAAATAAAAGCATTTTTACGTGTGGCTCATATTTTACCTCAAATTAAATTGTAGATAGCATGTAATAAATAAAATCCCTCCTTGCTTTTCACACACTAGAATAAAAGTTAACTGGTCAGAGTAAATTAAACTACCTCAACTTTATGGTTTGAACCCTCAGTACATACGATTCTGCTGACTTGCTGTTTGGTAACGAGCCTGGTAATATCTCACGCTTACAATTTCCCAGCGTCTGTATGATTTTCTCTGTGCCATATCTGGGGATAGATATGCCCCAAACTCTAGCAGTAGGATATGTGAATATGTTTCATGTGGGACCCTCTAAACAAGACCTCCTAAGGCGCAAGCAGGCGCATCAGGTGTTCTTTCTCTTCCTCTTCAGCCACCACACTAACCCAACCTTACTGCTATGCAGGGCAGGGCCAATCGTCAGCTTGGTTTTGCTCTTTATAATTATCCCCTCTGCCATTTAGGAAACTAGGACAATATCTTGGCCTGATGAGTTTGTAGCGTTCTTCCCTTTCCTGAAGAATAAGGCAGATGACACTAGCTCTTGTGGAACTGTGATATGACATTATTCAGAGTCACTGCAGCATTTAGATCATTTAAGTCTAGAACCTGTTCAGGATTTGCCTCCAAGAACAATCACTGCTCTGTAGAGCATTTTGTTGGGGGGGGGGGGCGGATATATTACGCCCATTATTTCAAATAGCTCTCACTGATGTGAATAAATTAGAAAAAGTAAAAAAAAGGAAATCTTCTCGTGAAGAGATCTTCAGACTCTCCTCATGCCGTTCTCTGCTGGTTTAGGAAGCTGTGGTCTATAATGCGATGATAGATTTATGAAGTAGATAGTCTACAGAGGTGATAGGGTGAAGAGACTCTTAGTATAACACTGTTGGGTGTCTTTAAAATAATTTTTTAAATGGAGTACCGTTCTTGCCGCACCCTGCTTCCAGTAGAAGGAAAAGTAGGAAAAAAAAAAAAAAGAAGAAAAAAAGGCCTGATCCTGGTTGCTATGGCAGCGAGTGCAAAAAGTGAGTCTGAATTCTGTGTCAAGGTAATGAATTTAGCATCTACAGGAAAAGAAATGGATTTCCTGTCACACACTGTAAATCCACCACAGGAAATGAACACATTGTAGTCATTTTGGGATGTTTAAAACCCATTTAAGATGTGCAAAAGTGGTAGAAAGAGTGCATCGGGTTACCTCAAGGGGCTCAGTTTTTCTCCATCAGTGTGTGTTCATCCATGTCTGTGATAGGGAAGAAGAAAGAATCTTCCATGTGAGTCCGGCAGTTTGTATTTAAGCAAGTCCCAAAGTGATGACGGCATGATGGTGATTTTTCCTCAAGGCCTGAATCTTGCTCTGGACTGGTAAAAACTTCTCGAGGAATACTCTTCCCTGAGGAAGACGTTTTACCCATTCCTTGACTCTCGATGATTCTCTAGTTCTTGTTCCTGTCAATATACATGGTCATCCTTTAATGGGCTTTCCTAGGCCTACTCCTAGGCTTTCTGCACACACACACCCCCTCACAAAAACAGTGTCATACTATTCTTGTCACCGGTCTGCTAAGTTGGCAATTGAATAAGCATTTTCAAAATAACAACAACAACAACAATAATATGTGTGTGAATATAAGTTCTGTATCTTATTAAACTGAGTAATAGATGTGATATAATTTAGGAAGTGCCAGAGATTCATGGATAATCCCCATTAAGTAATGTTCATTCTCGCAGGTAGAATGGTAACTACTAAACTAGAATTCTACATTATATGTAGCAATGATGTCAGAATGATTTCATACGGGTGCTTCGACAGACTTAAATCTCAGAAACTTAATACTAAAAGTATTAATTTTTTACTGATGGCCCTGCCTGATACGAGTAGAGCAGACCCCTTATCTTGTAGCTCTGCCATCTGGAGTACTTGACCTCCAAGGTTGACCTGGGAGGGAAAGAGAGAAGATTGAAGGGACAACCGTGGAGGTGGCATCCATTACTTCTATCTCGTTGGCCAGAAACCAGTCAAAAGACAATCAGAACTGCAAGAAAGCATAGAAAACATATGTGAACATGAGCGGTTTCTACAATTACAGTTTGCTAATAGAGATTTTGTTGGGCAGTATTTTCTATTTTGGAAATTGGAGTCACAGTTGTTATTGACTGAGGAATACAAACCCGACTTGAGTAAAATGATACAGTGCTTTCAAAATCTACATGAGAAAAAAACGACCTTTATTGGTAGACTTATGTCAACATTAATCCTTCTCTATGATTTCTTTATGCCTCACCTGTTTTTTTCTAAAACATAAGGGTGCAAAAAATTATCTCTAGGCTTTATTAGAAAAAATATTTCTGTTTTAGACAGTATATTTCTGCAAGGAACAAGAGACAAAGATAATGGTAATATTAGCCCTTCATTGTACTTGCAGACAGAATTAAAACTTGCAATCCTAGGAGCCTCTTTCCCACCTTTCAACTACTCTTAGACTAAATCTTCGAAGAAGTCCGCATAAAAGTGCCATTATCACAAAATACTTTCACATTACTTAGCAATTCAGTAATAGCATACCGATGTCAGTGAAATTGTTAGGAAGTACCTTTGCACCACTTTTATTTCTATTATCTTTGAGAATAGTGCAGTCAGAATAAAGTAAAGCCTAAAATCAAATATTTTGTTAATTGTTGATATTGCTTTATCAAATACTAAGTAAAGACTAAAACAAAGTAGAAAGCATGAGTTGTCTCAGTCCACTTAGATGGAAAGCAAAGAAACAGAATTCCCAAGTATAAACTTGGCTGAACCCATTTGGACGCCCAACTTGCCTATTGCTTTAGAAATTAATGGGCTACAGATGTTACTGTATTTTAACAGCATATTGTACCCAGATCAGAGACTATGCATGGCCCCAGTAGGACAGATGTTTTGTGCAGTCAGTGGAAAATTCAATCAAATAAGCTGTAATTGCAAAAGTAATTAAAGTTCATTACTTACAGTAAATACATTCAGAAAACTTCAATAGTTAAGGAAAAGCAACTTTCTTCATTTACCATCATACCAGACAAAATTAAAAACGAAAGAATTTGATCACTAGGATGAGGTGAAAAATTCTCTTCCAGTCTAGAGGTAAGTAAATATTTGCAAAGTAATAAAAGTTAAGTTAAAATATGCAGCGATGCTTCCTATAATAAATAATTGAGTTAACAAAATGATGGGCATAGAATGTCATCAAATACAATCGAGAAAGATTTGGGCATATAATAAATTTCAAAAAAGTTATATAATTTCAAAATTGTACCATTGGGAATATTACATAAGAGTGGAAAATATGATAGATCCTGCCAGTTTCCTCCAAGTTCAATATCTGGTCTTTTAGAATAGCTTTGAAGAGTGTTGGGAGGACTTTTTTTGTCCTCAAAAGTTCAAGGAAGGGTCACCAATTATGCATATAATAACAGTAAAACAATAGCATTTTTACCTACTCCCTGTGCGCTTAGCATTGTGCTAAAAGCTTTACAATAATCCAGTGAGATAAGTTTGCTATTTCCCCATATTACAGATGAAAATAATGACCTTTAAGGAAATTAGGTAACACTGTGACATCACACCTAAGTGGAGATGTGGTAACAAACTAGATGGTTATACTCCAGAAGTTACACTCAAATACACGATTATACTGCCTCAGAAAGTCAGGGTTCTTAGTTACTTAAATGCTGTCTATTTCCGGGGTGCCTGGGTAGCTTAGTTAAGCATCCAACTCTTGATCTCACTTCAGGTCACGATCTCATGGTTCGTGAGTTCGAGCCCCCATTATGCTCCGGGCTGGATTCTCTCTCCTCTCTTTCTGCTCCTTCCTTGCTCATATGAGTGCACTCTCTCTCCCTCAAAAATAAATTAATAAGCTATACACGCATACATACAATCTATTTCCAATAGTTATTTGAGGTAGCCATAACATGTTTAAAATCACAAAAGCTATTCATGAACATTTTAAAATCTTTCTTGAACTCATTTACATTTTTACTCTGTAACGATCATTATATCATTATGTAAAGTGTCTTTTTTGATACTACTACTACTTCAACAGGGAAAGAGAGCCCCTTCTTTTTTCACGCTCTGTATTTGATGAAATAAGGATCTTGCTCACATTTTCCATTAATTTAAAACTTTTAGGTATGTCTTCATACCTCCTTCATACCTTCATACACTCCTGTTTCTTTTTAATTATTTTTATTAAGCTCCATTTTCTTCCCATCTTGTACTAACATGGAATCCATTTATTCACTTTATCAAACTATCATTTTTCAAATTATTCTTCATGATTTTTCAGTTCCTTTGTCTCTTAAAAGATAGCAAATTGGAAGTACAAAAGGTCTTTAACTTTGAGCAAGGCCAAGCTAATGTTTTCCATTTTGTTCTTCTGTAGTAATGCATTTTAATTGTATGGGTTAGGAAATTCAAGAACAAGGCAGTTACTTCTTCCTAAAAATCTTTCCTGGGCTGTAATTAGTAATACATTAGTTTCCAGTTATTTTTCTTTTTTTTCTAAGAATCTCATAATTACCAACATAAAAGTTTTAACATTTCCAATGGTGTTATCCTGAAGTTTTAAAATGCACTAATAGCAACACTTTTTTTTAGTAGAAATGCATGTTTTTGATGATATTATTGATTCCTCTTTTAAATTTATTCCTGCACATGGTAGCTTAGTTAACATTGAGGTGTCTGCTTTCAATTACGTTTTGCTAGAAATAACTTCCCCACATTAGAGGCAATTTACAAACATAACAAGAGAAAAAAACAAGGTGCAAGTTAAGAAAAACAGTCTGAAAAGTTAACCTCCAAAACTGTTCAGATATAAATGTTGGGTTAATCCACTGCTTCCTAAATTACGGGTCTTGGAACCCTAGCTCCATAACACTAAATGAAACAGCTCTATTGTTTGGGAAATCAGTAATTAAATAAGCTAAACAAGTTTCTGTACCCCAGATACCAGTTCTTCAATTTTACAGAAGTTCATTATGAATTTCCAAGAGAAAAAACATAATATAAAATATTTCCCACATTCTTTTGGCTTCAAAGCCCTTGTATTTATGGAGTCACTCTCAGTTCTAAAGTTCCGTGGAACACACACTGGAAATGCAGAGGTTATTAGCATGTTCCACAAACTGCAATTATAAACTAGAATGATTCTTACTTCTAAAATGCCTGGCAGTGGATATTTTAGGTACCATTATTACATAAGGATTTATCCCAACTGGAAGGATCTTGGAGATGGTCAACACAGAGGGACGTTGTTGAGGAAAGGTGAAGCGTTGTGACAGGCGACATGAACTAGTTATTACCGATATAACCTCAAAACTTCGTGAACTGACTTTATTAGCATTCCTTCTGTTTTCAGATTTTCATTCCAATGTATTTGAAATCACCAAGATGTTTTTTTCCTCTATCGACATTTAGCTACTTCCGTTTCCCTGTAATATATATTAACACAGACATGAAAAGTTTGTAAAAAGAATGTCCTTTCCCATTCAAAGTATTTCAATTGTTAAAGCACAATGTTAGCAGTATCTGTAACGGAAAACAAACAAACAAAAACGGCTTAAATAGAGTCAATGTCCAACTGGCACCTTGATTTTTTTTTCTATCAAAACTTATTATATTTCCCAAGACTCTTTTAAAATCTACTGGGAAACTGGAGATCTGCCAGCTTATAAAATACATCATTCTTAAATATATTATATCAGATCGTTGAATTTGTTTACACTACGTGCCATGCAATTAAAACATGAACAAATATCCATCTACTGGTGACAGAATGAAGGAAGTTAAGAAACACAAATTATTAAAGGTTTGTAATTTTTAAAGGCTGATGCTACTAGCACTTTTTCTTACATAATACTGAAAATGCTGCAGGGCGAATGCCTTTTCTTGTCCAGCAAGGTCTCAGCTTCAATAAACGTCATCGATTCCTAAAGTAAACTTGGATGTGCCATCTTTACAAATTTTTTTGGTCAAAAGGAGAGAGATATATCCAGATTTAAGGTGGAATTTGAGCAGCTTCTGAGCAGGACCAGCCCTTGAAACTCGGCTCTCTTGCCCATCTCTTTACCTTCAGAACCAGCGTCATTCCCTTCGATGTTAAAGAAGATTCTGTCTTGAAGCAAATACTATTATAAATGTAAATATCGCACAGTAGAAATAACATCAAATGACAGGAGTCGACTAAGAACAAGGTCTTTTACTTCAGAACGATGAGAGGGCACAGGGGAGGGAGGAAAATTTTATGTGTGGAGGAAAGGTTTACCTGCTTAAAAAATACATTCCTGATGAAAACAGAAATTTTCACCTGCAGAACCAGGAATGGCAAATAAAATCGCAGAAAAGCGATGGGACAAGCAGGTGATGGGAGACAAGAAGAGTCCCATTTTTTGCTTTCTCTAGCATTATTTTGCATGTTTGAACAATAGTCTTTTTAAATGGAATAATTTATTAAATAAAAACATTTTCTTAAGTTTGAGGGGTTAACATATCAACCCAGGAAACAGAAACTAAAGCAGAAATAAGACCGCAGAACTTCCCATCTCACGCAGCCCACCCAGAGGTGAATGGTCAGGCTAATTCAGAAACCAAGACTTGACCAATGGGGGCAGAAGTAGACCCAACCCTTGCTCTTCCGCAAACAAAGATCTGAAGAAGGATCTCTTTTTGTGCCTAAATTTAGCGCAAATTTCACAAGGGCACGAATGGTGAATGAAATAAAATAGGAAAACAAAAGTGCATTTTCAATTTTCTCAGGAATGGAAAACCCAAAGAAAACACCTGAGTTCATGCCTCAGCATTGAACGTAAAGCAAATATAGAAAATCTTTGTTAACGTGGCATTAAAGTACTCATATAATTGATGGGTCTCCAAGACTAAGTAATGTAGTGAACATTTTAAAAGAAAATGCTGTCACTCCTTAAATTACTCAAGTTTTATCAGCAGAATACTTAAAAATGAGATCAATGACTCCTTTTTGTAATGTACATCTTAAACTGCCAAACTTTTATTACCATTGGTTTTCTCAAGATACGAATGGTATTCAAGGATAAAAATTCAGTTTTTCTTCTAAACTTGGAAATATATATGTGTGTATATATATGTGTGTTATATATGTGTGTATATATATGTGTGTATATATATGTATACACACTCATATATACACAAATATATACACATAAATATATACATGTATACATATATATATACACACAAAGACATACATATATATATATATACATATATATATACATATTTAAATAGAAAACAATAGAAGAACCATCACCCATGGAACCACCACTCATAATTGAGTCTGCCACATGTAACACTAAAATTTTCCTTCACTGAAGAAAATAAAATATTAAAATTAAAGTAATATTTCCCCAGTTTTATTCCCCACCCCCCTTCTACCCGCCCCCAAAAAACCATTAACCAGAATATCCAAGCATTTAAAAAAATAATCATGCTACACATGTATGTATCCATATACAATTTTGTTACTTTTAAATTTTACTTGGAGGATATCATTGCTAAATAACTTTGTACAAGTTGGACTCTTATTCAATAGTATTTTTCATCTTATCTATCCATACATATTGGTATGTAGATCTAGTTTAAACATTTTAACTGCAGCAAAATATTCAAATTTTATTTCTGATTTACTTCTTAAAGAATTTATTTTAAATGAGTTCTCACATAATAGCTTTTTCTGCCTCCTGGTTTTCCTCCCTTCCTGGCCTTTGATCCCAAGGGACACAGACATACCATTCACTCACTCACTCAAGAGTTTTTATTTCAGTCCTTTCAAACCCCAGATTATGTTGGTGACTGTTCTGGAATCAGCCTTCCTTGGCTCTAAATATACAATAGCCTGAGCTACAGAGTATGGCCAGGAAATACCTGAACTTTTGTCAAGTTTTGTCAATTACTGGAGACAGTAATTACACGTAACTCAGAAACTTTCTGCAACTTGGGGACTATGTTTGGAATGTCCTGTTAGTTTTCCCAAAGGGTTAACAGTTAAAATGGCATTTTGGCAACAAAAACTAACAGATAGGGTGTATGAATCACTGACTTAACAGGGTGTTTCCATTAATAATGCTTTTCAGCTGTACAATTTGGAAAGGAAAGTGAAAAAGGAAGGGGATGCTCGTCAGCTCACACAGATAACTGAACTCTCTCATAAAGCTTTTCTGTTGGAGTTGACTTGTTTTGGATGAAAAAATGCCGCAGCTTCCTTGTCCCTAGTTCCCATTCTTCCATGTCTGGATTTAATTAGTATTACATTCTCTTCCTACACACACACACACACACACACACACACACACACACACACACACACCATGTACCTACAAGATCAAACAACAAATCTGAATATTCAAAATAATTTCTATTTTTTATGAGTAAGATTTTATTTGTTCCACATATTGTGACAAATCTGGTACTTCCACCTATTCAGGCTTCAGTACTAAACGTCAGTCAATTAAAATAATTCAGTGTCTGGGAAAAGAGCAGCTCAAGCTAATTTTCATCCCCTCCTCTAAAATAAAAAAATTATTTACTTTTTAATTACCCATGGGCTAATGATTATATTTATGGAACTCCATATATCACAGTGATTTTACATTGCATGATTTATGTGAGCAAAACTGTCCTATAGATGCTATAAAATAAAATAAACAACAACAGAAAGCAAAAATTAACCTTGTTCTCAGGGAGTTTACATGCTGATAAGTGAAATGACACAGCCAGAAATGAAAGTAGCAGTAAACATACTGCAATAGGAAAGAAGAAAGAGTTCTATCAACTATACTCACGAGGAATAGAAGCATCCGGACACAAAATAGGATAGGAGACTCAGAATTCCAAAACTTTAGTTTTTATCCTGCCTCTACTCTTATTGATTAGCAGCAAACCAAACACAAGTGAACACCTGTTGATTTGCTGTATAGACTTGAGAACATCACGGCCTCTCAGACTCTTGGTTCCTTTCCCATAAAAGGGGATACGAGAAAATTCACAAAATTCTTGTGATGATCAAAGAAAATAATATGCATGAAAGCCCATTACCATAAGTTTTAAGGTACTAGAAATATACTGCATATTCTCTGAGGAAATTTAAAATATGAGTCGCAGAATTACTAAAGCTCGTGCATCCCAGTATGAAGGTAACTATCCTATGCATAGCCTAGGGTTGGGAATTTCAAAAAAGAAAACACACAGTTCATTGCTATCCTTTGTCTGTGGCTGCAACCACTCCCCGGCTCACCTCCCCACCCACCCCTAGTGGTTAAGAGGTAGCTGAGCTTCCAAACTTGCAACTTCCCCTTCCATGGGTGAGTAGAACTTTTCCAGGAGAATGTGAAGCACACATTACCTCCATGTTTATAATCCGACCCTAAATTCAAACCAGTCAGTGTCTCCTCTCTCAGCCCCAGCACCATGGCCTTAGAAAGGAAGATTTAACAACTGGATCATGTAAAGCCATGGTGTCACCTGTGATTTTAAATCCTCGTTCTAGGTCCAAACTTCTTGCTAGGAATAATGGTGTATAATACCTGCAATTTCCGTGTTCTGTGGTAGCTTAAGAAAAGATCTCCAGATCTGGAAATACAGCACAGCACCATAATGACTGTGATCAAGAGGTAATGAGAAACCTGTTCGCACAGTTTAAATATCTGAATCACACCTTCAGAGATAACATGCATTGTCCAAGAATAGGAACATTCTGAGCACTATGGCATTGACCAAACTTTCTATACAAGCACTCAAAACGGGCATCATGTGAACGCAATATGTCGGCAGACCATACTTCATGTGCTAGTCTTTTCACAACATTCTACTCTATAATGTTTCAGTAATGGTATAAAAAGGAAGAAATGTGACTAAACCTAAAAGAAAGATGGCAAGGGTTATCTGAGAAGGGAAGGGAAGGGAAAGGAAGGGAAGGGAAGGGAAGGGAAGGGAAGGAAGATGAGATGAACCAGAATTGAGCAGGTAAAATACTTTAACCAATAAAGAAAAAAAGCAAGAAAGAAAGAAAGGAAAAAAAGATAATATTTGATGATCGATCCATCTTGGCATATTTGGGAGAGACTATTTTATTAGGTCATTTTACTATTGACAGACTTTTCGTTTAAATGGAAATTGTGTACATATTAGTAGTAACCCTCCACATATAAATCAACCTGCTTCCAGCTCCATGCAGTTCTGCTCAGATAGGCCAATAAAATATTCCAATTTTGCAAAAATTAAAAATCAGTATGGCCTCACAAACTATGTCACTCATTTATTTTCAGTCCAACTAGCTAGAACTTTTTCAACTTTTGACTTAAATATCTTCTTCTTCATATATAACATTTATCTAATTCATTTATCATTACGACATTTTGCACAGTGCTCAACCCACAGTCTCTGTTCCCTTCTCCTGGTGCTCATGTCTTTCTGTGGTATCTGTCTAAACTGGTACGTTTGTGGTGTCATAAAACAAAATAAAGATAAGAAGCGATTATGAAGAATAGGAGTGATTTTAAACATAGAAAAGTTCTTGGGTAGGAAATAGTAAACAGGGTTTCTGATGATATATAAGTTGTTTTTATGAAAGTATTTTCCTTCTTTCAACTATCGCCTAGTCCGCATTTTTCTTTCTTCTTTCTCTCTCTACTCTCCTTTATTTTCAGATGACCTTTTTTTCCTTTCTTTCTCTATTTTTTTCCTTTTCCTCTCAACACTGGAGATTACTACTTTAAGATTATTTTCTCTCTTCTTTCTCATATGATCTTTCCTGGGAAGTCCATTTGTGGGCGAACCCCAGCTTGTTTAGATATAAGCAGAGGAACACAGCCCCAACTTGTCACCACAAAGCCACATCTAAAAGTGAATCACTCTCAAGAAGATGGAGTTTCCCATAGGAACAATGTACTATTTGGGGTTGTCATTCCTAACCAGAGTCAGCCACAAATGAATCATAAACATGACCAACAATATGTCTTTTAAGTGAAGATACAATAATTATCAACTGCTGGAAAAGATTGTTGAGGTCCAAGCTCCAAGAAATAAATTTTAAATGCATGAATTATATTGGCAGTTATAATATGGATCCTTATTATAAAGTGAGCATTCAGAAAAGACAAAGGGCTGTCTTTAATTTAGTTTAAACCTAAAGTGCTAGGTATGAAAGAATTACTTTAATGAAACAAATGGAGAAAAATTAAACAGTTATTAATCTGGGTAGAAGGTATGCGTGTGTCCACACACACACACATACATTCGACTTCTCTAAAAGTTTGAAACTACGTACAAATTTTAAAGTATATAAAAAAGCACAGGCCAAGATCAGCACTCCAAATTGCCAACCATCCATTTTGCCCAAGGAATAAGAGGCATCCTTGCGTGTAAACATGAATCGCTGTAACCAGGGAAGTTCCCGGCAAACCAGCGCAAGTTGGTCACCTTACCCCCCCAATACAGGATGAGAATTTACATTGGAATTGTAAGAGGGGAGTTTCCTTGCTGTTTGGTTTGAATGCTAAGGATTCTTTATGCATTTACAGAAGTGTAAAATCAGCGTAAGACAACAGTGCTTTTAGGATGAGAAAGAAGACATGCATTGCACTGTTAAGAGTGTTGGGCATGCTAGAGTAGTAACTTGTTAGGGGAAATTATGGAAATTGATATTTACTCTGCACCCTCTTTTAAAAGAATGACATTTAGCTTATAAATGTGTAAGTTCAATCATCAGAAAATACAATCAATATGCAAAATTCTGTATTTGCATATAAAGAGATTGCCTCTTTATGTGAAAGATTAAAAGAAACCAATTTCCCTCATGCTGCTGTTTAGTATCTAATGAGGGATTTCAATCTATTTCAACTGAGATTAGTCTTTAGCATCCCATCCAAGGCAAAGTATCATAGCTGGCATGCATGATACACTGATTCTAAAGGGAAAACAAATGAATAGCATAATTGTATTTTCAAAACACTTTAAACAGCTTTCATGCTTACAAAGTCAGTTCACTTTTTGCCAAAAAGTAACGCCAATTTTCCTTGGATCTTCAAAAAAAAATGCATGTGTAGGGTGGTCTGGGTGGTTCAGTAGTTTAAGCATCTGGCTTTGGCTCAGGTCATGATCTCACGGTTCATAGGTTCCAGCTCCACATCGGGCTCTGTCCTGACAGCTCAGAGCCTGGACCCTGTTTCGGATTCTGTGTCTCCCTGTCTCTCAGCCCCTCACCTGCTTGCCCTCTGTCTCTCTCTCTCTCAAAAATAATAAACATCAAAAAAAAATTTTAATGCATGTTTAAAGAAATATTCTCAGATTAGTATTTATTTCAGTTGAGAAAATTTTTGGAAAATAGAGGCCAAAAATCTCACCATATCACTGTCATAAGTTCAGCATAAACCCGTCTGTAAATATGTGTTAAGCTACATGTAAAAGAGAAATTCTGAAAGATTTTTCTGCAAGCGTGTTTCAAGTATCTGCCTTGAAAGTCTCCTGCAAAAGAAGCTAGTAACTAAGCTGTTGAATTTCACAAATGTATTCACACAGATAGTTTTTCCCTGCCATTCTACAAACTACACCTCTCAGACTTTGGAACAAAATGGAAGGAATAGCATCCTTTATTTCTCAAACTGTAGTTTTGCTTTTGGAGATGCCACATTGACTAGAGGAAAATAATTCGGATTTGGAATTCTAAGATCTTTTTCTGAATCTTAGTTTTACTGATTGTCTTAAGATGAAACAGGTGCTTTGAGCCTCTGAACCTATTATACACCTGTGAAATCAAACAGTAAGACTTGATCCACCCACCTTGCAGAGGGCCTTTTAAGCATCCACTATAATATATAAGATAATAATAATCTATAAACTTTAGTCTTGATCCTTTTAGATAGTTGATATATCAACCAAATGCTGTACTGATAGTGTTTTATAACAATTTCCACTCCTTATAGTCTTCTTCTTTCATTTGTCCTAGCTGCAGGATAATTGTACCTAATAACAAAGACTACATTTTGTGAGCAACTCGTATTGCTCTTTGAATCACTTTATAAGTGATTCAAAAAGAGTAAGGTAGTGGGATAGGGAGTTCAATTCCAGAACATGGCCTTATAGTCATGCCAAACTAGAAAGCTCCTGTGCTGTGCTTTGACAGGGCAGGTCCACATTCGTATTACTCTGTGGAGATAGTATCACTGTGCATGGCAACTTTCAGTCATTTTCCATCAGTAAATATATAAATGTAGTGTAAAGGGCTTTTTTCTTTACCAGTATTTTCTTTTTTTTTTTTTTTTTGCCCTCATTTCAGGGAATATGTGTATATATTGATTTTCCTAACAAAAGAGTTAAGTGGTAGTTAAAAGCAAGTTTACTGTCCAGCATCATCATTACCATCAAAGTAATAAAAAAAAATGCAAAGTTTTATTACATAGGCGTGATTGATTACTCATTGGTTATGTGACTGAATTCATTTTCTAACCTTCCTTTCCTCCACTGGTATTGGGGTAGATCAAAGTTCCAACCTTCTAATCAGGTGGTTGTTCTTTCCAGTGAGTAGCTGCCTTCCTGAAGCTATCTAGGAGCTCACCTCCACTCACCTCAGTGGCATAATGAAGACACTCCTATCACTTAGGAAACGCCAAGGGCTTTCACGTGCCAGGAAATGAGGACAAAGACCATATATATTGCTTATTATACCAGAAAACCTTTAGAAAATAGAAAGAATGCCAGTGAAAATAGAGCTTAGGGAACAAGGGAGAATGGTATAAAACGGGAGTCACCAAACTTTGCTGCACACTGGAATCACGTGGATATCTTTAAAAAAAAATAACAATGTCTGACTACTACCTTCAGATATTCTAATGTAAACAGCAAAGTGTAAAACCAATGCATCAGGATTCCTTTTTTTTTTTTTCCCTTAAAGCATACCATGTGACTCTAATACAGAAAATGGAATCCACTGATATAAAGTAAGGTTGAAAGATAGACAAGGGCTAAATCAGATATAACCTTTTAGGGCAGGGTAAATACTTTAAATTTTCTTCTAAGTGCAATAGGAAGCTACTGAAAGTCTTAAGTAGGGAGTGATATAACTCAATTCATTTTTTTAATAGCTATAGGATATACCATGAAACACAGTGAAATACAAGAATAAGTATGGGACAATGAAGACCAATTCAAAGGGATTCTAATGTTAGAGTAGGCAGTTAGGTTCTAAAAGGCTACCTGGAGGTCAGCAAAGAGGAAGTCATGACCAGCTAGGCAAGGTCAAAGGCCTGTCCTGGTAGCACTCCACAAGCTCAATCAAACCAAACAGGCCCAAGATGATGGACGCCATTATCAGAACCCTCTGACCAAATTAGAAAAAAAAAAAAAAGCTCAAAACCCTGCCTATCGCTCCAAGAAATGAGTCTTCTACCCCCTAGTTAACAGCAGCAGATAAAAGAGAGAAACCCAAATCCCAGGGACACAGCTGTCTCCCTCTCTTGAACTAGCCTGCTCTCATAGCTTGAAAATATACTTTTTGCTTTAATAAATTTTCCCGCTTATGTTACTATTCTGTTATGCTGCGTGTCTGTCCTTGAATTCCTTCTCATCTCATGACAAGACCAAGAATCTTCAGCAACTCTTCCAAGTCTGGGGCCAAAGTCTGGGCCCCAGACTCTTCCAAGTCTGGATAGAGAAAGAGAGACAATCCCAAGCGGGCTCCACCAAGGTGGGGCTGGAACTCACAAACTGTGAAATAATGACCTGAGCCAAAATCAAGAGTCGGGTGCTTAACCAACTATGACAGGCAGGCGTCCCAACCTGATTTATATTTCTTGAAGCTTAGGTGATACGGAAGACTAGTGTCTGCCCCAGAGCTGAGGAATTTTAAAAAGCCTGGAAGTGGGTGAAGTGGGTGACAGTAGCCAAGATGGCTTCAATGTGGAATATAATCGTTTCTATCAACAAGTCAAATGTGTGTGTGTTTTTCCTCTGACCTAGGAAGTGACCTTCTATCAGACCTCAGTGAGACAAAGTGACTTTGTCCAGGAAGTGTGGTAGAGACCAGGATACAGATGGACAACTAGGAGTTGAAAATAGTCAGTAGGAAAATGTCAAAGGACTATCAGTGAGCAATCTGCAGTAATGGGAGAACTTCCAAAGAACCTACAATAGGAAAAAGAATGCATCGTAAAACACTAGCCAAGCCAGAAAGTGTTTCACCAGCTTACAACAGGTCCAGGAAAGTAAGGCCTTTATTGCCCCTTACTTTCCCTTCTTCTCTCCATTCCATCTTGGAGAAGTAATGACATCTATGCCTTGATTTCATGACATATAAGGGTAAAGGAGCAGGGGAAGAAACATGAGGCAATAAAATAGAAAAGAGGTCTTTCACATTTCCTATTCCTAGCAGGTGCAAGCAGGGAGAGAGGTAGGGCCCCAAGCAGGAGAACTCATTAACATCATTCTATTTCCTTTTTCTGATTATGAAAGGCACATCTTCCAGCCCCTTTCAATTACGTGGGGCATGTGACTATGCGCAACTGAAGCATTGGGGCTGGAAATGCCATGTGTCACTTTCAAACAGTAGCAGCGAGAAGACTCTGACTCTTTCGCAGCAGTAAGGAGGTGCCATGTCAACATGGCAACATCCCAAGACAGATGGCTTTGGTTGCTAAGTTACTGCAAGGAGGAATTATTGCTTTGGTCTGGAGAAGACATAGGGTAAATAAACAAACAAACAAACAAAAACAAACAAACAAATACCCAAAACTATTTGGAGTTTGTCTGTTACCACAGTACAACCTGATCTGTCCTAATTAATACAAGGATGGAAGTAACAGTTAACCTAGAATAAAATTTGGAGTTTCTACTACTACTTGGGACCGAATATACTAATTATTGGTCTAAAACTGTTTTAGGGGTCAAAGAGCCTAAAGAGCTTTTATTATCTAGGAGTTTCTTTGAGATTTCACCCAAGGGCAGGGAAAAAACTAGCACACAGAGATTTGCAGAGCAGTTGGGAGAAAGAAATTATATTGCTTTATTATTTCAACCTCAAAATGTATGCTTCTACTATGCTGATTATGGAAAGTTTCGGGAAATTCTCACTAACCTAGGTCACCCTATTTAAGAGATCACGCCATGTAACAAGGAAAATAATAGTGTATATAGATTTTTTAAAAACAGGTTTACTTCCTCTGAGCTTCAGGTATGGATAAGGTTAATTCACAAAGGAATGGAAAGGACTACCATCCTCCAGGGGTTAAGATTTATTTTTTAACTTGAATAGACTGTCATGCCATCAACTAAAAACACAATTTTCATTGCCTTAGATTACTGTTGGCCATCTCTGCCGTGGTGGTCGGGATAGAGTGCCTTCACTGCCTCAGCTGTGCTATTTGAATATCCATATACATTGTTTAATTGTGGTAGATTGCAAAAATGGCCACAATTCTCTGTCCCTTCAATCTGGTCTAGTCTTCTGAGTTGATTTGGTCGTTCCAGTCTGAGGTGGAAGGAATAGAGTTCAAGTCCCAAGCCCGGGCCTGGTCTGGCTTCTTGGAACCCTGGAGTTGCGATATAAATAAGTTGAGGCTAGCCAGCCAGAGGGTGAGAGACGTGCAACCCAATCACTTTTGCTGTCCCAGCTGGTGACCAGCCACCCTCCAGAGAGACATCTGCCTGGCAGACATTTAGGTGGCTGCCAACACATGTGGAATCCCAGCTACGACCAGACGAACTAGAAGAATCGAAGAACTCCCCAGCAGTTCTGGAGCTCTCACAGTTCTGGAGGCTGGAAAATCTAGAGTTAAGGTGCCAGCTGATTGGTTCCTGAAGAGAATGTTTCCTAGCTTGCAAAGGATCCCCTTTTCATTCTGTCCGCATGTGACAGTGTCTTCTCTTCTTATAAGGGTAGGAGCTCCATAGGATGAGGGACCCCCCCCTTATGATCTCACATAATGTCATCTCTGTCACATATGTCTGTATGCCTATGCATCTACTTCTGGGCTCTCCATTTTGTATCATTAGTCTATCTCTGCACCCACATCACGTTGTCTTAATTATCACAGCTCTATAATAAGTCTTAATAAGTCTTAACTTTTATCACATCTTCACGGGCCATATCTCCAGATACAGTCACATTGGGGGTTAGGGCTTCATTATATAAATTTGGGGGATACAGAAACATTTAGTCCATAGGAGCTCAAAAAACACTATTATCATTGAAATTCCTAGAGTCAACATCACTTTGTTATTGTAGGATTGAAAGTCATTAGTCCTTAACCCCACTTTCCCTGCTAAACTATTGTTTAACGATAACACGCAATTTCTGAGGAATATAACTTACATTTTAAACTGAACATATTGTACAAATAATTCTCTCTAAAATTTAAGCTACAGAATCCAACATTTTGAAAGGAAAAAGCATTACATTCAAAGAAATAACTTGAGGTTTAGTAGCTTTTTGGAAGTCAAAGTAGTCTTCATATCAAATCATATTTGATAAAGCAAAATAGGAAATTAATTCTCAAAATGCACAGACACATCTTACTTGGCATTTTTATTATTTCGCTTCTCACATATTTTTATTTTTATTTTTTAGAAATAAATTGTCAACTCGTAATATTATTTGAATAACAAAATAGAAACAGTTATATTAAGCAAATGGCAAAGAATGTTTAAAGTCTATTAGGTATTCCTACACTAAAAGTTTGCTACAGCGCATATAAAAAGGGATTTATGCAAATTTTGTATTCCTTACTGGGCAACGCTGAGGAAATATTGCTGCTATACCATTTTACATTTAAAATGCTTTCTATTTTCTTAACGAAAGAATTCTTTAAAATGTATATATTAAAACATAAAAGAATGACATACTCAACTCTAAGAATATTACTGGCAGACTACTATTATATTTTTTCATATTTTATACTCCAACTGAAGCCAACAGATGTAGACCATTTGCTACCCTGACATCATGAAGAGATTTTCCTGGGTTAATAATTTTGTCTTTTCCACTTAGATCTTTAATCAACCCAGACATGATTTTATATGTTCTAAAATAGTATTTTGATTTGTGGTTCATATGGATACGTTTGGTCTGAACGGTATTTTGGGAAGAGCTTGTTCATGGTTCATGAATCTTGCATGCCATCTCTGTCACGTCCACATCTGTGTACCTGTGGATCTGCTTCTGGTCTTTCCGTTTTATTTCATTAGTCTATCTCTGTACCCACACCACATTACTTTAGTTAGCATAGTTCTGTAATGAGTCTTAATATCTAATAAAGCAAGTCTTTGCACTAATTCTTCTATTTCAACACTGTCTAGTTGTATGCACCCTCTTGAATCTATGTATAAATTTCAGAATCAACTTGTCGATTTCTCTGGAAAGAACATGCTATGATTGTGACCGGAATCATTTGGGGGGGAAATCATTAATATAATTTATCTTTTCATTTATTCACATGTTGTTTAATGTCTTTTAATAAATTTTAAAATTTTTCTCACATTATTTTTGAACATATTTTGCCAGCTATGTTTTTATGTAGTTCGTATGCTTGGTGTTATTATAACTTTAAACTTTTTGTGTTTATTCTTACATTGATTACTTTAATTTAGGAACATTATTTTACAATGCAGATTTTTATTTAGCAACTTCTCCTTACTTTTGTATTAATTTGAATAATTTATTTGTAAGTATATTTAGTTATTCTTTATACAATCTTACGATTTGCAAATGAGTTTTTATTTCTTTATTCTTTCCAATCCTTACACACTTATTTCTTTCATTGTCATTCTGCACTAGTTAGAAATGTTGGTAAAATATTAAATAGAAGAGGTATTGCTTGGAATCTTGGTCTTCTTTCTGAACTCAGAGGTAGAGCCTTCAATGTGTTCTCAGAGTATATAAAGTTTACCATGGATTTTGAGTCAGATTAAGGAAGTTCCCTTCTGTTTCTAATTTTTCAATAACATCAACATCAGTTAAGTAGGTGCTCTTTTTGTAATTGTCGAGGTATTTTATGATCTTTAATTTTATAATATGGCAAATTATATTAACTTTTTCATATTAATAAAACTTTACCTTCCTGAAGTCAAATCAACTTTGCTGTCATAGATTTTACCATTTATACTTTATATATGTTCTAATTGCTTTTTGCTAATCATATTACTTATTTTTGCATCTGTGTTTCATAAATAAATTTTATTCGTGTTTTTCTTTCTTTACCATCTTTGTTGCATTTGGGTATTAAAATTACACTAGCCTCATAAATAAGTTTTTAGTGCCCTGAAAAGGTTTGATTAAGATTGAAATAATTTGTTATTTGAACACTGGTTTGACTTGTTGAGAGAGACTCTGTGCTTGGGATTTTCTTAGCGGAAATATTTTTGACTACCGATTCAATTTTCTAATAATTATAGGACAATTAAGACCTTCCAATTCTTCTTTAGGTACATTTGCTTGTGTATATTTTTTTTTCTGGAAATTTGTCAACCTAGTTGAATTTTTTAATTTATAGCATAAAATTTTTATAAAACTGTTACAAATATTAAAAATCCCAAAAATACCCAAATGAGTTATAACTTATGTCCACACAAAAACTGCACATGGATGCTTGTAACAGCTTTATTCATGATGGCTTAAACTTGGAAGCATTAGATGTCCCTCCATAGGTGAATGGATAACAAACTTCGGTGTATCCATACAATAAAAAATTTTCAGCAATAAAAATAAACGAGCTTTCAAACCATGAGAAGACATGGAGAAACCTTATATGCACATTTACAAGTGAAAGAATTCTATCTGAAAAGGCTGCATACTGTATAATTTCTGTTATAGAACATTCTGGAAAAGGGGAATCTATGGAGACCGTAAAATATCCGTGGTTGCCAGAAGTCGGAGAGGCAGAGGGAAGGGTGTATAGGCAGAACACAGGGGATTTTTAAGGCAGCGAAACAATTCTATATAATTCTGTAATGTAGAAACATGTCATTATACATTTGTCAAAACCCATAGAATACACAGCACAAAGAGTGAACTCTAATTTAAACTATGAACTTCAGATAATAGTGTATCAACATAGGCTCATCGATTGTAACAAATGTTCACATTAATGCAAGGTTTAATAATAAAGAAAACCATGCTGAGGGGAATTCTACACATTTTCTGTTCAATTTTCTGTAAACTAAAATGACTAGAAAAGAGTCTATCAATAAAATAAATAAATAAATAAATAAATAAATAAATAAATAAATAAATAAATAGATAAATAAATAGATAAATAAATAAATAAATATTATATTAATTTACCCCTTCTCATACGATGTTTCCTAGTTCCTTTTACAATTGCATCAACCTTTAAACGTATTTTTCCATTACTATACCACATTTTTATAATGATGGAATCCACAGCTGTCTAAGTCTTGGACCTAGTTTCTTCTTTTACAAACTATGTACCATTGAAACACTACATTTTTTCCTAATTGACTTATTTTTATGGGTATATTACTTTGAGAGACGGTTTTAAGAAATGTTCTCATTAATGTTGATTTCCTTCTTGAATAACCACTTTTTAATTAGACCTTTATTATTGTTGGCGAATTGCGATATTTTTCAAGGTCAATAACATTCGCTAAGCACCAGCTGCACCAGCTCAGATAATTCTTAGCTTACCTCAGTGTATATTTATTTGCCCAAAATAGTCAGTTTAATAAATTTGTTTATTTACGGTAACACAGTGGTCACATAAATCCATCAGAGCAGATATTCCACAACTTTAGACAAGTTCCATAACTCTGATTTATTAATATTTTCCCAATGATCATGGGCAACAGAAAAGAACGAATTTAGGCAATTAAACACAAGAATATGTCTCAGGACACTCTGACTATTCCATGTTCTCTTTCCTTTTGAATGCAACCCATCTGCACAAAAATGAAAGCTTATGTATATAGCGCTCTGGTTGCCTAAGAGAATCTAGTTTTGTTTTACTTGAGATGTTAGGTTAATATGATTTTCTTGAACTTCAGAATTCAATTCACCCCTTTCATTTTGGACAGAAATTTTTCCCTTGAATTACAAGTGATCTACAAAGTTGAAGGAAGTCATTATACTGATTATTTTGATTTGAGTTAAAACGCAAGTTGGAAATATCAGGCTTATTTTATGATATCCTCTGTAATTAAGCAGAAAATTTATATTCTGAGGTTAGTTCTAACTTTTTTCTAGTATTTGATTAGTATTTTTCATTTCGTTTATTAAATTTGTGGGAACTATATGCATGAAGGTCACTGAAAAAAAAAACTATCTTAATACATAAAGTTTGAGGTTTAGTTTAGAATTCCAAGTTCTTTTATTTAGGATAAACTCAAAACTAATTAAATTATTCCTACTTCAAATTCCAAAATATCATGAACTATAATACTAACAGGAAGAAGTTATGAAAATAATCTTTTCTTCTTCGCTGATGTGTTCATGTCTTGGACTTCATTGTACTTTTTCACTGATAGATCTTGGGCACAGAATTTCTATTTAGCTATTTGTTAGTAAAATTAGTTATCAAAGTCTGGAGCAAGGATTTTTAACTTTCTTGAACAAAAAAAGAAATTACTCAGTTCATTACTTACCTTTTAAAAATGACCTCTGGGGGTGCCTGGATGGCTCAGTCAGTTAAGTGTCAGACTCTTGATTTCAGCTCAGGTCATGATCTCACAGTCCTGAGATTGAGCCCCTGGTGGGGCTTCAGCTGAGAGAGTAACCTACTTCAGATTCTCTCCCTCCTTCCCACTCTGCCCCTCCCCCCCCTCATGCTGGCGCTCGCACACGTGCAGGATTGCACAGATACATTTTCTCTCTCTCTCTCTCTCTCAAAAATAAACAAACAAACAAACAAATAAATAAAAAGGACCTCTATAATTCAATCAAATTCTATGAAAAATTCTAAAAATCCAATGTCTACACTAGGTCAGTTGTTGAGAAAACAATTGCGGGAGTATCATCATTGATCTCTCAGGATTAATCAGGGGGAGAACCCAAACCAAGTAGTTTAATAGAGGACATTAATACAGACCACTAATTACAAAGGAAGAGGAAGGTCTATAAAACAATCAGGGAATGGGGACAACAATCAGAATTTCACATCAACAGCCAAAGATTATTGTGAGACAAAAGTCATTCTACCTATCTATCTATCTATCTATCTATCTATCTATCTATCTGTCTATCTATCTATCTATCTATCTATCTATCTATCTATCTATCTATCTAAATGTTTATTTATTTTGAGCTGGGGGAAGAGGAGAGAGAGCAGGACAAAGAGGAAAATCTCAAGCAGGTTCCACACTGTCAGCACAGAGCCAGACACAGGGCTCAGTCTCATGAACTGTGAGATCATGACCTGAGGCCAAATCAAGAGCCTGACACGTAACAGACTGAGCCACCGAGGTGCCCAAAAAGTTATTCTAGAGTTGGAGAGACAGCTAGAGTTGATGTTGCAAAGGCCTGGAGATACAGAACAACCAGACAGAAGCTGGAACCACAGAGAAACAGCCACTCATGAAAGTAAGGTCCAGGTGGGAACTGGGATCATGGCAAGGATTGGCTCAAAAGAAATTGTAGCCACAGAGAGAAGGTCTGCTAGAAAGGGATGGAATTATGGAGACTCAGTCTATGCTAGATATAAAACCAAAATCCAAGCAAAAAGGCAATGAAGTAGCCTGGCTTCTCTCCCTTAGTCCTCCATTTTTTTATTTGGTCTCCCATTAGCCATATCTATCCAGAAAACAAATGGCAAAGGGGGTATGGAAAATCATATTTGCAAAAATCAGGACCCTGAGACGCTGAATAGAAGAGTAACAAATTAATCTTTTCTCAGAGTGAAATAGTCATGATTTGGGGGGATTTGACCGAATATCTAGAAGTAAGGACTAGGAAGAGTAAGAAATGTAGGGCTGGGAAGTTCTATAATGATTATCAGTAATTATGTAACAGACAGAAATATTTACATGATTAGCGCTTATATTAAGTTTTATGGCAAAGAACAAAAGTCTCAGGAATGTTTTAAAAATATATACAAGTTCTTGCATCAGTAGGAAATCTTGTTTTATGAAGTTCTGGGTAAATTTCTTATAAGGGCAACCTCTCATTGACTGCATATGATGTGTCATCATGCACAGGGCTATACATGTACTTCCTTATTTAATCTTCACAAGAACTCTCTGAAGCAGATACTATTGTTGTCATTTTGCCGATGAAGGAACAAAGACTAATTGTCTGAGGTCACAGTGGCAGTACATGGGAGAATTCCTATTCAAAGCCCTGTTTTCTAATCTCCAAGCTCTGTCTTGGTCACGATGTAATTCTGCCCCAGTCAGCGCTAGTTGGACGAAGCTTCATTATGTGTTATTTGTAATCACCTTTCTGAGCAGATGGCTCTCTCCCACTTCCACAAAGCTAGGTCACAGTAATGATGGTTAAAATTAAATAGGTGCTTTATATTCAGCCCACACACAGAAGATGAAACCATTCCTGGTTATATGAGTTTTTAAAGGCTATATATGTACATTTTTATCTCTTTAATCATCTTTAACTACTCTCTTATTCTATAAGATGGCTAAGGGGACAGATAGACTGAAGCGGAGAAGGAAAGCCTTCATCTACAGGCAGAGTCGTCTCTTCACCCAAAGCAGCCTCCAAACTTGCTTTGCTTCTAGGACCTCGCTGGTTTTGCCTTGCCAGTTATGAAGTAGAAAAGCATTTGGTGGTCAACAGTGACACACATTGCTACCTTTCCCTGGTCAAAGGAGGCTTATCTGATGACCATATCCTCATCATGCCCATCGGACACTCTCAGTCAGTGTTGGAGCTTTCAGCAAGATGGCGGAAGAGGTGGAGGAGTATAAGACCACACTGAGGCGGTTAAGAGTCGAAGGAAATGGTGTGTTTTATTTTAGAGAAATTATAAGAGATATCACCTCCAGGTACAGGTCATTTTTGTGCCGCTCAGCCACTGCTCTGCTAACGGCGTTAAAGATGGCTTCATTACCCAGGCACAGGGACAACAACTAGAACTAGCTGTTGGAAATCCAGAGCGCTCTGACATCAAGCCCATCGCACAACCAAGCTCAATATATATTTACGTCGAACTTGACAGAGGAGAGAAACTTTTCCACAGAATTAAAAAAAATGTCCCCTGCAGTTTAGAAGGAAGGTCCTGGCCAGTGAATCCATTCTTAATATCCATGACTGGCCTAACTGGAGGCAGTGGTGGATAAGTAGGGAAGAGGTGACCCTGGCTCGCTGCTTCTGGAGAGACTTTGAGCCTTTTGACTTCATTCTGGATGACTCAGCAAAAGGAGAGGCATTTTATGAGCTTCACAGGAAGTAGTAGCAACCTGTTTTTAAAGAAACTAGTTTCTCAGGAGACTCCCATGGAAACTACATGCAGCAAAAAGGCCTAATATTGATTTTTTTTTTAAAAAAGTCACATTCTAGGGTGAAAATCTAATGTTAAAAGCATGTCTGTTATCTAGCTCCACGTACAGATTATGGACGTGAAAAAAAATAAAATTTAAATTATCAAATGAAATCTAAATGCTTTTCCATGAAAAAAAATTACATCTGGAGTAGGGGCAACACAAACTGATATTTTTGCTTTAGACTAAATTAGCAAGTATCTGGTTGACTATTTATTTATTTATTATTAATTGCTGATACACTGATACTGATAGAAAGTATGTGTGTGTGTGTGTGTGTGTGTGTGTTGTAGGGAAGGGGGCAGCATACTATTCTAGAACTGTTTCTCAAAATTGCATAAGACAGTGGCATTCTGGAACCTGATTTTTATCAGTACTCGGAAAAATAAAATATATGCTATATACTAACCAAATTTAATCCTTCTATATTCCTTTACAATACCCAGGTGACACCGAACATGTTTCTTGAAAAACTGTCCCTGAAAAAAAAAAAAAAAGTAAAGACAAGAGCATCGCTCTTCAGTCCCTCCCATCCAGCATCCTGAAACTATACTTTCTATCTGTGGGGCCAGCATGGCATTGGGTAAAGGGCACTTACCAAGGACTCAGGGGTCCCGCCTGTGTTCCTCCTATCTCCGTAACCCTGCACTTGTTACTTAGCTTCCTCTGATCACAGTCCTCTCTCCATCAAGAGCACTACTTCCTGCTTTTCTGCCTCAAACACATGTGAGGTAGGGAAATGTAAAACAAGATGATTGATGTTAATACAACTTGCGAACTAAAATGATATACAAATTTAAGTTTTCATAAAAATTCTCCTGAGTTTTTCTATGCCGGTCTCTGTATATACACATGTACTATAAACTCCTTTATACACAGACAGAAATACACACACACACACACACACACACACACACACACACACAGGCCTGAGAACCAAGTACCATGCCGTGTCTACGATGCACGTGTCTATGCTAAAATGCACGAATTATGAGGGGCGTTGGTGGGGTGCAGAAAAAAGACCCATAAGTTTGATGGGCTGGAGCAACGGCCCTGGCCTCTATCTTACTGGAAATCTCTCTTAGTATGTTAAACAAAGAGCAGAGGAAGGAGAATGGGGTGCTCTTCATTCACTGCTAGGAAAGGTCCATATGGCAGAAAATCAAACTAAATTATCAAATTATACTGTCGTTCCCCAAACATTTTTCTTAGTGAGGCGGAGGAGAAAAATCATCATTTCATCTCGATGTAGAAGAATATGGGACAGTGCTTTCTTGTAGAAATCACAAAATGAACTTAATTATGATTGACTTTCAGAAAAATAATATGAAATGTGAACATTATCATAAAGAACAGAACTGAATCACTATTATTTTAAATAATATTATAATAATATAATGATACAAGACAATTTTATTATAGGGGGCACCTGGGTGGCTCAGTTGGTTAAGTGTCCGACTCTGTTTCAGCTCAGGACATGATCTCTTGGTTCGGGGGCTTGAACCCTGAGTCGGGCTCTGTGCTCACAGTGAAGGGCCTGCTTCGGATTCTTTGTTTCCCTCTCTATCTCTCCCCTTCCCCCCCTCAGGTTCATGATCTCTCTCTCTCTCTCTCTCTCTGTCTCTCAAAAATATATGAATAAATATTTTAAAAATATATAATTTTACTACTGAAAATTAGAAAAATATGAAATTTTGACCTGGAGGATTTAATTCCAGGAAATTCACTTTCCCTTTTATCCAACACCAAAAACTTAAAATGCCATGCCCTGTGGTTGAATTATTGCATCGTCCTTTTCGTAGTTATTGACAAACCATTTTATCATTATTTGTTTTTTTCATTACAATTAAGCTTATTTTTAAATTTCAATGCCAATATAGTTAACACACACGGAGTTATATTAGTTTCAGGTGTACAATAGAGTGATTCAACAATTCTATACATTACTCAGTGCTCATTACGATAAGTGTGCTTTTAATCCCCATCACCTTTCCACCCAGTCCCTAATCCAGCTTCCCTCTGATAAGCATCAGTTTGATCTCTAGAGGTAAGAGTTTGGTTTTTGTTCCTTTTTTTTTTCATTTGTTTTGTTTCTTAAATTCCACATATGATTGAAATCATATGGTATTTGTCCTTCTCTGACTGATTTATTTTGCTTGGTGTAATACTCCCTAGATCCACGCATATCATTGTAATTAGCGAGATTTCATTCTTTTATGACTAATATTCCATGGTATATTTATATATACCATCTCTTCTTTATCCACTTATCTATTGACAGACATGGGTTTCTACCACAATTTGGCTATTATAAATAATGCTACTATAAATAAACATAAGGCTGCATATATCTTTTTGAAAGTTTATTTATTTTAAGAGAGAGAGAGCATGAGCAAGGGAGTGGCAGAAAGAAAAGGAGAGAGAGAGAATTCCAAGCAGGCTCCACACTGTCAGCACAGAGCCCAAAGCAGGGCTTGAACTCACAAACCATGAGATTATGACCTGAGCCCAAACCAAGAGTCAGACACTTAACCAACATCAGCCACTCAGATGTACGCCCTGCATACATCTTTTTTGATTAATGCTTCATATTTTTTTGGGTTAATAACCAGGAGTGGAAGTACTGGATCATAGGGTAATTCTATTTTTAACTTTTTGAGGAACCTGCATACTGTCTTGCATATTGGCTGCACTAGTTTCATTCCCACCAACAGTGCACAGAGTTCATTTTTCTCCACATCCTCAACAACACTTGTTATTTCTTGTGTATTTGATTTTAGCCATTCTGACAGGTTCGAAGTGATATCTCATTGTGCTTTCAATTTGCATTTCCCTGATGATCAGTGATGTTGCGCATCTTTGCATGTGTCTGTTGGCCATCAGCATATCTTCTTCAGAGAACTTTGCATGTTTTCTAGTTGTCTCCTTAAACGTGCCAGAGATCAGTCTTTCTGACTGTCTTTATTTTAGGAACTACTTTAAGGAAAATTCCAATCTGCTCATTTTTATGCTGGTCTTAATTTTCTTCTTGATTTCCTAAACGTTGTTAGCCATTCTTATTCCTAGATTCTGAAATAAAATATGTCACACACTAAGTAAGGGGCATGGTACAAGAAAAAAACTGTATGTAAATAGACTTAAAATCTTGGACTTCAGAATATCTCTCATGCATAATAGAGAAACAGAGTTAAATAGATTTGACTACATGAAAATAATAGCTACTGATTTGGAAGAGTTCATTATCTTATTTTATTCTGGCTTATGTCCCAAAGTGGCAGAGGTTTGCATTTGTCTTTTGTAATCAACCAAAAACTCTTGATTTCAGCTCAGGTCATGATCTCATGCCTGGTGAGTTCAAACCCCACATAGGGCTCTGTGCTGACAATGCAGAGCCTGCTTGGGGTTCTCCTTCTCTGCCTCTCTTCGCCCCTTTCCTCTGTGCAAGCTCGTGCATGTTCTTCCTCTCTCTCTCTGCCTCTCTCAAAAATAAATAAATAAACATTAAAACAATATAGCTAGATAGATGATAGATAGATAGACAGAATTTTATTACATAAAAATAAGCTAACAGTTCTTAAAGACTTATGAGCAATATTCTAAATGTTTTATAATTATTATAACATTTGACATTCACACAGTTTCTATGAAGTAGTTGCTAGCATTACTCACACTTTATATCTGAAGAAATGGAGACAAGAGTTACTCATTATCTATAGTCAGATAGCTTCTAATTAGACAAGCTAGTTTGGAACTTCAGTATTCTGACTCCACATCCTATGCCCTTCCATAGAAATGAAACATTTTTAAGTAAAAGACCATTAAAAGGAAATATAGGATATAAAGTAGAACTCATGAAATAAGAAAGAGATTTATAATGGAGATAGCATAAAAGGTAATATGGCAAATGACAAAGAACCTAACAGACAAACAATAAAAAAAAAATGGGCTAAGAATATTCAACAGAAACAAGAAAACATGTTTGAAAGAGCTAGTAATCAAGTAAGTACAAGCAAAAGTAGAAATTATCGATGCCAGTTAAGAGTCTGGGAAACATAAAAGAAATGAATAATTCTTGAAGCTTATGAAAATACGAAGAAATAGCTATCCATACGTGTTGGCGGAGGGGTTGTAAATTGGGGGATTATATGACAAAATATTCCCCAGATCAAAATGACCACACCCTGAAAACTGTAGTATTTCCCTTAGAAATTTATCCTACAGAGGTTCCTAAACGAATGTGCTAAGGTGTACATTTATCACACTGTTGTTTATAGAATGAAAAAAAATAGGAAGCCATCTCAAAATTTCTCAATAAGGGACACGGTAATAAATTTTAGAATAACCATGTCATAAGATGGACTCCTGTGCAGGCATTAAAATGGCTGACGTAAATCTATTCACACTGACAGTGAATATTCACTACCTCGTTGAAAGAAAAAAAGCAGGTTGTAAAACATTCTGTAATGGGCGGTCCTCTTAATATAAAATTGTATGGTAATACATTAAGAGAGTATGAAAGGTTAATAGTAGTTGGGGTCAACGATAGTTGTGGTGGAAGTACAGAGGAATTGATTTTTACTCTTAATTCCTCTATGTATTATTTAACTTTTTTTACAAGAAGCATTCTCTTTGTAAGCAGAAAGTTTGGCTTTCTGAATGTGGCAGCATAAAGATATTGAAGAATACTCTCCCCAGAAAACAAGTATCAAACCAGACGAAATTGTGAAAGGCAAACATTTTAGGGCCATAAAAAGTTGACCTATCGCAAACAACAAAATTAAGAAATTTATTTATGAAAAATAACAACGCTTTGTGTAAGGACAGTGGGAGTCTGTCTGCAGCCTTTTTTACCTAGCCTGCTTCCTTCCCCCCGACACACACACACACCCCACATCCAATTAGTTGACATGGTAATTTTACAAGAGTAGAGCTGCCCGGAAAGCCCGCATCTTTGCTGCCAGCTGAGGCAGACGTGATTTGGAGCAAAGGGTAATAACTCTAGGATAGCGCTGTTGTCAATAAAAGCAGTAAATTCATTAGGTAATGAGCAAGAAAAAACCTTATGTTCTACTAACCTGAGTTTGCAATCCCAGCTGTAGGGAAACTCTAAAAAGGAGAGAGCAGTAGACTGTAACAAGAAAAAATGGTAGTACTGTATTATTAGTTCATAATATACATAGGCGGAATACATATGACAACAATGCCACCAAATTGGGAGAAGTTGTTATATTTTACAATTAAGTGAATATTAACCTTGCCTAGTTTGTGATAGTTAAGGTGTAGCATACTTAGAGTAACCACTATGAAAATAACACTAAAATATAGAATCAAAAAAAATAAAAATGAAAGAGGAGACATTATTATCAGCTTTCCAGAAATAACAAAAATTTATAAGGGAATACTATGAACAACTGTATGCCAACAAAGTTCATAAATTAGATGAAATAGACAAAATCCAGAAGGAACAAAAGCAAGCAAAACTGCTCAAAAAGAATAGCTTAATAGACCTAAAATAAGTAAAGAGATTGAAAACCTAAGCAAAATCTACCTACAAAGAAAAGCTCAGGCCCAGATGCCTTCCCTGGTGAATTCTACAAAACATTTACAGAATTAAAGCCAATTCTTCCCAAACTCTTCCAAACAGAAAAAAATAGGACTTACTTCTCAATTCATTCTGTGAGATATTAGGTATTCTAAATTAGGTATTAGAATATCTAATTTATTAACTAATAATAATAACTAATAAATAATATTATTAACTAATACCTAATAGCTAATACTAAACCTAATAAATTAGGTATTCTAATACCTAATAACTAATACCTAATAAATCAATACCTAATAAATTAGGTATTCTAATACCTAATAACTAATAACTAATAAATCAAAAAAAGATATCAGAGGAAAAAAAACTATAGACTATCATCTCTTATGAATATAGATGAGAAAATCCTTACTAAAATACTAATAATCTGAATCCAGCAACCTATGAAAAGGACTATATGTTACTAGCAGAATTCTTTCCAGAAATGCAAGGTTATATCCCAAAATTAATTAGTGCAATACATCATAACAACAGACATTAAAACAAAATCACATGATTATCTCAATTGATGGAATACTCACAAATTAGAAATTGAAGAGAATTTCCTTAACCTAATTGAAGGCTTCTATGAAAAACCCATAGCTAACATTGTGCTTAATGGTGAAAGACAATGCATTCTTCCTAAGGTCAGAAATAATACAAAGATATCCACTCTCACCAGAATAGGCAAGTCTCTGCAAACAGAAAGTAGATTTGTGGTTGCCTAGGGCTGGACAGGGGGTTGGCTGGCGGGAGGGGGGCGGTGGTGGCGGCTGGAGGCAGGTATTAGAGGGAAATGGGAAGTGTCTGCTAATGATCGTGGAGGTTCTTCGGTCGTCATGAAAATGTTCTAAAATTTATTGTGATGGTTGTCCAACTCTGGAAATACACCAAAAACTATTGAATGCCCACTTTAAATGGGTGAAATGTATTACGTTTGAATTATATCCTAATAAAGCTGTTATTTTTAAAAGGAGAAAATTTAAAAATATACTAAAATATTGATTAAATACAAAAACTGTAGTACAGAAAGAACAAAGCGACCAAAAAAGACATGAGAAGTATAGAAAAAAAGAGCAAAATGGCAGAAATAAATCCAACTATATTTTTTTAGCTTTTTTAAAAATGTTTATTCATTTTTGACAGAAAGAGACAGAGCTTGAGCAGAGGAGGGGCAGAGAGAGAGGGAGACACAGACTATGAAGCAGGCTCCAGGCTCCAAGCTGTCAGCACAGAGCCTGACACAGGGCTTAACTCACAGACCGTGAGATCATGACTTGAGCCGAAGTCGGATACTTACCTGACTGAGCCACCCAGGTGCCTCTAAATCCAACTATATTAATGTCTCTCCAAGTGCATGGATTGAACACTGCAATGAAAAGGCAGAAATTGTCAGATCGAATTAAAAATGAGATCCAACTGTGTGCTGTCTACAAGTGACACGATTTGCATTTAAATATACAACTAGGTTGAAAGTAAAAGAGTGAGGAAAGACATACCATAACGAGGAGCCATAAAAAAAGCTGGGGTGGCTATACTAGTATCAACGTTTTAAATAGAGTTTAAAACAAAAAAACATTACCAACAACAGAGAAGGGCATTTTATGATACAAGAGTCAATATATACAGAAGTTATAAATGAACACACACCTAATACTAGAGTCCCAAAATACACAAACTAAAAGGAAAAACTGACAGTTCAGCAATTAAATGTGATTTCAAGACCCCATTTCTAGGAATCGATAGAGCAAATGGGCAGAAAGTCAATACTGATATGGAAGATTTGAACACTATTGAACAACCTAACATGACATTTATAGAATGCTCCACTCCAAAACAGCAGTATATATATTCTTTTCAAGGATAAACAGAACATTCCCCAAGATAAACCATAGTCTTGGCCATACAAAAATCTTGGTAAATTTTAAAAAACTGAAATCATATAAAATATGTTCTCTGAGCACAGAAAAAAATAAATTAAAAATTAACAATAGAAAGAAATTTGAAAGAACCCAAACATTTGGAAATCGAACACTTGTAAGTAACCCAAAGGTCAAATAAGAAACCACAGAAAAATAAGAAAACCTTTACTTGAAGTAGAGAACACAACATACAAATTGGGGAATGCAGCAATAGAAGTGTTTAGAAGGGGGCACCTGAGTGGCTCAGTCGGTTAAGCCTCTGACTTCGGCTCAGGTCATGATCCCACGTTTTGTGGGTTCAAGCCCCACATCAGGCTCTGTGCTGACAGCTCAGAGCCTCCTTCAGATTCTGTGTCTCCCTTTCTCTCTGTCCTTCCCCCACTTGCACTCTGTCTCTCTCTCTCTTTTAAAAATAAATAAATATTTTAAAAAAGAAAGAAAGGTGCAAAGAGGGAAATTTAGTGATTTGAACACTCACATTGGAAAGAAAGATAGATCTAAGGAAATATCTAAGCTCCTACCACAAGAAAAAAGAAGCCATCAGGGTACTGATCAGTTAAGCATCTGATTATTGGTTTCAGCTCAGGTCATGATCTTACAGTTTCCAGTCCCACATGGGGCTCCGTGCTGGCAGGCAGAGTCTACTTGGGATTCTCTGTTTCCCTCTCTCTCTGTCCTTCCCCTGCTATCTCTCTCTCTCTCTCTCTCTCTCTCTCTCTCTCTCTCTCTCAAAATAAATAAACAAACATTTTTAAAAAAAAGAAAATCAATAGAACAAAAAGTTGGTTCTTGAAAAATCAACATAATTGATGAAGAGTTAGAGTGACAAAGAAAAAAAGAGAAAGAAGATACAAATCAATAAAATCAGGAATTGAAAGAGGGGCATCAGTAATTTCCCTGCAGAAATGCAAATAATTACAAGAAAATTCTACAGTCCACTTTATGCCAACAAATTAAACAAGTTAGATGAAATGGATAAATTGATACAATATGCCCTTTATCAAGAGACTCAGGAAGAAACAGAAAATCTGTATAGATCTGTAAATAAGTGAAGAAATTAAATTAGTAATTAAAAATCTTCTCATGTGCACGCACAGAAAGCTCAGGTCCAGATGATTTCACTATGTATTCTATCTAATATTTAAAGAAGAAAAGATACTAGTCCTGCTCAACCTTTATCAGAAGAGAAATAGACACTTCAACTCATCCTGAGGCCAATATTACTCTGATACCAAAGCCAGACAAGTTTATCAAATGAAAAGAAAACTGTAAAACAATACCTTAAATGAACAAATTTACAATATTAACAAAATATTAGCAAATGTAGTCAACATGTCAGAAGGATTATGTATCATGTCCTAGTGGGATTTACTCTAGGAATACAAAGTTGCTTGTATTCAAATATGTAATACCAATAGAATAAAAGATACACTATCAATAGAATAAAGGACAAAAATCACCTGGTCATCTCAATAGAATCAGACTAGTATTTGAATAAAAATCCAATTCCATTTATTATGAAAAAAGAGAAACTTGCAATAAGCTAAGAATAAAAGAGAATTTCCTCTATCTCAGAAAGGGCATTTAAGAAAAACCTAAAATTAACATCATGCTTAATAGTAAAAAAAATCGAATAGTTTCACACTTAGATCAGGAACAAAGCCAAAATATTTATCACCACTTTTATTCAATACTGTGCTACAGATTCTAGACAGTAGAATCAGGTCATAAAGGTAAGTTAAAAGTACATATTGGAAAAAAGAAATAAAACTCTTTATATGCAAACAACATGATCTTGTGTACAGAAAATCTGAAGGCACCTCCAAAACCCAAAGCAAAACAAAACAAAATCTAGAATTAGTAAACAAGTTTGAAAGGTGACAGGATACAAAATCAAAATTTAAAAATCAGTTATATTTCATAATACAGCAACAAATAATCAAAATTTTAAATTAAGGAAACAATTTTATTCACATTGGCATCAGAAAGAAATACTAAGGGATAAATTTAACAAAAGAAATGAAAGCCTGTACAGAGAAACCTACAAAAGATTGCTGAGAGAAATTAAAGTAGATGTCTAATAAAATGGAAAGTCATTCATGGGTTGTAAAACTTATTATTTTGAAGATGTCCATTCTCCCCAAATTGATTCATATATTTAATCTAATCTCTATTAAAATCTATTAAAATCCCTGTAGTCTTTTTTTGACAAAATCGACAAGGTGCTCCAAACGTAAATGGTAATGCAAAGGACCTAGAATATCAAAAAAGCTTTAAAAAGGAAGAAAATAGTTGGAAGACTTATACTACCCACCTTCAAAACTTTCTGTAAAACTATAGTAATTATGATGGTGTGGTTTTATAAAAGGAGACCTATAGATCATGGATCAGAAGAAAAAGTCGTGGAGTGCCTGGCTGGGTCAGTTGGTGGAGCATGTGACTCTTGATCTTTGGGTTTCGAGTTTGAGCCCTACGTTGGGTGTAGAGATACTTGAGAATAAAATCTCTACAAATTTTTTTCATTTTATTTATTTTAGAGAGAGAGAGAATCCTAAGCAGGGTCCAAGCTTAGCATGGAGCCCAACATGGGGCTTGATCCCATGACCTTGGGATTGTGACTTGAGCCGAAATCAAGAGTCGGACATTCAAACAACTGAGCCGCCCAGATGCCCTCAAAATAAAATCTTAAATAAAAAAAGGAATAGAAAATCCCCAAATAAATTCTTCTATTTGTATTCAGTTGTTTTATTTCATTTTCTTGGCGACAGTACTTGTGTAAATTTTCCTGGTTATTTTAACTTTTCTTGAAAGCCTTTAAAAAAACCCAAATTTTGTTTTAGAGTCATTTTAGATCCAAAAATAATGCGGAGAGTTTTGGCATACTCTGCACGCAGTTCTCCTTATTGCTAACATCTTACTTTATTATGGTACATCTGTCATGACTAATGAACCAATATTAATACAATATTATTAGCTAAAATCATACTTTATTTGGCTTCCCTTTGTGTGGACTAATGTTCTTTTTCTGTTCCAAGATCCCATCTAGGGCACCACGTAACATTTAGTTGTAATGTCTCCCTAGGCTCCTCTAGACTCTGATAGTTTGTCAAACTTTCTTTGTTTTCGTGACTCTGATAGTTTTGATTGCTAGTCAGGTATTCTACAGAATGTCCCTCGCACTGCGTTTTTCTATGGTCTTTTTCATGGTTAGACTGTGGTTATACATGTTGGGGAAGAAAGACCACTAAGGTAAAATGTTTTTCGTATCACACCGTTATCAAAAAGATACATGTTTATCAACATGACCTCACGGAGGATTTTGACTTTGACCACCTGGCCACAGTAATACTTTCAGGTCATTCTAGTGTAAGTTTCCTCTTCCGCACCTCCCCAACCTATTCCATACTGTACTGTTGGAATTGGAAGGGAGTTACTAAGCACAGCCCTCACTTAAGGGGTGGAGAGTTATGCACCACCTCCTTGAGGTAGTTATATCTACACGACTTATTTCTAATTCCTTAGAATGGGATATTTGTATCTTCTTCCTCTTGTATTTGTTTACTTGATCATTTATTTGTATCAGTATGAACTCATGAGCATTCATTTTATACTTTGAGTTATAATCTGATACTACATTATTAATTTTGTTCTTCAAATCTTCCCAGCTTTGACCATTAGGAGCTTTTCGCATTGGCTTCTGTGTCACTTTGACATATTCCCAACATTTTGTCCTTAAGTACTTTTGTACTTTCCCACAAGATCACTTGGCTCATCTTATATTTTCCCTGACCCAGACCTAGAATCTGCTATTTCTCCAAGGAGCCCTGGTTTCTTTCACTGGAGAATATTAAAAACCAAAACCAATAAAAACATGCCGATCTGCATGTTGCTTCTACGGTGACATTGTTTCTAGGCCCTCTCAGAAGACAGAGCTAGGAGATATGTGTATACATACTAACCAATGTACACACATCTATAGTTATACAAATTTAAATATAATGGTATAATTAAATTAGATAGATAGATAATTATCTACATGAAGGTAAACATGAGTTTATACTGATATCGTGTCTCCATCACTAACTGGATACACATGGTTTATTCTAGCCTGCTTCCTTAATTTTAATAAATAGCTAGTTTTCAAAAAAGATGCCAAAAAATTCAGTGGGGGAAGTGAGTCATTTCGACACATGGTGCTGGAACAATTAGATAACCACAGGAAAAATATTTATTTATTTGTTTGTTTGTTCATTTGTTTGTTTTTGAGAGAGAGAGAAAGAGTGTGCAAAGGGAGAGGGAGAGAGAGACTTAAGCAGGCTCCACACCCGGTGCAGGGCCCCATGTGGAGCCCGACCCAGAGCCTGACCTGGAGCCTGACACCTGGTTCAGCCCCACACCCATGAGATCATCAACCATGAGAATATTAAAGATAAGTGAACAATCGAACACAATTCAACAATTGAATAAAAATCAATTATTTTTATTTCATACTACATGAGCCAAAATCAAGAGTTGGAGAGAGTCTGATGCTCAACCTACTGAGTCATCCAGGTGCAGGAAAATTTTCCCCCACAGGAAAAATATTTAACAACTAACTTAAATTCTTACCTTATACCATCACAACAATGAACTTAACAGGGGTCACAGACATAAGTGTAAAGACTAAAATTATAAAAATTCTATAAGAAAACATAAGATAAATCTTTGTGCCCTCAAAGCAGGCAAAGATTCCTTCGATGTGTGACCAACTGCACAATTCATAAAAGAAAAAAAATTGATAAATTGGATTTTATCAACATAAAAATCTTTGGTTCTTCTAAAGTTACCATTAAGACAATGAAGAAATGAGTAAGGGAGTGGGATAAAATATTTGCAAATCATATATCTGATTTTTAAAAAACTCTCATAATTCAGTATTAAAAGGGAATCAATTCAATTAAAATAGGCAAAAGATTTAAATAGGCATTTCACCAAAGAAGTGAGTGGCTAACAGGCACTCATCATTAAAAATTATGAACCATGATTTCACGCTGCACCAAAAATGAACTTCAATAATATTATATATGCTAAGTCAAAAAGACCACATATTGTAGGATTCTGTTTGTCTGAAATTTCTACAAATGGCAAGTCTGTAAGGGACAGAAAGCAGATCTGTGGTTGCCGGGGGCTGGGGATGGGGTGGAGATTGGCTGCAGACAGGCATAAGGAAACTTCTGGGGATGACGCAAATGTTCTAATACTGGGGCCGTGGTGATAGTTGCACAGCTGTATAAATTTATTAAAAATTATTGAGATGTACACCTGCACAGAATGAATTTTATGGTATTTATGTTATGCTTCAATCACCTAAGAATATGTAATAATAGTATTAAGCATAGTGTAGTTATTTAAACAAGAGAGTAGAGAACTAGCAGTGGATATATACAGAAACTTGATGTGCGACAAAATGGCCGTATAAATGGATAAAAAAGGGATATACTGTAAACAGTGCCAGGGCAATTGCTATTCATAGGAAAAAATCAATTATTTTTATTTCATACTCCATAAAAAGATAATTTCCAGATGGATTAAACCCTGGAAAGTAAAAAAAAAAAAAAAATAAGACTAACATTTTTAGGAGAAATTATGGACGAATATGTTTATAACCCCAGGGTTAAAAAGATTTCCTAAACAAAACAAACAAACAAAAACCTATGAAGCAAAGATAGGTACACTGTGAAAATTTCTCATCTTAATACACCAAAGCACAATATAAACGAGTAAAACAATGACATCAAAGGAATAGAATATGAGCAATGCTGATTTCAGTGAAATCTGACAAAAGACCAGAATGTATCGAGACCTGCTAAAAATGAACAAGAAAAAGAAAAACCCAAAAGTAGAAAAAATATATGGCCAGATGATTTAGAGAAAAGAGAACACAAACGGCCATCGTATATATCAAAAGATGCTAACCGTCGCAAGTGATTATGAAAATGCGCATTTAAACAACCGTGTGATACCATTTCACATCCACCCATTAGCGCGCATGAAGAAAAGTCTGGTAATACAAGGCTTTGGCAGGCATGTGGAGAAACGGTAACATTCGGATAACAATGGTAGAGGGATACAGGTATTTTTAAGAGCAATTTGACCATGTTTAGTTAAATAAAACAGCAGTGTTCAGAACACAAACTTTAGAGAGACGTGAAGACTTTCTAAATGGTACATAGAGGTGAAGATGTTTTAAAAATTAATTTCCACACTGAATTCTACACCTGACGCTAGTATTGCACGATACCTTAACTAACTGGAATTTAAATAAAAACGTGAAACTACAAAAAAATATATATACATACGTACATATATATACATACATACGTATTAATTTCCAGATCCTTATCTTCCATATATATATTTACAAAAGCAAAGAAAAAGAAAAGTTGTAAAAAATATTACCTATGGTTTTGCCTTATTTAATCCATAGGGCACACTCATGCCAGAACTTTATGTTTTACCTATTTAAAGTTAGAATATTAAAGATAAGTGAACAGCATGCTGACAAACACCAATCTGTCATTAAGTGTGTTCTCTCCGCATGTGACCGTTGTCTGTGATGAGGAAGGATTTGGTAAGCATTCTCATTTCCTCATGTCTCGATTCACGCTTATGTCTCCAAGATAATAACAAAATTATTTTTTTTTAACTTGAAGTTTATTTTACTTATTTGGAGAGAGAGAGAGAGAGAGAGCATGGGAGGGGCAGAGAGAAGGGTAGAGGGAGAGAATCCCAGGCAGGCTCTGCATTGTCAGCGCAGAGCCCAATGTGGGGCTCGAACACTCGAACCATGAGATCGTGACCTGAGCTGAAATCAGGAATCAGTTCCTCAATCAACGGAGCCACCCAGGCGTCCCAACAAAATTATTTAAAGCACACGATAAGGTAGGAAGATTTCATGAAAACTACTTGCATTTTCAAAACATATTGAAAATAAAACATGTTGATTTTTCCCAATCTTTACTAAGTATTTGGATTTGGTAGGGTGACTTTAAGTGAAAAACTATTAGATAATTAACAAGTATTTTTTAAGTCTTAGAAAAGCCTTTTGGGCACACTTCTCAGAAACTGAGAAAATTAATAACTTTGATGAAATGACAAATGACTTCTCCTCATGGGCCACATGGTAATATCACCCCTTCTGCAGCTTCCAAAAGAATCTAAGTTCTTCCCCATTGCAGGCACCGCAGTGCTGATCACGCAAGCAGGTTCGCAGACTTCACACCAACATCTCAACTGGAGCCTAGTCATCCGAAGTTAATGACCATCCCTGTGTGCGTTCACGATGGCATAAAATTTTGATGACTGCGCTTTCATTTTTGGAGTGCTGTTCTTCTAGAGTTGCTAAAGGAATGTTCCAGATGGGCTTTTAGGTTTTTAATTACATATTAACAACTTTATGGTGAAATACACGTAGAATCATCAAAAAAGAAAAAACCCCAGCCCTTTTCACTATTGAACCTAAACTAAGGTCAAGATACAATGGTCTAGGGGCCCCTGGGTGATTCAGTCAGTTAAGTGTCCAACTTAGGCTGAGGTCATGATATCACGGTTTATGGGTTCGAGTCCCATGTCAGGCTCTATGCTGACAGCTCAGAGTCTGGAACCTGCTAAGGATTCTGTGTCTCCCTCTTTCTCTGCCCCTCTGCTTGTCTTCTCCCTCTCTCTCTCAACAATAAATTAAAAAAAAAAAAAAAGATACAATGGTCTCTCCTTGCTTTATTATTATACAGGTATAATTTTTCATAACTGCAATTGACATATCCATGTTAAAGTTTTATTTTAGTTAACATTACAGAATCTAGATGTTTTTGCATCCCTACCTCATTTACATACTTTCAAAGAGCAATGAGATACTGTTTGTTAATATAGCAGATTATTTAACCAAAAAACAAAAAGTGAGATGGTTTCTAATTCTTTACTTTCAACAAAACTAAAGAACTTGATTAATCTTTTAGCTAAAAAAAGCTTGTTAATAATTATTTTGCCTGATCGTTATTTTAATTTCAGTTTAAACACAAAAGAAGTTTAGAGAAATACATCGTGTTGTTACAACAAAAGACTCCTGTTCTCATCTAGTCATTTATATGAATAAATGGGAATTAAGTTGATACTGAAACTTATTTCATTCACCTTTGTGTAATATTCATTTATATGAACTAATTGACAAAGTTCATCTCATTTAGAAATATACTTCCAAGACAATTTTACCTTTATCAAAATTTTTAACATATTTTTGTGGTCTTGAGCACTTAGATGATAGTGATAATTGTAATGCTAACCCAGGACAAAAAAAAATTTTAGAGTCTAAGGTAAAAGAAAGTAAAAAATTTTGTTTCAATATACCTGTATATTATTGGTGAAGAAAACTATGAGAGAATGATCAATAAAACACTTTCAAATATAACAATATATTATGTTAACATAAAATTGCTTGAGAAAAATGGGGTGGAAATGGGAATTTGTGAAGTCAAAATTACAGTGCAAAATTTCCAATTGTTAAAATAGAACCTGTTAATGTATTTTTAAAAAGATAATAGAGGGGAATATTGCTGATGTTTGTATTCCACTTAATACATTTTAAAGATGACTGTGTGAACTTTGCTTTTAAATATCAGTACAGATCTTCCTTGACTTACGATGGGGTTACATCCCAATCAACTTAATGCGAATTGAAAATATCATTAAGTTGGGGTGCCTGGGTGTCTTGGTGAAACGTCCGACTTCAGCTCAGGTCATGATCTCAAGGTTCGTGAGTTCGAACCCCATGTCAGGCTCTGTGCTGACAGCTCGGAGCCCGGAACCTGCTTCAGATTCTGTGTCCCCTTCTCTCTCTGCCCCTCCCCTACTTTCATCGTGTGTCTCTGTCTCTCAAAAATAAGTAAATATTAAAAAATTTAATAAAAAAATGCCATTAAGTCAAAAATGCATTTAATACATCTAACCTGCCAAACATCATAGCTTAGACTAATCTACCTTAAACGTGTTCAGAACACTTACAGTAGCCTACAGTTGGGCAAAATTATCCAACACGAAGTCTAATTTATAATAACTATTGAATATCTCATCTAGTTTATTAAATATTGTGTAGAAATTGAAAAACGGAAGGATTGAATGGGTACGGAACGACTGTACGTATATTGGTTACTTACCCTTGTGATTGTATAGCTGACTGGGCTACAGCTTTCTGCCACTGCCCAACATCACGAGAGAGTATCTACTGCACATTGCTAGCTGGGAAAAGTTCAAAATTCAAACTTCTAAGTATGGGTTCTACCGAAGGCATATATATTGCTTTTGCACCTTCATAAAGTCAAAAATCCTAAGTCAAACCTTCATATGTCAGGATGGTCTGTATTTGCAAGATGTTCGTATTTGCCTTCATATCTTTTGCAATTCAACTCATGTCCACAAATTTTACACAGCAGCTTAAGATGTGTGAGGGGGTTGGTTTTAGTGTTTAGCGTAGCTTTTTAACATTCTTTGGGTTTTAAAATTCTTTTAGGGACATGCAAGCAAAACTGTCTTAGGACGACTCAGGAAGAATGTGATTAGCTCTTCTGACCAAACAACTGCATTCTGAGCACAATGCCCTTTGTACAAGGCCATGTGATAGGTTAGGATATTCATCACAGCACTGTTTGCAATAGCAGAACCTGGAAACGAGGACTTACCAGGGGAATAATCAATGAACAAATGGTTCAACTGCAGACAGATATATATATATGGATATATAGACATATACATAGACACACACACACACATATACATATATATATATATATATTTACATGTATATATCATGATGAAAGTAGATGATTTAGACCAATGTTACTCAAGGCACATTCTACAGACTACTGCCAGTTGGCAAACTCTTCGTCACCAATCTGGGTCAAGATAGTACCAAAGCTGAGAGCAAGCATTTAGAAACTTTTCTAGCAACCTGACAGAGTAATTTGTATCTGTTAAATATAATAATAAAAAGTGTGACTTGTATTTAGTACATCTTTGTTTTATTATATTTCTAATAATCCATTTTATTGTATTTTAAGTAGACAGATGGCTCATGATAGACTGAAAATTAAAAAAATAAATCTTTACCAGAGTTGGAGAAGCAGTGATCTTTAATTAGGTGAGTCAGCGTGAATGAATTTGAAAAACAGAATATTGAGTAAAAAAGAGAAAATTTGAAAATTCTATGTACACGGTGTTGTCAATGATTTTATACATAAACATGTACATAGTAAAATATATCTATCCCAAATAGTAAAATAACATCGTAAAATACAAACAACTCATATAGTAAAACTTGTCACTATGTACCGAGAAGCCACGCTTAAGAATGACATATACCAATCTCTGAATAGATGCACGTTTTGTAGAAGGCGGGTGGGGAAGAGAGAAGAATCCTGAAGGGGCGGGGGCTTCACTGTATCTTCAGTGTTTTGCTTCTTTTTAAAACATCTTTAAAATAAACACGACAAAACTTTAAGATATTTTTTAACGCTTGTTTGTAGGTATGTGGATATTCATTATATTGATGTCCATCTTCTTTTATGTCTGAACTATTCCATACTGAAATAGATAAAAGCAAATCTAAGGGTTTTTTTTTTTTTTCAAATGCACTATAAACTGCTGGTTGTTGGAAGTTTTCCACAAAAGAAAAAAAAAAGAGATCTAAGAGAAGATCAAAGCTTTTCTAAAATATCTGGCAAACCTAACAGATTATATGTCTTGCTATAATCATCCATTGAATATCAACTATGTGTGAAGAACCATACGAGGTATTGCAAATAGGAAAAACGATGTGTCGAGGATATAAAATAAACTATTAGGAAGAAGCCTGAGACTAAAGCAAGGACCTATTGGGCCAGATGTCTTGAGATGTCCCCAAAACCAAAACTGATCTCTGTATCTTAGATGGACAGGAATTTACCTCGAAAGGGATAAGATTCTCGTTGTTACTACATTATCTTTCCACATTATCATTCTCTCATATTATGCTGGTCTTAGCAGGATCACCTGATAAGCTGACATTTCTCGTAAGAGAGATGATAGGAGATGCTGGGCAGATGTTTCCCCTTGCCCTTCTCTTCTCTTCTCTTCTCTTCTCTCTTCTCTTCTCTTCTCTTCTCTTCTCTTCTCTTCTTTCCTTTCCTTTCTTTTCCTTTCCTTTTCTATTCTTTTCTTTCCTTTTCTTTTCTTTTCTTTGTAAATTCAGAAGTTGGGCAAGCAGGAGCTTTGCGCTGTTGTTTAACTCTCCAAGGCCCAGCTGCCTCTACAGCAGCCCCCAAACAAGTGCGTCTCCTTTGTGTGTCTGAAATCGTCTCACACCAGCTGTCAGCCTAGAAGTTTCCATCGCTCAAGAGTGCTGGGCTGCCCTATCACTGAGAGCTGGGAACGGTGACTGAGAAACAGTGATTTCCTATCCTGCTTCATTAAATTGAATGTGAAGTAAGGGGCATTTGACCTCCTTGAGAGGATGCTTTCTTTGACCTGTGAGAAGCTCGTGGTTATAAAATGAACATGCACTCATCGGAGAGATGTAAAAAATGAAACTTAGCTTGCAAATCATTCAGCAGCGTGCATGTGATTTAGTAACAATAGGGTCAAGGTTTCCAGAGAAAGGATTTCGATCCTGATTACCCGATACTAAAAGACCAGAGATGCTTCTGTGTGTCACTGAACAATCAGGACACAAGAAGAGCAATAAACATTCTTCATTAAGGCTCGGTCCCTCTGGGGTCTGGTCACTTCAGATATCCTTCAGCGGAAGCTCGAGCAATTACGATGAATGATTTCCCAGGGAAAGGGCTTTGTTAACTTCGCAGGACCAGCACAAAGGCTTAGGAGACTGTCCTAAAATAGCAAGCCCTGTTGGAGGGGCTGAGATTCCTCTCGCCTTAATTCACAGCCTAAATTAAAACAGTCTGTTTATCAGAACTAGGTATCCAACTGTTAAATTAATCTGAAAGAAAATGGAGCTATTTTCTTGGATTGTTTGCAAGGATTTTAGAAATTTGCCTCAAAGCCTTTTGCAGAGACCAATTTAGAGTTGCTTTGCAGATCTGAAGGAATAATCAGAGCCATTTTACTGAAAAGAGGAGAATGAAACGTGTCTCAGATAAGTTTTGAGTTATTCGTGAAATCCTCCCTTTTGTCACTGTTGTGTTTTTAAAAAATGAGACAAACACTCAGCCTGATAGAAACATCGAGATTAATGGTTCTTAAACTGCTTTGGTAGCACTATGGCATGCCTTCAAAGAATCTCAAGGGCCCCTAATTAATTTCTGCCACTTAAATGTTTGTGTTAAAACAAATGCAGGAGCAGAGGAGAGTTTCAGGGAATTGCTAGTTCAAATTCACATCCTGTCGGCTCTTCCCCCAGGGGGCCCTTATGGCTGGTAAGAGCAACAGCAATCTGACAGGCCTAGAATCTGCTTCCACTACAAAGTAGCAATAAAATCCCTCAAACCCTCTGTACCGCCTTTCCTCATCAATTAAGTGGGAAATGATAAAGTACCTACCTCACTATTTTGGAGAGTAAAAACTTTAACATATGTCCAGCACATACTGCCTACTATAAGCAACATTTAAATGGTAGCTACTATATTGTTTAATTGAGTTGGATCATTGTTCCAGCTAAAACACCTGGGTGGCTCAGTTAAGTGTCAGACTTTTGATCCGAACGTGATCTCAGGATTCCTGAGATGGAGCCCCAAGTCAGGCTCTGTGCCCACAGTGCGGGGCCTGTTTGGCATTCTCTTTCTCGCTCTCTTCCTCCTCCTTCCCACTTGCACTCTCTCTCACTCAAAATAAATAAATAAACTTAAAAACATAAAAATAAATGATACAACATCTTACATAGCAATGGTGTCAACTAGAGTAACTCCCATAATTAATGGGCTTAAAATTTTGTTGATATGTATACGCGTTTCAACAATGACCTATAGATAGTGTATATTTTAAAACAGAAGGGAAATACCACAAAATATTGAATGATTGTGAGTACAGAGATATTTGCTCTTTGATTTTAAAAAAATTTTCCAATTTAAAAATAATTTTTCTATTTTCCAAAATTTACTTTGGTAGTAAGAAAACAGAATTTCAAAAGGAAACAAAAGAAAATCAATTAAGTTCAAGTTCCAGCTTTTGGTACCTATCTCCTTGGAGTACTTTCATTCTATCCCCCCTTAAACACCCTAGACTCTGATCTCTTTTTACTAATCCCTAGTTGAAGGACAGCTTTCAATTCGTGTATCCCAACTTGATTTCTCTAAGAAGAAATTTCCAGCTACTTCAAGACGGAAGTGTGTTCACAACAGTTCCAAGAATGGGTTTCCCATTTAATGTAACTATCACCCTTTCAGGTTTTTTTCTTGTCTGTATTAGCAACACCTACAAATGTAATTGCAGATACTAGAGATTAGTCTTCAAGCGGCCCATCCTAGCGTTTGGTACACAAGTCAGAGAATTCGCTTTATCTACTCCATTTCTAAAGGAGTTAAGGTGCCAGGCTAACAGGTGGCCTAAGCGAGGAGATGGGAAATTTGGTTCCTCTTCAGAAACATCAAGAGATTTGTTGAAAAAACGGCTTCTTGGGACCCTCTCCAATTCTAATGAATCAGAAACACCCACGAAGGCAGTGAAGAGGAAGGACGATCTGCATTTTTAAAAAAATATTTATTTATATTTGATGTGATGTGGGGGTGGGGAGGGGCGGAGAGACAGAGACAGAATCCGAGGCAGGCTCCAGGCTCTGACTGTCAACAGAGTCTGACATGGAGCTCGAACTCACAAGCTGTGAAATCATGACCTGAGCTGAAGTTGGATGCTTAACCAACTAAGCCGCCCTGGCTGGCATCCCGACATACATTTTTTAATGTCATCTAAGTGATACTAGTAATTGGGCAACTTGATGTAGTTATAGTTTGGGACCAGGTAATATTAGGAGAAAGCATTTGTCTGAAATTTAACAATTTTATACAGCTCTATTTTATATCATACATGTTACTCATTATAACATGTATGTACTACATCTATACATGTTCTATATGTGTCATGTATTTTTAGATCTACTTGGTTGGTTCTCCATCACCTTAAGGAAACTGGAATATTCATAATTGTTGGCAGGTGAAATAATCTTCATTCAAAATGTTATCTTAGTTTTACTTATTTCGTCCAATATTTGGGTGGTAAGTCGTTCACAATTTCCCTTAGAAGTTTTCTTTGTTTTAAGCCTATTGGTTTCCAGTAACAGAAATGCAAAGAGATTTTCTGGCAGGACACTCAGTACTTTTGGCTCCTTGCTTTGGACCAGTTCTGAAGTTGAAAGGTGTTTGGAAAAGGGTTCAGAGGAAGTGGAAAGTGACTCTCTATTAAGGCATTATTACATCAGGTTTATGTGAACGGCAAATGAATGTTCAATTATTTGTATGTGAATAGTTTGACTATCTTCCAGATCTTCCAGCCCAACTATAATATCAAAGTGTTATGAAAGTATGCCCTGATCCAACTTTACTGATTTTAGGTGCTTTAATTTTGGCTTAAAAGCACCCTTTCAATCAAGTTACAGACACTAGTGTTACTTAAGGAACGGGTAATATAATAAGAAGAAATTCCCAAATATTTTGCCAACCCCTTTCTGAACAAATAAGCCTTCTGATTTTTCTACATAAATTATGTAAAATTTGTGGGTCTTGAAAAATAAATATAAAATAAAAGAAAGCAATTTTTTTTCACTGTGGGGGGAGAGATCTTGTTGGAAATAGAAGCTAGTACTTTCCTACACTCCTTCTTTACCGTAAGAATGATTTGACCAGGCAAGAAATTTACTGAATCCTATCTCCCTACACCTTGGAACTTGAGCACCATTCGTCCTAGTGATTCAAGTCCAGGATATTTGTTTCCAATCTTCATATTTCAAATATCATGTTCATTAAAATAAAAAGAAGATTCTTGAAGAATTTTAGCATCCACCAAAAAGAAGTCCATGGCGATATCATGTTGTAGATTGAGGTTGCTCTTTAACTAGCTCCCCCGAAATTGCCATGGTTTAAATTTAAACATTCACCTTTTCAAGTAATATATCAGCATACACTCCAGTGTCACCTTCTCAAAATTATAATGTCAAAATTTCAAATAAAGGAATCATTTGAGAAAAATGAACAGTGCTCTGTAGTGCCCGGGTTTGCCAGTTTGGGTTGTTGTATGTTAAAAGTGATTTTAAGATAAAAGTTTAGATTTTTAATTACAAGATAATTTATCAGGGCACTAAAGATGAGCTTTTTTCATAAGAGGAACCAAATTTGAAGAGATTCCAAGTCAATAATTGAAAAAAAAAAAAAAGTCTGAATCCAAAGATGTTCTGAGTCAGAAGCATGTTGCTTTGCTAAATCTTACTTGAGAACCCTTTAGAATCTGAGGATCTCGAGACAAAGCAGCAGAATTCATTGTAATTCCTTTCCAAGTCACATTCACTGGAGAATAAGTGACCATCCAAGCTGGGAGAGACCAAAAAGAGGGCCCTAATAGCTTCAAGGCAAATGAAGGAAGGAACAGATCAAAGAAAGTAATATAATTCTTTCCTTGATAAAAAGCTGTTACTTTTCAAAGTTGCCCCAAACCAAAGGCCTCTTGTGTTCCAATTTATTTAGAATTCATTTTAATAGCATGCATTCAAAGAGTTCTTTCCTTCTCAGGGAAATTCAGGAAAAAATCATATTTAATTAACTAGTCAAATGAATGAAAATTTCATTTGAAGTTAAATATTTCTGAAATATTTGGCTTAGCCCCATAATGCAATGCCCAAAGTGCCTTCAGATTTTTATTCCTAAGTGGGTTTTCAAATTCAATTAAATTCTCTAGCTTCAAAGCTACTTAAGAAATATTCCAGGCCAAAGATATTTCAGTCACCTTTAAGCCCTCTGGGGAATGCCCCTCCAAAAAAGTCAGGTCATTTATTCTTGAAACTCATAAATGTCAATGCAAACATACCCTGAAGCTTCATTTATCACATAGAGGTTGAGCGAACCTATGATTGGAAGCAAAATGAATAGTAATAACTTCTGAATATGTTCCATATTTTTGCACGCTCTGCAGTCTCCAGTATCAGCTTTCGTGTGCTACTCCAGAGCTGGAATTTATTAAGGTATATTAGGGATAGAACCCAGATTCATATTTCAAATATTTCTGCCAGTCTCCCGTGCAAAAGCAAAAAATAAGCATTCATTGATACTGATAATTCCCACCACTGCTGACACGTTTCACTGTTTTTTTCCCTCTTTTTCCCAGCTGAGAAAATATTTGCTGTCAAGCATCTGGCTAAGGAATGTTGAAAGTCCAAAGGCCTGGTCTATCATCCGAAATGGACTTTTTCGAGAAAAGTAACATGGAGTAGTAAACAGTTGCCCAGAAAGGAATTTTCAGAGAAAATGCCCCGTGTCATTTCAGGAAAGTCAGGACATCCTAACAATGGAAAGGTGGAATAAAAGACTTTGATCGATATCAAGAGTTTACTGTAGTGTGGACATCACGCGCCATCATAGAAGTTCAACCTAGGGCTGACAGATCTAGATAGCGACCGTGCCAAGCTGGCACCAACAATGACATCGTCTGCTCACGCCTCTGCCGGTCAGGGAACAAAAGAGACAAGCTGTCAGACTCAGGATGAGAATGCTCTTCCCCACCTGTGTTAGCACTCCACTTGGGAACCGGGAGGAAAGTACACGAAGTACACGAGACTGACTCACCTGGTCAGCCATCTTGGGTAGAGTTCAATGACTTTTTTGTGCTGAAAATATGTGTGGGGGTGGAAGGAGTGGTTGTAAGTACAATTCAGCATCGGGAGAGCTCGTGGCAGATGAAAGAATAAATTTGTACATGTTTGTGCAAACACGTACAAACAAGCCTCTACAAATTAATATCTGGAGTTACTCTAAACTTCACCTCCAGCAGTTCAAGAGCGCAAGCCGAATCAATTCATATAATCACACATTCATGTGCCTTACATCCACCAATGGACCATATTGACTTGCATCTACTTATATCTCACTGCAAAGCCTGTGTCTTGATTATATTAATGTGTCTCAGAAACAAAGAGCAGGGGCGCCTGGGTGGCTCAGTCGGTTGAGCATCCGACTTCGGCTCAGGTCATGATTTCATGGTCTCTGAGTTCGAGCCCCGCGTCGGGCTCTGTGCTGATGTCTCAGAGCCTGGAGCCTGCTTCGGCTTCTGTGTCTCCCTCTCTCTCTGCCCCTCCCCTGCTCACGCTCTGTCTCTATGTCTCTCAAAAATAAATAAACGTTAAAAAAAAGCAAAAAGAGCAGAAATCCTACTCATTTTACACAAGTGAGAACCACATGTAGTGTAATGTGAACTCTGCAAAAGTATAGATCATATCCTACTATCCTAAGATCCTCAAAACCTGGCAATAGAAATATTTACTGTTTGAATTGAAAGACGTCCTTTTGACATACAGAATTTTAGATCATCTAGCCCACGTTTCTCATCTGCCAGAGTAAGAAACTGTGATAGAAAGTGGGATATTTTTCTAAAACTATACTAGTAAGTAGCAGATTCAGAGCTCCTACCTCTTTCTACCACATTGCAAAGATGTCGTTAGGATCATCGTCATGTTTACTTCTTGCCCGGTTAGCGAATAGTCTCCTTTTAGAATTTCTCTCAATTTCCGAAATTGTTAAATTCTGCCACAATGCATTTGGTAAGACATTTATTTTTAAATCCTGAAATGCTAATACGGGGATCGTGAGATACATGTTGGAAAACCGAGGCCAACAGAAGGGACTGATACTGGCGTGGTGCACTGTGGAAAGTCTCGTCCCTGAAAACGGGGCTCCCGGAGGGCCTCTTGCACCAGACGAAACTCCTGTATTCTTCTCCCTTTTTTCTCTTTTTTCCTAATTTGTTTTTGCTTTTTCTTTGTAGTAGTTTGACAGAAACAGTTATAACACGACCAGGGGAAATTATTCTTTCAGAAATGTGCGGCCTGCTACCCATTTTATTAGAAATAGTAATTTTAACACTTTCTGTTGAAAAATGATCATTCTATCCGAATGGTGATAATTTTCTCATTGAGTTATTGCTGAATTGCATGGCAGGAGGTGGGTTGCTGGCTGATTTTTCTTTCTCATTTTATAAAGGCAGTCAATAAATTTCTCCCATGGAGCTCAGCGGTTTGGGTTTGGTTTGTGAGCTCTTCTGGGGGAAAATAGAGGCATAAGCTATGACCTTAGAAGCCCCATTTAGGTTGTCCTTTCCCGGAAGGTCTTACAGATTATTCACAGCCAAGCAGGAGAACCGCAGGAGGCTGATCCAGTTCCTGTTTTCTCGGTCGCTTGAACTCCTGGATTCAATTTTCCTGGGTAAGTCCTGTTTGAGACACTGCATTCCCACGCATGGGCTCCCATTTTCTCATTTCCAAAATGAACATAAAGTGGACAATTATTAACAGAACCAAAGAACTCAGAACGTTCTTTAGTTCATGTTAGCCTCTTCCATGTAACAAAACCAAAACCGAATAAGCAAACAGAGGCCCCAGCCTGTGGGAGGAGGGTCACTCCCACCACTAGATGACAGCTTTCTATCCCCTGGAGTCCTGTATTATTCAGAGACCTCCTTGGACTATAATGAATGAGTTTGACAAATTATTCCTCTCACCAGACGTATCCATTCTCAACCTTTCTGAGAGGGGTTTCAGCAAAGGAAGCTTTGTCTGCAAGTGACATGCTGAAGGCATCTGTTTAACAGATTCATTTCTTTAAGGGTCTGTGAAGGCTGCTTTCATCAGGATAGAGTGCGGGGGGCACCACGTTCTTCACTCTCGCAGAGCTCACACGCCATGTGTCACCGTCAATCTTTCCATCACCTCTCCGATCTGTCCTTTCCCTCCCCTCTGGAGTCCCAAATCTACTCCCAGAGGGGCAGCTCTGCCTCCAACACATCCTGTTTTGCAGAACACATACCAGCCACTCAGATATTTCACAGCTGCATTTTGCTTTTATTTTGAGGAAATCCATTTCCCCAAGATCATAAAACAAAAGCTAATACGTTTTAATCAATAAATGTGTTACTGTATTTCCCCTCAGCATAATCATTAAGATTTGCTTTTCCTCCTATAGGAGATGAACCACAAGCACATCCATTTAACGGACTCATCGAGGAGGCATTGCCGTAAATACTGGGGTTGGCGGGTGGGGGAAGGACTGGCCTCTATTTGCAGCCTTGCCCTCTCCAATCTGTTCCTCACAATACAGCTAGAATCATTTGACCCCAGCTTAAAATGCCTGAATAATTTGCCACAACTCTCATAATAAGCCTCAATTCCTTAGCAAGAAGTGTCACACATCTTGTGGTCTGGCTTCTACCTCCCTCCAGGCCCAGTTGCATCTTTCAATGCACTATCCCACCTTGCTTGCAACCAGTGCATCAACCACACCAAAATGTCTTTAGTTCATCTCAGCTTGCCTAATATAATGACATACATACCCCTTCTCACCACCACCTCTAGGGCATGCAGAGCCCTCTGTTTGCAATATTCCTTCTCCTTGCTCTTCTCCTCTGGGTGGTTCCTTTTCGTTTGTTTGTTTCAGCTATCATTGCCTTGAGAAAGCTCCCTGGTCCTCCGAGTCTGAACTAAATGCCCATCATTCAATCAATTCAATTGCACCAATCAAATCAATTACAATGGTCTATTGTCTTCTCTGTCTCTCCCCCCACCACTCAGTAATCATTCTAAGTAGTCTAAGAAGTCATTATAGGCCCAGCAACTACTACAATAGGTAATAATTTATTAAATGATAAGCCTACTACTGTAAAATAAGAACTTTACCTAGCACCCTGCTCATAGTGATGATAACATAACCTTTATGCTCAAAGAGTTTGTAATCTGGTTGGAGCACTGATAATTCATCTGAAAACTCATTCATAAAAGAAATGAAGCACATGAGAATGAGATGCAAATGATATATTCATTTTTACAAATTACTATAGCAGTCATAAGGACAAAGCACCACAAACTATCTGGCCAGGGAAGCTCATGTGGAGGTGAGATCAGCTAAACTGTGAAAGCTGGACTACTTGAAGGAAACGTGAACAAAGGAAGAGCTGAAGGATCAACAAAAGGAAACGTCCAGGTGGAAAAGCTTACCTTCGAGACACGTCAACGAACGATAACTAGCTGGTTAAATCTAGAAAGAAGAAAAGGAAGAATTTCATGGGAAATTCATTAACTTAAGCAACACACATGTGTAAGATGCCAGGCTCTGCTCTCCATGCCTGGGGTAGATGGGCAAATCGAAGATGATGAACTCTGGCCTTGTGGAGTTTGCTTTCTGGTTCAGGGATGAACCCAACAAACATATACAGATCCATAATCCCTTCATTGCAAAACAAAGTCTAAAAAGCTTTAAAAATTGGAATATTTTTGCTGACTTTATTTGTCAGTAAACCTGGTCCGAACAGAATGGACGTGTATAGTCTTTATTCCATTCTAGTTGATATGCATATTGCATATTTCTAGGTATTGCTTCAGAAATATTCATGTAGTTGATTACAGAACTTTGTTAAGGATGAGATGTAATACATGGTGTGCACTGCATTTTCCAGTAAAATCTGAAAAAGGATAAATTCCAAAATGCATCTGGGATCCCAAGGGTTTGGGACAGGGATTGTGGATTTCAGAGTGTTGTTAGGAATAGTGCCATGGGAAAAAGGAAACGTGGAACAGGGGAAGGGAAATCCAGAGGACAAGGAGACAGAGGGGAGCTGGGGCAGTACTGAATAGGATGGTCAGGGTACACCCCATCAGGAAGAGGAGGCCCCTTAAACGACAGAGGCGAGAGAGTCAACCAAGCAGATATCCAGGGCAGGAGAGTTCCATGCAGCAGAACCGGAACAGTGAAGGCCCAGGAAGCTCAGGAGCAACTGAGACAGCTGAGAACCTATAAGGAAACACAGAGACATGAGCAAGGAGAAGAGTAGAAAAGATCAGAGGAGTGCTGGGTAGTCAGATCACATAGAATCGCTAAGTCGCTTCAGGGCTTTGAGTAGAAGAGTGACATGATATGACCTACTTCAAAAGCATCATTCCACTTGCTGCATTGAAAATAAGCTACAGAAAATAAAAAAGAGTAGAATCATAGAGACAATTAGAAGGGTTTTGCAGTAAGCCCTCCAAGCTGATGGTGATTCAGACCAAAATAGGGGTAATGGAGATGTTGTGAAGTAGTCAGATTCCGGATGGATTTTAGAGAAAGGGTCAAGAAGATTTCTTAACAAACTGGATGTATGTGTGAAATACAGGAGTCATGGGTGACTCCAGGACTTGGGGCCTAAACAATCAGAAGAATGAAGATGTTGCCATCTAAAGTGAGAGAAGATAAAGTTGCAAAGGTTTTGAAGAGACAATTGGGAACAGTTTCGCTTATGTTTAGTTCGAGACATCTGTTGGGCTTCCAAGAGGTGATGTGGAGTAGGAAGTTGGACATACGAGTCGGTAGTTCAGAAGAAAAATATGGCTTGGGTATAAATTTGGGGATTATTAACATAGCCTTGACTTTTAAAGTCATGTGACTAGATGAGAACCATAAGGAAGTAGATGTAGTAGAAAAGACATCCAAGAAAGGCATAAGATAAATCCAGAAAAAAAAAAATTCTTGTAGGAAAGACATACGTGTGTATCCCTACAACTGAGAATTTACTCCTACTGACAGCCTACTCACAAGTAGTATAGAACTCAAAATAGTGTGAATGAGCCCAATAATCCCTAGACATAGGGTTGAGAAATGTAAATAAAACATCTTAGGAAACGAACATACATTTCCTGATTCTTAGAGTATTGGCTGGAAATGGAAACAAGAATTTATTCTTGTTTGTAGAATAATGCAGCTCTCCAGTGCCTAATGTATTCCTGGCAGGATTCAAGTCAACATAAAAGCAAGTCATTCAGACCTAATTTTTATTCCCACAGAGATGAAAGAAATATAATAAATGCTTTCCATTACTATAATAATAAGTATCAATTATGGTAACAATGGTGTTTGCTGCTGTGGAGAGAGCTAATACGCAGCCTTTAAAAGGTTTTGGGCAGTGTTGCGAGTGCTTTATGCTTGTTAAATCATAAACTCTCACGAACTCTATGAAATAAGTAACATTATTGACAGAGAGGTTAAGAACACTACCCAAGATCATACAGCTGTGAGTGGAAGAACTTGGGTTTGAACTCCAGCACTTTGACCCCAGAATCCACTCGCTTTACCATCATACTAAACTTCTTCCTAGAATAAACACTCGTTCATTGGCATCCAGTTGCTGTAATAACTTTTGAATGTGATACTTTCTCCCGGGTGATCGAATGTTAAAGAATACAACTAAGAGGATATCTAAGATTGGCATCAGAGATTTACCCTCTTCCACTCTCCAGCCATGTGCCCTGACTTAACAGCATAACAGCCTTGAACCTGGTCTTTCCTATGCAAGCGTGTCTAGGATGACAATGGCACTGGCCTCAAACCACTTGCAAGAGTTTAGGGTAAGTATATATGAAAATAGTGCTCTCTGTGTTGCAAAGCACACATATAAGTTATTTTCTAGCATTATTTAGTTATTTCTAGGCTAAAGCTGTTAAATTGAGTTAGACCGACAGCCAATGACTAAACTTTCATTCTTTGCTCTGATGAAAGGTAATTCAGTTTTTACAAGATTAGCAGGAAGTGAAATCTCTGGAGATAAATGTGCAAAGCAACCAAGATTGCTTAACTATCATGTTTATCAGTCCTGCTACCCGTGTAAGTACTGTCCATTACTCCCAACCTTTCACCATGATCTTAAATTCTGCATTATTTTTCTGTATGGGATCCCATTAGGGAAACTCTTGGACACAGAGTCAGAGAATACAGCGTCACTGCTACTGAAGCCACATTGGCTTTTGGCATTTTCCAAGGCTGTAGTCCACATTACTTTTGCCATGAGCACCTGTTTGAGGTCTCGCTGATATCACAAAAGTTGAAACAAATTCATGCCATTTCTAACAAAATGATCTAGAAGGATAGGAGAAGTTATACAGGAAAGAAACAGATCTTTTTCTCTCTGAAATTTGCTGGAAAATTTTTTAAAAATAGAAGTAGAACTTGGTTTTCTGCTGATGAGGCTTTGAAACAGACTAATATGTTGAGGGGCAATTCTTTCAGTAAAGCTCCTAAACATTGAACTTGAGAAAAACAAATGATCCAATTATCCCAACCAAAGCTTTAAGCCACCATCTGGCTCAGTTGGTGGTAAGACATTAAAGAATCCTACCAAAAAAAGCTGAGTATGATAAAATGCAATCCAATGAAGAGGAAAGAGATGCTAAAAACTTATAAACTCCTTTTTCATATTTGTCAGATTCGAAGAAATCAAATCATAAATAATCTTTAAAATGTTCCTCAGAAATCCAATTGTTAATTTCTTAACGAGGCATCAAACATGTCCTTCCTCAAATACAAATGCGGAGCATGCTTTTCATTATCCAATAACAAACAGAATGTTCTCAGACATTCACTCGAAGGCATATCCATAAGAGCAAAGGCAGGATTTAAATAATTGGGGTCTTTGATATCTAGTTAGGCCTATCTTTGTGTCATTGACCTATTCAGATTCAGAGCTCTAAAAGACTTTGAAAGTATTCTCTAGCCCTCCAGCCCCTCCTTTCATTTATAACCCCACTTTACATTTATAAATTTACCGTGATGATCCCCTTCTCTGCCAAAAGAGAATGTAGAATCCTCTTAAATGCCTCACTTTATTTTATTTTTTTTACTTTTTAAAACAGCTTTACTGAAATATAGTTGGCATTCAATCAACTGCACACAAAATATGCAATTTTATAAGTTTTTGAACATGTATACACAAATAAAACCTTCATCAAAATCATGATAATGAAATTTTCTATTCCCCCTAAAAGTTACCATGTGTTTCTTTTCTTTTTTCTTTTTTTTTTTTAACGTTTATTCATTTTTGAGACAGAGGATGAGTGGAGGAGGGGCAAAGAGAGAGGGAGACACAGAATCTGAAGCACGCTCCAGACTCTGAGCTGTCAGCACAGAGCCCAACGCGGGGCTCGAACTCAACATGAGATCATGACCTGAGCTGAAGTCGATGCTCAGCTGACTGAGCCATCCAGGCGCCCCCATGTGTTTCTTTTCAATTCCTACTTTCTTCTTCACTATGTACTTCCCTGTCCTGAGGCAACCACTGATCTGCTCTCTGTCACTATTGTTTCATTTGAAATTTCTAGAATTTTATATAAATGGAGTAACAGAGTATGTTATTTATTTTAGTTTGGATTCATTCACATAGCATAGTTATTTTGAGATTCATTCATGTTGTAAAGTTCCTTATTTTATTCCTGAGTAGTATTCTATTGTATGGATATATTGCAATTTTTTTATCCATTTGCCTATTTCCAAACATTGACTTCTGTCCAATCTTGGATGATTCGAAATAAAACTGCCATAAATATTTGTATAAAAGTCTTTGTGTGGAGACATGCTTTCATTTCGTGAGGAAAGAAATAGATATCTAAGTTAAATACGTACACCTGTACGGAATGGCTGAGTCATGTGATAGGCACATGATTAGGTTTTTAAGAGACCGTCAAGTTATTTGTCAAAGTGATTATACAACTTTATATTCCCACCCATAGTGTATAAGGGTTCCAGTTCCTCCATATCCTCACCAACACTTGGTATGGTCAGTATTTTTTCACTGGAGCCGTTTTAAAGTGTGTACTAGTGTCTCATTATGGTGAAGTGTGAATCTTCTACTGCAGTGGACCTACCTTTATGTCATTACCGAATTGAAAAATACACCCATGTAAGTCCTTTGAGCATAAATCCAGCTTCCATGGGTACGTGACGCCTTCAGGGCATTTGGTCCCTCTGCTACAAGACCTCCTGAAAGCTTCTCTCTTCTCACATTGTACGTACCCTACCTCTCAGCTGCTGTTCCCTTTACCCAACTGTTTTTCTGTCTCTCAAATGGAAAAGTGCTTTATTTATTATGCTGCTCTTTAATCTGTCTTGGGCACATTTCCATATCAGCATTTCTGATTCACCCCACCTTTTTTCAGAGCTTCATAACATTTCATTCTCTGGAGGTCCTTTAATGGATATAATCACTCCCTATGAGCATTTCAATGGTTTCCACATTTCTCCTACTAGACAAATCTTATTTGTGCCTTTTTCCATACAGGAACATCTTATTAGGAAAGCACCATGCATAGTTATTGGTATGTTCTAAGGAGCACTTCCTTCTCAGTTATGTCTTCACTTTCCTAGCCTCTCATTTCCTGTATGTTCCCCATATATAAGGAGACACCACTTAAGTCCTCTAAATGAATGGCCAATCTGCTATGTGGGAAGAAGAAAAAGCAGCCAGCCAAAAAGAACTGAGTAATCCCTGCCGTAACTTGAATTTCTGTAACCCCTGCTCTACTTCCATGAGAGGCATTGTGGCTTAACAGGAAAGGCTTAGAGTCAGATCTATGCTTACAATTCATCCCAGCCTCTAACTATCTTTGCCTCATCCAGCAAGTCACTGTAATACTCCAAGCTTTGCTTTCCCCATTGTCAGTTGGAAAATTGTGTCGCAGGATTTTTTTTACCACAATACCTGGGATTCATGGTCTCTCCTCTTCGAAGAATGAAGAGATGGACACAAAATGAACAGCAGGCGAAAGTTATTAGGGTATAAGATTAGAAAGGAAGAATAGTAGGAAAGCTCTCTTTATAGAGAGGGGACATTCGAAAGTGAATGCCAAGGACTATAGAGGAGGGTCCTTATTTTATAAGGTTCTGGTCAGCCCCCCTCTTCCCTTCCCCCTTGTTCCTTCTCAGGTTCTACCCTTACTAGCTTGATAGCTCTAGACACTGGGTTGTCCCCTTCCTGCTTGACTCGTTTCCATTGTACGAAGGGTGGTCTATGGCTATACTTAGGTCTTTTGTCAAATTCCTGAGGGGAAACCTGAAGAGGAGTAGGTGGAGTTCTGTTACATTCTTAAGAGGAACTTTACATCTGAGGGGGTTTGCTGTGGTCAGACACTCCTAGCATTGTTCCAAAATAGGTGTTTTCCCCACCCAGAGACCTCAGGCCCTAATCTTTCCCTGTCTGCCGACTAAATCCTATCTTCTCCTATCATAATTGGGGTGATATTCAAATAAAGAATATCCTGCATTTCCCAGGGACAGAATGATCACAAGAGAGGTTGATGTGAGTACTAGAATAAATACTGGAGGCACCCACTGAGCCAGGCATCAGCCTTCAATTGCCAGACCCTGGAAAGTTGGAGGGATATCCCTGAAAAGTTCTTAGGAAGTTGGATGGAAGAACATATGCGATGCACTCAGGGCAGTCATTAATTCTAACTGGTAGAGAATAATATTTTAGCCACCACTACAGTCTTCTCATATCCAACTACAGAAGAACATCGATGCAAAGCGTTGTACCTGAAACTTGGTAGGAACTTAAACATGACTTCTTTCTCTCTATATTTTAAAACTCATTTCTTTTATACTTCTTTCATTAGTTGATCTGTGTTCTAGACATAAAATTTTGGTTTGTCATACTTCTAGCATAGAATTGTGGGAAGTCAAATAGGTATGTCCTGGTTACGGAGACTATAGCGAACACATGACCCTGCTTTCTGGCCCTGCTGAAAATAGTGAACCAGGATCTAATTAATGCGTATTTAGGGGCTGGGTCCTACCTGTGCTCGTGAATTCTTTAGACCATGTTAGCTCTGGAATAGTTTATCTTGTTCTCCACCCTGCTTTGGCATCTGCTCTTTTGTAGTGTTGGGAATGCCTTATTTTATTTTTTTCACATGTTTTCTCTACACCTTTACTGGCACATAGCCACAGATATATTGTGCAATGTTTTCCCTATAATGTATGCCTAAGAAATATGGCAGCTTGAGAGCAGCTCAGAGAGACTTCCCTTAGCCTCATTGACTTGCATGGAGTCTTGAGTAATCCTTTCTGCTGTCCTCAGCTCTGCTGGACAGAACTGAAAGCTAAACCCGCATAGAATAGAGTCTTCACGGAATGCTTTCTATTATCTTTCTGATGAAAATGTTAATATCAGTTTTTAATTCTGAAAGAAAACCAAATCTATTACCCATGCAAAAGAAATTATATTTGAGTCATTATCTCTCTTTATTTCTGTAATCAGTACTACTAATGAATAACTATACTAGGATCTTATATTAAGGCTAGTGTGATCACACTGTGCCCTTGTGTGAGTGAGGAATAGTAGCTATGACAAGCAGAGTGGCCAATTCCAAGGTGAGAAGAAGATCCTTGGGTATGTTGCAGTTAAAATGAAGACCCATTTATTTCTGCATCTCCCAGCACATGCCTGGACAGAACGGGGCACTCAAGAAAAGACTTGCTGGAGGAACCTGGGTGGCTCTTGGTTAAGTGTCTGATGCTTGGTTTCAGCTCAGGTTATGATCTCATAGTTCGAGCCCCAAACTGGGCTCTGTGCTGACAGCCCAGAGCCTGCTTGGTGTTCTCTGTCTTCCTCTCTCTCTCTTCTTCCCCACCCATGGTCTCTTTCTCTCTCTCTTTCAAAAATAAATAAACAGATATTAAGAACAAAAAGAAAAGACAAGACTTGCTGAACTGAAGTGAATATGATGAACCTTAGTAGAGCAAATATACTAATTGAAATGGCAGCCTATTCTATAGCTACAGAGGAGCCAAGAAAAGCTGGAATGGAACCCAGGCAGAAAAGAATAGTAATAACAGCACAAACTAGGAAATCATCGCCCTGCACTACAAGGTCTATGAAAGCAGATGTCCAGTTGAAAACCTACTGGTACCAACAAATCTGCATTCATGTTCCCTCTCTTGCGTTGTCTATGTCTTCACAAAGTCAAATCAACGCACACATCCAAGCCCCACAGATGCCCTTGAAACTCAGCATTCATCATTATAGTCATTGAAATGGCATCAATAGCAAAGTATCAACATAGAAACAAAATTAGTGGTTTTATTCATCTAACCTCTGATAATGCTCCTATTAAAATCACTTTTCCCCTGTAAGGAGTTTTTCTTTCATTCCCACTAACTCTGACTCCTCCTAACAGCTCTTACTTCTCTAATTAGGCACATTTTATACCTCAGGCCTAATGTGGGCTTCTCATTGTCTTAGCTAGTAGGTTTTTAATATTTTAAATTCTCAGTTATGTTTGTTTCTCTCGGCCTTGTTCCACAAAAATCAATCCTTCCTTGTGTTGTGTTTGCTGTTGTAGTAAAGGCTGAGGCAAGGCCAGGTCGCCACACAGAGATGAGCCAGGCTTGGGATGTGGCCTCTGGCCAAAGGAGTCCAGGTGTTTTGAATTAAAAGTGGAATGAAGTGTGCTCCTGGCGTGGGAGTCTCAGATCAGAATGAACTTTGGGCTAATGAAGTGAGAAATGACTGTGTCCAGAAAGGTTAACTGAGTGGTTTCTGCCTCCGAGATTGCTGTGCCGGACTGGAGACCCCCTCATTGTCGGGCACCTAAACGACCTAACTCTCTTCTAGCTGCCTGCCATGAAAGTGATTCTCCAGGCTTCCTTCTCTAACCCCTTTTCCTGGTTCTCAACTCACGTGACCTAAGGGATGGGAATGTAATAGGAAGTTGGCCACTCTGTAGACATCCCAAACTCCAGGAAAGGGATAAAATGTTTTCAAGCACTTGGAGATAAAACATGTGGATATAAATGGTCTTCAATGAGAATATGTTGAGTAGGAGCATATGCGTTGTCTCCAGGGTATCATTATGCCCATCTCAGAACTAACGGAACTGAAACCCGAGAGATTTTCTCAAGGTGATTTTCCCAAAGATGATAGTTAATTGATGGTTCAGCTTAGAATAAAAAAACAGACTTCCTAGCTGCAAAACTATGTTCTCTCATTTTCTTTCCCCTCCCGTCACTCTTCAAAAACCTTTCCGATTTCTCTGTGCTTCAATTCTCAAAACAATAACCATAGGAAACTTGTACATTTAAAGTCACCCTAATTTCCTCATGATAATTTTTTTTGGCATAACCTTTTGTAAAAAGCTCTACTGTGTGTAGGATACAGGCAGCTATGTAAAAGATTGTCATACCAATAGTGAATATGTGCCTTTAATCACATATCATGTAATTATGAAAGTTACCAAGAGCTTCCTATGGGACACGCTCTAAGGGCTCCATATGTACTAATTTGCTTACTTCTTCTTTTTTTTTTTTAACCTTTATTTAGTTTTGAGAGACAGAGACAGAGTGTGAGCAGGGAAGGGGCAGAGAGAGAGGGAGACACAGAATCCGGAGCAGGCTCCAGGCTCTGAGCTGTCAGCACAGAGCCCGACGCGGGGCTCGAACTCACAGACCGTGAGATCATGACCTGAGCTGAAGTCGGACGCTTAACCGACTGAGCCACCCAGGCGCCCCTAATTTGCTTACTTCTAACAGAACCCAGTGGACTATGTGCTGTTATTCTCTCGATTTTACATTGTACCATAAGTGAATGGTAGCACTGGGATTTAAATCTAGTTGGCCAATGTCCAAGTTTGCATACTATGCATTCTACTTTATGCAGATTCTTAGTATTTAGTAAACAAAAATAGACACCAATGTCCCTTCTCCAGAGAAAGCCTTTTTCATTTCTTTCCATCCAACCAAGAAATGCTAAGGTAAAAGTATATGATACTATGTATGAGATTCTTTCTGAATCTACCTACTCAAATTCTGTCTATAATTTACCTCCCGTGAGCATTTAAATGGATATATGTAGGTTAATACTTTATATTAAACCATGGCTAGAGTCAACTTTAGTTAAAACCCTTGAATACGCTTTAACTGTATTCCTTGAATAAAACAGAAGAGTCTGCAAAAATGTCAGGAGTTCCATGTTATTCATATTTCATAAATATTTTCAAAAGTTATTCTTATCCTTTGTTAAACTAATTCTGTCACTCTGTTGAATAACATACAGAATTTAATATTAGCTTGAATAAAATTTTAGCCAGAAGCTAAATACCTGGTTTTCAGATTTGGAACCATTATCATTTCTATATCCTATCACTGTTTGTATTAACCAACTCGTTAAAAAAAAATACATGGATTATAAACTCTGAGAACTCACCCAAATTAAAAAAAAAACAAAATAGGCCATTCCCTTGGGAGGTTAAATTATTCATTTAGGGAATTACTCAACAGAACCATCCTCTCTACCACACAATTGCACTATTAATTAAAATGAAACCTACAATGTCCTAGAACAGAATCATAATTTTATTCTCGTGTTTGCAGACTATGGCTCTGGTGGGGTTCAAGGAAAAGTCCTTAAGGTCTGATGGAAGTTTGTAAAAATGAGATTAGTTTTTTACTGGTTCCTGCAAATGCCAAGCATTTCATTTCAGTTTTACCGAACAGTTACCACTGACAATGACGAATACTCAAGAAGAAGGAAAATTATCCTTCTGACTTGCAATTTTATTATTTTTTTGAAAAAATTGATTTTTCATTTGGGTGATTTGAAACCACTTTCCAAGATGCAAAAATAGATTTCCTATTATTGGTTGCAACCTTAACAAACGAATAATGAGGACCTAATTCTGGAGATACTGGTTTGTAACCCCAGGTGAATTTTAATGATTCTAAGGACCTATGCAATAAAGGAGAATCAAAGACATGATTTTTTTTAACATTTTTAGTTATTTTTGAGAGACATAGAGACAGAGTGTGAACAGGGGAAGGGCAGAGAGAGAGGGATACACAGAATCCAAAGCAGGCTCCAGGCTCTGAGCCATCAGCACAGAATCCGACACGGGGCTCGAACTCACAGACCGTGAGATCATGACCTGAGCTGAAGTCAGCTGCTTAACCGACTGAGCCACCCAGGCGCCCCCAAAGACAAGATTTAAAGAATGAAAGTATGGGGGCACCTGGGTGGCTCAGTAGCGTCTGACTTCAACTCAGGTCATGATCTCACAGTTCGTGAATTTGAGCCCCATGTCGAGCTCCGTGCTGACACTCAGAGCCTAGAGTCTGCTTTGGATTCTATGTCTCCTTTTCTCTCTGCCCCTGCCCTGCTCATGCTCTGTCTCTGTCTCTCTCTCTTTCTCTCAAAAATAAACAAACATAAAAAATTTTTAAATAAAATATAAAGAATGAAAATATTGTTCTATTTGTCAGTTGTCTGTGCTTACTACTTTTATCTGTAGAAAATTTATCTGTTCCTTGTCTGTATGGAGTATAGGCAGAGTAATATAATTCACAGCCTTTTGTACTATCTATCTTCTTGTGATATTTTATTAAGCAAATGAATGAATCCACATAGGCATAGTAAGACTCCATTTCAGTTTCTATTGAGAAACATGGCAATTAGAGAAGACATCGCAAATATAATTACACTCCTTGTCTCCAAAATGATAGAAGTCATCACCTAATACAATGGAAAGGAGAAAACTTTTTGAAAGTCAGATTTGAGTTTCAGGCAAGGCTCCTCGACTTCCTACCTCTGACTTTTAATGAAGAGTCTAACCTCCTTGAACTTCAGTTCCTGAGCTGGATGGCTTTCACTTGTCCTCCCAGATGCATCGTCCTCTCCTCCACCCTGTTTTCTGTCGTAGATAGCTGACCTCCTGTGTCAATGACTATGTCGTCAGATGTCTTTGCCCGCTGGCCTCCCTTCAAGTTTGGCCATGGGGAGTCTGAGAGAAGATTGGAGGGAAGTGAGGTCCAGTGTTATTTTCCACCTCCCTTGCTGCTTCCTCTCTGGCCAGCTCTGTCATTTGATTAAAGATCACATTTCTCAAGTCATCTTGCTTGACCAATCTCCTTCCAGGGTCCAGAGTGGCCTTCCACTTTCTCCTCTTGTGCTTTGAGCCTGGGTGTGGGAACAGCTTTGTTATGACAAGCCCTGGGTGGTCACACTATCCCCTGTGGGTCCCTCACCGTGAGGACACTTTCACAAAGAGTCCCTTTATTAAGCCATCCTTGATTAATCCTAATTTGAGAGTCTCATCTCCTTCTTGCCAAAACCCTCCCTGATACAGCTCCCCAGTCCCAGGGGTATGGTGAAGGATGAAAAGATGCATGAGTGCAGGACCAGGCACTTCCTTGGCATTCACTATATGTTTATTCTGCTTGCAAGTCTTTGGTTCAATTATAAATGTTCACTACGTGTGAGCGAATGTGCTATATGCTATAGGATGCATCATAAGATTTCTCAGTTTAAAAATTGGTGTGATAACTCTGTGTTACAAAGACCTGAATAATAACGTGTTGGAAATTCAAGAGGAATTCTACTTCACCACTAGGCAAGCTTTTTGTTTCCTGATCACACAGCACCCTGTTATATAGATGGATTCTCACTCACATAGGCTGTGTCTGAGCAGGTACAGGAAATGAATAAAACTTACTCTGTGAAATATATCTAGATATTGGTAACATCTCACTATTTGCTTTGGAAACATCTTAGTGTGTAAGTACCATGTAGTAACACTTACATGTTAACTAACATCTATTAAAGTAAATAAGAAACTGGGTATCCCTTGTGCTCAAGAAATATTATCTGCGTTTTTAAAAGATGATTCTTGGGCACACCTGGGTGGCTCAATCGGTTAAGCATCTGACTCTTGATCTTGGCTCAGGTAGTGATCTCACGGTTTGTGACTTCAAGTCCCGTATTGGGCTCTGTGCTAATGGTACAGAGCCTGCTTTGCATTTTCTCTCTCTCCCACTCTCTGTTCCTCCCCTGCTTGTTCTCTCTCTCTTTCTCTCTCTCAAAATAAATAAATAAACTTAAAAAAAAAGAAGATGATTTCTGGCTTTGGAATCCAACCATGCTAGGCCTATTTTATTTCAAATCAAGTTAAACATGTTTTATTGATTTATCATTTTATAACAAAGGAAATATATAAAATTTCCCTTTTATATATCACATGATTTGTTCAACCAATTTGCTGTGTTTTGCAAATACTACCACTCATTTATATTTTTTTCTCTATTTAGCCCACATATCACATATATTCAAAATTTGGATTCACCTAGGATACTTGATAATCACCTTTATAACTTTATAAACCATTCTGACTCTTAGAACTGTAATTTAAATTATTCATTAAACATGATTTGGTTACATTAGCTCAAGAAAACTATTTACTATCTTCGTTTCAAAAATGGGACTGATTATGATAATCACTTCAAGGAATTATGTTTAAAAAGGCTAGATATTTGTAGAACTCTGAATTGGTATGTATCCTCTGAGATGAAAAGGAAAATTTTAAAAAGGAATTTCAAGAAAGAGGGAAACATTCATTTTGTCTCTAGGTCAATGGAAAAGAATACTGATATAATAGTATCACTATTATACAAGTGTACTAGTATATACTAGTATATAGTGTACATACTAGTACACTAGTATATACTAGTGTATACAGTGTACTAGTATACACTGATATAATGGTAGCTAAACATCTCTCAAGTCCTTTTGTGTATGCAAAGAATGGTACCAAGCATTTTATATCTATTATCGAATTCGCTTTTCATAGCTCTATAAAATAGTATATAAATAAGGGATTGCTTGTGCTTGCATTTACTTGAAAACCTAAGCAATGTTGACTTAACTAAATAAAAAAAAATTTAAAGGCGCCAGTCAGCCAAGTACCACTTGTCACAGTCCTTATTCAATGACCCCCACTTACATCTCTTGAGCCAGGACATGAACATACTGCAACATATCTGTTAAATGTAATTATACAGCTAGATGTGTTGCCAATATCACCAAATCTGCAGCTCTTTCAAGAAGGAAGAATGTAGAATGGGTACTGGTTAGGTAGCCACCTGCCTCTGTCACAGGTAAGCACTATTGTTACCTCATTTTATCGATGAAGAATTTAAGCCACTTGCCTTTGGCTATACCACTAGAAAGCAATGTCAATGGTATTGCCCTTAATATTTATCGTGTTTTTATTTTGATAAATTAAGCTAAAACTTCCAATAGAAAAGAGCCAGTATTTTTTCTATTCCCCCACACCAAGAGGTAAGCTTCAAATCTTTCCCCAATGTTATTTTAAACATTTTCAAGCCTACAGAAGAGTTGCAAGAATACTGTGAGAAACGCAATTACACGCTTCACCCAGATTGACCTATTATTAAAATGTTATTACATTTGTCTTTGTCTCTATTTATACACATATATATACACACAAACATAGACACATATGTGTTTAAATATATACATATATCTGTATATATTTACATTTATAAATATTAAAAATACATATTATTGTATAAAGTGTATTATAAACTGAACCTTTTAAGAATTACTAGCAAACAAACAGCATCATTCGTCATGCCAAAATGCTACCAGTTGTTACCGGCTAAAAACAAGAGGAGCATTATCCTGCGTTACCAAACACAATTGTCACTGGGAAATATTAGCACTATAATATTATCTATTATATGCTCCGTATTCAAATACCTCCACTGTCCCAGTAATGACCCAGGGCTCCCCGTCAAAGATCGCAAACTGCATTTTGTTTTCCTTATCAAGATCCTTTAGTTTTCTTTATCAAGATCAGTTTCTCAACCTTTATTCCCTTTCATGGGACTGATATTTTTGAGGAAGCCAGGCAGTGGTTTTACTGAATGCCACTCTGTATGGATTTGTCTGAATCGTTCTCATGATTGGATATAGGTTAAACATTTACAGGAAAAGTTCTTATTCATAGATTGAATTGGGAGTGTTTCTGTACTTGTCAATGATATTTTGATCATTTGGCTAAGGCATTATCTGCTAGATGTCTACATTATCGCAAAAGTAGCTTTTCCCTTTTGTAATTAGTAAGTAATCTAAGGTGTGATATTTTGAGACGGTGTGAAAGTACTATTCCTTTCATCCATGATTTTAGCATATGGGATGATTCTTGCCTAAATAAAATTATTACAATTATGATTATAAATGTGAGACTTTTCCTATTTATATTATTCATTCATTTCACATTTATTGTTAGTATTCTATAAAGACACACTCGTTAAGTTTTGAATTTTCAAATTGCTTAGTACCATCATAAATGTATCAAATTTAACCCTGTTATTCATTCTGATGCTCAAATTTTCCCAAATTTGGCCAATTTTAACTCCCTTTAAGCTATTCTCATGTCCTCCGGATAGGCCTCCATCAGTTTTGGTGCCATTTATTTCTTCTATACTCACTTTGTACTTCGCTTGTTTTAGTCCTGGAATTTGTTGTTTCTCCAAAGACCCTGTGTTCTTTCTACTAGGAAATCATATTCACAAACCAAAATAGGGTCTTCATATGTCCTTGCTTCTAGACCTCCTTGATGAGAGCTTATTTTGTTTCACTTTTTTTTTTAATTACTGATACCTCTAATTCTAATCCAACACTGCAAGATTCTTCTTCCTTCATTCTCACTATAGGGAATTATATTCAAAAGTCAGTCAGATTCTTTTTTATTTGTATCTATGTTTTTATGTTATAGATTTGATATTTAGTTGGGTTTATTTGTTTATGCTTATATTCAATATTAGGACTTTTCCTATCTTGATTGATTCAAATTCATTTTTAATATAAAAAATTAATATGGCTCAAATATATATATAGGTTTATATGTATATTATATATATAATATATTTCTGTGTAAATTGAAAGGAATACCTCTTATTTTCACCATATTCCCACCCACCAGTTCATAAATTTCATTAGTTTATGATTTATCTTTCTTGTGTTTCTTTTTCTTAATATATATATTTGCTTCTTTTTTCTTACCCAAAAGGTAGGATTTTATATATTGTTTTTAAATCTTTGCATTTTTATTTTCTCAACAATCTCATATCTTTTATTTTATTTTATTTTTAGTTTATTTATTTGTTTTGAGAGAGATAGCACGAGCAGCGGAAGGGCAGAGAGAGGGAGAGAGAGAGAATCCCAAGTAGGCTCCACACTGTCTGATCAGAGCCCAACATGAGGCTGGAACCCAAGAACTGTGAGATCATGACCTGAGCCAAAATCCAGAGTTGGATGCTTAACCGACTGAGCCATCCAAGCGTCCCTTATATCTTTTTAAGGCAAAATACTCAAAATAAATTAACAATTTGCTGATCTTTTTTCCCTTTCAATTATGCTTCATTTTATAATTTTTCCTGAATATCTTGCTATGACTTCACCACCATGTGGAATCTCACCAAATACGTACTTACTAAACGGTACTAGGTTTTACCTGGATTATAAATTCTGGATTAAAGCTATCTGTGCCTCAATCATTGTTGATTTCAACATATTTCAAAACTATTTTGGGATGCTCCATGACACAGAAAACCTTCAACAAGGACTATTTTTGCTTCCAGTGAAGAATAGACCAAAAGAGCAGGGGATAAGAGTTAAGTTGTAGACCTTGTTCTCCCATTAGGAATGCAGAAAAATGACTTTATTCATTCAACAAATACTTATTACATGTTTATTATGTGTCTGGTATTACACTTCCATTTCCTGACTTACTTTCATCAGTGTAATGAATTATTCTTTCATTTGGGTCTTGGATTGGATATAATAACAGTGTATTTAGGATTTGTTTACAGATTCATAAGTAAGATAATTTTACCACAAGAATCAACAATGAAAATTACTTTAAGGCCCTGAATGTTAATGCAAGCACTGAAACTTTTTGTGGGTGATGGAAGAGTGAGGACTCTGATGAACTGGAGAATGTACATATGCAATGCCTCAACGTATCCACATTTATACATTTTAGAACATTGTACACACAAAACACATCTGCAGGCTACATTCCACCTGTAGCTCAACAGTTTCCACTTCCAATTTTTGCCATTCTTCTTCCTTGCTACATTTGTCTAATGCACTTGTTTGAGGAGCTGAGCATTTTCTGTGTTTTCTAAGTACTCAAGCTTTTGTCTTTAGTATAAGAGCCCCTTGACTCTCCTTGATTAATAATGATTTTTCATATTCTTTACTGTTACTGATATTATCTGTTGCCTCTGAGGTTAGTTGTTCCATTTGTTCAGCTTAGTGCTTTTTGTCCATGCTATTGGTTTTCCTCAAATGATTGGTGATACTTGGATGCTTTTTATAGTTAAAACTGAAGGACTTAGTCAATACGTGTGTTAGTCAGCTAAAGCTACCATAACAAAGTACCACAGACTGGAGAGCTTAAACAGAAATATATTGTCTTACAGTTCTGGAAACTAGAAATCCAAGACCAAGGGTTGGTTTTGAGGCTTTTTCCCTTTGCTTACAGATGGCTGTCTTCTCTCTGTGTCTTCATATCTGTCTTCCCTCTGTATCTGTGTCCAAATTTTCTCTTCTTATAAGGACACCAGCCATATTGCAATTGGGCATACCCTAATGAACTCATTTTAAATTAATTACCTCATTTAAGGCCCCCTCTTCAAATACAATCACATTCTGAAGAGCTGGGGGTTAGAACTTCAACATATGAATTTTAGGGAGACACGATTCATCCCACTGATAATTCAGGAGGTGCAACAGGATTCCTCATGAGTTTCAAAAATTACTTTTAATGTCAAGGCTCCCCTCAAAGGGATGTTAACTCTGCAGCTTTGCAAATGAATGGGCAGAGAGGGCTCTAGGGTGGGGGTTAGGGGGGAGGGGGAGGGAGTTCCATTATAATTGAAGAGAACACAAAGAAGGCTTTATTCTGGGGATAGAGTAATTCAGGTTATTTTGCTCCTGTGTGTAGGCTGACATTTTAATATTCTTTTTCCTCTTCTCTATCCATAATGGATATCTGGAGTTATCAAGTATCATCTCCACAGTTTGGTCCAGTGCTTATATTAACAAAATTTGCCCCCCACCAGACCCACATGACAAATACCCACACTTTCTTTTAAGGAGCTATTCTGTCAGGTTTCATCCAGAAAATTAAAATCATAGACAGTCCCTTTGTATACACAAAATAACTGTTTTCCTTTTCTTTCCTTGTTTGTCCTTGAATTAATGACCCTACAGGTTGTCTTGTGGCCTCCTTCCCTCCTCCCCTCGCCCTTGCTGATTCAAACTCATATCCCCCTGGAAATCACACTGAGAATGCTCTAGAGCATTCTCAATACCACTCCTGGTTTGTTTCTCCCATATTTTCAGAACCTGTTCTTTTTGTCATATTTTTTTTCTGTCATTTCAATGTGAGTTAGGGAAGTAGGAAAGAAATCTATGTGATCACTTAGTGGCCTTGATCCAGAAGTTTTGGACACCAATTCTATTCTAGGTCCTCTCAAACCATATATTTAATAATGCATTTTGTAAATTTCCAGATATCAACATCAAACCCTGCCTGAGGTGGACAGAATATGTGTCCCCTTATAGAGAGTTATAATAATATTTCTCATACCTTCCCTAAGCGCCACAATTTCTGTAAGATAATAAATGTTAATTATGAAATCAAGGCTGTAATCTCTTTCAGTGTTCTGGAATGCGCTTCGGCTTTTAGAGTTCCTGGTTGATTTGTCCTTACTTTCTCAGCCTTAGGCACCTCTTCTTCCAGAGCCTTTGAGCTCTCCAGTTTGGAAATACTTTCTAATAAAAAACCATGTACTTTATCGGCATAAGTCTTAACTCCATCTGAAGCTGTCACACAAGATTCAGTCTTAAACTTATTATACAGAGAAAGACACCGAAATTTACAGACAGTAAGAAAGAAGGAGAGTCAAACCTGGTGGTAATCTGGAGAAACACTTTGCAACTGTTTCTGATTTTAAGCATCTCAAGTGTGTATGACTGATTGAAGTTTCTAAAGAGAGAGGTAAAAGAAAGACTCTGCATCCTATTCACCTCATTTAGTTTTCTATATCTGGTCTAATTCCAGATATCTGTCTCATTCCACTTGAGACAGCCTTCAGTGAAAGACACACATGATATAAAGTTCTAAAACTGGAGATTAAAAAAAAAAGATGCATATACTGAAAATGAGGAAGGTTTGTGGCATAGTTGTCACTAGTGTGTACTGGGGTCTCAGTGTCTGTTGGATGGTTTACATAAATGACAACACATACTGGGAAATATAGGTCTCAGAGATGGACTAGATGCAATCAAACAAAAAGAGCCTTCTTCCAAAATCCCTCTCAACCTTGTCAAATACCCTAATCCCAGCTAAAGCAAGAGTTGTTCGAGATGGTATTATTTTTATACTTAAGCCCCATAGACTTATAAGGAACACAATACTGTCTCATAACTGCAAGAACTCAAAAGGAACCAACATACTACCAGGAAACTGCAGAATGTCAGGAGGATGTCTAATAAATAAGCGTAATGAATTCATAGTCTTTTCAGAAAGAAAAAGATTAAAAGAAATAAGGACGTACATAAGGGGAGGCAGATGCTATTGAAAACAATGGAGAAGAAAAATAGCGTCCCTACTAAGACCATGGAAATAGCGTCCCACCTGAGAGCTTCAAAGAGAAAAGAAAGGAATGGGATAATATATTAGGCAATTAAGGTTAGGAGGAAGACACCAACTCACTACCAAGAAAGATCAATGTAATAAACAGGAACTCCGAGCTCTCACTGACCCACGATAAAGCACCCCCCTCACAGACAACCTGATACTCTATGTGGAAAACCCAAAAGACTCCACTAAAAAACTGCTAGAACTGATCCATGAATTCAGCAGCCACAGGATATAAAAATCAACGTACAACAACCGGTTGCATTTCTACACACCAATAATGAAACAGCAGAAAGAGAAGTCAAGAAATCAATCCCATTTATAATGGCACCAAAACCATAAAATACCTAGGAATAAAGCTAACCAAAGAGGTGAAAAATCTATACACTGAAACCTTAGAAAGTTCATGAGAGAAATTGAAGAAGACACAAAAAAATGGAAAAACATTCCATGCTCATGCATTGGAAGAACAAATATTATTAAAATGTCAATACTACCCAAAGCAGTCTACATGTCTAACAAAATAACACCAGCATTCTTCACAGAGCTAAAACAAACAATCCTAAAATTTGTATGGAACCAGAAATGACCCCAAATAGCCAAAACCATCCTGAAAAAGAAAACAAAAACTGGAGGCATCAGATGCTTCAAGCTGTATTTACAAAGCTGTAATCATCAAGACAGTATTGTACTGGCACAAAAACAGGCACTCAGACCAATGGAACAGAATAGAGAATCCAGAACTGAACCCACAGACATGTGACCAACTAATTTTTGACAAAGCAAGAAAGAATATTCAATGGAAAAAATACGGTCTCTGCAGCAAATGGTGTTGGGAAAACTGGACAGCGACATGCAGAAAAATGAACCTGGACAATTTTCTTACACCATACATAAAAATAAACTCAAAACGGATGAAAGACCTAAACATAATACAGGAAACCATCATAATCCTAGACAAGATGGGGTACCTGGGTGGCTCAGTTGGTTAAGCATCTGACTTCAGCTCAGGTCATGATCTCAAGGTTCATGAGTTTGAGCCCCATGTCAGGCTCTGTGCTGACAGGTCACAGTCTGGAGCCTGCTTTGGATTCTGTGTCTCCCTCTCTCTCTACCCCTTCCCTGCTTGTGCTCAGTCTCTCTCTGTCTCTCTCTCTCTCAAAAATAAATTAACATTTAAAAAATTTAAAAAAAGCTTTCTGTAAAAAAATCCTAGAGGAGAAACAGGCAACAATCTTTTTTGACCACAGCAACTTCTTACTTGAGAAGTCTCCAGAAGCAAGAGAAACAAAAGCAAAAATGAACTACTGGGATCTCATAAAGATAAAAAGCTTTTTGCACAGCAAAGGAAACAATCAGCAAAACTAAAAGGCAACAGGAAGAATGGGGAAGATATTTGCAAATGACATATCAGATAAAGGGTTAGTATCCAAAATCTATAAGAACTTCTCAAACTTAACACCCAAAAGACAAATAATCCAGTGAAGAAATGGGCAAAAGACATGAATAGACACTTTTCCAAAGAAGATATCCAGATGGTTAACAGACACATTAAAAGATGCTCAACATCACTCATCATCAGGGAAATACAAATCAAAACCATAATGAGATACCACCTTACACCTGAAAGAATGACTAAAATTAACAACTCAGGCAAACACAGATGTTGGAAAGGATGTAGAGAAAGAGGAACACTTTTGCGCTGTCGGTGGGAATGCAAACTGGTGCAGCCACTCTGGAAAACAGTATGGAAGTTCCTCAAAAAATTAAAAATAGAATTATTCTACAACCCAGCAATTGCACTACTGGATATTTATCCAAATGACACACAAATGCTGTTCAAAGGGGCACATGGTACCCAATGTTTATAGCAGCACCAGCGACAATAGCCAAAGTGTGCAAAAAGCCCAAAAGTCCATTGAATGATGAATGGATAAAGAAGATGTGGTATATATATACAATGGAATATTACTTGGCAATCAAAAAGAATGAAATCTTGCCATTTGCAACAACATGGATAGAAGTAGAGTGCATTAGGCTAAGTGAAATAAGTCAGAGAAAAACAAATGCCATATGATTTCACTCATATGTGGACTTTACAGATGAACATAGGGGAAAGGAAGCAAAAATTAGATTAAAAACAGAGAGAGGCAAACCATAAGAGACTCTTAAATGCAGAGAACAACTGAGGGTTGCTAGTGGGGTGTCGGGTGGGGGGATGGGCTAAATGGGCAAAGGGCATTAAGGAGGGCGCTTCTGATGAGCACTGGGTATTATATGTTAAGTTATGAATCACTAAACTCTATTCCTGAAATCATTATTATACTGTATGTTAACTAACTTGGATTTTAATATAAATAAATAAATAAATAAATAAATGCAAATAAGCAGGAAGTAGAGGTGTAAATGCAAATTGAGGTAAAGGAAGTTTAAGAAACAGTGGAATCTAAGATAGGAAAAGAGAAGGAAGTTAGTAATAACTCATTAAAGCCACACAAAGATATATGTGAAGAAACTGTAACATAAATAGAAAAATATACAATACTATCTCTGAGAGAAGAACAAAAACAAAAACAGCTTTTTGTAGTTTGACTGAATTTTAGATATTTTTTGGAACTATGTGACCATAGCTTAATAGTACATTTAAGAAAGACTGTATAAATACAAAGGATCAGAATGAAAGAGTAATATTCATGAGACACCCTGAAAAGACAACTACTTAAAAACTACTCTACCTGGTTAAGATATAATATATTATATCACATACCTTTATAGTAGCAATGACCTAGGACAAAAAAATTTGTTTTCATAAACAAATGACAGAAATAAGTAACTGTCCCCAGTATCTAGAACACCTTGAGTTTTAGCTAGATACACACCTGTCCAGGCAAGACAGTATCTCCCCTGGCCTCTCATATAGCTAGATACAGCCATGCAACTGAGTTCTAGCCAATTGGGTAGAGCAAAAGCAATGTGTACAACTTCTGGATCTAGCTCTTGAATGTCATTGCTTAACGTCTTTCTATAGTCTGAATGTGTGTTTCCCCTCCATCCCAAATCACATGTTGAATCCTCATGTCCAATGTGATGATATTAGAACATAGCACTTTGGGGAGGTGATCAGGTAGGTGAACGGGATTAGTGCCAAAACCCTAGCCTCTTCCTTCATGTGACAATATGACACGGAGTCTGCAACCCAGAAACGGTCCCTCACTCAATCATGTTGGCACTCTGACCTGGAACGCCCAGCCTTCGGAACTGTGAGCAATAAGTGTTTATAAGCTATTTCATCTGCAGTGTTTTATTATAACAGCCTGGGTGGACTCACATGCCTCTTTGTCCTCTATTACTGACGGGAGAGCTGTAACGTGGGCGTGATGATACAGAGCTGTCTTCAAGCGCATAGACAAGGGCAATGTCGTAGAAGAAGACAGAGAAACAAGACAGATAGGACTCAGATCCCTTGGCTACTTTGTAGAGTAGAAACACTTTATCCCAGGCATACAAGAATAAAATAAACTTCTGTCTTACTTAATCATCATTATTTGATCTCCTTTAAAACAGTAAATAAGTAAAAGAGAACCGTAAGCCTAGCAGCATTACCTGTAACCACATCTTTTAATAAACAATGTTGCTTCCTTAAGATGAAAATAATGTGTTCCTGGATTTTTTTTTAATTTTTTTAACGTTTATTTATTTTTGAAAGACCTAGAGACAGAGCGTGAGCAGGGGAAGGACAGAGAGAGAGGGAGACACAGAATCCGAAGCAGGCTCCAGGCTCTGATGAACCATCAGCACAGAGCCCGACGTGGGGCTCAAACCCACAGACCGTGAGATCATGACCTGAGCCGAAGTCGACCACTTAACCAACCGAGCCACCCAGGTGCCCCATGTGTTCCTGGATTTAAATATTTAATTATATCAAGACGAAAAGAAATCTGAAGAGTTTCTGAAGTAGTTTCTGCTTGTGTGTGTGTGTGTGTGTGTGCGCACGCACGCTGTTGTTTTTGTTGCTTAAAGAATAAAATAAATGTCAGTGATGGTGGGGAATTAAACACGTGTCAGCACTGGAGACAAAAGGTGGAGAGCCAAAGTCTGTGGGCAAGGAATTTTCATTCAATTCAATCAACTCACAAACTTAAATGAGCAAGAAATTGAACTTTGCTTATTTACTTTTTTGACCAGACCTGACATTGGGCTGGTATGCATCAGCACTGGCAGAACAGATGTTACATATTGAAATGCTTCCTTATCCGTTCAAGAGCATCCCTCTCCACTGCCACTGCCGTACTCTGCAAACCCCCAGCTCCCTGAACGTTCCAGAACATTAAAAGCTGTGCCAGGCACCACAGGCAGCCTCCAGGATTTTTCAGCCAACACCTGTTCTCATTGGTTGTGACCAGTGCTGTCTACAATTGCTAAATGTTTAACATTACCCTTGTCTTCATTTAAACTTAATTTTCGTTTTTAGTGCCTCTTCCATTGAATGGCAAAAAGCATGTCAGTTTCTTCAAGATTCTCATCCTTTTCCCCAGGGCTTTTACCCCAGTTCTAGAAGGCTTAAGTAGTACAAAAGATTGGACAGAGGGTCTGATGATGAAGCTGGATGAATCTGTAGGATTGTAAAAACATTCTTTGGTGATTTTCTACTTTATCTCTGATTTCGCCAGCACTCGGCTATCAGCTAGTGGAAAACCTCGTCCCTGAAATGAAACAGTATGTCTACCCTAACCCATAAAGGTCTTCCATGCTGATTAAGTACAGTTTAGTAGTTTACAGAATGACCATTAATAACTCTAAGCTTTCGAGCACCAAGTTCACTCAGGGAGAAAATTAAGAGACTTTGATGACTTCACACATCACTGGTCACTAAGGTTTAGTTCTTAGTATCTGCGATCTATAAAACTAAGCAGACCAATTAAATAAAGGAGTTATAAATAAACCTCCTAGCTTCTAACCTCAGAGGTGCTTGGAGGTCCTTCAGAAATAGGCGTGACTATATAGAGGCCCCCATGGATAGCAGGAGCGGATTGGTGGGCTGGTGGTCTATCGGATGGGACTCTATGACTTGTGTAGATAGGCATCCATGGCCCCAGTAAGGGCTTCATAAAACAAAGAATGCTTTTTAGTTGCAGAGATAATGGAAGCAATGCCCAGGGAAGAAATAAAGAAAATATTTAAGAGCCTATAAGGGAAAAATCTAGATCATTGAAAATTTCACCAATGAGTACTAAAGAGAGAAATTCTAAAGTAGCTTGGACTTGAGGGAGCTTAACTACAGCATCACCGGCTCCCACAAATAGAATAAATAAGGAAGCTGCGGCCCCCTTATTCCCCATCTCTAGTGAAGGTAAGCATACAAAGAATGAGATTAAATTCAAGCAGCAGTGATCAGGTAGGGCATAAGAAATACTTTCTCCATAATAAGAACGAGACATGATTTTTAAATACTTCATAACTATCGAGGGTCCTCCTATGATAGTTCGGAAAACAGACAGGAGGGAGGTCGATCAGGCTGCCACTCAGGCATCCTTGGGTGCTCATTCACTGCAGGGCTCTGGCTAGCAAAGGAGAGTTTATAAATATTATTACTCTCTGTGTGTTCCATTTCTCTCAATTATAATAAAAACAGCTGCTATCAAGGAACAAACATTTGGGCCGCTCTGGGGCTGTGATTTTCAACTCTAGAGTGCACCGATAACTATGACATTTAAACAATGCTCTCAAAGCCTCAGATACAATGTTTAAATGAGTAGCGGGTTCATTCTCCCTTGTTTTTCTTTTCATTCTGGCATCACCTTTGACCCTGTTTATGTTCCCTGAGGACGTGAAAACCTGAACTGTGTAGAAGATCTCCCCCCACCCTACCCCGTCCCTCCACGTCCCCCACTCCCACCTGTCAGAGCCTCATAGGTCTGCTCGGGCAGGGAGTGGGGGGAGTTTGCTTGCAATAATGTGCTGGTAAATCGAGTGGGTACACGAAGCTCTAGGTTTTGGCATTTGCTGATCTTCGTAGTGTGAATCATCCCGCCATGGCTGATTTCAAAGGTGTCTATATTTAAAGATCAAGCAGCTTATAAAATTCCTGAGAACCTCACAATGAATGGATTCTCTTGAGCTAATGAGGGCAGATCTACCACACTGCTTGCTGGGGTCCAGTTCTGGAGAATCTAGGGGTCCCCAAAGAAAGGATGGTCAGGCGAAAGGAAGTGAGAGAGCCATGAGAGAAGTGTAGTCTGATGACCAAGCAGGCAGCCCTGGCAATTCTGGCATCTCTGCCCTGCTGGTCTTAATTTCTTTATTTAAAGGCAGTAAGTGACATTACATCAGTGACAAGGCATTCTTAACATACATTGTTGCCTCAAGACCTATGTTAGTCATCTATAGGTAGATTAGGAGTCATTCTATCCATAACCGTAAGGGCTCATGTCTATCTTTATGGTAGTTTCTGTAAGAGTATTTTCTTATTGCCTTTTTATTATAAGGGAGTGTGGGGATGAGAATTACAAAAATGATTCATGAAATGTTAACCTCAGGGAGGTGCTCAATATTTGCTGTTGATCAGTGAAGATATGTGTAGCTACTTTTGTGTGGCTACTGTTTGTACCTTATCTATAAATAGTGCTTCAACTTTTGGGCTAGGCTAACCTCCGGGGAAGGTCTTAAGTCTCTTTACAACCTCTCCTATCAGTCTGTTAATCAAATACTGAGAGAAGCTTTAGAGAGATGTGCCTTGAGGTTTTATGGTAGGACTGAGGGGATGATTAACACAATGCTGATACCTGCAGGGAAAATCTAGTTTGGTTCAAGGAGTCTTGGGGCCTAATGTCTACTAATTTCTAGCCAACTCATAACTGCTATTCTATATGATCAATTTGTGTAGCCTATCCCCAAGAGGCAACTTTGAGGTTACTTCTGGCCAGGTTACTCTTATTCAGATTTTATGTATCAAGATTTTATGTATCAAGACATCGCACTCCAGGTCCCCTTTTCCATATGCCATAAAACCAAAGAGCATTACATCCCTTGGGCCAACGAGAGCAGTTCAAGAAATCCAGGCCTGAAAGATTATTTAGAAGGAGGTAAGACTAGGCGCCATCTTGGCCAGCAGGAGCTTTGCTTCAACCTTTTCCACACAGGGAGTTGTCTCAACCTGCGAGCCCAAAATGGCTCCCAACAACCGCTGATGAAGGAAGTCTCCTGGCATCCCGTTCTCTGCCCCATGCAAGAAACGGTCCTGAGCCTCGGAGCAGTCTTTTGTAAAAACAGCAATAAAAATAACAGCAACCTCTTGGTAATCATTCTTTATGTTCCAGTATTCGAAGTCTTTTAAAATCACATTTTTGATCCCCACGAGAATGCTACAAAGGTATTATCATTATGTCCCAGAACAAAGGCGTACAGAACATAACACAGTCATGAACGTGGTCACGAATATTGGAAGTTACAGAAGCAGAATTCAAACCCAGTCTATCTGACTCCAAAATCCATGGCTTACTCTCGAGCCTATCTATCTGTTTCTTTTACAATATGACCCAGTTATCCGGATGGTCTTTCAAAAGCCCTGCTGCTTCTTTCTAGTGCTTTCCTGTCATTTCCCTTGACCTTCATTGAAGCCACTTTCTCTCTTCCTCCACAGAAAGCAATCATTTGGTACTGGAGGGCAGGGGCAGTGCCCAGTCATCTCTGCATGCTATTAGCAGCTTGTGAGTGCTCTATTAATATATGCTGGAGTAGGGGCCCCTGGGTGGCTCAGATTTTTGAGCATCCACCTTCAGCTGAGGTCATGATCTCATGGATTGTGAGTTTGAGCCACAGCTGGGCTTTGTAGAGCCTGCTTCAGATTCTCTGTCTCCCTCTGTCTCTGCCGCTCCACTGCTCATGCCTACGCACTCTCTCTAGCACTCTCTCTCTCTCAAAAATAAACACTTAAAAACATTTATTTGCTGGATGAGTGAATTAATGGATTGATTCAAACCGAATCCATGAGTTGGTTTTATTCCAGTTGTTCAGAAAGCTCCAGGGGCTCACTCCCCACCCCTCTCCACCCCCTAGCATCAGCACCTCAGCATGGAAGCCTACTTGTAAGATCGGGCTGGTAATAAAAAGGTGCAGAGGAGCCTTAATTTTTAAGTCTTTATTTGAAGACATTGCTTACCACCTTCACTGGGTTTAAGTCTATTTTTTTAAGGTAAGAAAAAAATGAAATACTCTTAAAACAATATGCCTAGTTCCTAGGTGATCTGGGCCAGTGGTCACCTATGTTTATATCTCATCCATTCATTAAAATGCAAAACTCTCCGATGGTCATTTCACCTCTTTCGTGCCCCCTAAATGATTAAGTATCACCTATCCAGACTTGAGGCTGTAACTAGTCACCCTGATTCGCGGCTCTTTGACCTATAAAATAGGCTCATAAAAAATGACAGCCTGGAAGCAACATCTGGAGCAATACATCGACAAGGCTGATAGATCATTTTATAAATTCATAAGAACTTAAGAGTTTTCAGTTGAATTGTAATAATCACACTACAAAAGAATCTCAGCAGGTCGTTTTTTAAATGAGGCACACTGGAGATTTAAGCAGCAGTGTCTAAAGGGCTATTTCTACCTGTTTGACTTCCTTTCACTGTGTGCGAATTAGTTGGGCACATTAGCCTGCACTTCTAAGGCCTGTGACATGTGTCAAATCCAACAGCTCTTAAGTTCAATGTCAGTTGAAACGTGGAAATCTGCCTCATCTCACAGATAACCGGGTGATTGGTGATCATTCGCTTTTCAATTTTCAGTACAACCTCCAGGTCCCCTTCTGCAGACCCCAGTGGCCCAAGATAAGAATGCCATAGATCTCCTGATTTGTTTCCTTGTGACGTATCTGAGAATAACTATTAAATTAAACCAGAAGATACTCTTTACACGTCCACGTATCTTTCAATATATGGCACAGAATTATTTTAGTAAGTTCTTTTCTAAGAGACCATTTTTTCATTTGTTTTCCTGAATTAATCACAGTGCTTTGCTCAACGAAGGCCCACAGCAATATTGCCTGATGGACTTTACTGACCTTTATTTCTGCCAAAACAACAGGAAGAAGGGACTCAGGAGTTCAGTTTTTAATAGCTCAGACTTTGCAACTGATGAGTTTCCCGTATCATCTTTAAATACAAAGATAGTTCATTGCTGGGTAAGTTGGAACTTGTGTCATAGAGAAGGATCCTGATTTCATATGTATTTCTATTTGCTTTCTGCCTTTATATATCTATTAAAACAGGGTCCGTTCCCATTTAATTAATTTGTAAAACTATGGCTTTTGGAGATAACCTAAGTGTTCTTCGAAAAAAATCTCATTTCGAATAGTTCACGATCCAGAACTCCCTCCAGTTTCTCAGCCCTAAAGTGAAAAACAGTTTTGAATGTGTGATGAGAAGCTACTTTTGATAAAAATATTTTGCTTGTTCACCCTTTCCATCAATTTTGTATCCATAAAATGTTAGCAATTTTTCAAACATTAGACACATTTATAAAGAAAAAAAACACATCGTAGATGGGCTTTGTGTCCTTTGTAGAGTCTTACTTTGAGTTATTTGATTTTCCTCAAAATGAGAAACTAATGTTTTCCATCTTTTAACTGGACACAATGTCTTAGGTTCCCTAAGCAGCAATGTCATACTTTACAAAAATTATAGATTCATTTATGTTTTCTATCAACTGAGATTCCTATCTGTGCAAACTAAATAGGGTAAAACCTTGGCTTGCAAGCATAATTCGTTCTGGAAACATGCTTGCAATCCAAAGCACTTGTACATCAAAGCAAATTTCATGACCCATTGGCTCAGTTGTGATCACGTGATGTTCAGTGTCACGTACGACTCATATTGTAAGTCATCGTTCATTCATCAAGTTAAAGTTTATTAGAAATGTTTGCTCCTCTTGTGGAACACTCACAGAATGAGTTACTCGCAATTCAAGGTTTTACTCTCATTTAAAATCCACTTTCTTCTTTCAAGATTTTCTTTCTCTTGGTGTGGGAGGAGAGGTTGATTGAGCCAGGGCAGAAAAAGCCTGTTCACTGTCAAGTGAGGATGTAATTAGTTGCCAGTTTGGTGGTTGGTACCTGTGGAAGGTAAAATAATGGTTTCCCAAAGATGTCTACATGCTGAGATTTGGAATCTGAATGTGGTTAGTTACATGACCAGGGAAATTAAGGTTGCTAATAAACTGATCTTAAAATAAAGAGATTACCCTAGATTATTGGAGTGGGCCTACTGTAATCACAAGGATCCTTCAAAGTGTAAGAGGGAAACCAAAGAGAAAAATTAGAGAAAGCATGGTGATGAATACAGGGTCAGAAAGATACTAAATGCTGGCTTTGAGGTGGAGGAAGAGAGACACAAGCCAAGGAATGGGAGTACCCTCTCAAAGCTGGAAAAGGCAAGGAAATAGATCTCTTTCTATAGTCTCCAGAAAGGAAACCAGCCCAGTTGATGGCTTCAGTTTAACCCAGTGAGACATGTGTCAGACTTCTAACTTCCAGAAAGATAAGATAATAAATTCGTGTTGTTTTAAACCATGGAACCTGTGATCATTTGTTACAGTAGTCATGGAAAACTGCTGCATTCAGTGCTAACTGAATGGAATGAGCCCACTCTTTGGGGAATTAGACAGAATTCAATCAGCATAGGAGCTGAGTATGCCAAGTGGCTAAACACAGACACTAACAGTTAAGTGCTGAGACAGATTCTTACTTAAAAAATTAAGTAAATAAAAAATAAAATAAAATTAAATAACAGTTGTGGAGATCGGTTGCACAACCATGGGAATGTACTAGACATTACTGACCTGTATGCTTGAAAATGATCGATCTGGTAAATTTTAAGTTATGTATACTTTACCATAATAATTTTAAAAACTCAGGAAAGTTTCATAGACCCCTGAGTACCACCAGTCTAGGTTTGTTATTTCACAAGGGAAGATGAGTCTAAGTTATGTTAATGGAAGAAATATCCTTTAGCCATGTAAGACCAGCAATGGTTTAGAGAAAAATATGGTTGTGCTTGGTGACAGGTGATTTCTTTTTCCATAACTAAGGAGAGAATCGCCTATGACCTCTGTGTGTATAAATTGTAGAGCCCAGATCATTCTATTCAGTCACCAGTTCAGAATCAGCAAACACCAAGTGCAAGAGGAATCATTCCTTATCTGGCCTGAAGTGCTCCAGTCTTCAATTTATGAGACCAATTATAAGAAACCAAAGACACAGATCAGACCCCTCTTGTGAGGACAAGTAGAATTAAAGAAAGAAGGTGGGGCGCTGGAGAAGGTAGAAAGACGGGTGGGAAAGATACAGTGTCTTCAAGGGACAACATCCTTTCAGAAGCCCAAAGTCCAACACTTTCTTCCAAAGCAATCAGTAACTTTGTCCAAGTTCAACCTATGGCTCCCTGTAGGCACAAGGGAAGAAAGACGAAAAGTCGACATTTTGAATAAGGAGTTTTTCATCTCCTCCATCCGGATCTTCTCCTCCTGTGCTTCCTTCTTCCTTCCTTCTTCAGTCAAAGACACCATTACTTGTCTGTCTAAGAGCATATACCTGTGAACCCTTTCCTTGTGGAGAAAAGCTCCTGAATCTATCTTCTATTGTATTAGGGACTTTCTGCAGGGTCTCCTAACCCATTCCAAACTCATCTTCTCTCAGTCTGATGCTTTTGGTCGACATTCTGTTGTGTTTCATTCTGGTTTTGACCCTGATTACTGTCTTTGTTCTTCCTCAGCTTCACGTTCCTCAGATCAGGAGGCAGTCCAGACACCCAGCCAGCCTGGGGAAAGCACAGCCCAGGAGGGTGCTCACATACCACATACGCCTAGAGAAGTAGGACCACCCTGTTGCCTAAATCATAAACTAGGAAGTTATCCTAGAATCTACACTCTCCTTCATTGCTTGCCTGCCTCACATTGCCTATTTCCTCACCCAAAACACACACACACACACACACACACACACACACACACACACATACACACACACACACATATGTATACATATGCACACACACACAGTCAAATACCAAGTTATGCTGACTCTACCTCTTGAATATTTCTGGAATTTATCATCTTATTTACATTCCTATACACCAGCCCTTTGGTTTACACCCTCATCATTTCTTACTTGAAATGTTGCATTTGCTTTTCCATTTTAGGGCGGGTTGCCTAGAAACAGACTCCAAAGTAGATATTTCTGTGCAGCAAGTTTATTACAGAATAAACAGAATGCCCTGAGAACAACATCTAAAAGCAAGTGAGGGAAGCAGGATTGGACAGAAGGAGAAATTGTACTAGGATGCAGAGATACCTGAGGCCTCAGCTTATCCCACAGGGGTCTCTGGAAGCTGAGGTGTCTCAGATTGAGGAAAGGGGGCTGGCCATCATGGAGGGACCAATCATTGGATTTAGGCTCTCCCCAGACGCAGTCCCAACAAGGCAATCTGGGTGGCATACCACAACATCCACTACAGCTTTCTCAACTGGCCTCCCTGTCTCCAGGCCTCACATTGTTGCCATAGTAATCTTCTTAAAACAGCAGTCACATTTTCGAACTGCAGAAATATTATCCTTTCTGCTCATTTGTTTGTTTTTTAAATAAGAAGATGCAATTCCATGGGTGGGAGTGAGGGAAAATAGTCAGCCAGATTATGCCTTGGTTAGAAAAAAAAAAAAAAGAAAGAATATTAGCTTGAAAAAGAAAACGTTAATGACTAGAAATTGCCTTTATTTATATGGAGCTTACGGTTATAAAGTAAAACCTCCAAGAACTATAGCCAAAGCAACAATATCAGTGTTCTCATATCTCCTTACCGGCTAGACCCTGCCAGCTGCTCTACATGCATCACCGTTCAGGGTCACAGCACTAAACCTTTGCACTATGTTAGCCATTTTACAGGGGGAGAGGAGCTGAGATGACGCAAAGAAGTGAAAAACTGGCTCCTAATAATGGATAGAGCAGGCAAAACTAGATCGGAACCCAAGTTGGCAGACTCCAAAGCTTGTGCTCCTGAGATTCTTCACTCTAGTTTATCGGCCTTGGGACTCGAGCCAAGAAAAAATAATTAATGGCCAATTCTGATTTGGTCATAAGTATACCAGGAAATATTCTCATCAAATTTTAAGATGTAATGCTTGTTCAATGATGATAGATACGAGATTTTGCTTTTTTGATGATCACCTACCATGAAGCAGTACCACGCAAACTGGAATCACTTAGCATGAAGAAGAAAAGGCCACTGAAAGAAGTGAATATGCTTTTTGGAGAATGACACAACAAAAGTCAAGTTTGGACTTATCACACTTAAGATTTATATCTTTTTCCAATCAGGAAAAAATATAGCCGCATATGAATTACATGTGTGTGCTACATGTTTCTCGTGAAAAAGCCAAGGACTGAACTAGAGGTCTTCAAACCCCAATGGTGCCCTCAACAAAGACTGAAAAAGGGCTACTGGGTGGCTCAGTCAGTTAAGCTTCCAACTTCGGCTCAGGTCATGATCTCATTGATTAGTTCAAGCCCAACATCAGGCTCCGTGCTGACAGCTCAGAGCCTGGAGCCTGCTTCCGATTCTTCAGATTCTGTGTCCCTCTCTCCCTGTCCCTCCTGCCTCACCTCTCTAAATAAATAAATAAATAAACAAACAAACAAACAAACAAACATTTAAAAATTTAAAAAAAAATAGCTGAAAATTGCCTAGTGAAGCTGCACCAAAAAAATATTTAGGCAAGTACAATCAAATGAATACAAAGCAAGAAATCAAAACTTTTCAATAAGTAATAGAAAATCAGTGAGGCAATAAAGTCCTTTTCCGAAGATGAATGAGGCGAAGATATATATTTTAAACCTATAATTTTTATAAGTTTTCTGCCCAGCCCCCGTCACTCTGTAGACGCCACTGAGAAGACCAAGAAAAGATAGAATTTATTCATTCGTTCATGTAGGAAATATTTACTGAATGCTAGCTGTATGTCAGGCTCTATGATAATCCCTGGGAAAGCTGTGATAACTACAGCATCCATGACATCATGTGGCTTATGTTCTAGTAGGGGAACTTGACAATAACTATTAAAACAGAAAATAAATAGTGGGAAGCAATGAACTATAATAAAAAGGGATAAAGGCTGGGGTGCCTGAATGGTTCCACCGGTTGAGTGGCCAACATCGGCTCAGGTCATGATCTCACTGTGGGTTCTAGCCCCATGTTGGGCTCTGTGCTGACAGTTCAGAGCCTGGAGCCTGCTTTGGATTCTGTGTCTCCCTCTCTCTCTGCCCCTCCCATACTCATGCTCTGTCTCTTTTCCGAAAGAAATAAACAGTAGAAAAAAATTTAAAAAAACAAAGATAAAGGTAGAGAGAGGGCTAGTTGATATAAGGTGGTTACAGAGGGCCTCTCTGAGGAATAGTATATGAACAAAGACCTGAATAATGAGAGGAAACTTACATGAAAAGATGCAAGAGACAAATATTCCAGGACAAGAGAACACGAGTAAAATCATAGTTGTATGAACAAGCTTTTTGGACTTCAGTAAAATCCAGAACACTCTGCTTGGGTAAGTAAGGTGAGGGAGGGAGTGCAGATGATGTCACAGAAGAGGTTGGGAACTGATAGGAGCCTTGTAGGATTCTAGATTCGGAACCTGGCTGCCAGAGAAACAACAGTGGAGGACCAGGAGATGGTGGTAGCTTGGACCAAAGTGGAAACAGTGGAGGTGGTGAGAGCTGGTCAAATTCAGGAGATATATTCAAAGTAGAATCAAAAGGAAGATTGCAGACAACTTCTGGGTTTTTTATCTAAGCAATCACGTGAGCCACGATGCCATGGACCAGGACTGAAGAGGCCAGGGAAGGAGCAGGGTGGGTGGGAAGGAGAGGTGTGGTGGCTCCTACAACAGTTATTCTGCTTTGGACACATTGAGACTTCAGTGCCTATTAGATATCCGGCAGAGATTCTAGGTAAATAATTAATGTATGAGATTCCAGATTGGACCTCAGAGAGGTATGGCTAAGGATGAGAAAGATGGGAAGCTTTAGTATGAGTGGGATTTAAAGTTAAAAGACTGGAGGAGCAGGCTCAGGGAGATAGTGTAGATAGTGAAGAGAAGATAGCCAAATATAACACCCAAGACATACTAACATTTAATAAAAAATTAATAGCACATTGATTGAATCCTACTATTCACAAGGCACTTTTCTCAAGACTTGACCTGAATTAACTTATTTTTTTAACACCACTCAACTTCCTTCCTCCCACACTAATTCCCTCCAATACTGAAAGTCAACTGAAATCTTTTATCTAAGGGAACATGAAATATAACCTTTCCCTTAACACAAATGTAATTAGTTACCTTAGCATATGCCATTATGAAGGCAGATGCTGTCTTTTTTTAAATTTTGCAATGAAAAATAGCTTTAACAAACAGTAAAAAATTGAGTCTGCAGATGGAAAGGGTTAACTAAAATATTAATGCGAATACACCGATACTTGAGCCAGGGATTCTTTCTTTTTTTTTTTTTTTGGTATATGTATGTATGTATATATGTAGTAATTGACATACACTATTATATAAGTTTTGGGTGTACAACATACTGATTAAATATTTATATTTATTTAATCCTTATAACAATCCTCTAACATAAAAACCATTTTATCTTTATTTTACACATGAGGAAAGAGGCAAGGACCAGCTAAGAAACTTGTGAGTAATGATAAAGCTGGGATATGAATATAAGCCATCCGGTGCATTGAGGCAGAGAAGGAGGCTTTAGGAAAAGAGACAAACAGAGAAGACAGTGAAGGAAAATCAGAAAGGAGGAGTTGAGTAAGATAAAGACTGAGAATAGAATAGATTGGTATGGTAGAAGTCACTGGTCGTCTTTACAAGAGCTCATAAGAGGAACGAACACCAGAATAGAAACTGATTAAAGAGAGATGGCAATGTGAGAATGTGGAGACACCAAGTAAGCAGTGCTGTTGACGTGTGTTCCAGAAGGTACGATTCACATAGACTGCAATGTGAGGAATGCTCCCTGGAGCTCTGCGGCCTGATTGTGTGGAGTATATTGGTTCAGATACAGGAAAGTTTATAGGTTTAGTTGTAGGAAGATGCAGAGTTCTTTTTCTAATTGCTTCCGTTCTCTTAGTAAAATAAAAAGCATGCACGTTGCATGAGATAAAATAGTGGAAAGGGAATGTTATTTGAAGAAAGAAGAGGATATGCGGAGTAGTCCTTCAGAGAGAAATGTAGTTGGATTGGTAGACAGAGTGGAAGACCCACTTGAGATATGTGTTAAGTGTCAGTACGCTTTGGGGTTTTTCCTCCAGAGTCACTTAAAACTCCTGAGTGCAGGTGCTGAGTTCAGAAAGATGGGACAGGTCAATGTTGAGAGTTGAGAGAGTTAGAGAGTTGAGAGTATTACCCAGAGGTCATCACACTGATTAACTATGGAAACCAGGAAGTGAGAGTATTACCCAGGGGTCATCACACTGATTGACTGTGGGAACCTAGAAGTGAGAACAAGAAGGGGTTTAAAAGAAGAGTGAAGAGACCATATTGAAAGTTCCATGTTAAATAGGTATCTGTGATTTCTCAGCTCTAAGTTACTGCCAGGACCCCAAATCTAAACCAACAGGAATGCGTTCATGGATAGAATAACCATGCTCCCAATTTGCTAGTGACAGTCCTATTTCATACACATTCTCTTGGATTAATATTTAGTAGCAGTCACTTTCACTCTCAAAATGGTCTCTCCTTGATAACAAGTTATGTGCTCACTCTACCAGAGAGGAAGTACAGCCCACATTGAGTGTATACAAAAATAAAACTAGTTGCACTATAATGGAAGAGAGAAGAACATCTAATATTTCTTAAATTCCTTCAATGAAACAGGACACTGTGCTAGGTGATTTTCATGTTTGATATATAATCTGACTTCACCTTAAAAACAGCAGCTCTGTAAGAGTAAAATTATTATCCTGATTTTACAAATGAAGAAATGTAAGCCTAGTCTAATACTTTGCCTAAGACACAAACTGGACAGTCAGTACATTTGCAATTTTAACCAGGTCTGGCTGGCTCCAATTTTAAAAAGCTGAGTTTATAAGTGGTATATAATTAGATAAACTAAAGAGAGACAAATGTATGTATAACTTATAAAACTTTGTATTTGAAAATACTTTTAGATATTTTTTCCTTTAAAACTATTGTTAAAGTTTGTTCTCAGAATATTTTTATATATATAAAGAAAGTAGTAAATAGAGAATACTTCCTCCTGGCATGCCTTGGATACTTTAAAATTGGACATGACCCTCCAGAAAACCATCATTTAACATCTATCAACCAACAACTATGGCAGCCCGGGTTTAGAAAACTTTGATAGAGACCAGTTAGTTCTTCTTTGCAAATTTATGACTCCACTGAGTGATTTCAAGAATGACAAAAAGACTCAATAGTATGCATTATGGTCAAGCAATGCAAAACTTTGTATAATATACATAAATTGAATTCTAAATAAAAGTTCAAAGAAAGAGAAAGAAGGAAAGAAGGAGAGGGATAGATAGAGAGGGAGAAAGGAGATGAAGGAAGGAAGGAAGGAAGGAAGGAAGGAAGGAAGGAAGGAAGGAAGGAAGGAAGGAAGGAAGGAAGAAAGGAAGGAAGGAAGGACTGAATCAAATCTGCTGTGAACCAAACTAACTTTTTCAAATTAAACAAGAATCTGATCCATGCATTATAATCTTTTAAGTCTGAGATTATTCACATGAGAATTCTTGTTGTAAGGAATTTGACTTGTACAATTTCTAGACAAAATCTGACTTCAACGAAAGTAGACATATCAGTTTCAGCAGTCATGATGCCAGTAGTAATCTTACAAGGGAAACCGCTAAGAATTAGCCTTGCTAAAGCAAGAGCCACAAGGATTCCTTCCCTGTGCCCGAGTAATCCCGCATATCACCTGTAGCTATTGAGACAAGAGCAGACACCTCACTGCCAACTGGTCCATTCAACAAGTCTGCCCCACAGGAATCATGGTGATTATCTAGCCCAATCAAAGTATCCTCCTCGGAAATTTTAGTGTGGCAGGAATTTTAGTGTGAAATATAGAAACAGCTGTAATTATTAGCAAGGGGGGTGGGTTAAAAAACACAAAAAGCAAACTTAAAGCAGAGGAGTACAAAGGGGCCAAATTATAAGTAAGCAGAAAATACAGCATAGAGTACAGATATGTAGGGTAGAGAAGATGGTAATTAGACAGCAGTAGTAAAATCAGAGGGAACACAACTGAGATGAAAGAACCACCAGTGAGGGCCCCATGAAATAAATGCCCTGTTCCCCAGAGCTTCCTTCAATCCCGAATGACCCTTCCTTCTAGGGCAGGCTCTGTAAATCGTGGCTCAAGTATGGCTCCCAGTTCTCTCATTTGGCTCAGATGTTTTGGTCTTATCTCCCTTACTGCCACACATATAATCTCATAAGTCTCCATTCACATGCAATAGCCTGATATTCTTTCAACTAAATATCCTAATTACACACTATTTTCGAAGGACTTCTACCTTTCCATCAACCATTAAGTAATCAACAATTGCATATGAATGATAATATTGTATTTTGAGGGAGTGGAGAGTGCAAGAATGAAGGAAAGGTTATAAAAAAAAAGGAGACTAATGGTGGGGAGAATGAATAATGCAGCTTCAGAGTTTGGGGTTGCAGGAGACTGGTGGGGTTTGTAGTAGATTATAGGATTGCATTGCTTAATGGAATTACAATATTCCCAGTAAGTGACCTTTTTTGTTTCATAGCTAATTAACCCCTAGATATTGGTACAAATTGTCCCAAGTAGAAAGAGGCAGTCTAGACCTCTTTGTTCCACATTAGACCTTGGGTTACAAATTAGAGTCCTGGCAGTGAATGGGGCATAAAGGATCTTTCTAATTTCTTTTTTTTTAAATAATTTATTGTCAAATTGGTTTCCATACAACACCCAGTGCTCATCCCAACAAGTGCCTTCCTCTGTCCCCGTCGCTAATTTCTTGTAGTCCTGCGAGTTTCCCTGCTATCCCAGTTTATGTAAATCACTGATTCTTTTCTCAATCTAGTTCATTTGGCCTGATGGGTAATATTCTTCATAGATTCTTTTCTTTTTAATTTATTTATTTAAATTAAAGTTAGTTAACATACAGTGTAGTATTGGTTTCAGGATTCATCTCTTACATAGAACACCCAGTGCTCATCCCAACAAGTGCTCTCCTTAATGCCTATCACCCATTTAGCCCATCCCTCACCCACCCCCTCCAGCGACCCTCAATTTGTTATCTATATTTAAGAGTCTCTTATAGTTCACAGATTCTTACAATAAGCTGATTGGCTGTCCTAGTTTTCCGTATGGTGAAATCAAGTATTTTATTAAAATGCGTTTCTATATACATCCATATGTAAACTATACCAAGGTCTTTCTTCTTTCTTTTCTTTAATCCTTTCTTCTTTTCTTCTTCCTTCTCCTGTTCTTTTTTCAATTGAGTGGAATGGTGTGTTGGAGGTAGAGAGGGAGGCAGTCAGTTAAATTAGCCTTATTCATCAGTCTTAATAATAATTCCCTGTTCACTTGGCAGAGAGTGGCTATCGACCATGCCATATTCTTTACAGACAGGTGTTGAGGCACATATAGCACAATCAAAACCAAATGAATAGAATCAGAAAGGAAGTAAGATAGTGAAACGCTGCTAAGCATTCCTGAGTCCAGACAGGAAACCACCACCAAGGTGAAGGCTTAGGATGTCTTTCTCCTCCTGGGTGAGTGGGTGACTCACCACAGCATGTTCTTATTTTGGACATCGAGTCTCTGGAATGGTGGCCCTTCACTTTCTTTAGTGTTGGGGGCCACCTAGGATTCCAGCCCTCTGGCAGGCACTCTAGCCCACATTTGTTAACTTTAAATTAAATCAGATAGAGATGCTTGGAAATTTGGACACGGTTATTTACAGATCACTTCTATTGTCTGTCAAACTCTAAAAATGATATAGTCCCTTTAGTTAGGTAAAGCAAGGCAAATGATGAAGACAAAAATCTTTAAGGGAGTCCTTATTCCTCCTGATAATCAGCCCATCTATTGCATTGACATTGGACATTTATCCCAATAAGAAGGTATTGCTTGAACTCCTCCAAGCCAAGTCAATTACCATTGTATTGTCAAGGTTCACACCATTCCCAAATCTTCCATATCTCCAGTCACCCTTTGTGCACCACAAAGTATGAGCACAGGAAATACTCTTAGGCATCTTGTCTTTTACCTACTGGTGTCAAATATCTGATAATATTCATTCCTAAAGCTTAATTCTGAAAATCACCATCTTTGAGCATTCTGCACTCACAATACAGGGCAATGGTGTATTTTCATGTATTTACTAACCTCTAATCTATGCTCAGCTTCATTTGGCCTAGTTTCTTCTCTGCTTTTACAACTGGCTATGCATAGGGACTCTGAAAAATAGCCATAAGTATCTCTTTGATATATATGCTCAAGTTATTTATCTGTTATAAGTCATTCTCTCTGGAATTTTCCTCTACAGTCTGGTGTAAAGTGACTTTATTTGAAGTCTCTTAGCTTCAACACAGCTCACATCCCACTTAGAAAGGCAAAAAGTACAGTACTCCTGGCTTATATCATCTCTTTCAATCCCTCCTTCCATTCCCTGGGGAGTTTGAAGTCACTAAATCCAAGCTGCAACAGAAAAAGGAGAAAGTACCTCCCCATATGTTTGTATTTTCACACCCACATTCTGTTTCGTCCCTGAATGTTTTAAATTTCAGTGATTTTAATGTGAGTTGAAATGAATAAGATCCTAATGACTCTATCATCTCCATTTATATTTGACAAGTATATAATCCAATCTACATAAATACACATGCATTCTTAAAAAGAGACTGCTGATACATCATGCTAAAGAGAATATCTCAAAATAATGTACCTAAATCTGCAACTACCTATGACGTTTTATACTTAGGTGAAGTGACCTGAAATCATCAAGAACTCTACATACGAAGTTCAGAGAATTTCTGAAATTTTGAAGTAGAGGAAATTATAACAGCAGGGGACAGTTCTGACTATTCTACATTGTTTATATTTTTTATTTTATTTTAAAAATAGTTTTAGAAAGAGAGCACGAGTGAAGGAAAGGGGGAGAGAGAGAGAGAGAGAGAGAGAGAGAGAGAGAGAGAAAATCTTCAATAAGCTCCACGTTCGGCATGGAGCCCAACGTGGAGCTCAGTCCCACAACTCTGGGATCATAACCTGAGCCAAAATCAAGAGTTTGTTGCTCAACCAAATGAGCCACCCAGGCTCCCAAGCATTAATGTTTTTAAAACCTGCATCTATCCACCTAAAGCATACTTTCTTACTTTTTAAAATCAGGCATTAGTGCTTAACAGATGTTCACCAATTACTAAGATGTGTTTTAAAATTTGAATATTCAGAGTGCTCATTCATGGCTGAATTTCATTACCAGCAATAAGTCAGGTCTTGTAGCTGCACGAATACAAAAAGCAAATAATTCAATCTTATATTCAGATTGTGGAGAAGTATAATTCAGTCCTGATATTTTAATTAAAACAACTTCTCAAATGTAAAGTATGATTCTTATATTTTTAAACAACCAGAATGTAAAAGTCACTGAGTGGCCGAAAACTGATGGAAGATTTCAATTCTGTGTCAAATTCAAGTTTATGTCCAGTCCTTTGAAAGACGGGAATTATTAGTTCTGATGAAGAGTACACACGAAGCCAAAATGATGCCAATATCCCTGTTTGATTTATGTAATTTTATTAAACCAGATTGTCAAAAATCATTTTACTGCCTTATTTGATGGCTATCTATCATGTTTCAAAGTGGTTCTAATTCCAGGTTGGACATTTCACTACCACAATAGCCAAAATATATATCAAGGTCTATTATGTTAAAGGTATCTTTCATTCCAATATTATTGACTCTTTGCTTATATTCAGGTCTTCAATACTGCAAGAGAGTTTTCTTACTGAAAGTGTCAAAGCCAATAAAGAGCTGTCAGAGTTCTCTTCTTAAAGTGAGCTATCAATCTTCTCATAAGCTGGTTATTTCAGGGTGAAAAAAAGAAAGTTTGAAAATGACAATAGAAAACGGTGTTCCTTTTGCCTCTAATAGTTATACTTTAAGTTGATGTGTATAAAGAACATAGTATTACATATGTCTTGAACAAAGAGAAATTCTTGCTCCAAAACTCAATGCTAGTTAGTGGTGAGTATCTAAGGTACTCTCTTGCCAACAGCCATTTCTTACTTTTCTGAGGATGTGTTGCTGCCCCCACAACCACTCCATCCCAATGGCTTCCTTGGGAGATGACATTCTTACCTGATCTCATCACAGGGCTCCAGTCAATTGGCTCAGATATGGATATTTCATTCAAGCTGGGCCAAGTGAGGCCCTTCTGGGGAATTGTTTTGGACTGATACTGAAAAAGTAGGTCTGTCTTCAGTGTTGGTGAAAAATATAATATTGAAAACTCATGAGCTATTGGTGGCTCATATTAAACTCTCTGTGGAGCAAAAAAAAACCATAATGGTGACATTCAGAGCATCCAAGATGAGAGAGGCTATGCTACTGGTAGCATATCCTGGTCACAGATGCTTGGGAGAACTAGCTGCTTCTCTGAAGCTTGGTTGTTCAGTTCTTGCAAGCATTCTGGGAGGTGATTTTGAATTTGATTATGGTCATTTTTAGCCCAAAGGGCCTGGTCCCATAAGCACCAAAATTTTTATATGGCTGAATCCATCTAAGGTAGGAGTGAGAATCATTTTGAAAGTCAGTGCTTTGGAATCTAACAGTTCAATATATACACCTTTATTAATATGTATACTTCTTGAAGGTGGTAAAGCTTGGTTAAACTACTATTATCTCTTGGATTCAGACCAAGGAATCACTGAAACCTAGAGCGGTTGGTAGGAAAATGCAATAATCCCTATCATAGGATGTCAGCTATTTCTTTTAGCATTCATAAAAATGAGGCACAGAGAGACAAGTCAACTTATCTGAAAGTTGACAGGGAACAAAAGGACAAGTGAGGTAGCTTTTTCAAAGAAAGACTGCTCTCCATGGACTCAGTAATCTGAGGCCTCTGAATTTAAGATAAGAATACAATTTGATGATTTGCCACAAACTCTATCTTTCCCTAATGTAGTGAGCTGAATGTGAGCTAGTGGTTCCTAGCAATTGGAACAGGCATATTCCAGAGGATCCAGAGTTATTAGCAATACCTGACTCCTTGAACAAGAAAAAGATGATAAAACTTCCCATTAGAAAATTCATTTGTGTTCTAGTTAAGCAGGACAAATTAACCCTAGGCTCCTCTTTTTCCTTAAACCCCACTAAAGTGATAGCTAAAGGGGATAAAATGATACAACCGAAAAGTCAAGAGAGAAGGAAGACAGAGCAACTGCAGAAAAAAAAGGTTTTAATAAAATTTTTGAGGACGGAAAGTGGATGGAGTAGCAATAACTAATCTCAGTAAGTAACTGAGAACTAACAGAGAATCTGTGCCCCAGTAGAGAGAGAGGATACCAACAGGAAATGAGTTAACACACCCCAGAGCACCCATTAAAGGTTCACAGATGGGCAAGATACCAGATAACTGTTAGATGTGAAACTGAACACAGGTGGGTTTATTGATAGTCTAAACAGAGAGTATTTGGACTTCCCAGCTATCTTTCCTAATCAAGCACAACATGTAACTACCCCTCTAGTAATTTCCCAAAATAAATCGAAAGATTTATTAAGGAAACCTAAGCGATGAGGGTCTAGACTGAAGGATGCATGAGTATGGCAAGGTGTTAAGATTGAAAAGGGGATTAATAAGAGTGTACACATGGAACTGTTGGGTTCAAAGACCTTCTATGGTGACCAGAATTCTTCTCTGGATAAAGATAGCCACATAGTAAATCTTGGCACCCTCCAACAAAAAGACAGTTTTAATACCTGGGAAGCTTACTGTGAACTCCGTGGGTCAAGTGGCCTAATGCCCAACATACACAACTTGCAATCATCTTTTTAGTGATTCGCTCTTGATTATGAACAAAGAGTCAAGGATCATGGGACATTTGAGGAAATCTTCAAGTATATAAGATGAACACCAAATTAACAAAGAGAACTCAAAGAAAGTAAAGACAAGGAAATGAGGGGGAAAACTTTAATCATATAATTAAAAACTTCAAACAGGTAATGAGCATGGCCAATGCTTATGGGTCAAGCTTTGTTCTAAGCACTTTAAGTGTATTGAATCGGTGAATAAATACAATCATCCTTTGATGAAGATTTGTCCCGTTTTACAGATGAGAAAATTTGGTAATTAGTCTAAGTTTACACAACCAGTAAATGGCAGGGCTGAGATTTGAGTGTAAATGGTCTTGCTTCAGGTCCATCTCTTACCCATATACTACAACACAATAAAAATTGTTTCCATGTCAACAGAGTCAGTTGTATCCATCTGAGAAAAAAAGAAACTCTTCAGAATGAAATATGATAATCATAAAAAGAACACAATAAAATATTTAATAATCTTAAGAAATCTTCCTAAAAGTTGAATAAAATAAATTAAGGTAACAAAGTCAGGGGCACCTGGGTGGCTCAGTTGGTGATGTGTCTGACTCTTGATTTCAGCGCAGGTCACGATCTCATGGTTTAATTCTTGATTCAGTTCATGAAATCGAGTCCCGCATCAGGCTCTGTGCTTACAGTATAGAGCTTGCTTGGGATTCTCTCTCCCCCCCTCCTTCTCTCTCTGCCCCTCCCCCGATCTCTCTCAAAGTCAACCAATCAATAAAAGGTAATAAAATCAGTGATTAAGTACATGTGATCCAGTAAATTACTAATAGGAGTTCATAAAAAAGGAGAATGGAAAGAATGGAAGCAAGGAAATTACCAAAATGATGACAATGATGATGATGATGATGATGATGATAACAATAATATCAGAAAGATTCCTGAAACTGATGGAGATAAATTCCCATATGGAAAAATGTTCACTTGAGTGACAACCGTGCATAACTTAGAAAACACCAAGACCCATCTCCATGAAATTTCAGGATACCACAACTAATGAGAAGATCCTAAAGCCTGGAGAGGCAAAAAGAAGCCCATATGCAAAAGAATGGGAATCCAAATAGCATCAGGCTTTTAAAGAGCAACAGTGGATACTAAATGAGAATAATTCCAAGTGAAAGTTATTTTCAACCTAGAATTCTATATAAGATCAAATTATCAATCATGAGCCAGGGTAGGATAAAAACATTTCAGCTATCAGAGAACTCAAAAAACATACCTCCCATTCATTTTAGGGAAGCTACCAGTATACGTGTCCTAACAAAACAAGGAAGTCCACTGAGAAAAGAGGAACGTCATAGAATTAGGACATCCAACCAACACTCAACACAGAGAGATGGTAAAGAAAGGTTTCAAAATGAGAAACTGTATGTCAGCTGCAGAAACCATTTTGTTCAGATCAGAGCTGAGGGAGTGTGTCAGGAACAAATGAATGAATAAAGGAATTCATAGATTTTCAAGTGTTTTGAGCATATTACTAAAACAATATAGTAAAATGTTCTAGGATTTGCTAAAGAATTCATGTTCAGTACAGAGTTTAGAAAACAGAAAATTATTATTAAAATGTATAGAAGAAATATAATTAACTACTGGGCTCATTAGTGAACATATTTATATATTGATAAAAATGTAATGGTGAAAATTAAGTTAACCAAAGTTTGAGTTACAACCCTATTGGTTGGAAGGAGAAAGAGAATCCCTTGTCAAAGAACTAATGATTCAACTACCAAAACATCATGTTATAAATAAAGTCTAAATTTAAGAGTGAGAAACATAAATAATTCTCGTAAAGATATAAACGTAAATTCCAGAAGAAACAGCTAAGAGTTGAAAGTAGCTCTAGAAGGGAGACTAAGGCTGGGGAGAGAAGGGGAAGGAAAAGTTTAATATAAGCTTTTCGGTAATTCTTCGATTTAAAAACTATGTGATGATATTACTTTGAGAAGGGCTAAAAATTTAATTTTGTGAGTTGCATTCAACTGGAGCCCTGAGTGGCAACATTCTAGGGGCACCCCAGATCCCCACCATAGCCCCTGGTCTCTCGTCTGTGTTCTATGAATGGCAGAAGCCACAAGTTCAGTATGAAGAAATGGAAACTCCAAATTCAGAATACAGACTCAAAGTGCTTAGCTGGACGTAATTTCTAGCATTTTAATTATGCAACCCCCCAAAAATTAAGTTAACAAGAGATTCATTAGAATATGAAGGTGTACTGCCAAAGCAGGAAATCGATAACGAGAAAATCTGTTTATTCAACTCCAGCAACATCCAGCATTAAGGAGCCTGACCAGTGGGAAGGGGCTGTCAAGGCAACACAGTCTGACAGAATTGCCTCTCATGTCCTTCACAGTGACACTGAGGATACTAGAAAAAGAACGTATGTTGGTAAGTGGACCCTAGAGAGGCCAAGAGACTGACCAAGGACTCAAGCGATGCCCATGAGATTCTCAGATTCCGTTACGTATCCCATGGTCTTCAGATTATTTTCCATTCACAGAATTTTGGAAAACTATGGATCTCTCACATATTGGCATTTAATATCTTCCATTACAAATGTAAATTGTTGCAGTTAATGTAATCCTTGGCATATTGTAAATGTTGACATTTTAAAATAAAAAGACATCATCTAATATTTTTCATCATAAATTTAAATGGTTAAAAATAATGTAATTCTTGGCATATTGCAAGTGTTGATATTTTGATATTTTAAAATAAAATTATTATATCACTCTTTGAAATTAATCCAATGGACTGTAAAAACCACGAGATTTATCATCCATTTAAAAATAATACAAGAATATGTTCCTCTTAAACAGCTGGGAATATTATATTCCTTTTTTCCTTGAACTGATATTTATAATCTACTTTCTCACATAACTTTTTATAACTGCAATATATTTTATGCTTTAATATTTTTTCTTAATCACACATTGTATTTTTCTGCGATAAAATTTTGTGTATAGATGAAAATATTTTTAAATTTACTATAATTATAAGAGTCGAAGCGTTAAAATAAAATGAAATGAAATTCTTATTAGAACACAATTGATTAAAATAGTCTAATTGCACTATAACTCCAGTGAATAATTATTAAATGTAAAAACAACTTCAATACATCCGTATACTTATTGCTAGAACGAAATGGATGATTTCCTACATCAGCCAGGACTGAGAACCCGTTGTCTGTAGGAGAATCTAAGGAGCCAACGTCCAGCTATTAACTAACGTCTTGCTCAGCTACGTCTGTGTTCTCGAACTTTTATTGTTAAGATGCAGATTCTGACTTGAGTAAGCAAGTCTGGGCCCTAAGCTTCCGTGGGCCCAACAAGCACTCAGGCAATGCTGATATCACAAGTCCAGGGGCTACTTTGAGTAGCAAAAAGCTGGAGCTGTGATTCTTTTCTTCTTTTTTTTTTTTTTTAAGTTTTATTTTATTTTTGAGAGAGAGAGAGAGAGAGGAAGAGCAGGGGAGGGGCAGAGAGAAAGGGGAACAGAGGATCCGAGGGGGGCTCTGCACTGACAACAGTTGAGCCCAATGTAGGGCCTGAATCATCAACCACGAGGTCATGACCTGAGCAGAAGTTGGACACTCAACCAATTGAGCCACCCAGGCACCCCTGGAGCGGTGGTTCTTAACCTCGGCTGCACTTTGGAATCACTTGGGCAAATATAACAGCATCCTACCCGCTCCCAGCTATTCTGAGGTAATAGGTCTGCACTGTGGCCTGGGTGTTGGAATTGTCTAAAATTCCTCAGGTAAGGCTAATGTGGGGCAAACTGTGAAAACTACTAAGACTGAAGACGAGAGAAACTATCCTAATCCCCCTTTACCACCAACATTGTTTAATCACATTGAGCACAAAACATCAAGACTTGTGAAAATAGGAGGCCTAATTGTGGGAGAAAGTGGACAAGAAAGAAAGTGGCATTGGCCCTTCATTCCCTCTTCTTGCTCATCCCCAGTGGAGGGCAGATCGTCCTGTGGTCTGGGAATTCTCGCCTTTGGGATAAAGAAGCTAGGGCTAAATGTGGTATTCATACTTCCTCCCAGGCTTCCTTTGACTGAGCCCATGCCCAGGAAGGCCTGCTACTCTAAGGAGAAACAGTATAAATCTCAGGGTATCATCTGAACAAGTTGTCTGTTGTAGGTTGTCTTCATGAGTGTGTAACCTGTGCGGGCATTCAGAATGCCATGCTGAGAAGGGTCCTGTATTTGGTTTAACAGTCTGCTGTCACCATCTTTAAATTCTTAATAATACTGTTTTTGAACTTCTGTTTTGCAAGTGATGCCTGATAGGACAATGGAGCATGAGCAGAGAAAACACACGCAGTCTGCACATCGACCATTTCTCCCAGCCGTGTTCACATACAGCATTCTCACTGGCCCATGAGTGAAAAATTCCAGTGGACCCACAATGGTGGGAGTCCAGCGAGACTCAGAAAGTACAAGAGAAGCATGTAATATCTGTGACTGAGTTAAGTGGAGGCACAGACAGTCCCAAAAGGCTACACCGTGCATTCTATCAGACAAAAGGCAATGGTGGTCTGAGAAACATTCGAGACTAATCATATTTCTTATTATTTGCATTACTCCCTCTATTAACTAACCACTTAACGCTAAAAATGATGACATAAAAGGGAAGGGGAAAGAATGAGGAAACTATATTTTGCATATATCAAGAAGTGAAATAAAAACAGTCCTATCAGTTTTATGCAGCTTTTCTGGCCTTCTGGTAAGAAGGAAATACGTGTGCAAAATACAAATTATGTAATTTCAGTGACTCTGCATACAAGTTGAGAGCTGTTATGTTTATGTTTAGACTCTAAAGATGAATAAAATTCACACTAATAATTTAAAATTGTAATTTTTTTTTACTTTCAAAAACATTAAATAGCAAACTAGAAACCCCATGATAATTTGGGAGAGACTGTGGCATATAGAGAAAAGATTTACATTTTAGTGTGTTTAATGACACTTTCTTCCTGCTTTTTGAACAAGGAATGCACTTTTTTAATTTTGCATGGGGCCATATAAATTACATAGACAGCTGTGGTCATAGGTTAAGGGCAGCTTTGGTCCTTGTGACCATGACTGAGACTCCCTCCTATGCAAACCAGCCACGCCTGCCTCTCCTCAATATTTCACAAGCTAGGGTCCTTAGAGCTGGCATGGGGGTTACTTCTCCTTGGCATATTTACTCTTCCAAGAAGTAATGGTTTAATTATCAAAAGCCCAGTTGCTTTATCTTAGAAAAACACAGATTAAGTTCTACTCTAGTGCTAGAATTAAAAACATTTCAGTGGCTCAGTTATGCTGATCGATACAAAATTATCTTTACGTACTCAAAACAGAAAGTCCTAAATCGAAATGTACTCAATATTCAAACCCAAACATTCATTTTAACTCTTATTTTTCTTTTTCTTAAAATAAAGATTATTTTGAAATTTCTCCATGCTGCTGTTAATAGGGAAGTAGATAGAGCATTAGCAGAAATAGCAAAGGTTATTTTTGCTACTGAGTAAGAATTTTTCAAAAACATGAGTTCGTGCACATGTCTTCCATTTAACACTTATGGCTGTCACTATTCCCTTTCCCCATTTTTGTATGAAAACAAAAAAAGTACACAATCTGACCAATCTGGATTTTCTGGGTTTTTTTCCAATAAAATAGATATAAATTATTTTCTTCAAATTGCTTTACATGTTTTTCTGCATTTTCCTATAAAGTGTTATAGCAAATAATCAACATATATTAATTTATGCTTACATGTTGAAGGTTTTTTGATGTAATAACTCTAATATGCTCGATATATTAGCAATGGATTTGAAAATTCTAATGCCATCATCACCCAAGGTTCAGTTTTTTTGATAGGATTTGATAATATGAAAGCATATTAAAAAGAAATATTCATGGTAGGTAACCAGTCTATTAACATTAACTACTTAAATTTACAGAATAATTTGAGATACAATCCATTCTACACAACAACAACACCATTATTCAGATTAAACAGCATTGAATTTTTTCTGAATTGTACTACTAGATTTGGTTCATTGGATCTCCATAGGGAAAATAAGATGTTTGTTTCCCAAGCCATTAAAACAAATCAGTTTGAGGTAGATTTCAGATCTAACTGTAAGAGTTAAAACAATAAAACTTAGAAGAAAATACAGGGGAAGGTCTTCATGACCTTGGTTTAGGTAAAAATTTCCAAATAGGGTTAATAATAAAGAAAAGATTATAAATTAAACTACACCAAAACTGAGACTTGTGTTCATCAAAAGACAGTAGTAAGAAAGTAAAAAGGCAGCCCATAGAATGAAAGTTATTTGTAATACATCTCCCCAATATATCGAATATATAAAAACTATAAATCAATAAGAAAAGACAACTCAAATCAAAAATGGAGGAAATGACTTAAACACTTAAACTGTAGATCTTGATTAGGCATCATGATTAAACAAATTAAAAGCAAATGTAATATCACAATGTACCCTCGGAGAAAATATCTAAAGTTGGCAAGGATGTAGGGCAACCAAAACTCTCAGACACCGATGGTAGGAGTACAAGTTGATACCAACATCTTAGGAAATTATCCGGTAGCATCAAATGTAGAAAATATGCCTATTTTAAGATCCTAGATACACAGAAGAGGCATACACATATATTCACCCAAAAAATGCAAAAAGAACATCCTAGCAGCACTTTTCCTAACAACCAAAAACTGGGGATTACCCAAGTGCCCATCAAAAATGGAATGAAAAATAAATCATGGTGTATTCATATAATGGAACACTATTTAGTTATACTCTTTATTAATAATATTCAGAAAAAGCACAACTACATGCAACAATATAGAAAAATCTCAAACAATTTCAAGTGAGGGAAGCCAGGTACAAAAGAGCAAATACTGATTTCATTTATATCAAGTTCTTGATCGTTTTCTATCTGGGTGTTAGTTTACAGGAATGAGTTCATTTTGAAAAAACTCATTAAACTTTACATTTATTATACACTTCTTTGTATGTGTATGAGGCTCAATTTAAACATTAAAGAGACTGTCATGTGTAGAAAGTCTATATTGTTAGCAGAATATTATAACACTGTTGAATTGTATGACATTTCTAACAAAAAAGTTGTGTGTGTGTGTGTGTGTGTGTGTGTGTGTGTGTGTGTACAACAGTGTATGTTTGAGTAGGGAATTGCCTTTCTATAGGTCTCAGCATTACCAAAAAGAGAACCATTATGTTCAATTATGCTAATTTGGCTGAATCATATATTTAAATTATTTTAACCACTTTCCTAGTATCTGGTACTCTGGCATGCAGAGTTGGAAGATTAATTGCATTAAAAGTATAAACTTTTTTTTTTTACTTTGTGTCACCTGTTCTTGACCTAAAGTTGAGTTAAATTGCAAATAAGAATTGGAAAGCCATTTTAGGATGTGAGTTTAGAAAAATCAAATACATTTTTTAAAGTTGATAAATTTTTTAAATGTAAAAAACTTAACCTTAACCTTTGTTTTTTTCACATCCAGGAGTCTTAGCTATGAGTTGGCTATTTCCTGTCCACATGAGCAAGGCAATTAAGCCACTGTTCATTTTCTGCTAAGATATTTAAACCATTAATCACCTCCCTTCTACAAGCTTTCCTAAACCTTCCCCTAAAGTGAGTAAAAATAAGTTGTGAACCTGATAATCACTAAGTTTCTGGAGCTTTCTGAAAGGCAAGAGAATCCTCAGAACCCCTAGCTTCCACTCCATATTCTCATGTGGGCGCTGCAGGAATTGAGTGGTTGACGCTGGCTGAGTGGTAGCAATGTGGGCTGTGGAGGGCCCTTGGCATTGGGCAGTGCAGGGGAACAACTGGCGAAGGTGGGGGGAGATGTAGGGGGCGAGAAATTCGACTCTTAGAAAAGGAGAGGTCCCTGAGGAAACAAGATTTAATGGTAGACCCAAGACCAGAGCTTAGTTGCAGCTTCTAATGTCTGAGCTGTCTTGGTCTAGTTTTCAAACTATATGAGCTATACCATTTCCTTCCTGGCATATAGTAATAATAATACCCACTATAAACCAAGTTGACAAACCGTCTGAACTTTCATAGATGTCCATAATTAGTGCCTTTTTTATGCCTTTATTAGTGCCTTTATAATTATTTATCCATTAAACTGCGAGCTCTTTAAGGTGGCAATCATGCATTGATCAATTTTGGCCTCAACGACCAGCCAAATCCTTGGCAATGGAAGTGCTCAATACATCATCGTTAAACAAATAAGTTAAGGAATTAAATAATTATTTGGAAATATACATTAATGGCTGAAAAATATTCCAGTGTGTATATAACATGATTTGTTTTGAAATACTAGATGAACCTGTCCTGTTTTTCTGGAATTCTATGCCAGAGCACACGGATGAAAACCACGGTATCCATCTTCTAGGTTCAGAGAATCATCTGTCCAGAGGCCATTGGCCATCCTGTGGAGCTTTCTGAGAAAGATGATTCAGGAGAACTACTTGGCACAAGCTTTGTTTTTTGATTGAAATAAATATACCCTCCCAACCCATCCATCCTCCAACACTACTCAAAAAGCTTAGATCAAACTAATGGCAAACATATGCACATGCACACACACAAACATACACACTTCAGGGCATTCCATATTCATTCATTGCTCTTTAACCTAACTACAGATTCCAAAGACAATAAAAAATATACTGGTACTCACTGTCCATTACCAATCTCACGTTTTCAAAGGAAAAATGATAGCCATCAAAATCCAGAGGATATCAAATTGGGTGTCTCAGTCATTAGGACCAATGAGCTCCTCATTGAGCTCATTAGGACACTGGGCTCCTCTAATCACAGTTCAAACCCAGACACTTTCAGGGAATCAGTGCATTCTTCCGCACTGGGGTATAAATCCCTGGAAAATAGATCACAGAGCCAGTCACGTTCTGACTGGAAACTGAATTTCCAAAGGCAGCTTCAAAGGATCGATGTATTTATTGACTACCAAGTGGTAGGTGCTGGGAACACAGCTCTGAACTTAAGGAAATCTCTTCCTTCCTGGAGCTTACAAGCTCAAGGAAGAGGCACTCAACCAGTGGAAAGTAATAAATATTACTTCAGCAAATTTTCAGTGCCATAAAGAAAAACAAAGCAGGGAAGCGGGGGGATGAGGGAGGGAGGTTCGTTGTTGGCAGGGTGTCACGGAAGACGCCTGAGGAAGGGCGTGAGAAGACGCCTGAGGAAGGGCATGAGGGTAGTATGAAGGATGAGAGAGATAGAAGTGTGGAGAGGGGGAGCCCCAGCACACAGAAGGGCAGGGAGGGCAGCCCCGAATGAGGATACAGTGAGTTTGAGGACTCCCACCCTGGCTCCGGCCCGTTCCCTTGCAGAAGCTGCATGTCAGAGTCCTTTCAGAGTTTCATAACAATAGTGAGATATATTTCAGTCACCTTTGGGGCACCTCCCAGCACCCTCACATGCACACATACTCCACAATTGAAAATGACCATTGCCATAGGGCACCTGGGTGGCTCAGTCTGTTAGGTGTCTGACTTGGGCTCAGGTTGTGATCTCATGGCTCATGAGGTGGAGCCCCATGTCAGGCTCCATGCTGACAGCTCAGAATCTACAGCTTGCTTTGGATCCTGTGTCTCCCACTCTCTCTGCCCCTCTCCCCAGCTCATACTCTCTCTCTCTCTCTCTCTCTTAAAAGAAAGAAGAAAGGAAGGAAGGAAGGAAGGAAGGAAGGAAGGAAGGAAGGAAGGAAGGAAGGAAGGAAGGAAGGAAGGAAGGAAGGAAAGAAGGAAGGAAGGAAGGAAGGAAAAAGAAAGAAAGAAAGAAAGACGTTAAGAAAATGACCATTGCCTAATTTTTCTCAGTGAACTCAGTTACACATAGTTGTAAGCATCCACATTACTTGCCTAAACTCAGATGGGCTTCTCTGGGTGATAATCCCTAGGCTACTTGTTCGGGTCACTGGGGTTTCTTATTTAAGATGCTAAGTCTCATCTCCTCCAGCTCCCCATAGAATTACTGGTGAGAACCCCTGGAGTGTGTGAGCGTTGCCATGTAACATTTGTGCACTCTAAGTCTAAGAATCACGAGGCTATACCTGCATACCTGCGTTCTTAATTTAGCAGTCTAGGGTTGGTAAAGTGGCAGCTTGCCAGTGACCATATACAATTTCTCAATAATATTCAAATTTACTTCCCCCACCCAAAAAAATCCTATTTACATAAAAAGCAATAAATCAGTATGGAAATGTCCAAAAAAAAAAAAAAAGCATGATTGAATTAGTAATTCTGATTATAAATATTTTAAAATCCCATTTGGGACTTTGTCAATCTTTTTAGTCAGTCTTCAGTGTGTGTTTCTCCCTCTTAACCTAGAAGAGAATTTGAGCCAACTTTTTTTTTTTAGTTTATTTATTTTGAGAGAGAGAGGGAGAGAGTGTATGAGCAGCAGAGGGACAGAGAGAGAGGAAGAGAGAGAATCCCAAGCAGGCTCCTGGCTGTCAGCACAGAGCCTGACACAGGGTTCGAACTCACAAACCATGAGATCATGACCTGAGCCAAAACCAATCAACCGGGCCATCCAGACACCCCTTGAGCCAACTTTTAATATGGACAAACAAGGTCTCCACTTCTTTCTATGTTTCTGGGACTGCTAAGGAGCTTCTAAGAAGCTTTGATTTAAAAGAAGCTCAGGCTAAGGCGCCCAGGTGACTCAGTCGGTTCAGCGTCTGACTGGCTCAGGTCATGATCTCACGGTCTGTGAGTTCAAGCCCCGTGTCGGGCTCTGTGCTGACAGCTCAGAGCCTGTAGTCTGTTTCAGATTCTGTGTCTCTCTGCCCCTGCCCCATCTCACACTCTGTCCCTGTCTCTCTCTCTCTCTCTCAAAAATAAACATTAAAAAAAATTTTTTTTAATTAAAAAAAAAGAAGCTCAGAGTATCTCGATTCCTGGCACACCATCCCTTCAGCACCTGACCTTGCCTGTGCATATCCAGCAAAACCGTAGAAAATCACTCTCAGACTAAAGTTCCTTTAAAACTTATTACCTCTGATTTACATAAAGAACTTGGTAGTTTAGAAATAGTGTCTAATTATAATGTTTCATCTTAGAGCATAGAAGTCTGTTTACTCTTGCCTTTTTCTTTAAGAGCACACCAAATAATTACAAAATGTACAAAGCTAAAATTTTTCCTATGAAACCAAATTTGCATAGACCTTGGTTTAGAGGCTTGTAGTAAGTAACCATGTGTTTCACGATTTCAAAAATAACATTATTACTTGCAGGTCTGTCAGAAATTTTACACAAGCACAAAGAAGAAAGGCCCCTCCGAATGTCAAATCATAATTGAATCTAAACGAAGCAATTCATTTTTTAAATGTTTTTATCTTATTTTTGAGAGAGAGAGCATGCGAGCAGCGGAGGGGCAGAGAGAGGGGGGAACAAAGGATCCGAAGCGGGCTCCATACTGACAGTGGAGACCCCGATGCGGGCTCGAACTCACGAACTGCAAGATCCCAACCTGAGCTGGAGTTGCTTGCTCAACCGACTGAGCCACTCGGGTACCCCCTAAATGAAGCAATTCGATTATGTACATTGGTATTATTTCTAAGAATTTATATTATTTTGGTGTCTTTGGATCCCTTTTTTTTTTTCTCGAATAATTTTAACTAATGTACAGATACCACTTCTTCTATCTGAAAAAGATGAAGTTTGGCACATGCGCATTTTCAAAAGAAAAATCAAAAAAAATTTTAAAGAAAGGAACCAATTTCTGATAGTGCTCTTTTTGTGCATATTATTTAGCCACACTGTCACTCTTATCTATTGGTCACGCCTCCCATTTCATTGTATGGAAATATTCTTTCACTCCACAGTGCTCCAAAAGTTAATTGAGATTGGATCAATAGTGACAGAATCATAGTATTAAAGACTGTCCTGCTTGCTTTTCAAAACCTGAGCAATTCTCTATGCATCAAGTGATTTTAGTCTAATGAAAATTAGGAGAATTTTTCTAACTTCACGATCAGTTTTTCATTGTTATATTTCTTTCTTTTTAATGTTTGTTTATTTTGAGAGAGAGGGAGAGACAGAGAGAGAGAGAGAGAGAACAAGTGGGTAAGGGGCAGAGACAGAGGGAGAGAAAGAATCCCAGGTAAGCTCCCTGCTGTCAGACAGCACAGAGCCCGACATTGGGTCAAACCCAGGAAACCTAAAATCTTGACCTGAGCAGAAACCAAGAATTGGATGTTCAAGCGACTGAGTCACCCAGGCGCCCTCATTGTTATATTTCAATACCATTATTTCAGACACTTCAACTCCCTTTTCTGTGAGGAGTGTCTCCTGAACTTCCTCCACTTCCGTATCATTTTACAAAGGTCAGTAGAGATAAGCAAAAAGCAAGGGCTGCTACACACACACACACACACACACACACACACACACACACACACACATCCCTTTACCAGCCATTTCCCTTTTCCAGTCCTATGGTTAACCTTTCAGATTCTTTGGGTTACCACAAAAGAGCAAATGCTAACCTACAGATTAAAGGGAGCCAAAAGTGAGCCTTAACTGACCCAATCCCAGCGGTCTGCTTTGAACAGTCTATGCCAGTGCTTAAAACGTCCACTAGAGGGTGCACTATTTCTAATTTTTTGAGGGTGACTCAACAAATTAATTAAAGGCAACCTATTCCAACCTTCCTAATCCACCCAAATATTCCACCTAAATAAAGCATTCAATTTCAGGGATCTCAAATACAAAACAAAACAGAAGAGCCATATGTAACCGGTCGAGCGGCCATCTTGTTGAAGTAACAAGAACTACCTGCCTTAGTCTAATGGCAGGATAATTTCTTAATCCAACAATTCTGAAACTCTGGATGAATGCAATGGGCACTGTATGCACTATGAACTGTCTGTGCTACCTACCTACCCACACACTCACATACACGGTCTGCACACCCAGCAAGGTTCTTGAGGAAAAGATTAAGGAGTAGAGATGAATCTCAGATCAGTAACCAGACCCGATAGATAGAAGGGCAATAGCCCTGTTTGACCACTGAGCTCAGCACTTTTAATAGTAACCCTTGTCTCTCTGCTGCTATGTGTCAGAGCGAGGCAGTTTTTTCAGTTGTTTCATGAGTTTGTTAACTCAAAAGCAGGCTTACTTGTCAATGACGAGTCAATGGGGTATGCTCTTAACTGTGTGTCCCGTGATTTAGACAGACGACATGGTCACCAGGAGTCAGGCATTAACATCAGGAGATCAGAGCACCTCGTGCACCATAGGACATTCCGTAAGGAGAGTTGGGGAATGGCAAACTTCTCATCTGGACTGCTGAGATTATTGATAATTTTAAGAAAATACACATGGGCCTTTTTTTCTCAATAGCAATTATAATGTAAGATTCACAATATCATCCATTCAGTGTATTACCTTTTCTTCAACTGCAATTCACGTGTTTAATGCAATTGTCTTTCCATGGGGCATGTCGGTGAGCACGCTCCATGTCGTCTTCTGTTTTAAATATTATTATGAAACTAAAATTCCTATAAAAGCTCAACGTATTTAACCTCATGCTAGTGATGGACTTTTGTTGGCCACCACTTGTTCACTGCTATAAAGCCATTCAATGTTCTTCTCTTGATACTACTCCAGAAATCTCTAAAGCTTTCATTGTTCCCCATCAACTAAGATGTTCCGGACCTCTCTTACGCTTCTTGCCCTAAGTTTAGCAGTAGCTACCCTCCACAGGGACCTAGTTCATTTTGGAGAAAGATAGTACAAAGTCCTGGAATCTGGCTTTTAGTCTGCATTCTATATTATTCATACCATCCTTTATATTATTCATACCACCATAAACCGTCTAATATTAGAAGCTGCGTAAGTGATTTTAGTAACATAGGAGTAGACTTTCAAAGTCAGTTCTTCAGCTATATATGTGAACTAACTGGTATTCATCAGGATTGTTATCACAGTGTGTATTTACGGCAATGCGTGTTGATCTCCAGTAGGGGTAAGTGGAGTGAGTTAAAACATAAGAACTGGTTCTCTATTGTGGTAGAAATCTATGTGTCCAAACCTACACCTGAACCAAATACACATGCATTTCTGATTGATTTTTCCTGCATTATTGAGTAAAGTATGGAAAATTGTATTAGCACTCTTTGGCAAAATGTCCCTTGGCTCTCTCAGTCCCAGTTAACAAAGAAGCAATATAATAAAAATGAAGCCCATTCATTTCACCGTTCTTACTAGTACTACTGTTTGGGATGTAATACCTAGTATGTACTGATCACCAACGTGTGGGTCTCCTTTGACTTTGACTTTGTCCTAAATAGGACATGTTATTGCACTGTCATAATTTTTTCTATCTATTGCATATTAGTTATGGGTATAGTCATTAAATTAATTATTTCAACCATAGGTTGCAGACAAAATCTTTATAAAGAATATCTTTTTTTAAATTAAGCTTTTGAGTCGATTTCTGTTACTCCATACCAAAAGGTCTTAATTTTTAAAGGTGGTCTCAAGTCATTGGCTATTCTGGAATAGAACATCCTTAGCATTTTAATTTAAAAAAGGTCACAATTGGAAAAGCTGCTATTTTCTGACAAAAGTCTACAGGAGTCAGAATTCATTGGCACATTTTCAGCAGAGTAAATCAAAAACTTTAATCAGGGACTGAAAGTGTGACCATTTCCTAACGGTAGAAAAGTCAAAGGTGAGAAGATACTCACCTCAGCTGCACTCTTCATCGGGCTCTTAACTGAATTATTAATGACGGGAGAAGATAGTACACTCATAAAAGTTTCTTTACAGACTTCATTGAGAATCATTTCTCCTCCTGGATCTTCTAAGGGATCCCGCCTAGGGTGAGTATGGACTTTAGGATGTGTAAAATCCTCTGAGCTGTTTTGTCTTTGGGATTCTCAGCCCAGGCAGTTAATCAGCACAGCGACCGCTTTTAGGACAAATTATCTCACCCTGTTGGGTTTATGAACCTGGCTCATGCCCATGAAGTGTCTGCCCCTGAGGTCCCCCGCCCCCACCATCTGGAGCAAAGTTCCGTAGAGCAGAGGCCTTAACACAGATGTCTGCGGAGGCCAGCTAACAATACACATGGGTGGTTCTGACTGCTGAAAGACAGGAGGGGAGGTAAGGAGAGGGGGTTTGGTCCACATCTACCCTCCTAGCTCCCACGAAGCCAGAACCTTAGGTAGTCAAATCTTCCCATTTCTCAAGAGAAACTGAGTTTTTTTTGTAAGTTTATTTATTTTAGAGATGCCAGATGAGCAGAATGGGATAGATCTTGCCATCAGCTCAGGAAACATGATCTTCATTGGTTATTTTATTTTATTGAGTTTTATTCCCTTCATCGTATATAATCCAATTTCCCTCTCCCTCCATAGATTCCCAACCTCGAGTATTTAATATTTGTACTTTCAGACAATATTTTTATTGGTTCTTATTTATATGTGTATGTGCGATAATGTCTTTAAAATATAGACATTACTGTTTGTGTGTGTTTGACTTACACAAATAGTGTAGGACTACAAAAACTACATTTTAAAGATCTATCCATGTGGCTAAATGTCTACTTAGTTCATTCCCTGTGATTGCTGTATAGTCTACATTTAACTTAATTATTCCCTGGTTCTTTGCTATCACAAGTAATGCTGTCATAAACATATTCGTAAATACCTCCTGGTACACCCTTGTGAGAATTTCCCTATTGTTAACGGTCTATATAATAATTACTTAATGCCACTGAGTATTGCTTTATTGCCTTCCAAAGTGACCATAGCGGTCTACATGCCCACCAGCAGTGAGTGAGGTTTCCACCTCCCCATGTTCCCACCAGCATTTGATATCCAACTTTGTAAATTTTTGCCCTTCTATAAACAATATCTCAGACTTTAATTTGTATTTCATTGATTACTGTAAGGTTGAACATCTATATATTTTTAATCATCAGGGTACCTCTTAATCATCTTGTTATTTTTCTATTGTTTCTTTTTCTTGCTTATTAATAAGAATGTATCCATTATTCTAGATATTAATTCTTTCTTGGTCCAAAATAGATCTCTCTCCAGACTCTTATTTAGCCCTAAGTTTTGCCTGTGATATCTTTCACTGTCCTTCATTAAGCACTGGCTGAAAAGCTGAAGTACACACTTTCTCAGAAGCCCCTGCAACTGGGAGTGACCAGATAACAACTAATTTTGATATAAGAAATTACATTCACTTTTTTCTTTATACTTTATGTCTCGACGGATTTATTTTAAAATAATCTTACATCCCAAAGCACAAGGAAACCTCAGATTTTCTTCAACTAGCTTCACAGTTTTGCCTTCCACGTTTAATTGTGTAGTCTATCCATTGAAACAACTTAGTTTTGGGGACCTATTCTATATTCTACCTCTTCTACATTCTATCCAGTTTTCCCAACATTATTTATTAAATAATTCATCTGTTTTCCAAAGATCAAATACTAAGTTTACCTATGTGTGTTTGCTGTAATTTCTACATTCCTGAATACTGTCTTAATATCAAGTAAGATTTTTTTGCCCCCTTACTGTTCCTCATTTTCCAAAATGACATATCTATTTATAGGCCTTTATTCATCTATATAAATTTGAGAATCAGCCTGTGGAGATGCACACACAAAATAAATTTCCTGAATATTTAAAATATTAAATTGTGTCATCTCTGAATGTGATATAGTTCTAAATTTTTTCAGGTTTCTCTTATCTGCTTTACTCATAAAGGTATGATTCATTGAGGTTAATTCCCAGACACGTTATAGATTTTGTTACTGCAAATATTGAGATTAATACTCAAAAGACTTCAAAACTACTTCTTCTCCTGTCTTTCCTATAAAGACTGGAAGCTAAAATATTTAATTTTCAGACCAGAGCAAAAAGGAGGCTCTACCCAGTTCCATCCAGAGAGAAGAATCCTTGTAAACAGCTGTCTTTTCCGCCCTCCCTTCCCAAAAAAGCAAACCTGATGAGAAGGCACCAAAGTGATATCTACCTTAGACATCAACGTCCTTTTATTAGTAATCTTTATAATTGTATTTAATATATTTAAGCTTAGGTGATATACCCAGCAAATTCCTAACACTAAGATTTCTTCACCCTGCTTTCTTCAACAAAAGAAATCTCAAGGGAAGGGAAGCTTTAGAAATAGATCAACCAGTAGTGATGTTTGGACCTTATTTGGATCTCAATTCAAACAGATAGATTGAAAAAATAATGGAAGAAAATATGAATATTCAATATTTGATATCGTTAAGGAATTTTTTAGGTGTGATAATGGTATTGTAGTTATTTTAATGGTTCTTGTATTTTAGAGATTATACAGTGAAATATTTATATATGAAATGACAGAGTCTCAGATGTGTTTCAAAATGAACTTGAGGCCACATATTTATAATTATTGAACTTGGCTGATAGGTGCACTGGGTTCATTATATGTATGTTTGAAACTTCACATCATAAAAAGTTTATTTAAAAAAGAGAGTGCTGGGACACTTGGGTGGCTCAGTTTGTTGAGTGTCCGGCTTTGGCTTTATGCTGACAACGTGGAGCCTGCTTCGGATTCTCTGTCCCCCTCACTCTCTGCATACACTCTCTCTCTCTCAAAAAAAAAGTGTTTAAAAAAGAATGCTAATTTTTATGTTATTCGTATTTTTTTGAATTACCTCTATCATTTCAAGGGTCATTTTTTTGTTTGATAATCATGGTTCTTCTTTTCCAATATGTTAATCCTCCTCAAAAATGTTGGGTGACTTTGGTTGTCTGCTCATATTATTAATTAACAACTAAACTAATAACTATATGTATCTGACATGAATTTTCTCAGCTGTCGGTAGATCTGTTTATCCCAAATCTTCTTTAATTAGAAAGGAGAGCTAAAGGGTCAACATCCAGCCTTCAAATGAAAATAAGACTAAGTCAAGGGGTGTTCCCTTTAGTGTATTACTCACCTGGGAAGACATGGTCACCCTCTAATCCCATCCCACCCCCATAGTTCTTTTGTAGATATCTGGAACTACTGTAAGATTTACTGCTCTCCCATCTGACCCAAAGCCTGTTGCAGAATCCCTAGCTAGCCACTTGCTTTAAGAAGCAATTGTTGAGTTCTAACCTGGGGGGATAAGAGATGACTGTAGCCTGCAGCCATCATGTGAATACATCTTTAATTAAGAACTCTCTCTGACTTTCCGTACTGGCTTTCTCTAAACTTGGAACATCTCTGAAGCTCTGGATTCCCAGCTTCACTACACACTTTTTATGTGTTTTCTAGGTCAAGGTTTTTTTCTGTTGTGTTTTGTATATCCAAAAGAGCCCAGATGTTTTATCAAAATTCCAAAAATCCATATAACATATATTTCCAGCTCCCTGTTCTCAAAATTCTAACAAATTCAACCTCTTGGTACTTCTTTCTCATCATTCCGAAGGAGGGTAACCTGTGCTCTGAGCCCATGAACTTGAACCAGAGCCTTTGGACACACCTGAGATAGATTTAGAGGTAGCGTCAGAGAAGCAAAGGTGGGGTGGAAGATGAGAATCCTTTGATATCATATATGTGCCCTGATGGCAGGGAAAGAAGGAGGAGGGAGTGGAGGGAGGGTGTAATTGCCAATGATGAAGTGAGACCAAAAAGAAAGCATCTCAAAATTTTCAGCTAGCAGGCAACCACTAGCCAGTCATTTGTTATCATTACAGAGATCTGTGTTTTTCAAATCGGTTCTCTTTTTCAAACACCAAAGTATTGTTCTCCAACTTCACTGATTGCACTTATCACCACGAATCAATAACTCTCTGCGGCACTCAGATATACAAGGCCAGAAAACTGGGGAAAATAAGTAGTTTGCAGTGAGGGTGTTACAAGAAGGGTGCTGGTGATACGAGAAAGATAAAGTCCCCTCAGGCAAAACATTAATGTCTCTGCAAAGAGAGTGTCAGAGGCAGGAAGGAGGCTGGAGGTTTTCCTGTATAGATTCTATAAGGAAAAAATACATGATTTTGTTCAGGTATTCTGACTTTGGTCGAGTGAAAGAACCCCTAATTGCACTGGCTTAGACAAAAAAAAATGGAGTTTAGAGAAAGGACAAGATAGGTCTCCTGGCAGAACCCAGGAGTGAGCAAAACCCCAATGCATTTGTGTAATTGAACACAGGAGTTTGCTGCTTGGTGAGTCACAGAAACTATCGCAGGTGAGGTGTCACACAAAGGAAACTGTTTTGCACCCAATAAGGAGATCACAGGGAGTAACTTCCAAAGCTGTAACTCCCAGAGCAAAGGTGAATGGGTTCCTTTTATTTGGGTTGGGATGAATAATTTTTTTGACGTATTTATTTAGTCCAGGTGAGTTAACGTATCATGTAATAATGATTTCAGGAATAGAATTTAGTGATTCATCACTTACATATAACACCCAGTGTTCATCCCAACAAGTGCGTTCCTTAATGCCCATCACCCATTTAGCCCTTCTCCCTACCCATCTCCTGTCCAGCAACCCTCAGCTTGTTCTCAGTCTTTAAGAGTCTCTTATGGTTCGCCTCCCTCTCTGCTTTTCTTATTTTTCCTACCCTTACCTTTGTTCATCTGTTCAGTTTCTCAAATTCCACATATGAATGAAATCATATGATATTTGTCTTTCTCTGACTGACTTATTTCACTTAGCATAATACACTCTAGTTCCATCCACATTGTTGCAAATGGCAAGATTTCATTCTTTTTGATTGCAGAGTGATATTCCATTGAATATATATATACCACATCTTTCTTATCTATCATCAGTGGATTGACATTTGGGCTCTTTCCATAATTTGGCTATTGTTGATCGTGCTGCTATAAACATTGGGATGCATGCACCCCTTTGAATCACCATTTGTGTATCCTTTGGATTGTAATTGCTGGGTATAGGGTAGTTCTATTTTTAATTTTTTTAAGAACCTCAACACTGTTTCCCAGAGTGGCTGCACCAGTGTGCATTCCCACCAACGGTGCAAAAATGTTCCCCTTTCTCTGCATCCTCACCAACATCTATTGTTTCCAAAGTTAATTTTAGCCACTCTAACCAGTGTGAGGTGGTATATCATTATAGTTTTGATTTGTTTTTCCCTGATGATGTGTGATGTTGAGCATCTTTTCATCTGTCTGTTAGCCATCTGGGTGTCTTCTCTGGAAAAGTGCCTGTTCATGTTTTCTGCCCATTTCTTCACTGGATTATTTGGTTTGGGGGCACAAAGTTTGGTAAGTTCTTTATAGATTGTGGATACTAACCCATTAGCAGATAAAGGGATGAATATTTACATCCAGGATCCCTCTCATTAGATGTAGAAGCAGGCATAAGGCGGCATGTGCGTGCACTTTAAGGAAACATGTCTATACATACATTGTATGTTATGCAAATGAGGCTTGAGCTCCTCCTTGGGCAGAGATTATAGTATCATACTGAGGCAAAGTGAACTGCCAGTCACTCCATGGGTTGCTCCGTGGTCCTTCTGCACAGGCACGAGTCGGGGGTTACACTCAAACTGGTCTAAGTGGTCTTGGCTGCCAGAGTTCTTCATCCAGGCAGACATTGTTGCTTGAGGGGTAGTTTCAGTTTCCATCACAGATTCTACACTCAGGTCTTTTGCCCGAGTTGAGAGATAAGCCAGAAAGAAGAGCTTAAGAAAAAATGTGGGATGAAGATCGATGGGTACAAGCAGGTGAACAGTAAAGGTCAGCTCTTGGGGTCCAGGTGGTGACATTTGGGTCCTGGGACCCATAAGAGCCTGAGCCTGGAAACCGGTGGTATTACCACCTTCCACCTCTGGCTCCGAGTAAACACTGTCATGTTTTATCTCTTGTTGCTGGCCAGTCTTCTCCACAAGATGGAAATCATATGTGCTTTCTGTTCCAACCTTTGCTATTTGCAAATTGAATCAACACCAAAGGAGGCATGGTTTGTCTCCAAAGCCTCGATCAGCAGTGTGGCCTGGAGTTTTTAAAACTCTCCTTAACTCTGAGAGGGTTACCCCCTTCCCCCTAAAGGTTTCAACGCATGAAATCATATTCTCTCGATGTAACGATAGGGTTATCTTCCCTTTACAGCAGTTAGCTTTATGACTAGCTGGTAACTCAGGGCTGCACTGAGAGATGTTTAACAACCAATTTTAAAAACAGAAAGGAAAAAGAAAGAAAAGGCAACTGTTGTAATATTTACCAGTTTGCCAGTATAAATACCGTCACCGTGGCCCATTTAAAGCTACCCACGTGACATCACCGAAGCCAGAGTTAGGAAGAGATGCATACAACCTGCTCTCCAGAGCCCTCGCAAGCAGCACTCAGCAGAGTGCTGCTTATAATTTATTTATGTGACCTCTATTTGGATAACAATGTAAAATAGCAGTGATGGAAGTCAGCAGCCGTTTCTTGATCTGGATGCCTTAGAATCGGTGGCAAATAGCTTGCATCCCTAGGGCTACATTTAATTAAATATGAGTGGGCCCTTGGAGCTCCGTGTCTAGACATAGAGGGAGTGTCACCATTAGTTAGAGACGTGGCCACGGACTGGGGGGGAGGAAATGGCCGTGCCTCACACCTGTCAATGAAGACTATGGTCTCCGAATCCAACTGTTTGGATCCAGAGTCTATCGTTCCCTTCTTTGACTATATGCCACTTACAGAGAAAGGCAACTTAATAATTAAGCTACTTATGTAAACTCCTTTGGCCCCAGTTTCCTAATTATTAAAATAGGGGTATTAGAATACACGCTTCATATGACTTTTGTAAGGATTAAATAAAATAATTTGTGTTACACAATGAGTTCAGTGCCTGGCACACAGTAAGTGTGCAATAAATGTTTTAGCATCATTTTAATTACTTGTCTTTTTCTCTCTAACGCTGTCTTAAACAAAGCATTGTTTAATACGGTCAATGTTACATTTTTAAAAATTTTTTTAAGTTTATTCATTTTTGAGAGAGAGACAGAGCATGAGCAGGGGAGGGGCAGAGAGAGAAGGAGACACAGAATCCAAAGCAGGCTCCAGGCTCTGAGATGTCAGCACAGAGCCCAACGCGGGGCTCGAACCCACGAATCATGAGATCATGACCTGAGCTGAAGTCGGATACTCAACCGACTGAGCCACTCATGCGCTCCAATGTTACATTTTTAAGTAGTCTTTCTTGTCCTTGTTTTCTAAGTTCTTTTTGAAAAATAAAGAATGGTTGTTAAATTTTGCGTTTTGCCTTTTCTGTGCCTATCGTTTGGTTTTTCTTATGAATCGCATACGGGACTTCCAGTTAATTAGCATAAGCCAATAAATACCACCTTCAGCGACTACTTCGGGTCCCCTTTCTCCATAAAGCCTGGCCTTCCTCCAGCCCAGGCACACTCCCCCATGTCAGGCCCACTACCCCTCAGCAGCCCCCTGCACTCGCCCTCCTACAGAAGCACCCTTGCAGTCAACACAAAATGCCTCCTTGATCAAAGCATTCTGCCTCAACTTATGACAAAGGAAAAAATTTTTAAGAAAACAAACAGAAAACAAAAACTTAAGCCCTTAGAATACTGTTGAAGGAGGGGGTGGGGTGGGGGCTTGCTATTTGAAACTGCAATTGGCTGAAGAATCTTCTCCTTCCCCCCAAAAATGGAGAGACAAAGAGATTGAATTTGTTCAGCATAAAAATGTAAGAATTTGAGTTTTTTGCAAGCTGAGCTTTCTGAATTTCCTACAAGCCGCCCAGGAGGCAAGGCAGGCTGTCTGTCTGGATGGGCGGCGAGGCAGCTGAGGCAAAAACCATGGCTACAGAATGCGGACCAGGATCTGAATCAAGGTCAGCTAGAATGGTTATAAGGCTTTTGCAAAACCAGAATACCGAATATCCAGGATTTTAGTCACAACGCACATCTCATCACCCTAAAAACTTTTTGTTGTTGTTGTTGTTTAGTGTTTACACTCACAGCGTCGCATTCAGAGCACTTTAGAGAGAGAGAAGTGAACATGCCCAATAGAGTTTCAATGTTGCCTTCTCCTGGTCGATCAGGACAGAACAGACACACAGGCTCCAAGCAGAGGGACTCACAATACAACGAAGGGTCCATCATTAACCAGAATAACTCAGTATCTAGGAATATTCCCCCACAGTGGAGGGGAGGGCTGGCAGAAATTCTGGCCTATGAGAGGAGCCGGTGACCTGAAGGATTCTGTGAACAGAGGCCCAGCAGAGTCCTGGAACGCATTCCTCACTTCTGCCTTCCAGCAAAGGCCAGAGGCGAGGCGGGGACACACAGCACGCAGGACACGTGGATGAATGTTTTGGCGTCATCAGGTATGACAGATCTTGCTTAGGTCATTGGAGAGGAAGAGGAGGGAGGTGGACGTGGGAACAGTGAAGGTCACATCCCTGAGAACCACCGGAGATGATGACACATATGCAGACGTCCCTCTACAAGAAAACTGTGCCATTTGATGGCAAATGCCACCTTCCTCAATCTGTCACTCGATAGGAAAATTCCATCGCTTTCTGTTATGCCGACTTCTCCATGGTGCATTTAAAACTAAATTATGGGAGCTCCTGGGCGGCTCAGCCGGTTAAGCATCCAACTCAGCTCAGGTCATAATCTCACAGTCTGTGAGTTCGAGCCCTATGTCAGGCTCTGTGCTGACAGCTGGAGCCTGGAACCTGCTTCAGATTCTGTATCTCCCTCTCTCTATGACCGTCCCCTGCTCATACTCTGTCTCTCTCTCTCTCTCAAAAAAAAAAAAAAAAAATTGTGCTGGCATGAGAGAATATGGGTGATTGTAAAATAACCTAAACAGATGGGATAAGTCACTTTATTTTTGAAAGCGCCATACTTTGTGAAGCTCGGGTGTCATTGGTCCATCATCTCTGCCATCTTCATCAAGACAAAACAAAACAAAACAGAACATAAGCTCAAATGGACCTCCGGTCATTGTGAGAAGTGCAAGTAAACCTGTTTTAAAAATAAATTGCCGTCACTGGGGAGGGTTTATGTACTTAGTTTTCCTCAATTTGTCACATTGAGATAGAACTTATTTTGAACTTAAAAAGTCTTAATGAGAGGCACCTGGGTGGTTCAGTTGCTTAAGCTTCCGACTTTGACTTTGGCTCAGGTCATGATCTCACAGTTAATGAGTTCAAGCCCCGCGTTGGGCTCTGTGCTATCAGCTGAGCCTGGAGCCTGTTTCAGGTTCTGTCTCCCTCTCTCTCTGTTCCTCCCCCACTCGCATTCTGTCTCCCTCTCTCTGTCAAAAATAAACATTTTTTTTAAACAGTCCTTCATGAGAAGTGTTTGTACTTCTTGAGTAGAATACATGTTTGGCAAAATCTACTTGTGACTTCTAAATCCTGTGTTTGGTTTTTTTCTCAAGAAAAATTGGACTTATTAAGTGCTATTTCTGAAGAAAAAATTCTAAGTTTCATGCACAATGAAATGTATGAATAAGCAAATAAATCGTGTTGGTAATAACAGGAAAGATCTTCCAGAACAGCTTGTGGTAATCAGCTTTCCGGCTCTCCAGGACTCTGGTCCATTTTCATCAGGAGAAAGAAAGATCTCTTCTTGATCCATCATCTTGATTAAATCTTTGCTGACAAGGGCACCTGGGTGGCTCAGTCTGTTGAGCATCCGACTTCAGCTCAGGTCATGATCTCACTGCTCCTGAGTTCAAGCCCTGCATCAAGGCTCTGTGCTGACAGCTCAGAGCCTGGAGCCTGCTTCAGATTCTGTGTCTCTCTCTCTCTCTCTCTGCCCCTCTCCCACTCACTCTGTCTCTCTCTCTCAAAAAAAAAAAAAAAAAAAAATCTTGCTGAGAGAAACAGTGGGTAGACACACCTTTAAAATGATCTGTATAAATTAGCTTAAAACTCCTCTTCTCACACTGTCTGGAGAATCTGTCTGTAAGCCTAGACCAACTACTAACAGGCCAAAGCCCCCATCTCTTCTGCCTTCTTTTCAGGATCCTCTGGTCAGGCCAAGTTTTATTTATTTATTTACCAATGTTTTTATTTTATCTTTATTTATTTTTTAGAGAGAGAGACAGAGCGTGAGCAGGGGAGGGACAGAAAGACAGGGAGACACAGAATCTGAAGGAGGTTCCAGGCTCTGAGCTGTCAGCACACCGCCTGACGCAGGGGCTCAAATTCATAGACCATGAGATCATGACCTGAGCCGAAGTCGGAGGCCCAACCAACTGAGCCACCCAAGCGCCCCCAGCCAAGTTTTAAAAACATCAACATCTTGGGGCCCCTGAGTGGCTCAGTCAATTAAGCATCTGACTCTTGATCTCATCTCAGGTCATGATCTCATGGTTTGTGAGTTTGAGGCCCATGTCAGCTCTGAGCTAATGGCATGGAGCCTGCTTGGGATTCTGTCTCTCCCTCCCTCTTTCTCTCTCTCTTTCTGTTCCTCTCTCACTTAAGTGCCTGCAGGCAGTGCTCTCTCTCTCCCAAAATAAATAAATAAACTTAAAATCAATCAATCAATCAATCAGTCAAGGTCCTTCATGATGGTTGCCAGAGGGGAGGTGGGTGAGGGATGGGTCAAATAGGTGAAGGAGATTAAGAGTCCACTTAATTGTGATGAGTACTGAGTGATGTATAGAACTGATGAATCATTATATTATCCACTTGAAACGAATATAACACTGTGTGCTAATTATACTTGAATAAAACTTCCTTAAAATAAAAATATCGACATCTTTTCTGACAAACTCGCACCCTGTTTTGCTTACAAGCCCTGCCTCAGGATCCTCAGCACCATCTAGACTTTCTCCTCTGACCACAATTTTGGATTTTCTGAGTCCGGTAAAGTGAAGCATCTTTGTTCTCCAACAAACTATTACCACCTTCCTGCTTTGTTTACTATACGCAGCAACCTGTCCTTGAGAAATAAAATTATTTCTTACTTGAAAGATTCAGGGCATGAGGTTGGTCTGTTTTGACTGCTGTTTTGTGGTAATTAGACATTCTGGCAGTTCTTTGATGGCAGTCTTGGTGTCATGCATTTTGGAGTGAGAAACACTGACGATTTCCTGGAAACACTTGAAGAAATGTTCCACTTAGAAACCTGATTGAGAACTGTTTTCACAAAACTGATGGATTAAGTTGATCTGCACAGTACAGGCACTCCTCGTTATCTGCGTCCTGGGAAAAGACCATTTAAACAAATCTCCTTAAATATTCTCAAGTGAAAAAAGCAAGGAATAAAACAATGTACCTACTAAATGAACATTTGGATAAAATATATACATACACACATAGAATACCTCTGGAGGAATCCCCAAGCAACTGGATTAGAGGAGAATGAGGTAAATGGGGAAAAGAATGCTGTGAGACAGTTTCACTCTGTGCCTTTTTGAATATTGTGCCATGTGCATTTATTAAAATATATATATATAAAACATATATACATATACATGTTATACGTATACACATATGCATGTTATACATATATACATATACATGTTATACATATATACATATACATGTTATACATATACATAACATGTATAACATATATATTTTACATATACAGGTGTATGTACATATATACATGTGCATATATACATATACACACATGTGAACATATATGCATGTATACACATGTATATACACATGTATATGTGTGTACATATACATGTATACATGCATGCATATACACATGTGTACATATACATACATGTACATATGTATACATGTATACGTATACATGTATATGTATGTTTGTATATATATATATAAAACAAATAGCAAGATGTGACAAATATCTCTGATGGATATAAATCTGGCAGTTGAACTTCAACATCATCGGTCCCCCTGAAAATAAGCCTCACGTTAGTGACTGTGGCAGGCCCACAGGTGCCCCATGCAGGCGTTGGAGCGGTATAGTGGCTGGGGCTGGGGGGCTGGGGGGCTGGAGGTGAGGAAGGCCCCGGTTGCTTAAGCACCTAACAAAACGACTGGGAAAAAAAAGTGCTTGCCTGTTTTGAGGTTGGAAATTTCGATACAGAAAACACAGGAACTCTGAAATGTAGGCAAATAAATCTTGGACTAGGATAACAGGGGCTACTTGAAGTGAAATTCTCAGAGCTGAGTCGAAAGGGAAGAATTGTGAATGTGGATTGAATATTTGATATTAATGAATCATTAATTTTTACGTGTGATAACCATCTCATAATTACATTTTCTTATGTGCTTTTCAATTAGAGATATTTGTTGAGCAGTTAAGGATGAAACTATATGTGAGATTTGCTCTTCAATAATCCAATGGGGAGGATTGGCATTTGTTGATAATTGTTGAAACCCCATGAGGATTCCTTATACTATTCTCTGTTTTTGTACTTGTTTGGGATTTTTTCTATCAAAGGAGAAAGCTGAGGCACATTTTGTGCATCGTCTTTTAGTTTTTGAAATTGGTCATAGAAGGGAAGGAGAAGGAAGCTGAGGGCAGGCTGTGAACATACAAAATCCTGGACGACTCACCAACGTTCTAACGGCTGGAGCCAGGGAACACCAGACAAAATAAAGGGAGACAGTGGGGCTGCTCTGTGGGTCTCCAGAAAGGCATGTGGTGAAGGGAGTCCTCTAGAAGACACCCAAGAATCAACCCCACATCACGGCAATATGGGCACACCAGAAAATGAGTCAGGAATAAGTCCAACTGCAAAGAGAACACAGAAAATAACAGCGGCTTAACACAAAAACTGTTTATGTTTGCATCGCACCGATGAAGTCAGGGGTACGTGTTCCAAGGCCAGCAGAGTGTCCCTGCAGCCTTCCGAGGTCCAGGCTTCTCGGGCCCTGAGGCTGCCCCTTAACCTCGTGGTCCAGGAGAGCAGCATCTGTATTTGAGGCAAGAGGATGGAGGAAGAGACCGAAACGTGGGCAGAGAGGCTGGCGCTTCGGGAAGTTCTTAGAAGCTTGTTGCGAGGAAGTCGGAAACCAGGCTGCGTGTGGCACCTACATACCCACATTGCAGAGCCACAGCAGAATCTGCCACCTGTGAAAAAGAAACAAACAAACCAACAAACCCAGCTTTTGGCAAACTCCAAGCCAGTCTGTATAGGTTGTCCAAAGACAGTAACCTCATAAGAAGCAGAAGATAATACCATTTTTTTCCTGGATTCTTTTTATGGAAGGAAAAAATAAATAAATAAATAAATAAATAAATAAATAAATAAATAAATAAATAAATAAATACAAATAAAGCTGGCCCAGCAAGGCTTTAATAAAAGCCTTCTTCTTACAGAGGGTTCCAACCAAATATTAAAAACACAGACTTAGGTCACTATGGTGAGCAGTTATTTTTACATACAGTTTTGGGTATTATCAGGGTAGTAGAATTGATGACAGAAATCCTGTGACAAAAAAAATGTAGGCGGAGAAGGGTGGAGGGTCCTTACCCAAGAATGTCCTCAGGAGTTTCGTTAAGACAATAATCTCATCTCAGCTAAAACCACCCAACCTCCCTCTCTTCCCTTCGTTGTTCTAGGGTTGGTTGGTTGTTTGTTTAAGTGCGGGAGTTAAAATTAAACTTAAATTTAAATGGAATGAATTTTAAACTAATTAATTAATTGAAATGCAATTAGTTGGATGATTAATTTAATGCAGAGATTAAAATCAAAATGCACTGTGTCCTCTCCTCCACTGATTTCAAAATGTGGTCTCCACCAACATTACTGGGGAACTTATTACAAATGCAAATTCTCATGCCCCACCCAGACCTTCTGAATTCATCCAAGGGATTCTTGTTCACCATAAAGCTTTGGAACTGATGCTCTAATCCAGTGATCCTCCCTCGCCCAGGCGGCACACATTACAATCACTTACAATCACCAAGAAAACTTGGAAAAGTCCCCGCTGTCTGAGTCCCATCCCCAGAGACCCTGATTTGATTGGTTTGGGATGTGTTCTCGGGTGTGGGGAATTTTGAACGATCCTCCTTGCCAGACTGTAAGAACACAGGACTGAGAGTCGTTGCTCCAGCCAGTTTCGGTCATCTGGGCCTTTATGGCCAAAGAAAGCCACTCAAAGCAACTACATTCTAGGAGTTGTGGGGGACTAATGTCCCTCCCAAATAAAGATTTCAAGAGTAGTCGTTTCTTCTCTGTCCCCACGTAAGCTCCCTTTGACCCGGGTCAGGAGGACAGAGTTGTCCAGACTCGGAGCAACCATCAGATCTCCACCAGATCTCATCCACCTTTCGTCTTGCGTCTCTGCGACTTTTCTAGTTCTCCTTTCCCACCTAACCTGAAGTTTGGGTCAGTTATATCAAACGAGTCAGATTGGGATACGTACTTAATGAGTTTAGTCCAAGAATTCAAGGGTGGAAAGAACATTTTATATGGAGATCGTGGGAGAGGCAGATGTGAACAAAAGCAGGGGTTATGATGCCAGCAAAGTTTCTGTGGGTAGGCTTTTTTTTTTTTTTAAAGAAACCCCAGCTGGGGACAGGATGGATTGAGGTCTGAGAAGGCCTGAAATTTGTGGAGGGCCCTTGGAGCAGAGGTGGAAAGGGTGGTAATAATGAATACTATCTTGTTGTGCTAATCAGGATTTCGAATTATACTATATTTCCATACTGCTATTGCTTTCACAGAACAGAGTTCTGTTCCCCAAACTGACGCCATTTCTACCAACCAGCACATTAAAACCTTTCTACATACATTCGTAACCCCACTACAGTTTTCAAGGTGGGGGGCAGTATGGGAGGGGGTGACTGAGGAGTGGGAAGAGGAGGACAGGAACTTACACAGATAGGTGAAGGGGGTGGGCACACCATGATGCTTTCTGGTATCAACCCCTAAGTAATAGCAAACAATCATTTTATTACAAAGACTAGTCAAAATGTGGGGCGTCTGGGTGGCTCAGTTGGTTAAGCATCTGAGTTCAGCTCATGTCACGATCTTAGGGTTCATGAGTTTGAGCCCCACATCAGGCTCTGTGCTGACAGCTCAGAGCCTGGAGCCTGCTTTGAATTCTGTGTCTCCCTCTCTCTCTACCCCTCCCTCACTCATGCTCTGTCTCTCCCTCCCTCTCTCTCTCTCTCTCAAAAATAAGTAAACATTAAAAAAGAACTTTTTTTAAAGACTACTCAAAATGCAGTACCTCTTCCTAAATATGCCTATACCTACTCATGAAGCATTTTAAAAACTAGGATTATAAAGATGTTTCAGACACGATAAGGAGTAAATAAATAGCCAACCTCACACTTGAAAAAAATAAGAGACGATGCCACTTACTGGCGATAAATAACACATTCTATAAGCAAAGCCCAGGACTAAACAATCGGCAAGAACTATCACCTTTAATCCTTCCAACAATCCTAAAGTTTGGGCTTCTTTCTTTTTAACTTATTTTTTTCATTGTAGTTGACAAATGGTGTTATGTTAGTTTCAGGTGAACAACATATCGATTCGACAATTCTATACATCACACAGTGTTCACCATGATAAGTGTAGTTACCATCCGTCACCGTAAGGTTAGACTTCTTCTCAATCCATCTCTACTGAGTAGGAAACTGAGGCACAGAGAAGTTAGAGAACTTATCCAAGAGCACATGACTAAAAGAGACAAGAATCAGATGCGATACCCAGGAAGCTGGCTCTCACGGACGTCTCTGACGAAAGGCAAGCCAGTGAGCCTGGAGAGGAGCGAAGAAGGAGGGAAACTCAGAGAACTTATTCTAACTGACCCATCTAGACTTTGCAGGGTTTACAACAGACCTGACTGATCTGACTGGTGGTTTAAGAGAACCACCCTAGGACCTGCGTGGAAAGTGCACTCTGGGAAGGCAACAGGGGAGCAAGGAAGTTAGGAAGCTGTCACACTGGTCAGAATGGAATGTGTGAGAGACTTACGTTAGGTCTGCAGCAACAGAAATGCTAAAAAAAAAAAAAAAAAAGTTGGCTACATTAGGGGTGCCTGGGTAGCTCAGTTGGTTGAGTGTCCGACTTTAGCTCAGGTCACGATCTCCAGGTTCATGGGTTCAAGCCCCATGTCGGCTCTGTGCTGACAGCACAGAGCCTATAGCCTGTTTCACATTCTGTCTCTCTCTCTCTCAAGAATAAAAAAATAAACATTAAAAAAAAAAAAAAAGGTGGCTACGTGAAATGTTTTGCAAAGGGTAAATACTGATTGACAACAAAATGAGTTTGTGACACAGTCCCCATCCGAGTTTCCCCTGGGCCACAATATTCAGTCAGACAGGGGAAAGGAACCAGGCCAATCATTGGCCACTAGCATTGTCACCTAATGATTGATGAAGAAAAAAAATCGTTCAGGTCCCTCAGCTGGGACGAAGGGAACTTGGAACTTAAACCTCCATGAGGAAGAGACAGAAAGTGCCTCAAAGCAAATAGTCTTTGAGAGAACCTGAAATATGCAAATATAACACAAGCTGTCACCTCAGGTCCTAGGGAAACTGGGGCTGCCCGTTCTTGGGCATTCTGAGATACGGAAAGGGACGGAAAACCTAGGACCCAGCCCGGGGTTTTGGAACTACAGCTCCCAACCTGTTGACCAGTTGTGAAAGCAAATGTGTGTGGGCCCAGTAATTTTTTCTCTAACGAAATATAATAAAAGAGAAAATTACAGTGTATCGCTCATCCTAAGTACCGTTTCAGGGAACTTTTGTTTCCATATTACCAGGACCTGTTAAGGAAGATCAGGGCAGATACAGGCCCCAAGTTAGAGAAGGACAAGGAGTCCCCTTAATAAAATCATAGGGATCAAAAGGACATAAGGGGGGGAAATACCAAAACTGGACTGTCCCCGATGCAGGTGGAGTTGGGAAGAGAAGGAAATTGACTATCCTGAGTTTGTTTGGAAATGAGGTCGAAAGCAGATTCCTGAACACGTCCCAACCCAACCCTTCCAAAGCAGATGTCACCTCAGAAGTGGCTGACTCAGTAAATGAGAAAAACACGCAGCCCTAAAGGACCCAAATGGTTTGAAAGGGAGCCATCATGAGCACATGAGAGTCCGGTATGAGAAATTACCGTCGGAGACCGTGTGGATGCAGGTGGTGGGGAGAGGGGCACAGGTTCAGACTGAACAGGAGAGGACCAAACACAACTACACAGGAAAATATCAAACATTTCAGAGCTCTAACTGCAAAATGTCTAAAATTCTAACATTAAAAAAATGAATTCCAAAGCAACCTGGAGAAATTTTTTGCCTATCTGTCTACAGGTTCATGTGGTTGATAAGAATTCCCACAAATCAAAAATTGGCAGTAAGGGCCTGAAATTCAGGCTTGCTGGGAGGGGTTCTTTCCTCTCAGTAGGAAGGGTTTTGCAGGCACGACTGCACCCAGAAGGCCAGGGGTCCAGTCTTCTCAACGGCCATTCCCCTCATTCCCCATTCTTTCATTACTCCAGAAGGTTCAGAATATTAATAGCTTGACACTGTCTGAGCCTGTTGGGACCTCTGTCCCTGTCATAATACCATACCCTTTTGACAACCACATGGGAGGCCAATAGGCAAAGGGCAAGTCCCATTAGAACAAACATAAATCACTGTTAACTAGAGATACCTCAAAGTTTTGTCTTTCACGAAAGCTCAGGCAGCTGTGTTTGGGAGAAAACAGAACTGAGAACCGTAGTTCTTTCACAGTACTTTCATCTCTCACTGAAACTTCATGTCAAACTATCTCACGCTGGCTGTTTCCTTCTTTCCCAGACAGCTATCATTATCAGGCGTTACAGAAGAGGCATTAAATAACGAGAAAGACATTGTTTCTACCCACAAAATATTTTATTTAACTTCTAATCTAATATGACCCATTTGTTTTTAGTACAAAATAAATGTGCGGCATCGCAGCTATTTGGCTGAGAGATATAATTATCCCCACTTGAAGACTAGGAAAACTAGGGCTTAGAGAGCTTAATAACACCCCCTAAAGCCCCATGGTTCTTTAGCTGCAAAGTCTACAAAATGCACCCTAAAAACTGTTTAGCTGCAAAGTCTACAAACACACAAGGTCTCTCCCTAGGTGGTTCTGCCCTTTTTCGGGTCAAAGATCTCATTCACCTCTGAGAAACTTCTGGGAAGTGCTAAGTTTCTCGTGAGCAGATTTTCAGGGGGGCCCCACTGCCGCTTTCTGTAGGCAGCTCGGACAGAAGAACGGACGCAAAGGCTCCACACATGAGAGATTACTGTGTATGTAGATGAGGGCATTACCTCTCACATCAAAAAACTTGACTTCTTCCAACTCAATATCTAAAAAAATTCCTACGTGGCTAAGTTCAGGGCTCGCAGGAATTCGGGTTTCTGGGATCGAGCTGGTGTAGATGGTTCCTGCCTTCATGCTGATGAACCAGAAGCCATGCTCAGAGGAGAAACCGTCCTTTCTCTTTCTGTCGACTGATTCCTGGCAGATCCCCAAGGTCCACTCCTCCGCCTTTCCCACTTCGACCTCCCAGTAATGGCAGCCGGAGGAGAAGCGCAGGGTGCCCAGGACACAGGCCAGGTGGGCGAACCTCTGGGGACCTTCCATGGGGCTGTGACAGGTGTTCCCACACCGAACGCTCCTGAGGTCATCAGAGAGGATGAGGAAGGCATGGGCGGTGCTTGTATCCAGGGTCAAATCCTCCCAGAAACTCAGCAGCTCGTTGCTAAGGTGCAGACTTATCTCGAGTAGGGCACTGTGCTGTGTGAACAGAAGGGATAGTGTTCCGATTTGCCATTGGTCCAAAGGGATGTGGTCGCTTACCCCTCGACACACGGGGCAGGTCAATTCAGATCCTCCTGTTCTAGCATCCATCTTTGCGTGCAACAAAAGCAGAAAACGTGTGCACAGGAGAGTGAAACGGGGCCTAAGAAATTTTCCAGACAAACTGGACAGGTCACCTCCTCTTGCAGACTTTGGGCCATGGTTCCTGAAGGTCACTCCTTGGCAGTGAACTGAGCTGAAGTGGCCCTTTATTGGCTTTTGAAAGTGATCTGGAGCCTTCAGAGCACAATCTGCTCTTCAATGATCAGGATGTATCTAAACCCAAGACAAACATTAAATAGTATGAATCTTTCTGTAGTTTATACAGGAAAGCAGCACTAAGTCGCCAGGGAATCACAGTAAAAGCACTATCTGTGAGAAAAAAACAGGGAATTGCATATCTGTGAGATAGGTGATCACAAACAAGAGAGACAGGAGGGCAGCCATTATTTTTTCAGGTGGGCAGCTGACCTTGTGTGGAGACACCCAGATGACGACTTCTCTGCTCTGACCACAGCTTCTCTCTGTGGGAGCTGAGTGCAACGAGGTGTTTAACAGGATCTAGGGGTGTAGCCTCTGCCTCTAATCAGTATCTATCTCTAGGTCATCTGCAGTCCAAGAAACATAATTTCCACATCTAAATCCAACCATAAAAAGAAAGCCAATCCGACTCGAGCTGCCACAGAAAAGTGGCTCTAAGAAGCCCTCAGTATTTCAAAGAAAACTACCGTACGTGAGAAAAACTAGAGAAAACCACTGCAAAATGGAGGAGATACCCATTACAGAATCAATATTAGGGATGATGTGTTGATCAGATAAATGCTTTGAAGCACTCTTAGAAAACTAATAAGGCTTGAGTGAGTGTGAGCAAAAATATAGCCATTGTCACCAACTTCTCTAAAATAATGTCTGAACACAAGTCAAAAAAGGTGTTCCTGACAGGGAAGATGCCCTCCAGTCACAGCATCCGTTAGCTCCTCCACAAGCTTACTCCTAGAGACACCTCTGGGCCTTCCTACAAAGGTTGCATACTTTGAGTGGAGGCTTGGAACCAGCTGGGCCCCTAACCCAAAGACAGCCCCATTTAAGGCTAGTCAGTGCCAGTGAGATGGTGTGAACAGAGGACTCTTCTTGAAAAAGGGCCTGTACTGAATAATAACTAACAGAACTTCTTTCCAAGAATTCACAAACCACACAGTCAGCTGTGACTGAAGTAACAGAACCAGAGACAAAAAGATGAGCCATGTCATCATTACCACAGAGGGATAGAGTAGGAAGGAATGGGCACTCCGGAGGCTAGCCCAGAAAAACTCCATTACTAGAACATTCTGGAACACATTCCCTCATCTTCATCCAACAAATACTTAGGAACTTTCCATGCTTCCACCCTTCGCTAGACTTTGGGGATACAGATATATGTAACGACAGATAGGACATCTGCCCACAGGGAATTTGGAGTCTTTGGAATCCAGTTCCTGGATGGGATTCCAGTCTGATTGGGCCTTGGCTGAGCGACAAGAGATAAATTCCTTCCCGAGGCACCTGGGTGGCTCAGATGGTTAAGCATCTGACTCTTAACTTCACCTCAGGTCATGATCTCACAGTTCATGGAAACAAGCCCCAAAACAAGCCCCTGTATGGGGCTCCACAATAACAGTGCTGACAGTGAGGATCCTGCTTGGGATCCCTCTCTCTCTGCCCCTCGCCCACTCATGCACACTCACACTCACACAAACACACACTCTCTCTCAAAATAAATAAATAAACTTTAAAAAGAGAGAGAGAGAGATAAACCTCTTCTTTAAATCCCTATGACACTTTCCAAAAACCTGTTTTTTCTTAATGTTTATTTACTTTTGAGAGAGACAGAGCACGAGTAGGGGAGGGGGAGAGAGAGGGAGACACAGAATCCAAAGCAGGCTCCAGGCTCTGAACTGTCAGCAAAGAGCCTGACAAGGGGCTCGAACTCACAGACAGCAAGATTATTACCTGAGCGGAAATGGGACACTTCACCAACTGAGCCACCTAGGAACCCCGAAAAATCTGACTTTTTAAGCAAATTGAATATGGTGCTTATAGTCTAAGAGCTTGCCCAGCCCACCGTGGAATGTATGCAAGAAAAAAATTTATGAAAGAAAAAATATGCTACATTTGTAAAGAGTCCTTTTTCAGGGTTATCTATGACTCCAAATGATCAGAAACAATCTAATTATATAAAGATAATGAAAAGATTCCATTAAGTATAATACAGCTGTTAAAAGTAGTATTTCTTAAATTTCTCATGAGTGAAATCATACGGTATTTGTCTTTCTCTGACTTATTTCATTAGCATAGTACTCTAGCTCCAGCCACCTCATTGCAAATGGCAACAAAACAATGAACATTGGGGAGAAAAAAGAGAAGCAAACCAAGAAACAGATCCTCAGTGAAAGAGAACAATGAGGGTTTCTGGAGGGGAGGTGGGTGGGGGGATGGGTTAAATAGGTGATGAGGATTAAGGGAGACACTTGATAAGCACTGGGTGTTGTACCTAAGTGATGAATCACTAACTTCTAATGAATCAGGGCCCCTGGGTGGCTCATGCTCTGTCTCAAAAATAAATAAACGTTAAAAAAAATTTTAAAAAAATTTAAATTCTAATGAATCACTAAATTCTAACGTGAAACTAATATTACACTGTATGTTAACTAACAAATTAAAATAAAAATTTGGAAAAAGAAAAAACCATTGATAAATATATTTAAAACCCAGAAACATCTAAGAAATAATGCTATAAAATAAAAAGGAACCCTTTTAAAACACGTACATTTGTAATTGAAAACACATAAAAATACATGTATGCAGGGGCTCCTGGTTGGCTCAGTCAGTTAAGCATCTGACTTCAGCTATGGTCATGATCTCTAGGTTTGAGGTACAAGCCCGAATCGGGCTCCATCCTAACAGGGCAGAACCTGCTAGGGATTCTCTCTCTCCCTCTCTCTCTCTGCCCCTACCCAACTTGTGCTCTTTCTCTCTCTCTCTCTCTCTCAAAATAAATAATTTTTAAGAATTATAGGTATGCAAAAAAGTTTTTTTTGAACGTTTATTTATTTTTGAGAGACAGAGTATGAGCAGGAGAAGGGCAGAGAGAGAGAGGGAGACGCAGATTCTGAAGCAGGCTCCAGGCTCTGAGCCATCAGCAGAGCCCGACACGGGGCTCGAACTCACAGACCTCGAGATCATGACCTGAGCTGAAGTCGGGGGCCCAACCGACTGAGCCACCCAGGCACCCCTAAAAAATTTTTAATAAAAAACACATATATGCATATAAAAACCACCTGAAGTTAATATGTAAAAATTTAACTAGAGTAGAAAGGGGAAAAAGCACCCCGACACAGGATAAGACTGACTCTCTCCTGAAATCTAAAGATAAAAGCATTTAAAAGATAACTTGTAGCCAGAGAGAAATGGGACAGTGGAAATAGCACAGATGGAAGAGACTACTTACACTGATTTGGAAAATTGCAACCATCATGAAGGTCCGAAGTCTACACTTCCACCTCTCCTAGCCTTAACATCTCTCTAAAGTGAGTTTGAGCACAGAGATTCTGGCCTTATATAGTTCCTGAGACACAGTCTCCGCCCACACGTAGCGTCATTGTCTCCACCCACACGCAGGGTCATTGTCTCTACCCCAAAGATTGGATTATCTCGAACTAATCGAGTAAACTCAAGCGACCCTGCTCCTCGCGGCAAGATGTTGGCTTGAAGCCACGTTCAGAATTTTCTAGCAGTTACCTTCTTTGAGTTAAACTAACCTACTGCTATGCAAATGAGATTCTCTAATTTCAGAGCTCAACTAAAAAAAAAATATTTTAGAGATCAAATACGGAAATGCATTTCTGAAACCTAATGAAGTCTTGGCTACTGTAATTATTGGGGTTCTCATCTGGGAAACTATTTTGAATGAACAGAATCTAGAAGAGTTTCCATATCCTTTGACTCAGTAATTCAGCTCTTGGAGGACAGTTATTGAACAGAATGAGAAAGTAGCAGCCAGGTAAGCCTGTTGGCCCACCGTAATTCTTAATAATATCCCTTTTACTTCCAAGTTTGTCCTAGTTTAAACAATAAATTATATAGCATTTATATAAGAAGTAGAAGAAGCAGGGGTGTCTGGGCGGATTGGTCGGTTGAGCATCTGACTCTTGATTTCAGCTCAGGTCATGATCCCAGGGCTGTGGGATTGAGCCTCCTCCTCCCAACCCCCATAGTTCTTCACTGAGCATGGAGGCTGCTTAAGGTTCTTTCTCTGGGACTCCTGAGTAGCTCAGTGGATTAAGCATCCCACTTTGGCTCAGCTCCTGATCTCTTGGTCCCTGGATTTGAGCCCCACCCTTCTCCCCTTCCCGCCCTCCCCACCAGGCTCTGTACTGACAGCTCAGAGGCTGGAGCCTGCTTAGGATTCTGTGTCTCCCTCTCTCTCTGCCCCTCCCCCACTCACAAATGCAGGCACAAGCACTCTCTCTCTCTCTCTCTCTCTCCCAAAAATAAATAAACACTAAAAAAGAAAAAATATTCTCTCTCTCACTCTCTCCATCTATCTAACCATCTCTCCTACTCGCACTCTCTCTCTCTAAAATAAAAACTAAAAAAAGAAGCAGAAGAAGCAGTAAAAGTCATAATGAAGAACTATGACACTCATCAATAAAAAGGGAGTTGAAAGGTCAATGAATTCCAGTAGTTGAGGGAAAGTAAGAATAAACCTTCCCCCTGAGATGCACACCTTCTGAATAACCTCCCATTGCTCAGGGTTCCTGCTCTTGCTGCAAAACCAGTTAACAACTTTCTCTCTCTTTTTACCCCATTTCTGTCTCCATTTCCATGAGTTAAAAATCTATAGCAAGGGGTCTTACATTTTTAAAAAATTTTCATCTAAGCCCCTTTCCATTCTTAAACATAACTGAAAATCCCCCAAAGCTTTCTGTGTATAAAAATTATACTTCTCTGTATTTACAGTATTACAAATGAAAACTGCAAACATTTCTAAAGACTTATTTAACACATTTAAATTAACAAAACTATTACATGGTAACATAACATGGATTTATAGACAATAAGTATTTTCCCAAACACCCGAAAAAATACCATTAGTTAGAAGAGTGTCATGATTTTGCGTGTTTGAAAACCTCTGCAGTTCCTAATCCACAAAAAATGCAGATGCTGCTTCCTCGCATCTGCTTCTGCTCCATCTGTCGCGATAGGTTGTTTTAGTGGAACCCTGTAAGGAATATTTGGCTTCCCACAGATATTTAACTGGAAAAGGGAAGTTCATTGCTTCTCAACAAATTTCATAACTCCAAGCGGCAGCTCCAAATCTCAGTTTCTTGGCAACCAAAGACCCCAGTGATGAACCCAACCATCTTTTTCCTGTGGCTTCTGGAGTCTCAGAACTAATTCATATGATGTAGCTAAATATGAAACTTTTTCTTCTTTCTTGCCCAATCCTAAAGAGGCTCCTTTCATTTTTTCTACTTAAACTATTTAACTGCAATAACGATATACCAAATCAGGGTTTTCTCTGTCACTAACATCTACCAGGCCCTCAACAGAACGTTTATCACAAAAAGCATTATTGGTCATTGAATTTATGTTTTTCAGCCACCTCTGATTGTGGCTTAAATATACCTAGACTCATTGCTGTTGCCGAACCTTTATCTGCCGGGAGAAATATTTCTTCCCCAGAAATACTTTAATTCCCAGATTCCTCATTACTACTGTAATGCTGAATTTAGCGAGAAATGTCATTTTTCATGTTCTAGTGCTGAAATACTCGAAGCCACTTGGGTGTAATATCTTAGTACTCTCGCGACAACATATCAAAAATGTGTGTTCTTTTTCTTTCAGTTTTAGAGTCATTTTTAATTATCATTAGTGCTTCCATGAGTTTAGATTAAATCACAAAATAAGCTTGTTTCCATAGTTAAAAGAAGTCGACTTTCACACATGCGAGTTAGGTAAGATGCAGCCACTGATGGGGGCGCTGGCCCAGTCAGCACTATCAGGAGTCTAAGATCCCTGCGAGGAATGATGTATTTGCTCCAAACACGGGTTGCATGTTTTAAAAGGCAGCAGCGGCAGTGGGGCAGCTTTTCACGGTGAGCTGCCATCCGCTGGTGCTGGGCTTCCACTTGTTTGCAATCTCCTCTTCTCCCCCAAACCTCGTCCTCCCTTGCTCTTGGCTGCCTGGTCACATTAAAGTGGACCCGTCTGTCTAAATGGGAGGAGATGAAGGGCACGTCTTTGAGTTAGGAATGTCACCTAAATTTGCTAAAAGAGTTCCCACACTCTCCTCTTCAAAACGAGCCTATGTTACAGACCTGGCAAACCCCATAAAGAAAATATTTATGGGGCACCCAAAAGTAGAACGTTCCTAGGGAAAACTTCCCTAAGCTGAAACGTATAAAGTGAAGACACAATTCCCATTAATTTAGATGGGAATTTTTTCGAGTGTCCCCAGACTCAAAAAATAACCTCTTAGGCAGTTCTGATACCTTAGGATACATGTTGCTCATGGATGCGGAAAAAAAAAAATCGAGAAAAAGCACAGAGGCTACCTGACTGTTCCAGAGCTCTGGCAGCTGGACGCTGAGATGCTGAGTGTAATTCCTGGGTGAGGCGCTTGGTGGCGCCATCTCCGCTGCTCCAGCGTGCACGGCCTCTATAATGGTTCCAGTCCAACTAATGCTGGATGTTGTCTTCGTTCCCACTTTTTTTTTCTTTGTCAAAGTGTAAATTCTCTTCGGATTTCTTTCAGTGGTGTCACATGAACTTCCCTAAAGCAGGGGGAGACCCATATGTGGAATGTCCCACTTCTGCACTAATTTTCAAGAACAGACTACAAAAAGTGCCAGAGACCCTTAGACTCCATAGTTAAGGAGTTTGATATGTAATCCCTACTCTGATCCTATTAATGAACCTCTTATTTTTTGTTCCTTTGAAGGTTTTTGTTTTTGGTTTTTTTGGTCCAAAATTGGGAGAAAAAAAATGGAGTGTTCATGTGTTTTACTCACGAGGTGTGTTCCTTTCTGTATAAGAACCGGCAACAGAGGTCTTAATCTATGGCAAGTTACCTGTGAAAACAACAAGCTCTAACTTAGGTCTCTATGTGTCAATGATCTTAGGCCATCAGCCCTCAAAAGAAAAGAGGTGCACCTGGTCACCCCAAATGGGCCCACCCTCCTTTCAGCTTGTAGGTCCCAGATGCAGAGCAAAGGCTAAAGGGAGAAGGCGAGTGAGTGGTGAGTGTGCAGGAGCAGGCACACACATGTGACCCTGCCCCTTGAGCTGCTGATCTATTGTGGTGTCTAGAGCCAGCTCTAAGTGTTTTCAGATTATCCATATGTTTTCTCCTCCGGATTCGGACTGTCAAAATATTTTTGTGTAGGTGAGGAAGTCTGAGTCAAAATAAATTTCCTTGCCACCTAATTAGCTGACAGTCAATGTATTATCAAATAGAGCCTGCAGATCTCTCAAAACGAGTTGTGTTTCACACACACCCCTCTCCCCCCCACCCCCACCCCCCGGTCCTGGGAGGAGAGGTACCTCAAGGCGAGCTGCCTGCAGTCCTACATGGGGCTCTGGGGCTCATCAGCCTCACAGAGGGCAGAGACTACCAGTCTGGCCCAGGAAACAAGGCGGAGATCCAGGCGTGGTAACACCCTCCTCTACCAGTTCCTCTTCTTTGGTGGCCATCCATCACGCTTCAGATATGCCAAAGTCCCCACCTTGTCTTCCTGGCCTCTGCCCCTCTCTCCAGCCTCATCCTCTTAAATGTAGACATAAAGCCTTCCTTCATTCCTTCCCTGTGCCCTTCCACAATCCAGAACAGTTGGCTTCCTCTGACTGGGACCAGCCCCATCCAGCCCTGCCAACACCTATCCACCCATCATTCAGACACAGCTGGGGGGTCAGCTCTAGAGGGGAGTGTTCTCTAGACCAGGTCGGAAGCCCCTGTTATATCCTCCCATAGAACCCTCCTGCAACCTTCCTTCATGCGTTACCACGGTGCTAGTTCACATGGTCACTTGACTCATCCCTGGTTCCCTCACACTTAATAAATCACACCCACTGAGCACTTACTTTCTGCCAGGCGTTGTCCTAAGGACTTCACCTGTTTCCTAGCATTGAATTCTTGTAGCTCCATGGAAGGTACGTGCTTTCATCATTTTAAGCTCTCAGAAGATGAATTTAAAACTCTGACAGGCTATGTGCCCTCAGTGTGTTACTAAGCCTCCTGGTTGCCTAACTCTAGTCACCCTTCACATGAGACGAAAATCGACATCTATCATGCTCAAATCAGTTATTTTGCATACAATCCAATACAATCAAAGTCTGATTAAAACAGCCACTAACCTAATTCGGTTAGCTTCTGGAACTACAAATCTGTGCTGTCTTGATAGTCATAGTAATCATCAGAACTGATCTAGAGATTGAAAGTCCTGGGTCCTATCTATATTTTCTGCCATATTTTGAGTTTTACTGATAGTTTATCACCTAACTGAAGAGAGAGATGGGACTCATCGGCTCTTCTATATTTCTAAATGCCCGTATTATTACTTGCATGCCTAGGCATTAGTTTTTTGTTTGCTTGTTTGTTTTCTACAATTCTATCTGTGAGTTTTTTAGCATGGCATCATTGAAGAACGAGAAATGGCAATGACTAATTAGCAAAGTCAGCACAGTCCTGGGAACGCAACATAGAATGAATTGTGCAGTCAAGTCATCCAGTTAGCTCTCCTTTAAACACAGCACAGTGTCTTACCAGCATGCTGCCCATCGTCATGAGGTAAATCTAAACAAACTAAGCAAGACAACTGTCCTTCAGAAGAGCCAGCAACACCTCAAGCCTTGCACGCAAACATCGATTGAGTATCTACTAGCTTAAGATACTCTGTTAAATACTAACGAGATCCAAAAAACAGAAGTATGTTACAACATAATTAAGGGAGGTAAGACAAATATATGAGAAGGTAAGTAAGGTGAAGAAGTAAACAAGAGACTCTGTGGTAGGTAACGGGCTGTTAGTCACACATATATCTTCTCAGCCACATCTACATATAGATGACAAAGGACAACAGCCTTTGGTCTGCCTTCGGACATCCTCTTTTCAGAACCCTCATACCATTTAATGCTTATTTCTTAAAATCAAAGACCTTTGTGGGCGACTAGGTGGCTCCGTCGGTTGGGCATCCGACTTTGGCTCGGGTCATGATCTCACAGTTTGTGAGTTCGAGCCCTGCATCGGGTTCTGTGCTGACAGCCTGGAGCCTGCTTCAGATTCTGTGTCTTCCTCTCTCTCCGCCCCTTCCTCGCTGGTGCTCTGTGTGTCCCTCTCTCGAAAATAAATAAACATAAAAAAATCAAAGACCTTCAAAAGCAATGCCAACTCGTCTATCCTATGTGGATTAAACGGAAGTAATTGGTGTAGCTTTACTTTTCTAACCAACCTCTGCTCCCACTTGAAAAGAATTCCAATGATTTATGACTCTCCACAGAAAAGTATCTAACAAGTATCATGGACTGAGAGTTCATCATGAATGTATTGATTGATTCACGGAGTCCTACCCCGGATAATGTATTAACTACTCTACCCCATGCCCCTATTGTAGGTGCCAGCAAGACATCTAAGCATCTCTATAGATGCAAGGCATCTACAGTTCCACAGCTCAGGAGAAGGATCTGGGCTACAGACATGGGAGTGGAAGGGATTCATATGTACGCAGTACATGTAAATGGTAGCTGGGGGACAGCAAAGTGATTGGGATTGCCCATGACAGCCATATGGTGTGGGGAAGGAGGGGCTAGGGCAGAACTCTGAGAAACACCAGCATTTAGAAAGGGGAAAAGCAATCCCCAAAGGAGACTCTTTCACAGCCACCGAGCCAAGAGACCCCTGCAATCAGCAACATGATTCTGCAATCCAAAGGCCTTCGGTGCCCCAGGGCATCTCTGAGAACACCCAGCATTTCAGCCGCACTGGGCCCTGTGTGCCGGCAGAGGAAGTGAAGCCAGAACAAGCCAGAGCTAGGTGTTCCAGAAGACCGTGGAGGTCTGAAATCTAAATGGACAAAGAGATCTGGAAAAATAAATATGATGGAGCATATTTGTCCAGGTGGGAAAGGCCAGGCGGGCCACACACACTGCAAAACAGAGGTCAGAGCAAAGCCCCCGGTCCCAGGACACAAATCCAGACAGAAGGAAAGGTTAGGAAAGCCTGAGCATGGGGGTGTGTCTACTTAAATTATTAAATCATGGGGTAATTAAGTGCTGTACATGATTTACATCTAACATTTCTCCTTTCCTCTAGGAGCTCCTACTCTAGGGAAATGCCCTTTTTAATAATATCTGTTACTGATGTCAACTAAGTCTCCTCTGCTAGTGTTTAATAAGGAGCAGCATAGTAAAAATGATTTCTTTGCTTATTAACAAAGTAATCGCAGTTTTTAAATCTTCAGCAAAACTAAATGCCTGTCTCTTCTGTAATCAAAAATTTAACTTACCTTAAGTACCTTTTAGGGCTATTGAAAAATGAGCATTCAATTGGGGAGAAATGTGCAAAAATATGAAAGTTCTTTATAATTAAATGTGTTCAGAGTAGACACTGAATGCTCAAATTAGTCTCCTCGTGATGCCCAAAAGTCAAACTACAAAGTCCTGGTATACTCAACGCGTACTTATGAAATGTCCAGAGGGCTTATCTATGGCTTGCCCCGAGTGATCTTGTTTTAGGGATTAATAAAATATGAAGCCGGGGAAGGTCAGCACATCATATAACTGAAAGATTACACCGTGCATTGAAGACGGGTTTTGAAGTTCAGGTTTTTTGCAGACTTAAAGAAGCTTAACATTCTTCAGGGTCAAAGCAGTTCAAATAACTACAGTTGACTGATTCAGCAAAACCAAGTTTATGCGGAGAACTCGTTTCCTAGGAGGACCACCTCTTCCTCTCACTGGGCTGGAGAAAAACAACGCTCATGCCCATCTCTTCCCAGTCATCTGCCCTGGGATCAAGGTCAGCAGCTCAGGAATCCATGTTGCACACTGCCATCTACCGAGTCTCTGTGGGAACTGCAGCCCCAGCCTTCATTATTCAGGATCCTTCTGGCCAGCAGGAAACCAGTCAAGGGGCATCACTTTCCTTTCGCTTGTGGGAAGTTATACGAATATTAGAAATATACGCAAATGAGATATGCACCCTTACGCAGGTAGATTCATTGAGATTTTTTGGATGATGATATTAGGAACAGTGGAGTAAAATTTGCCAAGACAGTGTCTCGCTGAGGGGAAATTAGTTTATAAAACTTGTAATCACTTTCTCAGCATCACAAAGAATATAACAACAGGCATGCTGGTGTTTTTTCATATATCCCAAAGTATCGACTCTGTTTAAGATGACCGAATGACGTATACGTGAAAGAAAAGAAAATATTCATGCAGGTCTGAGTTTCTAGCTCTTCCAAGTGTTATCAGGCATCAATTTTTCAAAGATTGACCAGCCTATATTTACTCCACCCTCTCTTATTTTTCATCTTGGTATCTAACCCCTGCTCATTTCTCTGCAAGTGAGACCAAAGAAAAGGAAATAACGCATCACACGGACCTGTCACTCATGGGCTTGTTACTGGAACCTATTAGCCATTCTGATAGGTCAGTGGGGAAAGAAATTGTGAAATTCAAATAGGATTTTATTATGGACGTAGGTCACCAAACCGCCAATATTACTACTGCATGAATACTGGTGGGCTTCAATTTAATAGGATTTACTATGTCATTATAGTCTGTACTTAGTACGTGTTTGGCACACGACTAGTACCTGATACTAGGGACCTGCGGTAGGACCAACTTTGCAAGGATTTGGCAAACTGCTGAAGGCACTGTGCATTGGCAGAGAGCTTGAAATGCCCCAAGTCCAAATACATTTTCTCCTACTATAACAAGCATGGGCTTGTAAAAACTGCCCTGGGGAGAATACATTGTGGGATGATTCCTTGAGTAGATGAGAATCCAGTCCTGGGAAAGGAGCATCTGAAAAGAAATAGGAACCACAGCAGTGGGTCCGGAGGAGAGCAAAGGCATTCAGAAGAGGGGTCCCCTGCTGTGACTGTGTTCAGCGTTGGTTCTTACCCTCTCGTTCTTCAGTTCAAAAGACTGAGAGGGCCCCGCTATGATTTTTTAAATTAATTATATCAAAGAAATGGCTTGTGTTGCCCCGTGTTGGGGTTTGGCAACCCGTTTTAATTAAAGAACTTTTGCAAGAAAGACCTCGTTTCGAGCCTTCATATCTCTACAGACCTTCCAGAAATGGTCAGACCTCCCTTTAGGTGGAGGGCTGACAGCTGCAGAGGCACTGCTGTCGCATAGGTAAGGGGAAATACAGTCAAAATTCTGCGCTCCGGCGCTTCTAGCCGTTCCCTCCCCTTCTGGACTAATCCAATACTGCTGGACAAACCCGCTTCTGGAGACCCAGGGGAGGCTTGGAACTTCTAACTTCGACCACCCTCTGCTCTCCCTACTCGAGAGACTAAATAGTCACTGATTTTTCTCTGCCCCAAAGAGAGATGGGTTAGTAGAAGAGGGAATTTTTCATCCTTTCTCATGCTCCAAATATGTATCTATCCCATTTTTCTGAATAGTTTCTAGGAGGAGCAAGGCCAAGCAAAATGTCATTTGGGCCCCTAATTGTAAACATCTGCCAGTATCATGCTCATGCAAGTTCAGCCAGAACCCCTCCCTTCTGCACGTGCTTGCCCCAAACCCTCACCTCTGAAGGCCAGCCACACCTCCCACCACTGGGCCATCATCCCAGGCTAAGCCACCACTAGCTCTGGCCCCAGCTGCCACAACTGCCTAACCGGTTGCCCTGCACCTACTCTATCCCCCTTCTAGTCTTTCTGCTGCTCAGACCCACCACTGCCTGCCCCTTGGTTACGACCCTTCAGTGGCTCCCCATTGACCCCTAAGATAAAGACCAAAATCCTTACACAGGCCTACATGACCAGGTACTGCCCAGCGCCTGGGAATGCCCTACCTCTGCGGTCTTAACTCCCACCACCCTTTCCCTTTACCCCCATGTACAAGGGTCCTTCATCCAATTCTAGGATGGGGTAAGCCCCTCCCCCTAGTGCCTGAGCAAGCACCGATAAAACATTTTTTCTGCCTGAGGGACTCCTCCTTCCTTTCATCCCTTTTTTATTTCTCTTCTTCCTCTAAACATTACTTTTGCAAAGCTTTCCCAGAACCCAGGCCTAAGTCCCATTCCTTTGATTCTATCTCATAGAATCTTTCCCCCCCTTTGGAGTACTTAATATAGAATTGTTATTAATACTGTTTTTGTTATTACCAAATAATCAAAATATTCGATGTGATTGTTTCTAATCAGTCTCTCCTAGTAGATCATGAGTTCCATGAGGTCAAGAGCTTTATGTCCTGAGCACCTAGCCAGGGTCAGCTTTGGAGATCCCCAATCTATGCAGTTGCACGGAAGATTGAGAAGGGCTTTACCCCTGACTTACTGCTCTGCTGTCGTTATCTTAAAATTCTTAATTTTTGAGCGCTTTTTTATTTTGAACTAAGACCTGCAAATTACGGACCCTATCCTGTAGCTGGCGTAATGTTTGACATACAGACGGTAATGTATATGTCACCAATGAATAATTATACAGAGAATAATTAATACATGAATGACTCTGCATCCAACCTCACAGAAGTACAGCCTCGAGAAACTCATGGACAGTAGGAAGGATCTCTGAAATCATGTACGTCTCTCACTAACTTACATTGGAGATTCTTGTAACATGGTTAAAACATTTCACTAGCAATCAGAGGAAAGCTAAAACTTCCAGTGCCACTAAGCTTAAAAAAAAAAAAAAAACAAACAAAAAAGCAAACAAACAAAACTTAAGTTCACTCAGGGACAGAGATCTGATCTTGTGAGTTTCATTAAGACAAGGCTTGTTGAGGACAGATGGAAAGAATGGTGGTCTGTTCTCACCCTGAAGACCATCCTGAGGCTGGGAATGCTGACGTCAGATCTGGCTTAACGTGGAAGCTACACTACCTCCCGTCAAGCTTGGTATACCACTAAATGTCATAATTCGGTCCACGTCAGACATTCACTTCATTAATAACTTTCTTAAGTTCATGTAGATATTTTATTCACAGAGAGCGATAGATCTGGGTTTGATTTCTAGGTGTGTCTCCCTAAAGCCAGTTATTTAACCTTTCTGAGACTCAGTTTGTTTATCTGTAAGCTAGGGGAAATAAAGCCTCATGTACAGTTCTGTGAGAATTACAGATAATGTCTGTAAAGTGCCTTCCATTTAATTGTACTCAAACCATTGAAATGTCTATACCAAGAAGAGGCAGAAGTCACCAGTGGCATTTATATATCTATTGCCTTTTCCTTAATGTCTTCTCAAGTACGAAAAAGTGTATCTGTCTTGCTTTCTTTACGACTCATTCATTGTTTTCAATACCAGGATTTATAAGTCTTTTAATAGCTTTGACTTCATGATACTTCATTGAAGCCATCTCTATAACAATGTTACTTTTAACTCAAGTAGTTTGAAAGTGAGTTAATCCTTCCCTCTCTTGTCCAAGTAATCAGACGGACCTAAAGCTCTTTGTATTAAAACACACACACACACACACACACACACGCACACACACACACACACGCATTTCAGTGTTTCCTTTATAGCACTGGAAATAGTTTGTGCATTGAATCTAGACTTTATATCTACTTCCTAATGGTTGGGTACTGAGCTACAATCTCCTTATAAATGACTAGAGTTGAGTGAGGAACTCACTCAATTTCACCCAGAATTGAATTGCTGACCTGGGACAGGGTTTGTCCTATGGGAAGTTGGTAAGAAAACTATAAAATTAGACCAGAAATCGAACAAGTACAGAGTGAAGGTTTAGAAGCTAATTTCTAAAATCATGGTGGTAGAGCCCAAGATGTGTTATAGCATTCAATTTGTTACAAATGAAGAAAAGTAGTAGTAAAAAAATATATAGATGAAACAATTGAATTCTTTTTCCTTGTCCTTACCGTGGTGATTTTATCCGTGGGTTCACAAAGCGATATCAGAAATGTATTGAAATCAAAAGCCTCCAGAACCTGAAGCTCGTATCAACCTGATCATGGAAGAATTTATAGACATCCAGGCTTTCTTGGTGATCATCACTTATCCATCTGTCCATTCATTTTTTGCAACAGTTTTCAAGGTTCCACTATATCCCACAAAGTTTGATAGGTGCTAACGTATTAAATGACATGTCATGAAATTAGCTCAAAGAACTCACGCACGACGCTGGTAACCCAACTAACCACAACATAATGTGCACTACTCTGGGTGAAGGGTGGAAAGCATTTGAATCAAGAGGAAGAAGCCTTTAATTAAAGAAAGAAACCCAGGACAATACTGGGCTTATAATTCGCATATGCGACATATCATACTACCGCTAGGGTAAAAATAGTGTATATGCGTTATCTTCCATTCCCTGCTGGTCACGTTCTCCTTACAAGCCAGGAGGGCCTATTGTGCTCCTCCATCTCTCCCCTACGTTGTGCAACACAGCGCCCAGCCTAGCAACGCTAAAGTTCCAACTGAAGTTAATTGAATTACAGAAGGGACTTTGAGAAAAGAATATTGGTACTTCAAGTAGAAGTGGTGAAAGACTGAGTAATAAAGAGGTGAGTCTTTCAAAGGTCTTAAAGAATTGGGGCAAAACTTTGAAATTGGCCACCTTGCCAATGAGCTGCTGAAAACCACACTTTATAGACCCATGAGCTAAAGGTCAGGTGCTCCAAAACAATGAGTCAAAATAAAAGAAGAGAATGGTCAAATTTGTGACCAAGGGTCTTTTATTTTTTAAAAAAGTGAATTTTTATCAAGCTACTTTTGATATTCTTTTAAAGTAAGAAGCCCTAAAGGCTTGCTTTAACAACCATGTTGAAAAACTCCCACATGTGAACATGCCCGGTACCCTGGGCTATTTGACCTATTAAAACAAAGATTCTCCACCAGCTCACACAATCGTGGAATTTTTCTTTCAAATTTATGAATCAGGCCCTTCGTGTGAATAGACAGTGAGGGAATATCTTATGAATAGCCTCCCTATTATCATGGTTCATGACTTTTTACAATGCAATTATTGTGGTACGTCATATCATAACATAATTGAGATTCTAGAAGTGGAAATGAGAGGTAATTGAAGGGACAAAGTTACTCAAGAAAATGCAAACGCCATTTTATTTGCAAATTAAATTAAAAATATAATGAGATGGGTGTAGAAATTGAAAAATTAATTGAGAGAAACGAATGTGCAATCTTTCTAGCAGGGACATCTGTAAGAAATTCTTCTGCTCGGACACACCTTCTCGGAGAGTAAAGCTCTTCCTGCTAGCTTGAATGGAATTCGAATGGAAGCAGGACGAAAGGCAGATCTTTAGAACACACGGGAATAGTGGAGGCTTGGCAGCCAAATGGTGAGCTTCTGGACATGCTTGGCATTGAACAATAAGCAACAGGGAATTTTTCCAATGTGAGTTCCAAATCAATATTTAGGCTAGAGTTTCTTTGCTTGTTTAACATTTGCCTTCTCTCTCTCTCTCTCTCTCTTTATCTCTGTCTTTATTGATAAAAAAAATAGTTGTAGATATCAAGACATTTTGCCTCTAAATACTTTAGCATATGATTCTTAAGAGTGAAGGGATTCTTCATAATCACAGTGTCATTATCACAATAAAAAATCGAGGGGCAAGAGTCTGTGTTCTATTGGCTTGTCATATCTCTTAAATCTTCTTTATTCCAGAACAGCCCACCACCACCACTTTTTTTTTTTTAAGTTTTTCAGGACATTGACATTTTGTTAAGTCCATGCCAATTGGTTCATTTAGATCTCTCCAATTGTGTCTTCGTGATTAGGTTCAAGGTCAAATTGGACCATTGTTTTTACAAGTGGACCGCAACAGTATTTACTGTTCACTTTATCTTTAAACAATGTTCTAGAAAACAAAGAAAGAGTATAAGTTGACCTTTCAAAATATTTAAAGTACTAAAGATAAGGAGTAAAGAATTGGTGACCTGTTTTGGTGCCAGATTCTTTAGATTAGGTTAGGGCAGTGTATTCATGAGGTGTTTGTGAATCTTGAAATTTCCAAGCGTGTTTATAAAGGATTCATCCAGCCTTTGGAGATTTACTCAAAACCTCCCTGTTTTTCCTCCACCAAGAGATTTTTGAACTTGAGAATTTAGAAAGTGATTGTTCATTATCCAAACTCTTTGAAAAAAGAAAAAGGAGTGGGCGGCACTGTAAAGGAAGAATCTTAGTTACCGGGATAAGAGACAAAATTTATGACTTTCCCACTGATTCCGCAGCCAATTCAGCCCCTCCCCAGTCCCCACTTCTCCAGAGATTAAAACATGCTTGAATTGGAGAAGTCGTTTCCTTCCTTCTGTTCAGTGCCAGTTCTCAGAGGAAAACATCCATTTTGCTCTTTGATTCTTGTAGCCCAGAGACGGCAATGAAAGACCCACTGCTTCCTTAAGTGTAGGGATTCCATCTGGGGGGCTGCAGGGCAGGAAGGAGAGTCGCAGGGTGTATGTCTCAAGTGTGGGTGTGAGAATGATTTTCCCTGGGGCCTGTTAGTTGGCCCGGAGCCCAGAGTGAGCCATTCATCTACCTTAAATTGCACCACGAAGCAGAGATGGCTGGGGGAAGTCACTAAACGGCCCTGCCACTTGCTGCCAGCTCCCCCGTGTCTCCTTGTTGTGGGATGTCCTAGAAACTGAGGCAGTTTTTGGTCTCCTTCAGACGGAGTAAAAGATGCACCCTTCAGTGGTCAGTGAGCTGTAAGTGAAATCAACTAAAATGTGAATAATCTTCCCACAGGAAGTCAAGAGTTGCACCTACTCTCATGTTACTGTGGTCTTATATCACCCGATGCAAGGACGCTCAGAGTCTTTAATCAGATGTCCGATTTCTAAGTGCTGAGTGGAAAAGATGAAAGTGCTGTTGATACAGACGTAGAGTCTGTTCAGACATCTGATGCTCAAACACAGTAGGCCCAACTTGATTCACTTTGATCTGAGAATGTGTACTTACAACATTGAGCTTCAGGTTGTAACAAAAAGAAACATGAAATAAAGCACATAAATAAACCTGGCCTAGCTGTTTGCAACATGCAACCGATGTCTTTAGTTTCTAAGTAGGGTCAGTGAGAGAATTTTGATCAGGCCACATGGAGGATTCAGCTGAGCCTAGGGTGGCCAACTGGTCTGCCTGAGACTAAGGAATTTCTCAGGACAAGGATTCTCAGTGCTAAAACCAGGACTGTCCTGAGCAAATCAAGATACTTGGTCATCCTAGTAAGGCCAAAATGTGCATAGCATCCAAAACATGGTATGCTTGGCCTCGTCCAGTCGATCTGATGTTCCAAGATCAAAGAATCCAGAGAACCAAAATCCTTGCTATTTAGGGAATAAAAAAAATTCACTAAACAATATCTTAACATTCTAAATGGTTAATGCACCTTCAGGAGAATCTGTAAACTTCTGACCAAAGAGAGCACAGTTGAGATGTAGGGGAAAAAATCTGAATATTAAAGAAATCTGGAATATTGATATAGGTTTTTAATTTTCTAAAATAGTCAAATAAGAAATAGAAGAGGGACACCTGGGTGGCTCAGTTGGTTAAACATCAAACTTCAGCTCAGGTCACGATCTCACAGTCTGTGAGTTCGAGCCCCGAGTCGATTCTGTGTCTCCCTCGCTCTCTGCCCCTCCCCCACTCACACTGTGTCTCTCTCTCTTTCTAAAAAATAAATAAACTTTTTTTTTTTAAAAAAGAAAGAAATAGAGGAAATACCAGGCCAAAACTATCAGATTTTTCTGTCACTCATGTATCTCAATTTTTAGGAGCATTTCGGCGGTGCTACTTTATGATGGGCTCCACACATAGGTTTGAAATCAACCATATCTGTATACAGGAGCCAATGAATCTCTGGTAATTATATTAATTTAGTGGAAAGAAAGGTTGAATTTACCTATGTTTTCAAAAATGTAATAATGGCTTGCTTTAATTATAAAAGCAAGTTAAACAACATTTGTTTGTGATTCCAAACAATGCTTTTGAGATTTTTTTGTGGTTTTGAATCTTCTTTTGACTAATAACAGCTTTATAAAAAAAAAAAAAAAGCTTCAGGTAATCACCCATGCTAGATATCCAGTTATTTTGTAACAGTCTTAGGTGCTCTGAAATCCTGCTAAGTGTTTCCTTGTAACTAAAAATTTGAATTGGTTCTATCAGGACAAATTCAGAAAAGCACCTTTCATTGTCCAAATAGTTCTTTGGACATTTGCAGCTGGAAAAACTGAAAGCATGATGGAATCTTGATGAGCTGCTATTGCAGACTGGGAAGTTTAATATTTAATTTGGAATGCTTCTTGATACAGATTAAGTTAGCTCACAGCAATTAAATTTTGCTTTTGAAATGAAAAATCCGTACAAAGTACTTTAGGAGCATTTATCTGATTCAATCCTCATAACAATGTGCAACATCGTTAATTTCATTGTAAAAGTTGAGGAAACTGGCACACGGCGGGGCGAGGGGGTTAAGAATCTAAGCACAAATAGTAAGAGACAATCTAATCTAGAAACTCTCACTCTCGTACCACGCAATGCTAAGTTCAGTGAACTTTTAAGCGAGGATAGATGGAGGGAACTACAACCAGGCTGGAATGGAGAAAGCCAGACGGACACGACATTGGAGAAACCAAGGAAATATGCAGAATGTTTTTCGAGAGAGAGTGGTCAGCTTAGCCAAGTGCCACACACAGACCCAGAAGGACCAAAAAAGGTCAGTTGCAGCTCGGCCATGAGGGACTTTTGGTGACCGTAGTGAAAGAAGTTAAGGAATGGTGGGGACCAAAGCCAGATATCTGTATAAGGGAAGAAACCAAAGTTAGGGGTTGACCCCACTCCTTTGAACATTTGAATTCTCAAAGAAGAGAGAGCCTTGATGGTGGCTGAAGAGGAAATGACCAGTTTATTTTTCTAGGAGCCTTGGGGCAGGCAAGGCTGGAGAGGCAGGAGAGTGGGACAATGACTTAGGAGAGATGCCACAGAGTTCTGAGTGAACAAGTAGAAGCACTGACAAGAATTTCTGGGGGCCCGGCCGAGACTGGAGACCAAGTGTCTGCAGTGTCCCTGATCTTGGGGTGATGTGGCTTTCCATCCAGAGTGTTTACTTTCCAGAGCATGGGAACGGAGAAGGCAGATACACTCCGTACTCAGCATTGTGCAGAAGCAGTGAAAGGATGCAGTAATCCAGAAGTAAGATGACCGCCAAAAATCCAGTAAGAGTCTTAATTATGCCATTCAGGCCAGATACAAAATGAGGTCCCTGCACCAGTGGCTGGAGGTCCTTTCTCCCTGCTTCATATTTTCCAACGTTCCCACTCAAGACCTAGTCAGCCAAAAGTTAAATCGTATGCCCGGGATATTTCCTAGAGAGTTCAAGTATTTCACGGTTTGGGAGCTTGCCCTACAAACACTGCCCCTGGTGTGTAAGGAAATGAACTTTTAAATCAGAACCTTACAGCAAAAGCACCAGAAACCAAGAAATGTGCACGAACCTCTCCACATCCTGCAGAGAAAATGGATGGCAACGACTCTAAATTCAAAACAATATGTGGAGTGTGGTCTCCAGAAGAATTGCTCCCCCTGACTGTCACAGCTAAGAAGTGACAGTTCTGACAATCATTCTAACACAACAAGCCCTCCCTTGGTTCACGTCGGTGGCAGAAATGTCGCATGTCCTTGCCTGGGGAAAAAAAAAAAAGAAACTTAGAGTTAGCAGAGAGGTATAAGATCATTTAATCCACCTCTTTTCATTTCCAGGGAAAGAAATTGCAGTCCAAGGAGGTATTTTGTAGCGAGAGTCAGGAGAGTCGAATGCTGCTCTCATATCCTGCTATCCGTCAAGTTAGGACTTAACTTTTTTGTTTGCTTCCTCTCTTTAGAATTGTTTAATGAGGCTTATTCTTAAAAACTTAAAAATAAGCATTTTAAAGCATTTTGGAGACACTGTTCTGGAACTATTTGCAGTCACTGATAAATTAGATTAAGATTTTAAGTTGCAGGCTTGATATATATAACTAAAAGCAGGGATTTCATCATGGACTAAAAACCCTTGCTCTAAAACTTACTGTCTGAGCGACTAAATTATTAGGTTAACCTCTCTATATCTCTTTTTTCTTTTCTGCCAAACAGATAAACTCACACTATTTTCTGGGATTTCTGTAAAAATCATATGCCAAGTACCTAACAGAATAGGAAACGTAGGGCGTATTTCAAAGAATAGCTATTGTTATTGCTCCGAAAAAGGCTTTACTCCAATTCTTTGTGATTACAGAAAAAACAAACAGTGATTACTTCCCACATCAAAAGGCTTCATGGGGCTCAAGTTCGCTTCCTTTGAATCAGCAGGGAGAGCTTCATCTCTGAGCACACATTCCTTACATTTGAGCCTCAAGGACACGGAGCCTGCAGTGTCTCCCAGTGCTAAAGTTTAAGTTAAAGATGCTTGATTTGCATCTTAACCACCAGATGGTGGTGGGGTGGGGGGAGGGGGGGCTTTTTGAATTTGCCTTTGCGCCCCTTTCGGGTCTCGGGTCTCCGGGATTTGGAGTGTGAGGTGCTTCCAGACCACCCCTGCCCTCATTAGTGCTCACCGCTTGTCTCTTCCGTAGCACCTGGTGCCCTCATTGATTTTTGTCTGTCTTCCCCAATGCATCATGAATGACTCAAGGGCAAAAAATTCATCTCCCTCTTATTGGTATTCCCAGTCCTTAGGCAGATATTTGTTGAGTGACGAATAAATAAGACCAGGCTTATTTATGGTCCTGCCCCAGCCTTGCCTCGTTGTTTCCACCCTTTGGAACGCTCAGCTTAAATTCTTGATTAGCTAATGGATACTTCAGCTAATGGAACTGAGGTGTCTCCGCTTACATCAGAGAATGAGGCAGACGGACGGTCGCACTCTGCTTCTCTTCCATCCACACAGGTCCTAATTTCCAGTGTGTTCCTTGAGCTTCCCTGCTCAGTGAGAAGCAGCTTTGAATAAGAAAGGAATGATCAAAGAATTAGGCTGCCTAGCACAGATGCCAGTGAAATTTAGGCATTTATAATGGAATAAAATAGAATTCGTGTTGAAGAAACTCAAATTCCTCATTATGCCAAAAGGCAAATAAGTTACTAGGTCAGTAGGTACGATCTGACTCAGATATGTTAGCGGAAAACAATCCAGTTTCCCCCACCATGGACGAGTATACACGGTGAGGAAGGAGCCAGCCTGTCAGGGTCTGCTCTGCACGTATGGAAAGGGGACACTGGTCTTATCTATAAATAGCTAGCCAGGTAACACAGGATGGAAGATAAAGCTTTACTCCTTCTTGAGGAGGGCAAGTAAAGAGAAAGGAATCCCCACACATCATCCTGCGGTCTGAGGTGTGAAAATGAGGAGAGAGCCAGGGGTCACCGACTGTGACCTGTGTTCCTTTACAAATTGCCCTTTTGCTGCCAGACCTGTGTGCCTTTAGGATTTAACCCTTTTCATCGATCCTCTGTGGACTAAGTTTCGCACTTTCCAGGTGGTGGTGGATTGGAGGTGGCGCAGGGGACAATGGCCCCAGGGCGTGTGACGCGGCTGGGTGAGGCCAAGTAAATGCAGTGACCCAAAGTGCCGGTGGCTTCTCTTGAGCCCCAGCACCCTGCCTCACAGCAATCCGTTCAGGTAGTCTTCTTCTAATCTACTCAATTCGAGCACAATCCCAATTTTATATTTACCCTCCATTAGTTATTTTTTTAATATTCTTTTTGGCTCTGTGGGACATGGATATTTCTCAAGGGAGGCTTCTGAAGGCCTTCTAGAATCTCCAAATCCTGGAACGCAACAAGTACTTATTTCCCCTCTCTTTCTCTGATGAGAAGCTAAGTAGATGTTTGCACACTAACTTTAAATGCCCGCGATGGGGGCCAGCGAGGCTCACTCATTCGCTAAGAGCTTGCTCCCACAATCCCGTCTTTGTCAAAGCCCGTGAAATTCAAACTGACTACAAACTTCTACTTTCCATGGTCTGAAAAGCAAACTTGTGAATAACAAACACCTCCATGTTCAGCCCTCCTAGGCCCTGAGTGATATTCACCCAAATCGGAGTGACTGTCTCTCTGCCCCATGTATCACGTAAATGTCAGTATATCTGCTCACCTTGTTTTCTGCATTCATTTACTGATTGATCACTCAGCAAACCACTTGCTGAGCCCTGACTATGTGTCAAGCCCATAGAGTACAAAATTAAATAAAACAGAACTTCTTATCTTTGCAGACCATGCAATATACTGAGTTAAGATCAATAAAAATGTATCACAATCTGGTGAACAAATTGCTATGGGCTAGAGTTGTTTTTTTTTTGTTTTTTGGGAGGATAACTTTTTGTTTAAATTAGTAGCCTACAAACAAAATAGATTCTAAGAGCAAAATCCTGGACATAAAACAGATTGATTCCTCAGGAAGCACGGCAAATTGTTTCAGAGAGATTGAGATCAGGAAGCGTTCACCTTGATGCTATTTTCTACTGATTGGACAAACTCCATGGGATGATAATATATGTGGACTAACCAGGTGAGAAGCTGACCTGAATAGTCCATAGCTGGGTGCTACCCTATAGTCAAATTACAGACAGCAATGTTTACAGGATTTTCCCAGGACTTTTTGCAGTAAAACTAAGCTGATGACATTCCTTTGTGAACTACTTTACCTAAGAAAAACTTTTGAGGGGCGCCTGGGTGGCTCAGTTGGTTAAGCATCCAACTTCAGCTCAGGTCATGATCTCATGGCTCGTGAGTTCGAATGTCACATCAGGCTCTGTGGTGACAGCTCAGAGCCCTGGAGTCTGCTTCAGATTCTGTGTCTCCCTCTCATTCTCTGCCCCTCCCCGCTGAGCTCCGTCTCTCTCTGTCTCTCAAAAATTAATAAACATTAGGGGCACCTGGATGGCTCAGGCGGTTAAGCGTCCGACTTCGGCTCAGGTCATGATCTCATGGCTCGTGGGTTCGAGCCCCAGGTCGGGCTCTGTGCTGACCGCTCACAGCCTGGAGCCTGTTTTGGATTCTGTGTTTCCATCTCTCTCTGCCCCTCCCCTGCTCATGCTCTATCTCTGTCTCTCTCAAAAATAAACAATAAAAAAAATTTGTTTTAAAATAAAAATAATTGTTTTAAAATTAATAAACATTAAAAAATTTTTTAAAAAAGGAAAACTTTTGATATGAGAGTTCACAAAAAAAGTATAGTGTCCTTTGTCTCTAGCTTAGAGCTGAAAGCTGAGAATATCAGTATATAATGACTGTGATAAAGGAGAAATATAAAAATAGAACAAATGGTAATAAAGACTTATACAGTACAGTACTTTTGTAATAACAGCTTTATTCAGATTTAATTCACATACATAGTATACATTTTGCCCATTTGAAATGTACAATAGTTGTTAGTATATTCACAAAGTTGTACTATTATACAGATCAATTTTAGAATATTTTCATCACCCTAAAGAGAAACCCCATATCCATCGGCCATCACTTCTCATTTTCCCCCGACCCCCTCAACCACAGGCAAACACCAGCCTACTTCCTGGCTCTATGGATTTGCCTACTCTGGGCATTTTATACAAGTTGATCGTATAATATGTGATTCGTTGTGACTGGCTTCTTCCACTTAGCGTGCTTTCAAAGTTCGTCCGTGTAATAACACGTCTCAGCACCTCATTTCTTTTTATTGCCAAGTAATATTCTATTCTATGAATATACCACGTTATTCATCTATTCACCTGCTGATAGACATTTGAGCTGTCTCCACCTTTTGACTATTATGAATCATGCCCATGAACATTCTTGTTCAAGTTGTGGGTTTTTTTTTGTTGGCTTTTTTTTTTTTTTGTGCGTGAACATGTGCTTTTATGTCTTTGGGGTAGATAACCAGAGGTAATATTGCTGAATCATGTGGTAACTGTGTTAACCTTCACAGAAACTGCCCGGCTGTTTTACCAAGAATCTGTACCATTTTACATTCCCACCAGCAATGCATGAGGATCCCTGTTTCTCCACATTCTCAACCACACTTATTCTCATCTGACTTCTTTATTATAGCTATCTTCATAGGTGTAAAGTGGTATCTCGTTGTGGGTTTGATGACTAATGATGTCAGGAATTCTTTAAAGAAATGACTCTTCAGATCATTTGCCCATTTTAAAATTGAGTTATGTATCTTTGTGTACAATACTTCTATTTTTTTTTTAAGTTTATTTATTTATTGAGAGAGAGAGCGCAGGGGAGGGGCAGAGAAAGAGGGAAAGAGACAGAATCCCAAGCAGGCTCCGCACTGCCAGCACGGAGCCTGATGCAGGTCTTGAACTCATGAACCGTGACATCATGACCTGAGCCAAAAGAGTTAGATGCTTAACCAACTGAGCCACCCAGGTGCCCCTGTGAATAGTACTTTTAAAGTTTACAAAATGTTTTTATGTTTATTATTTTTAATATCTTGTACAACTCAGTGCTATGGGCATTAATATTACACGAGGTAAGAGAACTGAGGCCCAGAGATGTCAACTGACTTGCCAAGGTCACTTAGCTCTCAAGTACCAAAGCCAAAACTTGAACCCAGCAGAGCATATCCCCTGCCATAACTGCGAGCTCTGAAAGAGGAAGAAAATTTTCCTTGTATTCTACCTGATCCTGATTAGGCAACCCATGGTGTCCAAATGTCATGAAATCAAATGATACTAGAATCTCTACACTAAAGGTAACTAACTCCCAAGGAGAGAATCAAGCCAGAGCGTTCAAAATAAATTCTGTGGATGGCCAGACAGGAATCTTCCTTAACAAGACTTCTCTCCAAGCTTACTATAAAAACCCCTGAGAACTCAGAAAATAAAAATAAATTTTAAAACAACGATCTTGCTGTGACCATAACGAGCCTAAAATCACACTGCTTTATGAGGTCCTACAGATGCTCTATTTTATTCTTCTTTTCAGAATGGGAGTTCTTCAACTTTTTCATGATCGATAAGAACTTCTAGATATTTCAGATGCGTTAGGTAGACCATTTTATAGGGTCAGTGGAAGCCATCAGAAAAGGCTCCCACAATCTACAGAATTCCGAGGCACCTTAAACAGAACACCAATCCATCACCACAGAGGTTGCATGATAAGATTTGTGTTAATTTTAACTCAAACATAGTATAAAAGTTACAGAATTGGAAAGAAACATGAAAACATGAGGTTAGGTAGAAAAATATGGACCGTGGAGTCAGACAAATTTGAGTTCACCTGAGAGGAGGAGTCTCAGTAGCTTAAACTTTAAGTTATTTCTTTTATCTGAGACATAGATTCTAGTTCTTTTCTGTAAAATGTAAATAAGTAAATAAACAAGGAAACAATTAAATACATAAATTTTTAAAAGGCAAAAACAAAACACTCTATTCTATCTAACATGGTCATATTATTCAATGAATCGTGTATGTAAAATGTCTGGCACAATCCAGTCGATAATGGTGCCTAATTCATGAGAGCAGAAGAGAGTATTTGTAGGATCTTTGCAATGTCAGTTCCATTTGAAATTGGTGGCTCTAAAAAAAGGAATACTTTTCCAGACCCATGTCCCAGAGGGCATTTTTCAATATAGTAGGGGGAAAAAGAATGTTCAAGGCAATAAGAATGCTCTTGGCAACATGGCATAAGACTTTATATTTGACAGCTAATGTATCATTGGGAAGATCTGTAACCTTGAACCTACAGCAGAGATACAAAGCAGTGTTTAGATGGAAACGAAATGTCCTTTTTTTGTTTGTTTTTTTTGCCTTCTTAAGCAACCCATCACTCATTCTTTCAACAAGACCTGACATGATTTTATCAGTCATTCTTGGATTTTATTCTTTATTGGAGGAGAGATGAGAGATACACTTTATTGAAGGCATAACTTGATATAAACATGCCTTTGCAAGCTAATGCTATTTTCAAGATTGGTGTTAGGATGTGCGTGGCCCATTATATCCTGGAGAAAAGGAAAACTCGTGCCCAGCTCATTCTCTCAGGCAAGTACTGTGCAGACGAGGCCCGCCATTTGGGGCTCAACATGAAGGACTCCGGCAGGTTAATCAGAATTTTTTACAGAATCCATTCAAGAGAAGTTTAATGTATTTTTGCAACATTTCAAAGAGGGAAAACCTGGGACCTAAAACTAGCCACTGACTTTATTAAGTTGAGCATTATGCATGTAATATTTATATTTTCTCTTCAGTGATTTGTATGTTTGTAACATTTGCCCATTTTCCTATTACCATGTTTATCTTTTCCCATACTATTTCAGCTTTTAATCTGAGGATATTAATGGGATCGTCAAACACATAGCAAATATTTTCCAAGTTTTTTGTTTGCCTTTTCATCTTGTTTTTTAAATTATGGAGGTAGACACGTCTTCCATTATAATCAGCCAAATCTGTCTTCTCCTTTGGGATCTCTTGTATTGAAACATCTCCTTTTCTTCATACCTTATTTTACAACTCTACCGAATGGCATCTAATGTGACAGAGAGGCCTAGGAGGTAAGGATGAAGAGTAGCTCTTCTATCATATAATTAGGATGTCTTTGGTTACTTTTAGAAAGCAATTTCTGTATAGTTATGTGTTTTGACCCCAGAATGCTAGAGTAGAAACGGAAAGTACAGACTAATATTACAAGAGCCTTGGTGTGAATGCAAATAGACACTATCAACATCTATGGATGGGAAAAATGAAGACCCGAGTTGAAGATACTGACCTCAGTCTTTCACTCCGGCAGATCTGATACGCCTTCAGAGAGACGATGTCCATTCCTCATGATGGCTGTGACCCTCTTTGGTGGCTAGCTCTATCCTCAGAAGGAAATTCCATGACCCCATAATAGGTGATATTTCAGGGGGGAAAGGGAGGTTATGCATCATAATAATTCAAACTTAAATAGTTGAGTTTGAAAGCTTTGAAGCCTTTCCCCAGATTATCTCATTTTAGCTTCAGGTGTCAAAAAGGAATAGGTAGAGAAGCATCATTATTTCCATTTTACAGAAGAAGGAAATGAATTGCACACAGTTTAAGCAATTGATAAAGCCCAGCAAGCTACCGCTCTGTGAAATACCAGACTATATTCTTATCCTCATATGCATAGATAGAGTCTTGTGAGTAAGACAAGATATAAAAGGGACAATTAAGAGCACCCAAGAGAATACACACTAGCATCAAACTAAATACCACAAAATGCTATCATGCGTGGAACTCATAACAAATGCTGAACAGGTAGCTGAGAAAAGATTGTATCAATGTTGCCTGATTATGACAGAAAAAATTGATGGAAATGTGAGCATTTCAAATGGGAGCTGGATTTGGACAAGTACATCGAAAGAAAGCATTTTGCACAAGAATGAAAAGAGAGAACACCAGGGTAGGAATGGAAGACCCGGGGTGGGGAATGTGGGAGACGGTGAGGAGGCCGGCCTGTCGGAATAACCTTGTTAGAAGCAAGATATCCGGCTGGAGAGGTGCGGTCAAAATTTAAAGGGCCTAGAATATCAGGGTGAAACATTCAAAACAGAACCTTTCAGCAATAGAGAAGCATGGCAGATATGTTCAGAGGAGAGGGAAATGGTTAAAGATGTGTTTCTTACGAAGACTCGTGTGATGAGAACATGCAGAGCAGATAGAAGGAACCAGTGTGGGAGGCTAGAAAAAAAAGTGAAACCATCATTCATAAGGGAAAGGATGTCTTCTTGATGGTGGTGGGGAGTAGAAAAGCAGAGGGGCAAACTCAGAATCACAGATGCTAAAGAAACGTCTTCCCAAGAGATCAGTCCCAGGGAGTGGAGATTACCTGATGCCAGTGAAGGAGACAGGCAAGAAGATCTATTTTTCTTTTTTATCTGTATTTTATGTATATGCGCGCGCGCGTGCACACACACGCACACACACACACACACCCCACTGTGCTCATGCACCAGGCACCCAAAGGCCCTTGATGCCTGCTCCTCTTCCAGAGCCCCGGAGGGGACAAAGCTGAGCGATTAGTTCAGACATGAAAACGAGGCTTGTGGAAATGGATGAGCCTTCAGATGCAACAGAGGTAGATATTTTTAAGAACTAAAGGCCCAAAGAGGAAGATCCAAGGAGCGTTGGTAGTTAATGGATAGGAGCGACGAACAAAGGCGATTAAGGGAGCAGAGCAGAACGGTAGTTTGCTCTGACAAGTGCGCGGTACCTTTTAAAGCATTAGGTGTGAAGCCCCACAGGCACTGTCAAGGGTGTGAGCGGGGAAGTTAATGGAGAAGGCAGAGTTATTCTGCCAAAGAGACCCATTTGAAAGTGAAATAGAGGTCAAAACCCCACTCTAACATGGAAATTGGAAACTGCCAGATGTTTCAATGCGGTGCGTATAGTTCAAAAAGGGCAGAATTGACGGATTATTAACTGTGCCAGCTGGCATAGTGCTATTTATGTTTTCTTTGTTATGTGAAATGTACAATCATAACAGAAACATTAAAAACCCGAGTAGGTTCAAGGAAGGGTTTAAAACAATATAAATCAAAGTTTACTGTAATAAATATAACTAACAGCAGAGGGCGCCCTTCAATGCCTGGCAAATTCTCAAGGCAGACAAACCCTTAAAGGGAGGAGGTTTTTTTTTAATTTTCTGGTAACTTCTACCAGCATTGACCATTTTCATACATACAGGGGGAAAAAACAACTAAGTAAATGAACTAAACTAAACTAAACTAAATGATTTACAAACATAATTTTTAGAACTTCAGGTCCTAAGATTCCTTTCTATATTTTTTTAACTGTTTTTTTTCACTAATGACAAACTATCTGAAGTTATTAATGCAATAATCCAGGATGGTCTAGTTATAAAATGCCAAGAGATAGTAGAGTAAAAGCAAGTTACAACCCAGAATAATAAAATATTTAGTAATTGTGATACCGAATCAGCCTACGGGATTTCTTTTAAAATGAATGTTAAGATTTCCAGAATAGTGATACATCCTCCACATGGAAAATAAGTAAAAATAGAAAGAAAATAGAAAACAGTAAGCTTACCCCTCAGATATATTCTTAGTTTACAATTTAGTTTATTTTTTTCAGTCTTTTTTATGTATAACTTCATTTCCAGGTTAATATACAGTTAGATTGACTACCATATTATGTGTAGAATTTATAATTTTCATCTTGCTTAAATAATCCACATTTGAGCAAAACATTTCTTATTCCATTATAAATTCATTTGTCTGTTAACAATTATATAATATTCAGTAATATGAGTATATGTCCTAAGAGGTACTTAACCAATATAAGTACTTAACCAAATTTTTATCAAAGTGTAATATCTTTTCACTCAAAATCATTTTTTTTTTATCGTGACTTAACTCCTCAGGCTAGTTTTCAAGATAAAAAGCTGTAAGGAAAACAAGGAAGTATGAATTAAGTAGCCTAGCCAGTTTACACATAACTTCTATTTAAGTGGAAATGACACTGTTAAACTACAAAACCTTGGTGTGGCAACAAAATGACCATTTTTAACCACATCGCTGCCCTTGAAGGACAACTGATAGTGACTCATGGGAAATAGCCCATGAATAGCATAGGAAACATGTAAGGAGACCAAGCAGGGTTTGATAATGAACCTCGGAAGTACACTACAGTTGTATCTTTATTTGTGTGTTTGTATATTGCATTTAAGCTTGTGTATACATATTTACATTTAACTGGTAAAATTCTGCAGTGTAAACATAATTATTTTCTTAACTCATCATATTTTTGTTTTAATATTCAGAATTAATAGAAACAGTAGCCATTATGAAAAAGAGATAAGAGTGTAAAAAATAAAGAAAGAAGAAATGGATGGATTGGGCCATTAAAGAGAGAGAGAGAGAGCATATGCTCTAGTTAAGCCAGTTAGTACCGCTGACACAGTGAAAATTCTGGTGCCTGGAGTGAGCAGGCCAGATGCCAGCACCTTCTAACACATGGTGTCTGCAGGGCTTGGTTTTTCCTTTTGCAGAATATTGTGAAGTGTGAGTGATACAATGGACTAAACACAAAAATCTGCACTCTGAGTCAGATGATGTGGGTTCAAGTTTCTCCCTGATCATTACCAGATGTGTGACTTTGGAGGAGTTAAGTAATCTTTGAAATTCATTTAGGGGTAGAAGGAGGAGGAGGAGGAGAAGGAAGAAGAAGAAGGAGAAGAAGAAGGAGAAGGAGAAGGAGAAGGAGAAGGAGGAGAAGGAGAAGAAGGAGAAGAAGAGGAAGAGGAAGAGGAAGAAGAAGAAGAAGAAGAAGAAGAGGAAGAAGAAGAAGAATGATTTTGATAACCATCTAATGTATTTCAGACTATCTACCTGATGACATAAACAGCATTTCCATAAAATGGCAATTTTTGACCCGTCATCTCTGGATCCAAATACACAGAATAGAAACCCAAGAGGGCTCTACTCTGCAACCAGGGCCCTTTAGCAAATCAGAGCCTGGAAAGAATGGACATCAGATTAAACACCAAGCTGTTTTTAAATCAGATTAAAATCCTATTTATATTTTTAGAAGATATTTTTAAAATAAAGTCTTGGAATAATTTACGAAGCATACAACTGCATGTAGTAGGCTGTAGTTTAGCCATATTTTCAACCAGCTATTTTTAATTTATGATAGAAAATATGGATAAAGTAGACTTTGTCTCGAAATGTTGTCATTTGATTTGTACATTGTCCTTAGAAAGGATAATGATTTTTCTAAGGCTAGTTTTACTGCTAGTCAGGTAAGTCACCCATTTGAATACTGATATTTTTATTTAAGTGCACATGTCCGATGACTTCCTTGGATTCATCAAGGTACATCGTTAACTATACCATGAGTCAGCAAGTTTCAACCCTTCAACTCAGGGGCCAAATCCAGCCTGCTGCCTGTTTCTGTACAGCCCTCAAGCTAAGAATAATTTTTAAATTTTCGATGGTTAGAAAAATCAAAAGAACTATAACAGTTCATAGCACATAGCAATTATAGGAAATTCCAAGTTTAGCATCTATTAACTTTTGAATTTCATCAGAAAATTTGTGGAAATTTGTTTTCGCTCTTGTTGCATAAGCGCTTACATAATACCCTCAAATATGCCTCTTGGCCTCCAAAGCCTAAAACATTTGTTCACTATCTGGCTCTATACAGAAAAAGTTTGCCAAACCCTGAACTATGCCAAAACCCAAACCCATTATTTAGTGTTCCTTGGGTTCTTTATGAATAATTAAAGACTTTGCCCCTTTCATATAGAAGCAAAGAGGCAATAGCAGTGGTTCCCAAGATTCTGTACTTTGGAATTACCTGGGTAGCTTCAGAAAATATTGATGTTTGTGTCCCAGCCCCAGAGACTGTGACTTAACTGGTCTGGGATATGCCCTCAGCTTTGAAAGCTTTAAAACATGCATAGGTGATTCTCATGTGGAGTTTAGGAACCATTGATTTGGTACTTTGGCAAATTTAATCCACTCGACTTGACCTGGGCCTTCCCTCCTCCTGACTCCCCAACACATGGCCCATCGCAGCTGTCCTAAACCCTTCAAACTCCCAAGCTTCTTATTCCTGCCTACCCGTACTCCATTTCTTGTAGCACGTTACTCCCTGACCAACTCAACTGAGAAGTTTAAGGCCAATCCATTACCAAGTTTGCCTGTCTTACTTTCTGAACAGAATTCCTTCCTGAAGTTAACTCTCTTCTGTCCAATCCCTTCTAGAGGGAATACACTATGGTGATTTAAAAAAGCTCTTACTTGGGGTGCCTGGGTGGCTCAGCCAGTTGAGCACCCAACTTCGGCTGGGGTCATGATCTCACAGTTTGTGGGTTTGAGCCCCGCATCAGGCTCTGTGCTGATAATGCGGAGCCTCCTTGGGATTCTCTCTCTGTCCCTCTCATTCTCCCTCTCTCTCTCTCTCTCTCTCTCAGATATAAATAAACTTAAAAAAAAATAGAGAGATCTTGCTTAAATCAGAACTGAATTTGAGTCCCTCTTCCTTTAGTTATAAGATATGCAAGCTTGAACAAATTGCTTGATCAGTTCAACTATCAATTTTGTCATTCATAAGGTAAGATTAAGAATAAAACCTACCTCAGTGGGCCTGTGTGGCTCAGTCGGTTGAGTGTCCGACTTGGGCTCAGGTCATGATCTCACAGTCTATGAGCTCCAGCCCCACGTCGTCAGGCTCTGTGCTGACAGCTTAGAGCCTGGAGCCTGCTTCAGATTTTGTGTCTCCCTCTCTCTCTCTCTCTCTCTCTCTCTGCCCCTGCCTTGCTTATTCTCTCTCTCACTCTCTCTCAAAAAAATAAACAATTAAGTAAACTTAAAAAATTTTTGAAAGAATAAAACCTACCTCAAAGGGATCTTCCTGAGAATTCAACGCGATTTGCTTGCTACCGCGTGGTCCTCAGACTAGCATCATTAGCACGGCCTAAGCGCTTGTTAGAAATGCAGAATCCCAACATTGCCCCCAGATCTTCCAAATCAGAATCTGAATTTTAATGAGGTCTGATGGTGAGTCGTGTACACATTAAAGTTCGAGAATCATGATGACCAGAAGATTTTATTTCACTGCATGTCGAGGCCGAGTCTCTCTGCTCAACACTTCTACAGCAATATATGTGATGCCGTTGGTGCCCTTAAGGGTGGCTTTTTTATGTACTAAAAGAAATTTCCTTGAAGTAAAAAAAAAATTTGTCAGCCATGTACAAAATAATTTGAAATGAAGAGAGACTAGGGTGGGGGCAAGGGATGGTTAAAAGTGCAGGGTCGCCTTTATACGACTTAGGAAAAGATGATCCCGCTGGCGTTCCTGGCCTCAAAGGAATACACCTGGTGAGCTGACAAAGTCCTTTCGCAATTTAGAAAAACAGACTCCTGTGGGCTGCCATTGTCCTGTTTCAGACCACATGACTCGCCAAATGCGGCAGGGGCTTGGCAAGTTGTCCTTGGGCAATATGTGGCAATACTTTGAAGGTGAGCTTATACGAGGTCCTGAAATAGTGTGTGGTCTGTTGGAATGAAAAGAATGAAAAAAGCAAGGGTGGATCCAAAGAAAACTGCCAAAATGACAGAGGGCAATGGAGAAGAGGTAGGGTGGAAAACGGGCCTGTGGTTGTCAAGGAAGACTTCTGGAAAGAGGTAGGATTTGACACACATCTCAACTGAACTGTGAGGGGGAGGGGGAGTCGCATATTTAATATGTTACAAACAGTATTGGATTGTGAGAGAGACTGTATTTTGAGATTGGTGGGAAGGACTATGGATGAGAAGGCATATGGGGGTATTGAAAAGTCTAAACTCATTAGACTATAAATATGAAAAATTCAACAAGAATTTATCATTTTATTTTCTTCCAATAACTGTCCCCAGTTATGCTAGACCAATGCCCCCACCCCCACCACACACACCCCTAGTCCATGGGTTTAACCACTTTATTTGGTTAAGTCTTAATGTTACATCTAATTCATCATGTTCTTCTCCCTTCTCCCAGCCAGGAGTATGGTCTTTATCAGGTTCCCTCTTTCTCCTCATTCCAGAACTATCTCCTCTAGAGTTGAGCACACGGCATACCTCCCTGCTTGCCTGTGGTTCCAGCATGTTTCATGCTCTCCAACATGCCCCCTCCAACCCACAACCCTGGGCACTGGACGTTCCTAGTTGAATTTGTCCACATCTTTGACTGATCCCAGTTAGCATTATCATGTTACGTGCTTTTGTCCTTCACTGCGGGATTCCTCTACAGACAGTTGTCCCCAAACTCGTCTAACTTTCTTGGCCAGTTTCTAGGCTTGCAACAAGCACATGTAGGACCATCTCAGTATATCATGGAAAGGGGCACGTATCGACTGGGGGAAGTGATGAGAAATCTTATGACATCTCCACCTGATGGTCCCCTCCCCAACATGCAAGTGCATGTACCCACCTCTGTAAACACACTACGCACACACCTCGCAGCTCGGAGGTAGCTCATCAGCTCTGCCGTATCAGCAGATATTCAACCAGTGAATAAAGTGTCAATCTGCCTTTCCTTAGCCACTCCCAAGTTTATGCACGATTCTCTTGGACCTCCCTCTATTCTTTTGATGGAGGAGATGAAGAGAGAAAATGAACACTTTGTTCCCCCAAAAGGCTCTTCTTCTCAGTTTCTTTTTAAATATATACCAGGAGGGGATGAGAGATAATGGAGTAGTAACCCCAGCTCTGCTGGAATAATCCTCATCAAGCCTGCAAGGAGATAGCAGGTCTCAGTAGCTGTGTTTCCAAGGGCTTAGAATTTGGGGTACATATTCAGCTTTCAGTCTTTGATGATTCCGAGACATGAAAAATCCCACTCAGCCCCTGATGTTGCACTGTTACACGGTAAAGAAATCAATTCTCCAAGAAGGACAGATGTTTGCCCAATATTAAATGAGAGATGAGATTTTAATACCAGCATCATACTTCTTCCACTGGTTCTGGATAAATACAACTTACCCATAACCCAAAAGCTTTTGAGCTAGAAGGCTCCAGGAAAATAGGAGAGAGCAGCCACATCTGTAAGCACAGTTATCAGTCTATCTCAGTGACTACCATTAATGCCTTCTACAAATTAATATGATTAATCGCAGTGCCAAAGGCTGAGCCTAACTCACTCATCAGTTACAAGCATCTCAGTGTGTTCTGTTGGTTTAAGAGAAGAATTATCGACTGTATATATTACCCCACAGATTTTGACTCGCTGAAGACTGAGGTAAATACCAATGGGTATTAACATAACCAGCCAGTAAATGAAGAAGGATTTTCCTTGAGAACACTGTTCTACCTACATCAAGACATTCCAGTCTACAGCCATGGACGGCTATCCTCAAGCCAGCTTCCTGTGCCTCCAGAAAGGTCAAGCTCGAGATTATCTTAACTAAACATTTATGTTTAAGTTAGACCAGGTCTATACAAGCAGAGAGAAAGAATATTCCACCATTAGCTAAAGCATTTGGTTCTTCTTCTCCAAGGATCAAACCAAGATCATCTGCAGACATGTTTAGAGGTAGGACACTAGGCATTTACTTAAAACTTCAAGTTACTGAATATTTATGTCATCTTTTCTTTTGCTGGGGATTAGAAGGTTTGCCTGTTATGGAAACACTACTCTGAGAAAGCAGATGTAAGACTGTACTTAGTCAGATGAAGGCATTTTAGAGTCCATTCAAATCAAACATTACTTCAGCAAACAAGTATTTACTGAGCACCTGCTCTGTGCTGACCACTGCGCAGGGGTTATACTCCATTACTCAGTAGGTGTTCTCAGTGAGCCAGATTATTTTCTTCCCAGTTTTTTCTAAAGGCACAATGTAGAGAGATTCTGTATAGAGAGATTCAATGTCGAGAAATTCTTGACTCCCTGTCCATCCCTGTGATTGCCCTGATCCGTGCTGCCTATGTTCAAGATCTTTGGTGCTTTCTGCTTACGAGGACTGCTTTTTCTTTATGGATATAACTCCTTTTGAGCTGGAAACAGCTGGGACATCTTTGCTTGCTTCACTGAATTGAGCTGTCAGCCGAGATCCCAGCCCAGATTTTTTTTTAATGTTTGTTTATTTTTGAGAGAAGGAGAGAAACAGAGCGCAAGCAAGAGAGGGACAGAGAGAGGGAGACACAGAATCCAAAAAAGGCTTCAGGCTCCGAGATGTCAGCACAGAGCCCAATACAGGTCTCGAGCTCAGGAGCTGTGAGATCACGACCTGAGCCGAAGTCGATCACTTAACCGACTGAGCCACCAGGCGCCCCCACCCCCCCCCCCAGTCCAGATTTTTTTAAAGAAAGGAAAGGAGGGAAGAAGGAAGAGAGGAAGGAAGAAGGAAAGAAGAGAAGAAGGGAGCAAGAGAGGAAGGGAGGCAGAGAAGATAAAGTTAATTCTAGCCCCTAAGATTGTCGTCCACTCATGGCTTTTTGAAGTGGAATTAACGTGCCCTTCTCCCGATACTCAATTTTGCGGGGAAGGAGTTCTAGAGAAATGTTCAAGAATTACTGTGAAAGTGTCATTATTAAGTATGTCACTGTAGTTAGATGATGCATTCCCCATTTATATGTGTATCTTCTTCCCCTTGGTAACAGGTGATCAGCAAATGGTTGAATGAAAGAAAAAAATAAAGGTCCGAAGACAACCCGAGTGGTTCAGTGCCTGCCCACAGGAACTAAATGATCCACGACACCTGGAAAAAGGACACAAGGCCACCAAGAAAAGACTCCACAGAGGGGTGGAGTTATCCGGACACAACGTTATTGGCAGGGAATACCTGCCGATGTACAACATTTAAAACATGAAGCAGAAACAGTAGAGGTTGCTACACCTTGGGAGAGCTTCCTTATGACCTGGGGTGATAGAAATTTAACTAAGTTTCTTTCACAAGTCTCTCGGTCTTATTTAATACAAGGAGCCAAGCAATCCATTAGCTTATTAGGAAAGATAAAAATAACAATGCAGGAAATAGAAGAGAGAAGACAGCAAAGAAGGAGAAATAGAGGTGAGAGGAAGGGAGGGGAGGGAGGAAATGTGGGGGGGAGAGAGAGAGAGAGAGAGAGAGGGAGAGAGAGAGACTAATTTCTTCCTTTAGAGCTAACCTGGGAGTATAGAGTCATGAAATAAAGCGCATGCCTCTACTTGAAAGATGGCACTGTGCTCGCACTAATGCCCCGTATAAGACATCAGTTTTCTGCTAATGCCACTGAGAAAAGATGAAGAGCTTCCCGTGGTTCGGAAGCAGCAGGCAGTCTGCCCAGTTTATTTCAGAAATGAAAAAAGAATGAAGTAACACAGCAAAATGTATGTTCCCCCTTGGTCCACCGAAACATCAAACTCCAGTGTGAGATTAATGTAGTATCATTCCCTCAAGCGTGTTGTTTTCAAATATGTGCTCGCCGGCTTCAGGAGAACGGATATTTAGCAGAAAATGTCATCGTATATAACCCAAGTAATGGACATTGTTCTGATCTCTGTGTCTGGCTTTAAAACACTTCGAGTCTAAAGGCAATGGCATCAAAGTGACCATCAGAGGGGCACACCCATCTTCCCTCCAGTGGAACACGATAGAAATATGTCTGACTCCTGCCCAGAAAATCCTGAGGGAAGGAGCAAGATAGAGGGAAAGCTGAGTCTGCGTTGAGAGAAAATTGTGCTCCCTTCTGACAGGGGGTCAGAAATCTGTGGAACACAGGGTCAGACGTAGAACACAGAGTGGTAAGGCAGACACTACCTAAGGTGACCTCCAGTGAGTCACAACCCTGTACAACCGCCACCCACTGAATGTGGGCAAAACCTGTGATTTGCTTCTCGCTGACCAAATGTGGCAAAGGTGATCAGATGGCATTTCCCTAATGATGCGACTTTGTGTGGCAAAGTGTTGGAATGTCACTTCTTAGATTAAGCTAAAATGATGGGATAGTTCCCCACTCTCCCCTCCCCCCCCCAACAGCATCATAACATTCATTATATCACGTTAAGAGTCTTTGCAAACTAGATAGAGAGAGTTAACTTATGTTTTTGTTGTCTTTTTTTTCGAGGTTTCAATATTTTATTCAAGTTTTCCTTTAAGTGATGATAATTACAGCATTCATTTTTTTCTTAATTTTTTTAATGTTTATTATATTTTTGAAAGAGAACCAGAGCACAAGTGGAGGAGGGGCAGAGAGAGAGAGGGAGACATAGAATCCGAAGCCTGAAGCAGGCTCCAGGCTCTGAGCTGTCAGCACAGAGCCTGACGTGGGGCTCGAACCCACAAACTGTGAGATTGTGACCTGACCCGAAGTCAGATGCTTAACTGACTGAGCCACCCAGTTGCCCCTAATTACAGCATTCAAAGGGGAGGATCTATTCCATGCAGGATGGAAGACTCTAACATGTACCCATTAAACTGCTAAAAAAAAAAAATCGAGTAAGCTGTCTTGCTGTGTCAAAGGTCCTGTGAGAGGGACACACGACAAAAAACTCAAGTAGCCTCTGGGAGCCAAAAGAGGCCCCTGGCTGACAGCCAGCAAGGAAACAGCAACCTCAGACTTAACAACCACTGAATTCTGAATTCCAAATTCTGCCCACAATCACTTGAGCTTGGAGGAGGACCCCAAGCTCCAGAAAGGAACACATCCCATCTGTCACCTTATCTGGAGACTTATGCGACCTTGAGCAAAGGACCCAGCCTCCTGACCCATTGAGAAATTGAGATAATGAATGTGTGTTGTTTTAAGCCACTAAGTTTCTGGTAATTTTCAATACGGCCTCAGAAAACTAGTATATCAGAATGGATCCTGCCCAGGGCACAAAGGGACCCCCAACAACAGGAGTCTTCGGGGTGACCATCTAAAACCAGAAGCTGATTAAGCATCAGCGGTGGCCTGCCAAAGTACAACGTCACATTAGAGGCAGCCGATGATGATGGGAGTCTCGGAGGAACTCGCAGGTCACGGGAGGAGAGGTGAACCATGTGACAAGTCTAGAGAGTTCAAAGCCACTGAGAGCCAGGGCAAATTCCCCAACCCCTAGCCCAGGAGGGTGTTAGCAAAACAGCTACCTAGAGTGGGTAAAGGCCTGATTTATAGCATTTGCCAATTTCTGTTGTGTAGAGACTCTCACCATGACCGAATTCAAGCTACCAACAGTTTAATAGCTCACTCAGAATTTTCCTGACCAAAATAACCAGCTGTTGGGAACCAGTGTCTAACATACCAGGTTTTCTGTACTTCCTCCACCCTGGAGGGAGAATCAGCCAGCCTGGGGAGAAGTGAGGAGAGCAGAAGCCTGACTTTCAACAATAGGTCCCCAGTCAGTCAGGAGGGAGTGAAGAGACGTAACCATGAATGGTGATGGAAGTGTTGATTCTTATCAGTTAGACTGGCTACAGAAATTGAGACTCAATGTTAGATAATGTTGAATTGCCCCTTATACATGGGTGAGTAAAGGTTATGGTCTGCCCAGATTTTCAAACACACACTCACACAGGTGCACGCACACACATGCACGCATGCATACACACAACAAACACATGCACACACACACACATTACTAACAAGATAAATTAATCTTCACTGTAGGTTACCTATCCAAGATAGAAATAAAAGTTGCAGAGCTACCATTTTCTTTCTTCTTCTTTTTTTAAAACAATTTCTTAACGTTCCCCTATTCTCTCAAAATGCCTTTATAAGTAAGGGGACTCCTAAACCCAACGTTAGAGGAATGAATGATTAAATGACTGAGGTCAATCTCCTAACATGTTTCTCTGTTTAGAAGTGCCGTCTTGGGAAGCCCCCTGCTAAATGGTGTGCAGCTAAGGTGTGCACAAAGGCACCCCGCTGTGAGGCATCTCAGGAGACAGAAGCCAGGAGCAAAAAAAAATCAGACTTTATTTTATTTTTTTATTAAATTTTTTTCAATTTTTTTAATGTTTGTTTATTTTTTTGAGACAGAGAGAGACAGAGCATGAGTCGGGGAGGGGCAGAGAGAGAGGGAGACACAGAATCCAAAGCAGGCTCCAGGCTCTGAGCTGTCAGCACAGAGCACGACGCAGGGCCTGAACCCACGGACTGCGAGATCATGACCTGAGCCAAAGTCGGATGCTCAACCAACTAAGCCACCCAGGTGGCTGATCTGATTTTAAAAGCAGTGAGAACTGAGCATCTTTGCCTACCAAAATGGACCTAACAACCAAATGGAAAAAGACAATGGGGCTTAATGTGAGTATTTGCTTCAGGGTGCAGAAGAGGAAAGACAATTTAACCTTGGGTGGAGCCAGACCTCTGGGGTCAAGATGAATCTCTTTGCACTCTTTCCATGGGATTTCCACTCGTAAGTTCTCCCGTGAGTCATCTGAGAGCTGTTTGAGCAGTTGTCCTGGGTTACTCTCCTTTTAGAACATTTTCCAAGGGATCAAAGCCTTTCAATTTTCATCCATGTATACAGAGTTCTGGAAGAATATCACTTTGAGTTCTACATCAAACCTCAAGACGTGGGCTGTCCATGGCAGGTGTTCTTTGTACACATTATTATGGCCCGTACCAAACCAAACCCTTGCCTCTGTTGATTCCATTCAAGTGAGATTCTGGCAAATCAACACTGCCTAATAGAAGGAGCTCAAAAGTTATGAGTCTTTTTGACATAGAATTTTTGGACTATCCTTGCTCTCAGCTCCTGGTCTTAATTCTCACTTCACTGAGAAAAAAAAAAGAAGCAATTAGAAGAAAATTTCCACAGGCTTCTACCAAAATATCGACCCGCTTTCTCTGCATGCCCACCTCTTCCATAGATGAAATTTCCATTCTAAGCATCAGTCCCTCTCCATGTACTAGATCCCATCCCTCTGGCCTAACCAAAGTGTCAGCCCACCAATTCTCCTCTCTATTTCCTACACCGTTAATTTTTCACTGCCCGTTGGATCGTGTCTTTCAGGATTCAAACATTGCTATGATTTGTCCCATCTTAAAAAGAAAAAAAGGCACCTGTTTTGATCCCACTTTCCCTACCAACTCCCTTCTCTGGCTCCCCCTGGCACAGATCGCTTGGCTGTCTCCAGGTTCTTTCCTCCATTCTGTCTTGAATCCACTCAGTCGGGTTTTCGCCCTCATCTCTCCGCTGAGACTGCTCTTGACAAAGTCATCAGCACTGTCCATGCTCTTAAATCCAATGGCCAATTCTCCCTGAGCACCCTACTTGCCTGTCATCTCAGCAGGTGACAAGGTAGATCACTCCCTCCTCAACACAGTTTCTTTGTACTCGTTTCCAGGATGGTACACTCCCACTTTTCCTTCTTCCCCACTGGTCACTCCTTCCTAGTCTCCTGAGTTCTGCCACTTCTCCCTGAAGATTTAGTGTTGGGAGGTCCCAAGTTCAGTCCTTGGCCTCTTCTCTTCTTCATCTACCCCTCCTCCCTTAGTGCCTTACCAAGTGCCGTGACTACCTTACCATTTAGATGCTGATGGTTCCAAAATGTAGGTCTCCAAGAGAGACCCCTCTTCACTAGGATGTCTAACCTCTTAAATTTAACAGATCCCAAACTGACATCCTGACCTTCTCCTCAAAACTTCTCTTCCTACAGCCTCCTCCATATTTGGGGAGGAGGGCTTCTGTTTGTCCAGGCCCAAAACCTTGGAGTCATCTTTGATTCTACTTTCCCTGACACCCCCCGTATAACCAGTCAGAAGATAATGTTGGCTTTACCCTCAGAATACGTCAAGACTCTGATCACTTCTTTCTACCTCCACTGCTTCCAGAATAGCCCAGTTCCTGTTCCCTCTCATCTGAATTACAATAATGGCCTGGCATCCATTATTGCCATCAAGGGTCCTTGGCCACACAATGGCCAGAGTAATTAATCTGAAATGTAAGCTCTGCTATTCTCCTGCTTAGAGCCCTGTGGTTCTTAGCATTGCCCTGCAAGATGGTTGCTTCAGGGGAGGCCATAGGGCCGGTTCCTCAGGCTAAGGAAGACTAGCTTTCTCCATTAGAGAGGAAAAGCTCCTTCTACTGGCAAAGTAAGCAGAATAGAGAGCCCCAATTTCTTCAGTTACATTAGATCCACCTGCATGCTCCTATCCTTGATTTTCATGGTCCTCTAACTTCCTAGTCAATGCCATAACTTCAATATAAGAGGTTGCAAGAGGATTTGAGTTCTGTTTACTATTTCTAGGTAGCATATGGACTATGTCACGCAGGTTTCAATATACAGTGTTTTTCTTGTCATTAATTCTTCCCTAGTTTGTAATTGGGCTTGATATCCTTGTTAGAGCTTTTGAAAGGGTGCTTTTAAATTTCTAAATGCATATATATTTTTAAAAATATTCTTCTTGTTAATGCCTGCCCTTTTTTGCACTGTTGTGAGATAACACATTATGTGTGGGTTTCTTCTTTCTTAAATGTAATAAGATTTAATTTGTGATCTAATACATGGACACTGTTTATAACTGTTTCATGTGTGTTTAAAAAGCAAATGCATTCACTGCTTTTAGAGCTGGTAATACATTAATTCGGCTTTGCAAATGCCCTCTGGCCTTCCATATTCTGTGTTGACTTGATCTATCAACTTCTGATGAAGGTACGCACGTTAAGATTTCTGCGTATAAACATGTAAAAACAAAACAAAGCAAAAGGGAGAGAAAAACCTTTAGTGGTTCTCATCTCATACAGAGAGAAACTATGTCCTTACGTGCTGCAAAGCCCGCGCTGTTCCTTTCCCTGTCCTTCCCCTCCTGTGTGACTGTTTACGTCATTCCTGCCAGAAGCCTCCTTGCAGCTTCCCAAACATGGCGTTTGCTCTATTTTCTCTGCTTGGAAAGTTCTTTTCCAGGATCCACTTGGCTAATTCCCTCACTGCCTTTGAATCTTCGCTTAAATCTCACCTCTTTGATGAGTTTCCCTGTCACCCTGTTTTTTTCTATTTTTTCTTTTTTTTTCTTTTTGACAGAGAGAGAGAGTATAAGCAGGGGAGGGGCAGAGAGAGAGAGGGACAGAGTATCTGAATTAGGCTCTGTGCTGACGGTAGCCAGCCCTATGTGGGCTTGAACTCACAAACCATGAGAATGCTCATGACCTGAGCTGAAGTCTGACCCTTAACTGACTGAGCCACCCAGGCGCCCCTCCACCATTGTCTATTTAATGGGCAATTATGTCCCTACGTCTAGTTAGCAGTTTCAACCCCCCTCATCCTGTTCAATTGTTTTTTCCATCCCATGTATATCACTCTCTAACGTACTATGTGATTTACTTACTTCGTTTATTCTTTGATGTCTATCTTCCCTACTTGAAAGTAAACCCTGGGGCACCTGGGTGGCTCAGTCAGTTAAGCGTCTGACTCTTGATTTCGGCTCAGGTCATGACCTCACTGTTCATAGATCGAGCCCCTCATCAGGCTTTTTCCAAAACCCTACAACTGTGCCTGGCACAGAGTAAAGCTTTGCCAACAGTTGACGAATAAACGACCTATCCTTAGACTGAGGCTTCCATTTTGGTCATGCTTTCGAGGAATGTTCACTGCATTCTAAGACTTTTCTCAACTCTCCGTTGGGAAAAAGAAATATCTACATTAACAATAGCTCTTGTTATGAGATAAGATCACAGTTCCTCAATTTTTTTCACTGATTGATTTACAAGTGTAATTTAATTAATATAAAAGTATGCTATTATTTCTCATAAGAATACCCCCCAGTCAGTGTCTCTTCATTATTTTTGGCTCACTGTCCTCATTCCCTAGGAAAATGTACATACATATATTTTCCTTCAATTTCAACGAGTCCAAGGAACCCCTGACACTTCTTCATGAATCTCTGGGTATTCACAGGCCTCAGTAAAAGGCTTCATGCACACATACACTCACAAGGCATGTCCATACACTTGAAATTGAATTTACATGGCCTTTCTGGATTTAATCTTGTTTCAAACTTTTTTTTTTTTTAACCAGCATATTTTTTAACTTTCCCTACATCTTACCAAGTCGGTTTGGTTTTGTTGTTCTTGTTGTCATTTTGATGTTGTTGTGTCTGTTTATTTAAATAACTTTTTTAAATTTTTTTAATGTTTATTTATTTTTGAGAGAGAGAGAGAGACCCACAGAGTGCAAGTGGGGAAGGGGCAGAAGAGAGAGGGAGACATAGAATCCGAAGCAGGCTCCAGGATCTGAGCTGTCAGCACAGAGCCCAATGGAAGGCTCAAACTCATGTACTTAAAGATCATGGCATGAACCAAAGCTGGACACTCAACCAACTGAGCCACCCAGGTGCCCCTTTAGGGTGTTTCAGTTTCACAAAATGCTTAAGTACAGGACAGCCAGATGAAAATCCTGCTGGAAATCTATCACGTGTAAATCTTCACTTCAGAGTGAATGGAATGCAAAATGAAGATGTGGAAATAATTCCTGGGCCCATAAATATTTTTTTAAGTTTACTTATTTATTTTGAGAGAAAGAGAGTGTGGGGAAGGGGCAGAGAGCGAGAATCCCAAGCAGACTCCACACTACCAGCAGGGAGCCTGATGTGGGGCTTGAGCCTATGAACCGTGAGATCATGACCTGAGCCAAAATCAGACGCTCAACTGACTGAGCCACACGGATGCCCCCACCCTGGGTCCATAAATATTTAATAGGGTTTGGGCTTATGGTTGTCAAGTGGCAAACTTACAGTACGCTGTATTTAAAAATAAAATATACATATTTCATGAAATTCTCTGAGTGAAAAGTTAATTTGCTAATTGTACTCTTTATACTCAGAATCATGTATGTCTTATTAATTAGAATATTCTTTTTTTTACTTTTTAAATATTTATTCATTTTCAAGAGAGAGAGGGAGAACATGTGCATGCTAGCATGGGAGGGCAGAGAGAGAGGGAGAGAGAGAGTCCCAAGCAGGATCCATGCTGTCAGCACAGGGCTCGATCTCACAAACTGTGAGATCATGACCTAAGCCGAAATCCAGAGTCGGATGCTCTGAACCACCCAGGTGCCCCAGTATATTCTTAACTATAATTGTAGAAAGCAATTCTGGCTATCGCCTCTGAGCAATTGTTACTACAAAACATTTTAAAGTCTGTGTAGGGGCCATGTCATTGGCCAGCTCTGTTTGTCCCACAGACAAGTGGTTTTGTAACTCCTGTGCCACTTTACAATTATGGAGCTTCCCTGGCTCAATGACAGTCTCAGTGAACCAGAATCCCCCAGGTGGAGCCCAGGCATGTAATTTTGAAAAACTTCCAAGAAGAGTATTTTAAGATAAGTCCTGTATAAGCAGTGGGATGCCATGTTTTTTTTTCTTTTCCATTTTTTTTAGGTTTCGTTTTGGATTAATATTTGATTTATACAAAAGTTATTAAGTTACTATAGAGTTCCCATATACCTCTCACCCAACTTCTCCTAATCTTAACAGTTGACATAATCCATGGAACATTTGTCCAAACTAGGAAATTGACATTGATACATTACCATTAATGAAAATACAAACTTCATTCCAATTTCATGCTTTTTTCCGCTCATGTCCTTTTTCTGTCCCAAGGCCCAATCCGGGGTGCCACACCATGTTTAATCATTGTGTCCCCTAGTCTCCTCTAAACTGTGAAAGTTTCTTAGTCTTTCTTGTTTTTTATGAATTTGACACTTTTAAGGAGCACTGGTCAGGTATTTTGTGGAACGTCCCTCAATTTCGGTTTGTCTGATGTTTCCTCATGATTTGGGGAAGAATTCTTCAGAGGTGACATGCCCCATTCATCACATCATATCAAGGGACATAGTGTCAAAATCGCTTGTCACTAGCAATGTGTCAAGCCTGCTCACACAGTAAAGGTGCTATCTGACGGGGTTCTCCGTGAAGCAGGGACAATTTCACCCCTGTTCTAATCAATTGTCATGTCCCTGAAATAACTTTAGAATGTTCCAGTTTTCACAAGAAGCTGGCAAGTCATGACGATTCATTAGAAGAGAGTTGCTAAGTCTAGCCTGCATGGAAGGAAAAGTGGATTAAACATCAGCTCCCGAGAGGGAAGGAGCGTCTACATATATTATTTGGAAACCTTCTTTAAGAAAGATTTGCCTCTTCTCCCTTATTTATTTATTCAATCAGTTATTTACATTAGAATGGAGCCAGGTTTTGTTTTGTTTTGTTTGTCAAGTTATATCCAATTTTAATGTCTTTTTTTATTTATTATTTCTCAAATTGTTCCGCCTCTGGCCATTTCAAGCTCTTTCAAGTGGGTTCCTATGTCCTTTGGACACGCTTCATCTTTTTTTAAAAAAGGCATTTCCTTTCATTCTGGCACCACAGATGCCCCAGGCTCACCTTGGATTTTCCCTGACCCAGGACCTGAAATCAGCCATTTCTCCAAGGAGACTTGGCTCTTTTTGTCGGAAAACGACATCTGGAATCCAAGCCCTAGGTGCTGGGAATGCTTGCTGCGGTGACAGCTTTACCCCTTCAGTCCCTCTCTAAGGACAGAGCAGGGAGGTCTAGACATGTATTCCAACCATGTAGACATACATGCCTATAACGTTTTCTGTATCTATCGATCTGTCTAACTAGTAAACTAAATGTGAGTTTGAACTGATGTTTCTAATTCCAATCCTGCACCTCAGAGCTTATCCCAGCCTTCCCCACTTGCTTAAGTGTCACTTCTGTCCCTGACAGTGGGAAACCTGGATCCCATTATCTACAACTTATTTACATCTTCATCCAGCCCTTGTGTGCTTGTGGAGATTCAGAATCGCTAACCCACAACCCCGTGAGAAGTGAATTTGCCAGCCAGAGTACAGTGTTTATGTATAGTCCTTCTTGTTTTATAGCCTTATAATGTCTAGTAAAATCATTATTTTCCAAAGTTACTTAAGTCAGCTCCTTTTTTACCCCATCAGTTTATTTTTAAATAATATTCTTGGGGCACCTGGGTGGCTCAGTTGGTTGAGCATCAGACTTCGGCTCAGGTCATGATCCCACAGTTCGTGAGTTCGAGCTCTGCATCGGGCTCTGTGCTGACGGCTCAGAGCCTGGAGCCTGCTTTGGATTCTGTCTCTCTCTCTCTCTCTCTCTCTCTGTCTCTCTCTCTCTGTCTCTGCCCTTCCTCAGCTCATGCTTTCTCTCTCTCAAAATAAACATTAAAAAATAAAAATAAATAATAAAATTCTTGCCTTGTGACTTCAGTCACATATGCTCAGTAAAGAAAATAAGAGCAAGCAAGAAAGAAGAAAATGCAACTCATCCCGGTACCATGACTCAGCAATAGCAAGAGAAGCACTACTTAAGTTTTGATATAGTGTGTGTGTTGGGGGGGAGGCTTTGTGTTATTTTTACTAACATTGGAATTATTCCTTATGTTCTGTATATGATTTTTTTTTTTTCACCGAATGCTATGGATCCTTAAGGAACTATAGGTTTGTAAACAGAGGCATCTCCCGATGAGGTGCATATTTGGAAAGACCATCCTAGTGGCCTAAAGAGAATGCGATGGAGGTGAAGGGAAGGAGGGAGATACAGAAATCAGGAATCTAGAATTATCTATAAATTTTGTTAATGTTTATTTATTTTTGAGACAGAGAGAGACAGAGCATGAGTGGGGGAGGGGCAGAGAGAGAGGGAGACACAGAATGTGAAGCAGGCTCCAGACTCTGAGCCATCAGCAAAGAGCCTGACGTGGGGCTCGAACTCACAGAACGCGAGATCATGGCCTGAGCCGAAGTCGGATGCTCAACCAACTGAGCCACCCAGGCGCCCCTAGAATTATCTAGACTGACAGATTATTATTATTATTATTATTATTATTATTATGTGACATATTTAAAAGAATAACAATTGGAATACAGGAAGGTAAGTGAATTTGAGAGGCATGTCAAGATAGAATTGTCAAGATTTTGGTGGATTCTTGGCCGCTGGAGTGAGGTAGAGGAGGAGGTGAAGAACTCTGACATTTCAAGACAAGTAGATCCATCAACAGTGATGACATTTACCCACGTCCATATAGAACACAAAGCAAGGGTTGGGTTTTATGGAGAACATGATTGTTTGATTTTTGTACATGCTGAGTTTAAGGTGCTTCAGTCCCTCCAGCTGGAGCAGTTGTCTGGTGGTCAGATAGAAGGATCGAGCAGGAGGCAGAACTTGTAGAAAAACATGATAGACTTCATACCAAGAGGTTGGGTAAAATCACTCTGGGAGATTTGTAAAGCTGAAGAATGGCACAACAAATACAATTGGAAATGTAGATACCATTTAAGCTGTGGGCAGGGGAGGAGGAATCACGAAAAGGGACAAAGAAGGAGAAAAGCGGTCCAGGAGCTAAGAAGAGAACCAAAGTATGTAGTGTCTAGAAAGTAAAAAGTGGAGAGAGATCAGAAAATGGAGTGACCAAGCGCATCAGTCCTCCGGTCACAGAGATGAGGAGGCTTCCAACGTCTGAAAGAGGCGAGGACATTGAGGTAACACAAGTCAACACTCTTTCAAGAATGTGAAAGTGGAAAAAAAAAAAAAACAGAAACAGTGTAGTCTCTTGCAGAGAAGTTAGAGTCTGTGAGAGGCATTGTTTCCTCTCTTCCTCTCCTTATTTAGGACCAGGGAGACTGACAGGCGCAGGGTTTGGAGGTGAGAAGTCTCAGATGTCTGACTTGGCAAGTTGGATCTCCTGCCATTTAAGTTACCTTTCTACCCCAGAGGCTTAGTGAGGAATTATTGCAAAATATGAAGAGCAGAAATTCTTAGTACGGGTTAGGTGAGGGCGGAGAATTTTGTGAGCCTGCACGTGTTACACCCAGGGAATGCAAGAAGAAATAATAGGGAAGTTTATTTGATGAAAATGATGTTTGAGAGAGCTGTTTACACACTGAAAGCAAAGTTAAAAACTCTGGCATTACATGAAGTAAACCATAATAACACAACTTTGGGCTTTTTATCTACTATACGGTTTTTTGACTCAATCCATCTATAATACGAAAGTGCTTCAAGAACAATAATACAACGTGTTTCCTGAGGGTTGCAGATATGTAGTGACCTTGAGGATGCCTGAAACTCCCATTAACCACATAATACTGTGAGAAACATCCAAGCTTCAAAAGGAAAATCTACATTTCATTCCTCATGTAAAAGTAAATGTTTGGGGCTCCTCTAAACAAACAAGTTCACCATATATTTATGCTAGATTTTATAGAAGAATGTATTGAAAACATAAACAATGCTGAACTCTGAAATAGGAGCTGTTTATTTATTGAATGGCTCTTTTTAAAAAGTAATGATGGTGTGAGTCACAGAAGTTAACTGCTTCCTTTTGTACTACGACCTGGAATTTCTTTTGATGTACTTGTGTACAATTATTTACAAGTAAAACAAAAAGAATTTTTCAAATTTTTGTAAATGTTTATTTATTTATTTTTTAGAGAGGTTACGTGAGCAGGGGAGGGGCAGAGAGAGAGGGAGACGGAGAATCCTAAGCAGGCTTCCACCTGTCAGTGTAGAACCCAACCTGACATGGGGCTCTGACTCATGAACCGTGAGATCATGATCTCTCAGCCCTGGGACGCTCAATCAACTGAGCCATCCAGGAGATCCAAGAATTTTTTTTTAATTTTAAATTTAAGATAAGGACACTGATTTAAGTCAAACTTTGAATACAGATAGAAATTCTATTCTATACTCTGTACTTATAATACAACTACACTATATTATACTCTATACTTATTACATGTAAGTATATTCTGCAGAAGTCCCCACCCTACTTTTGTTGCCAAATAGCAAGTCAAGTCACTTGAGTTCTCTGGATTTTGGTTGAAGTACATTTTATATATTCTTCGATTCCAATCTCCAGTATCAAACATGTATAAATCCATTCTCATCCCTGTAAAGGAGAGAGATAAGATCTGATGAGGAAACCAAGGCAAAAAAGAATACATTGACCTACTGAAGACAAGAACAAGGACATCAAGAGAACCACAAGTAGGGACGCCTGGGTGACTCAGTTAAGCAGCCAACGTCAGCTCAGATCATAATCTCATGAGTTCATGGGTTCGAACCTTGCGTTGGACTCCACTGACAGCTCAGAGCCTGGAGCTTGCTTCAGATTCTGTGTCTCCCACTCTCTCTGCTCTTCCTCTGCTTTCTCTCTCTCTCTCTCTCTCTCCCAAAAATAAATAACCATTAAAAAATTAAAAAATAAAAAGGACTGAATTGAAACTCAGTTTACAGTGGCTGACAGCAAAGTTCTGGATGCAAACTTTCCAGGCTCAAGTACAATCTTTGTTACTAACCGGCTGGAACGCTGGGTAATTTAATATCCCCTTCCTATAAAATGGACTAATAATACACCTTACTGCTTAGGCTTTTTGTGAAGATCAAAGAACGTAATATAAGAAAAATAGTTAAAAGAGTGCCTAACACATGTAATAACTCAAGAAATGTTAGTTGTTCACATTATTTGCACTAACATTCTCGTATTTAGCCTTCAAGGGTTCAAATTCTTAGTTAAATGTGATTGGACCACTGCTCAAAAAGTCACCCAGCCAGGGGCAGATCTAGGTTTTAAGTGGCCTGAAAATTGTATAATTTGGGAGGCCCTCTAAGAAACAAAGCACAGAGATATGAAGAAGGCGTGCAGAATCCAGGCATTTGAGGAGCCCGATATTCTCTTACCCCTCCACCCTCCACTGTTGTGTAGGTACACCGGGCTTCTGTGGCTTGGAACTCTCTGGGCACCCTTGTCGTAAAATACAACGAATGAAAGGATTCTCCCACAAACCAGCCACGGCATAGTCCTGACTCCACTGAGAGGTTTTTGGATCCCCTAGGACTCCAGGCTGAGAGACTCACAGAATGTTTGAAGTTGGAAGAGCCTGACGCCATGTTTTTATTATTAAAGCATGCTTTACGTGTACATGTGATGCAGCAGGAGCTGATGAGAGCGGTGAGGTTGCCAGAAAGCAGGGCCCCAAGCAACTGCCTGCGGGGTGTGTGTGTATGCATGTGTTTAGAGCCAGAGTTCTCAGACTGTGCCCGGGAGGGCTCCCGTTACCCAACGCCTGGGGGAAGTTAGCCGTTACTTATTCCAGAAGAACAGAGCTGAGGAAGGAAAAGGAAGAGGATGAAAGTAAAAGAAAGAGAGCAAAAGACGTTTCCCGTCTGTCCTCTTGAAAGGCGGTGAGGCGTTTTCCCCAATGGCGTCATTCTGACAGGAATGTGGACTCCACCAGCAGGCCGTGAAAGGGGAGCCAGCCCACGAGAGAGCAGGAGCGTATGAAGGCAAACGACCAGCCAGAGAGTCTTCTTTTTCTTTCTTCAGTTTTTCTTGCAACCCATCTGGAACTCCTGCAGTTGTCATTATTTATTTACACTAAGTAATCATGAATATACTAATAGAATTTTCTTTCTCTTTGTTGGGGGTGTAGAGGGGCAGGAAGAGGTGGTATGGAAGAAGAAAAAGAGGAAGGTTGGAATTATCTTTATAGCTCAACTGTAAAACTCACTGTCCCGTGAAGGAGGCAGTGTAGCTTAGTGTCAACATGGCCTGACTCCATCGCCTTTTCGCTGCATTCTGGATCATGGGGAGTTAACCTTGCTTAAGCTTAGTTTCCCTCTACGGGAAATGGGGAGGAGATGATGCCTACCGGTGGGAGTGCTGGGGAGACTAGAAGAGACAGCCAGACAAGCCTAGTAAGGCACCAACACCTACTAAGTGCTCTAAAAGGCAGCTTTTTTTAGAGTGCCTGGGTGGCTTAGTTGGTTAAGCAGCTGAATTTGACTCAGGTCATGATCTCATGGTGTTCACGATCTCATGGTTCATGAGTTTGAGCCCTGTGTCAGGCTCTGTGTTGACATCTCAGAACCCGAAGCCTGCTTTAGATTCTGTCTCCCTCTCTCTCTGTTCCTACCCTGCTCGTGCTCTGTCTCTCTCTCATAAATATTAAAAAACAAAATTAAAGGCAGCTATTATTATTATTATTATGACCATTACATACGACTTGACATTTTCTTAATCCAATATATCAATCACTTCACTGATCAAAGAAAATACGGCCTAAAAGTTTCTTGAAAGTAACAATTACTAACCCCTTTTTTTTCCTATTTGTCAGTGATTACTTATTTCTCATCGTAGAGTTGTTCTTTTAATTTTTCAAGGCAAAAGTCACCAGCTAAAGGCCCCCCAGGTTGAACATTTCTATAGAATGCTGGCTCATGCCGACATTTCTTTAAGAAATGACACTCTTGATAAAAATATAATGTTTGGAAACTTGCCACTAACATCTCATTAAAGTAGTACTATACATTTTAGTTTCAGCCTTCCTGAAATCTCTTCTTGGAAGGACACCCAGAACTGTTGCAAAAGCAGAAAATGTGGTCCTTGGCCCTGGGGAGTTTATAATTTAATAGAGAAACTGGCTGTACACAGAATCACGTAAATAAATATAACAGAAGCACATAAGCAAACATTTATACATAGTTGAACACAGCTGCATAGGTTTACACAGGTGCTAAGTAATGTATCAGGGAAAGAAAAATTAAGAAAGTGGTGGTTATTACTGTGCTTGGCAGCTAGAATACAGAGCAATGTAAGTTTGAAATTGCACAGTCTACACATGCATGGTCTTCGTGTTCACTCAATGGTACATTGAGCCTAAGGATGCTCAGAGATTAGGGAAGAAAAGAAGAATTCCAAATTATGGGAAGAGCGGGTATAATGGATTGGAACGGAAAGGATTCTTGCCGTTGTTGACAATTGTTTGTGACTAACATTTGAACGCTTCCATTGTGCCAGCAAGGGGACTTGACTTTCCATGAATCATCTCGTGAAATTCTCACGACCACCCCCAAAATATTGTGCCATCGCTCACACTTGACAGACAAGAAAATTGAAGCTCAGAGAAATTAAGTGACTCGACCAAACTGTGTGTCTAAGTATCGACAAGTGCCTACGCTGGAATTTGAACTTGGGTCTGGAGGATTCCAAACCTGCCCTCTTCAGCTATTACTCTACTTCCTGCTGTGATAAACTGAAAAGATAAGAGAGGTAGAAGGAATCCTTTTAAAAACAGACAGTGGAATGAAAGACTGTTTACTAAACCCCTTCGTGCCTCGGATGAAGGTCATGATGGGACCAAACCGTGTAGAAGAGGTCAAAGAGGTGGGCATGGGCTAGAGGAGCCTTGGGTGAGGGGAAGCCGGTCAGCGAGAGAGGGCACCAATGGCACACATGCATTTGCCATCCAAAGCATTACTGACGAACTCTTCCTTTATTACTGAGCAAGTTGCTTTTACCTGCAAACCTCCACTCCCTAACAAACACTGTGATATCACAATACCATGCCGTAGAAAGCAGGCCACTCCAAATACACATGTAGCTGACCAGAGAGAGTATTGGCTATCCACTCGGTGACTCAGCCTATCGGTAACTAAACTGGAAAGATATCTACCTCCCCAATAACTTCTCTACCGGGCAACTTTCTCTCAGTGAGTTACCAGGACAGCAGAGTGGGTCTTAGGGAAGGATAGACCCGGACTTAAGTCCCGGCTCAAACAACTACTGGCTTCGTGGCCTTGGAGAAGCTTTGCTGGTACTCTAGGCATCATCTCCAACATGCACATAATAATGTCTATCCTAGGGTTATAGAATATTAGCTGAGGTGATACATGTGAAACAGTACAACGCCTGGCCCATAAAAATGCCCAAACACATCAGCTGGCGTTATTCAAGATATTAGGAGACAGTCAATGTACCCTATAAGCTCTTCGAAGCCGTCAGAGGCACCCTTTGTCTTTGCTGCTGAAATCGACAATGTTACTCTTACGTTGGAGCTAGAAAACTCTGCCGTTTAGCGTCTGTGTGACATCAAGCACCTTTTTGCGTGGGTGGCCCCCCTTCTTCGTGCAGGATAAAGATCGAGTTAAGCACAGAACTTCGGAACTCCAGTAGTCAAAACTTATAACTGCAGCGGTCGGGAGGGAGGGGAGGCACCACTGCTAAACCGAGCGTTTCCTCTCACGCTTTCTGTTTCCTTCTGGCTTCTGGCGCTGCTCACGCAGATACAACCGCAAAAGCTGGGTTTGCGGTGCAGTTTCATGGCGTTCCCATCGCATGAGGCTTTGTTTGGGTGCAGTTCGGTCAAAACGAGGTGGGGGCAGGGGGGAGTGCAGTCTGTCGCAGCTGTTCATCATTACCCGGATAAGCTCCAGAAGCCTCCCAATTAACCTTCGTGTGTAATAAAGCCAATCAGTACATGAAAACAAGAATTTCTCATTTACTGAAACGATATTTGGCTTGTAATTGCTGTCTGGGAATGTTGAACCAAGTAGAAAACATTAAGAAAATTGCACTCCTCCCCACCAATTCGAGTTTAGTGATTATTAAAGAAAAAAAACAAAAGACCAAGAATGTCATTTGGTAGCGTAAGCTGTTTTGTCCTGATTTCAAGGTAAGGAGAGAAATATATATTATGCCTTCAGATGTGAGACAATATACTAAGACATACTTGCAACTTAAAACCTAAAAGAAATGCATGGATCATATAAATATTGTCATCGGTCCTTGGGCTTAGAAATCTAAATAACAGAAATTAATTTGAAAAATGTATTTTCCTTACAGTATGTTTCATCTTTTTGGAGAAAGAAAAATTAAGAAAATACAGTATTTATGTAGAGAAGGGATCTAGCATACATCATCATAAAAATTAATAAGACTAGCATTTTTTTGAGATTTCACTGTATACATATCACCGTGATAGGCCGGATGGACAATATAATATTAAGGGTGAGAAGACTGAAACAATAATTCTGTATCCAGTAGGCCCTCCAATGTTTATTGGAATGAATTGAGTTTAAATGCATTGAATCATTATATTGACTCGAATTAGGACAATTATGACACACTGTCACTATGCTTAAATTTCCAATCTATCTAAAGAATTAAAAATAAATGCATGAAATTTTAAATAATACAACCAATGAATAACAATACATAGCTAACATATTTTTTTTGAAATAGTAGCATACACACAGGAAGTTCTAAAAACGTACATAGAATCCCATGAACCCTTCTCCCAACGTCCATGATGCCGTCATATATGACTGTCATACAAATGTCATAACCAAGGAATTGACATCGGTACCATACTGATACCTAGACTACAGACTTTATTCGGTTTTCATCAGTCATTACCTGTCACTCGACTGTGTGCTTGTGCATGTATGTAGTTCTGTGCAATTTAATCCCCTGTAGAGATTTGTGTAACCCCCACCACAATCAGGATACAGAACTATCCCTGTCATCACAAAGGGGTCCCTTAAGGATACCCCTTTTTCATCCAGTCCCCTCCCTGTCCTCTAGCACAGCTCATCTGTTCTCAATTTCTATTGTTTTCTCACTTCAAGAAAATGTTATAGAAGTAGAATCATGTAGTATGGAGCCTTTTAAGATTGGCTTTTTTCACTAAGTACAACGCCCTTGCGATCCATCCAAGTTGCTGCTTGTCAGTAGTTGATTCTTTTTTATTGCTGAGTAGCATTCCATAGTATGGACGTACCAGAACCTATTGAACTATTTAATCTATTTAATTCGCCCATCAAAGGACATTTGGATTGTTTCCGATGTGGGGCTTTTATCATTAAAGTTACTGTGAACGTTGATATACAAGCTTTTTGGTCCACCTATGTGTCCACTTCTCTTGGTAAGAAATCACGATAGAGCCTAGAGCTGTGTCATATTCCCACCAGCTGTGTATGAGAGGTCCAAACGTTTTGCGTGCTCCCCAGACTTTGGTCTTACTTCTGTTTTTTACTGTAGCCATTCCAGTAAGTGTACAGTGATATCTTCTCATTGTGGCTTTTTTATTTGCTTTTCCTCAACACACAGCTGCAATTTAAGAGATGTCGCGAGACAGTTGATTGCCAAATTGTATGGACAAATTTTCTCTTCTATTTTGGTAGTTCTCAGTTTTGACTTTATATCAGAATCACTGGGGAAGCTTTAAAACCACCCAAAGCCCAGGCCAGACCTCAGACCAATTAAATTCAGATCTCTCAGGATAAACCCAGGCATTATTGCTGGAAATAATGAAATTATTCTAATACACAGCCAAGGTTGAGAACCAGCATTGAATTTAATTTCTACAGATGACAGGAATCTAATCATACTGAAAGCCCTTTGCTGACTCCCTATAACCTGTACTGTAGATAAGACTCAAGTTCATCGGCATGACCTCAAAATCTTGCTCCCTGCCCATTCTTCCAGCCTCATCAACCTCCGCTTCTGTCTCACGTTTTATGCTCTAGCAGTAACGAATTCTTTGTGGCTTACCGCATGTATTATGTTTCATGCAAAATCCCTGCGGCTAGAACCTGAGAATGTGCTTTTTTATCAAGTACTCCAAGTGATCCCGATGCACACTCACGCTGAAGAGACACTACACTGGGGCCCCCAGGTGGCTCCGTCGGTTAAGCGACAAACTCTTGATTTCAGCACAGGTCATGATCTCGCGGTTAGTGGGATCGAGGCCCGCACAGGGCTCCTCACTGAGAGCAAGGAGCCTGCTTGGGATTCTCTCCCGCCCTCTGTCTCTCAAAATAAATAATTTTTTTAAAACATAACTAAATAAAAAACACTATGCTTCCACTAATCACAAAGTGTTTTACTTGTTTGTCCATTCCTCTCGCCTTCATTTATTCATTCAGCCAACAAATATTAATTGAGAACCTTGTATATACCAGGCACTAGAGAGAACAGCTTTTGGTGCCGAGGTGAAAGGTGCAAGCAGACAAGCTAAAGTGCTCTGTGTGGGTGGGTGAGCACTGGGAGGAGGGGAGCGAGGGGGGGGATGGTTCTGGGGGATGGTTCAGCTCACAGGAGTGGCATCCCACCCAGCTATAGAGATACTGATAGCTGCAGCTCAGGACTCGCAGGAGGAAGAGGAGGAGGAGGAGGAATTAGCCAGGCAGAGAGGCAGAAGAAAGGATACAGTTTCACTAAAAGAGAAAACAGCATGTTTAAAGGCCGACACCAAATGATATGGCTTGTTCAGAAAATTTAAAAACCTTTGGTATGGCTGGAGCAGGAAGAGAAAGGAAGAAAGATAAACATCGGATGTTCGAATGTTTTAAGTATATTATCTTAATGTTGCAAATAAAGTAGTATCGATAAATAAGAATCGATGCCTCCGAATGGGTAGAGTCATTTTTCTTAAGCAAACAGTAAATTCTAATTGCAGCCTGAAAGGCTTTTGAAGATTCGGTTGGAAAGAGCCCTCACCCCATTAAACTCTATTAGCAACCTTTCTTTTAAGCTTCTGACCCTGCCCAGGAGTGGTTGACCTCAACTTCGGGGTCAAGAGATTTGCTTCTGACACTGATTTCAGATGCTAACTTTCATGAGAGCTAAGTACTCTCTCTTAATCCAAGTGTTCATCTTGGACGGAGGAAACGTTCCCTACATGACCCTAACACTTCACTTTTCAAATACGTGTCAGCTGTGTTGCTGAGTGTCCACAGCGGATGTCATCTTGTTCCTGGAGTCGGCGGCTCCCAGAAGCTGCTCTCCCAGCAGTGTGTCCGTGGGGGGTGGGGGTGGGGGTGGGGGGGATTAAAACAGGGGATCCAAACTGAAGGACTTGCTAAATCTGAACCAAAAGGAGACGGATTCTGCCTTTGAGACACTGAAAAAGTTACCGAGAAGAAGCAGAGGGGGGAAAAATTAAGTAAAATTTCATTTTCGCGGAGTAAAAAAAAAAAAGAAGAAAGGAAAAAGGCAAGTCTCATCTCACAGGGGAGCTTTTCTGTTCCAGAACGGTTTTAAGTTCACGTAGGGATATTTTAGTTTTATTCATGTTTTGGCAAAATGTCTGAGTGACAGATCATTTCCTGAAAATGGGACAGTCACACAGTCACTGCCAACGCTGGAGTAAATTTCACTTTATCAAGCAAAACGGTTTAGGTTCACAATTTTAAACAACGATTCTCCCAGATGCTATGGAGGGACTTTTCTCCTTCCTCTGGATCTCTGAGAACAATAAAACCGTGGTGTCCTCTCTTGGGAGCAGCTCTGGAAGAGGAGCCCCTGGCCCGGATGTCACCGCGCACCAGCTATACGAATCAGGGCTTGCCGGTGCCTTCGCCACAAAGCTTTAACTAACAACTTTTCTGAACACGAGGCCACGCAGGCAGGGCAGCTATGGGGCGATCATCTGATAAATCTGAAGGTATTTCGGGAGACCCCAGAGCAGAGCATCTGAAATCAGGGTTATCTTGGAAAGTCTAGGGCATATATATTCACTGCCCCTACTCTCGACCGACTTACAATCCAAACCATGTCCATATGGATGAAGAAGAAGCCGAAGGAATAATAATCTTTGAACACGTAGGAAACATGGATAAGAATTTATATCCTCACTCAAATTTTTTTTTACCACTAGCAATTAGCAAATCCTTTGAAAGCTCAGAAGTCTGTAATGAATGGAAGGGGATATGAAAAAGGCCCCACAGGCCAGCTTCTCAAGCTCCTCATCTTTGCTGCTTTATATAACAAAACGAAAAACAGTACTCTCTTAACCAGAATTGAGACTAGGGAGGGTGCGCTCATGCACACACACAAACTGAGAAAAGCCAGAGCTCGACGACAGCCCTAAAGAGCTCATATCATGCCCTTATTAAATAGCTTCAGCCAATAATCACTGCATCCATGACTGCCTTCTTTGGAGGCTAACTCTGGGAGCAGCCAGCTCTTAGAATAACAGCAACCGTAGCTGTTCCCTGAGCACAACCAGGGAGTAGCAGGCCCCTTCTCTCCTACCATCAGCCCGTGTTCACCCAACTTTGACCATTTGGTTAACTGAGCATTCAATATAAGAATAAATAAAAAGGGGAGTCTAGGTGGCTCAGTCGGTTATGCATCCAACTCTTGGTTTCTGCTCAGGTCATGATCTCACAGTTTGTGAGATCGAGCCCCATGTTGGGCTCTGTGCTGACAGTGCAGAGCCTGCTTAGGATTCTCTCTCTTCCTCCTCTCTCTCCGCTCCTCCCCCATGTTCTCTTTCTCTCTCTCTCTCAAAAACAAACTTTTTAAAATTAAATAAATCAATAGATAAATCAATAGACAAAAATATCCTCCAAATTACTGCCAGAATTGAGGCAACTGGTCTTCCCCAAACTCCTATGTGTCCCTCTCCATCCACCTCAAAAATTAAATAGGACAGATAGAGGAGCCTCAAGTTTCAAACTACCTTATTCCTCCCTTCCTCACTCTCCTCCCCTTCTCCCAGTCCTTGAGTCTTTGTCCTTTGCCCTAAAAGTGTTTTGTTTTTTCTCCCTTTGTCCTCTGGCAGCCAAGAATATTGAATGTGGCTTGAAGAAATAACATCGTATTATGGAAACAACCTTTTATTGAGACAGCGACAACATATGTCACTACATGTACTCATTCCTTAGATTGCTATGCCATTTTTAGGGTAGAGAGGGTTTGGATACAGTCTCCGTGCTATTTTTCAAATTTCGTGTGCTTGCCATTTTCCATTTTTGAAAGTTTATGAGGATCAGGGAGTATTTTCTCCATCCCATGATTTCGTAATGACTTTGAAAACTCGCTGTTAACTCCCAACAAGATTCTGATGTGGGAAAGCCCTAATAATCTTTAAAAAGAAACAACAAAATATAGCTAATTAACATGGATTCCTTTCAGGAAATGACATGATCGATTTCCAGGGTCTGGCTCAGCAAAGACTGAACAGCGATCCTCGGCAAGGCAGCGAGTTCGACATTTAAGCACCGTTGTCTTTCTGTGAGTGTGACCTGTCGTTCAAGCTCACAAATAAAAGCCTGGCAAGATTATAAGCTGCCTCTTCCTTCCTTCCCCTTTCCTCCTCGTCTCTTTTATTACCCTAGCCCTTCTCTTCCCTAAGAACTAAGCCACAGGATGGTGACAGGAAATGATTTCATCTGGGTGGAGAAGAGAAAAGATAGAACTTTAGTCCCAAATTCTGTAAATCAAATGCGCCGTACAGGAAGAACAGCTGCCAAGCCACGGGCTGAGTCTGCTTAAGTGACAGGGTCTTGCTCTAGCCGCTTCCCCGAGGGCTAGAGCCGCACAGGATGAGGACATGGAAGGACTTGACCAAGAGCTGCGTCTTGGTTACATGGTCCTAATTCTCTTTATCCTGTAGTCCTTTCTTTTTATTTTAGTAAGAATATTTCTCTCCAGAGGTCTAGAGGACTGCTCTGGCTGTTGTAACTTCAAAATATAACTCCCCAAAACTGTAGAAAGAGGTAAAAAGACAACTAATCGTCTCTACTCTGGATTGTGCAAAATGTCTATTTCTTTGATCTTTGCATAATGTGCTGACTCTTAAGACTTATCCAGAAGTATATTCAGAAAGTAAAATGCTTTTAAAAACTTGAATTTAAGAGTATGTTCCAGGGGCGCCTGGATGGCTCAGTCAGTTGAGTGTCTGACTTCAGCTCGGGTGATCTCATGGTTTGTGGGTTCGAGCCCCACTTTGGGCCCTATGCTGACAGCTCAGAGCCTGGAGCCTGCTTCACATTTTTTGCCTCCCTTTCACTCTGTCGTTCCCCACCCATACTGTCTCTCTTTCTCTCAAAAATAAATAAACATTAAAAATAATAATAAAAAATCTGTTCCAAACGAGAAAAGCACAGATAATCCCCGGGGGGGGGGGGATTTTACAAGGCATGTGCTAATTAACTTTGTTGTTGCTTATCATGTCGTTCTTTATCTGTGGCATGCTTCACGGAAGAGGTTACACAGCATGCACTGAAATGGACTGGGTTTCAGGGTCATAATGACACCCAGAATGAATGTTGGTGGGCTTTCATTGTGAGTAGAGAAAATGGAGTCCACCTCTGGGCCCATCAGACCAGCCTTCTGGGGGGCACAGCTGTGGGAAGAGCTGTGAACTCACTACTTTAAATACCAGTTTTGTTTGTGTGTGCCTGTTAATCCTTTTCGGATGGAAATCTTTGAATATGTACATATATCTATGTCTTCATAAAAAGAGGACATTTGAATTATTTTAATAATAAAAAGTCTTTTTTAAAAAGTTCACCATCTAACCCACTTCTTTCTCTGTGTTAGCTCATTTCCTTTCTAACTCTTTCTCAAGAATGAAGGCCCTTGTTAAACTGACCCATCCAATCATAGACATTGACTTGGTTGCCATGCCACTAGGAGACAGAGGCATTGTGTGTTAACAGGCCCCCTCTCACTTGCACCTCTTATGGCCTTTATAGAGACCCAACCAAATGTATTTGCTCTCTTCATATCTTTTGTCCATGCACCTATTAAGAGGGTGCATTAAAACCTACTGGCTGGGTACTACATATTCTACCCTACTAGATTTTATCATTAAACCTTCGTGGTGAGGGGCGCCTGGGTGGCTCAGTCGGTTAAGCGTCCAACTTCAGCTCAGGTCGTGATCTCACGGTCTGTGAGTTCGAGCCCCACGTCGGGCTCTGTGCTGACAGCTCAGAGCCTGGAGCCTGCTTCGGATTCTGTCTCCCTCTCTCTCTGCCCCTCCCCTGCTCACGCTCTGTATCTGTGTCTCTCAAAAATAAATAAGTGTAAAAAAAAAAAAAAAAAAAAAAAAAAAACCTTCGTGGTGAGTTACGGGTATGTACTATTATTATTTTCATTTTACTGATGGGAAAATTGAGTCTCAAAGAATGTCAGTAGCATGCACAAGGTAAGTAGAGGGCCAACATGTAAAAGAATGCACTCTTGCTCTTGACCTCTGAATTATATGGCATTTCAACTTAGCCCTGAATGTTGACACTCTGAAAGACCACTGATAACCTTGCCAAGAGTCTCATGCCCAGTGCTCCCAAAGTGAAGTGTTCTTCTACAGGCCATGGACAGCTGTATTCTGAGCAGAGGCAGGAAGACAGTCACTATCACCCACGTAGTTTTGTGCCGTGTGCTGAAGCAGTCATACTCAGGGACTTGTTTTTTAAGTTTCCTAAATGAAAACCATCATTCAGTTCTGCAATAACCGCTCTTCCTAAGGTCAAGGTGTACATCTGTGAAGCCAAGACAGGGACCAGTGTCTGAGAAAGGCCCCATGCCCTTCCCTTCACACCGTCTCCTCTAGGTCTCCTGATCAACTCCTGGAGTCCTCACCTGCTGGTTTCCCAGTTCCTTCCCTGACCCTCCATGCACCCTCAAGTACAAAGGATTAGATTCATTGTAATCCAGTTTCATGACATACTCTCGTCATTGATAAATGCATGTCCTGACTTTATTTACTGAATTATCTATTTGATTATTTTAAATAATTTAATAAGCATTTATGAAACTACCTCTCCCCCCAGAAAACTAGAACTTTGGAAATGAACTACATGTATCCATATGGTTCTCCTCATCCCCTTAGTCATCCTCCCAAAGCAGCATCCTCTTGAATCCAGTGTTGATCATTCCCTTGCTTTCCTTTTTAAATAGTTTTATTACATCTATACCCATTCTAAAATGTATATTTTACTTTTACTTGTTACTAACTTTAGAAGAAGTGTATCAGACTATAGGTAATCTTTTGAGACTTAATGCTTTTAACATAATATTATATTGCTAAGATCGGTCCATTCATCTATGCCATAATCTCTCTCCTCCCAGGCTCCCATTGGTGGGCATCTGGACTGTTTTGTGTTTTACTTGTCATGAACAGTGCTGCTATGAATAGTCTTTTTTTTTTTTAACGTTTATTTTTTATTTTTTGAGAGACAGAGAGACAGAGCATGAGCAGGGGAAGGGCAGAGAGAGAGAGGCAGACACAGAATCTGAAGCAGGCTCCAGGCTCTGAGCCATCAGCACAGAGCCCGATGTGGGACTCGAACTCACAGACCGTAAGATCATGACCTGAGCTGAAGTTGGCCACTTAACCAACTGAGCCACCCAGGCGCCCCTGCTATGAACAGTCTTAAGCACATGACTTGTTGTACATCTGTGAGAATTTCTTCTGTGAAGAGGAGAGGAATAGCTGGGAAAAAAATTCTGTAATTATGTATGGTGATGAGTGTTGACTGGACTTAATGTGGGGATCAAATCACTGTGTCGTACAACTGAAACTCATATAAGCTTATGTCAGTTATGCCTCAAAAAAAAAGTAAAACTTGCTGCCGACACACATACACACAAAAGAAAAAAATAAATATTTATTTTCTAAAATTCCACATATTTTGATCTTATTAGATTCTGGAAATATTCATTGATGTGAAAAAAATAAACAATGCTATAAAGATAGTGAATACAGGTTCTGGGCCATATTTTCAGAGCTACACACAGGCAAGGGTAGATATAACGAAAGTCAAAGTCAGGATCTGAAGGAAATTGTAATATATTTGTTCATCTGAATCGATTAGTATTTTATCAAGGCCGAATTCATCAGTTGCTTGAATAGTCTTGGAGCGTAGGTTTTCCACTCGGTGATACATAGAAATAATAGCTTTCGATGGAAGTTAATAGATACCACTTAGAAGATAACCCTTTGGCAAACCCAAGCAGAACCAAATGAGAGATGGAGTGAGATGTCTGATGATCACTCGAAAGAATTTTGACCCAAAGTGATAGTGAGTAAGGCTGAAACTGTTTTTGCCCACGCAAAATGCCTACACACATGTGATTACTTTCACACTGATTATGGAAATCGCCAGCAATAAACTGCACAAATATTTAGTTTCCGGGAGCAGGGAAAATGTCAGGCAAGAAGCCCACCACGCATTGTGCGCAGATCTCACCAAACTTGGCCTCATATGCTCACTTCTGAACGAATTCAGTGAAATGACACATCAAAACACTTTTATTAGAGAATGGCATTTTTTTTCCTAGGCACGCATTTAGTAAAATGTATTCCTTTGCTTCTAGAGAGACCTCAAGAGGTTTCTCCTGAGAAGAAGTGGTCTTTGGTCTCGTGAGTGGAGAAATGCACGGGACCTGGGATTCACAATATAAGGCTCTGAGACGTATTACGTGTGCTTGTTTTTAAACCTTTGTGTAATTCTGTAACATTCTGACTTGTGAAATGTGGCTTTAGTAGGCTCTACTGACCCGGCAGTAGATGGGAAATGAGATTCGAGGAAAAAAAAAAAAAAACCAGTTGTGAAAAGTATGCTGTCCTTTGAGCCTGAATGACTGGAAGAATGCCAATTCTTTAAGGTTTTATTTATTTTTCAGAGAGAGAGAGAGAGAGAGAAAGAACACAGACACACACACAGGGGAGGGGCAGAGGGAAAGGGAGAGAGAAAGAATCCCAAGCTGAGAGAATCTCATGCTGAACATGAAGCCTGACTCAGGGCTCGATCTCACAAACCATGAGATCATGACCTGAGCCAAAATGAAGAGTCAGATGCTTAACTGACTGAGTCACTCAGGCGTCCCAAGAATGGCAATTCTTCAAGAAAGGAAGCATGCAAGATAGTTTTATGCGGGGAGAGATGATAAATTCCATTCTGAGGATACTGAGTTTGGTACCAAGATACCTTTCGGGATATCACCGTCCATTAGTTAGAATTTCAGGACAGAACTTACTAGGATGGTCTTGACCGGAGATGAAGATTTCACAGGCGTATGCAGAAGCAATAATTAGGGGTGCCTGGGTGGTTCAGTCAGTTAAGCATCTGATTCTTGGTTTCAAATCAGGTTATGATCTCAGGGTCATGAAATCTGACAGCACAGAGACCGCTTAGGATTCTGTCTCCTTCTCTCTGCTCCTCCCCTGCTTGCATGCACTCTCTCTTTCTCTTTCGAAATAAACAAATAAACTTAAAAAAATAAAATCATCCTTTAAGAGAAAAAAAAAGAAGGGACTCCTCGGTGGCTCAGTTGGTTAAGCATCCGACTCTTGATTTCATCTCAGGTCGTGATCTCACAGTTCATAAGTTCAAGCCCCGCCTCTGGTTTTGCACTGACCTCATGGAGCCTGCTCGGGATTCTCTCTCTCTCTCCCTCCCCTGCATGCTCATGCTCACTCTCTCTCTCTCTTTCTCTCTCTCTCTCTCAAAATAAATAAATAAGTAAACGTTAAACAAAATTTTTTAAAAAACAAAAAAACAAACAATTAAAAGCAATAATTAAAGCCAGGGCAGTAGATTAGATTGGGAAGGAACTGATAAAGAAAGGAGAAAGAATATGAAAGGTAGAATGTCTCCCTGCATTTAAGGAGCCATCAGAAAATTGAGAGAACAGGAGACAGATGTTCCTATTGAAGCCAGAAGAGGAGAGTCTCCACAAGGAAGAAATGCTACCCAAAGGTTATAAAGACAAAGACCTGAAGTAAGGTCATTGAGTGTAGTGATTTGAGGTGACTGGGGACTCTCCCAAGAATACTGTCAGCATTGTGATGGGACCTGAGCCTCACGGAAAGTGTTAAGAATTGAGGGCATGCAGAAAGAGATGGCCAGGAGCACTGACTTATTATGTCAGCAATGAAAAAGATGAGAGAGATAGGTTGGTAAACTTAAGAAGCAGCAGAATAAGGGGGAAAAAAGCCACACAGAGGGAGGAAGACATAACATAAGAGACTCTCAAAGACTAAGAACAAACTGAGGGGATAGGGGGGTGTAGGAGGGGGAGAGTGTGCGATGGGCACAGAGGAGGGCACATGCTGGGATGAGCATTGGGTGTTGTATGGAAACCAATTTGACAATAAATTACTAAAAAAAAAAAAAAAAGAAGCAGCAGAATAGAGGGAATCCTCATATGTCTAGGATGTAGGATGGCCTGAGCTTTCTTGTAGGCAAAGGAAGTGATTACAGGTGCAAATAAAAGGGAGATAGTTGATAAAGCAAATTTCAAAGAGCCTGGTGGACTGGTAGGACTCTGGTTGCTACTGGTAGAAGATAAGTTGATACTGTCTTTTTAGAGTGCAACGTGACAATACATCACAATTTTAAATGTGTATACCTTCTGGCCCAGCAATTTCATAATACAATTCTGTCCCACAGAAAACCTAATGAAAGTGTACAAGGATATTCGTTATAATATTAGTTGTAACAGCAAAAAAAATAACGGAAAACTTAGGGACGCCCAGATGACTCATTTTGTTAAGCATCCAACTTCGGCTTGGGTCATGATTTTACAGTTCGTGGGCACATCGGGCTCTGTGCTACGACTCAGAGTCTAGAGCCTGCTTTGGATTTTGTGTCTCCCTCTCTCTCTACCCCTTCCCCCCCTCAAAAATAAATAAACATTAAAAAATTTAATAAGAATAATAATGGAAAATTTAAGTATTTTTCAATGAAGGAGTTTCAGTAAGTCATGATAGACCTCTTCTGTATAAAAACTTATAGCTGTTAGAAATAATGAACAAAATACATATATACTGAAATGAAATGATACTTAAAGTATCTTTCCACTGCACTGTAAGTTTTACTGGAACAAGAACTCTGCCTTTTTTCTCATTTTTGTATACCCACACTCTAGCATAGAACTTGACCTACAGTAGATGCTCAGTAAATATGTGTTGAATGATATGTTGTTTTAAAAAATATTCCAGCAAAACATGTAAATTTCTTCTGAAAAGATTCACATTTTTTGTACATACACATGTTTCTGTTTGTGTATACATAGAAAAAAATTCCGGAAGACTACTCAGCAGATTAAAGTAGTTATCTTTGGAGAGTAGAATTGGCTGGGAAGTGGAGGAAGAGAAGTAAGTATATTTTTATTGTAATTAATTCTATCTTCTTAAATTTTTACCATTATGTATTTGTTTTATAACTGCAGCACGTCGATAAAAGATACAAAATCACTGGAGAAAAGGGAAGAAGAGTGCAATAGCATGGTTCAGTCTTGGCATGGGCCAACCGGCAACTTCCTGAAAGACAGTAGTGGATGATAGTGAAGTTACAGAAAGGAGGAAAAACTAGGGAACCTGTCATATGTGTCTCAATAAAGTAGAATCCAGTGTCATCCATGAGAGGGAAGGCAGTGGTGACAGACCGACATCCGAGGGAGGTCGAGAAGGTTCAAACATGAAATCAGTTTAGAGCTGGGGAGACCTTGGAGACCATTCAATACAACCACCCACTTTACACAAGGCCTTGCCAAAGAACGCAGAGTTCAGTGCCAGTTCAATACAACAGCCTCTAAAAATATGCAAAAAGAACTCAAAACATATGAGTAAATGGCTTGTGAGGCATTTGTGAAGGACCCTGAGAGGGTAAAGAGAAAGAACTTGTGGTATAGAGCCTGTGCTATCCTATGGCATTCTGTGTCACTGGCAAGCAGTCTGTGAGCTGGAGCAGAAGTAGGAAGTGGGTGGAATATGCGAGTAAGTAAGGCAGCAATGAGTCCCAGGAGACTGACTATTGCATTGACGACTGATAGATTGGCCTTTAGAACGGACTTATTGACTCAATGAGCAATAGTCCACAGGATTGCTCTATTTTCATCCAGGGAGTCCTAGCTATGCTGGTGTTACAATTAGCAGGTAAACGGGTAAAGATGTTGCCCCAATTGTAAAGGCAGCACCCACTGACTTAATAAAACATGAAGTCACATTGGTGAATCAGAATGTCTAGAGGTTCCCAGAAGCCTTGGGGTGAATTCTGACCTATCACTTTGAGCAGGTTTAGCTAGCAGCTCAACCTCTCATTAAGGCAGTGACTGATTAAGGCTAAGCATCCCAGCAGTTGTTTCTGGAACAGTGGCTCAGCCATTTAGTCAGCCTGTTGGACACCTTATCCATATTGTACCTTCTTCCTAGTTGCAACTGACTTCTACCAGACTGATGGCCTGCCATGATGTCCAACCACGATGCAATAATGGAATTGCCAAGATGGAGGGTAGACCTCGAACATATGGTATGATATTGTCTACCATTCCAAGTCAGAGGCAACCATGTAAGTTATTTAAAGGGGTGGGTATGAGGAGATGGAAAGGCACAATGTTCCTCTGACCTCTCTGTGATTGCTTTGTATGTTTTGTTTTTTATTTTTAAATTTCTTCTCTTTTTATCTTTATATCTATGTCACATATGGACCAGAAGTGTTGAGTCTGTCTGCGTCCTACTTTGGCCATATGTGCTACTAAAAGCTACTTAATGGTCTCACATTTACTGCTGTTTTATTGGGTTAAATAAGAACATTTTCCATGAAAGATTGAGTTCTATTTAGTTTAAGTAGTAGATTGCTTTAAATCTGTGAGTAAATAAAGAATCTACACACCAAATGCGTAATACTAATTCCCTGTGTTCCTCACCATCCTGCACACAAGCAGATACTCCTTTCTTTTCTATACAGTCCAGTCAAGCTTGTGTCTACACTCGGCCTTGGAGGGCAGGGGCTTATGAATTTCACATACATTTTGTTAATAGCTTACTCTTTCACTTTTTACCAATTCTGATTACACATTCAACATCTTCGCAAAGGGCAAGGATGAAATAATTCACAGCTAAGAAAAGATATGGACTAAAGGAAGGAAATAGAATTCAACTTCATCAAACACTAGTGCTCAATCAATGATTTTGGATCACCCGGCAGGTGACCTAATGGCTGTGAGCAACCACCCTTTTCTGCCGGTAGTCACAATTTCCTGTTGCAGTATCCTGTGTGGTTTGCCTGGTCTTTTTCCATCTCCAGAACTGCATGATTTGATGGCCTATTGTTCTAGGACGTACATACCATAGGGCTAGTGAAGGGCTGTATAACAGAGGGGTGGATTGAGGACAGCAGACATATTTTTAAATTCTTTTCCTTTTGTGGTCTCCAGCGGCATTATTTCTTTCCTAGCCTGTAGTTCTGAATCTGGCACAGCTTAAGATAATAACTCATATTTCTCTTCCCTTTGTTGCATTTGATTTGTTACATTAACTGTCCACAGGCTTTCCTGAGGCTAAAATATAGCTTCAGGCACAAATTGCCAGACCCTGGTCTTAATTATTCCAGCAGGGAGGGCCGTGGGATAGTTCTCTTAGTGTTACTTTCTAAACCATCGATCTGCTCCTGCCCATGACCACAGTAGTCAATGTCTAGGGATAAGTCCCTTCCTAGAACATAAGAGCCTTGAAGCTGAGTGGGATCCCAGGTGCATCTTGTCTCACTTTTCATTTTATAAGGAGAAAAAGTGGAGTCCAGGAAGCTGAGAAGACTAGCTCAAGGCTGTGACTAGCGAGGTGCAGCCCTGGGATGCGAATACCCATAGTGTAGAGCCTTTTCTCCTTCCCTATTTTTTTTCTTTGGCCCTTCAGGGAGCTGCTGGTCATCACTCATTATAAGGCCAGGTTAAAAACCACACTAGACCTTCCCTAAAGACTACCCAGCAGAAATAAGCACAGAAATGTGACGGGCCCATCTTCAATAGCTAGCTGGAAGAAATAACTATTTCAAGGTCTTTAGTACATAATCATATTCACCCAGAAGAAGAATACAAGTGTGAGCCATGGCAAACCCAATCCTTAAGTAATCTGTTATCACATAACCCACGTAATAAAGAAAGAGAGAATAAGCCTTCAGTTTTATCCAGTCATTTAAGGATGAAATGTATCTCCTTCCAAACATGTGCTCCTTCTCTTCTCATACTGCACAATCAATTATTTTGTCATTGGTATTGTCATTTTTTAACAAATGTCAATTTTAGCATGATAATAAGTGAAATTTTTTTTTTCAAAATCTGATGGGCAGTAATCTTGAATGCCGCTCTTTTTATATGCTTGGCTATGACTTAATTTGGGTTGTACAAGTCAAAAATGTCAAAAACTGATGACTTGGAGAGCCATATGGGATGGGAAGAAATTACACCAGGCCAAGACACTTGAAGATCAGCCTTTGGGTGGTGGTCTGTTCTCGCTGATATTTCTATCTCTCTCAGTTTCGAGTTGGATGATGGTGCTTACCCCACGGGGTTGTCAGCATTGCTTCGGATAGTGTAGGTGACAGCATTCCGCATGCTCTAAATGATGGGGAAATGAAAACCAACGTAAAAATGCCGTAATTCTAAAAACCTTTAGTAATGACAGAGTCTGAATTTAAATGCCTGAGAATACCAGACAGGAAACTGTCCCCTAAATTATGGTCTAATTCCCTAGAAAAGCCTGTTCACTTCCAGTCTCTTATTCCTAGGGAGTTTAACCACATCTGACTCTACAAATGAAAATTCAAATAGAGAACTGAGTCAATTAAGGACATGATTTATACTGGAATCAGTTTGGACTCAAAGAGTCAAGTAATTGAGGGACGGAGTAGTTGGAGCCATGAATTATCTGGATGGGGTGAAGGGCTAGATGTTGTCTTAGGTCAGGAATGAGACTTGAAGCATGTATGAGCCTGAGTAGCAGCCTCCATGAGAAAGGTTAACAAATATTAAGTACAACATTGATAACAGAGCATCTGTAATTAAGTTATAGCTTCCAGATATTAAAATTACTGAAAGAGAAATGAAAAAATATTTATTGAATTATGCTATAGATAACAAAGAATTCTATTGCCTTTATAATAATTAGCCTATCTCCGTTTCCTAGTTTTCTCCAGATCACGTTAGTCATATAACAACAGTAATAATATTAGTACTATTGGTAATAATAATAATAGCAGCTAAAGTTTATTGAGTGCTTACTATGCGCCAAGCACTTTTCTGGGAAATTTATGTACATTGTCTGGTTTGACCCTCCCAAAGACCCTATGAGACAGTTACACTTCCCATTTTACAGATGTGGCAGCGGAGGGTTTGAGAATGAAATCATTTCCCAAGATCACACCGCTGGCTAAGTAGGAAAACAGAGGGACACACAAAGACAATCTGAATCTATAGACTGGCTTCTTAAAAACTGCATCTAGTTTCTCTTTTAATACATATCTACAGACTGAAAAATTTATGGAAAAAAAATGTATTCCATATGTAAGTTTTGCTTTTAGGATGACTTCTTCCAGAAGACTAACATTCCTACTCTGCAAAATAGCATGTTCTATTTCGCACTGATATGGTCATTACAGTCTCTCCAAATCACAGGTTTCTCAAATTTCTACTGTTCTTGTATCAGAATCCTTTTGGCTGTCAGTAAGAGAAAAATCTAACTCAAATTGGCAATAAAAATATTTCTTGACCCATGAAAATGAAAGTTCAGAGGTCAATTTGATTTCTCACCTAAACAACATCTTCTAAGACCCATTTTATTCCACTTTTCAATCTGCTTTCTGTGGTTTCTTTTCTTAAAGTGGCTTCCTTTGGAATTGCCCATGACTCCAGGGGAACAAAGTCTATCTGTCACACACAAGAGAAAAAAGCTACCCACCTCTAGAAGCTCTCTCCAAAAGAAGCGAGAAAACCTCTTTCCAGAAGACTCTAGCAAACTTCTCCTTTCATAGGATCGGCATGTTGGTAATACGACCATCTCTGACCCTATAATTATGTTCCACCATGGGATAGGATCCCACTGATTAATTTTAATTTGATCCAAATGCCCCACACCTAGAACAATGAGACACTAACACAAGTACTGCGCGGAGGAGGTGTGAATTCTCCATGGAAAATAAGAGTTGTTACCAAGAGCTCTTTTTTTCTTTAATTTTTTTTTTTGTAATCTTTATTTATTTTTGGGAAAGAGACAGAGTGCGAGTGAGGGAGAAACAGAGAGAGAGGGAGACACAGAATCCGAAGCAGGCTCCAGACTCTGAGCTGTCATCACAAAGCCTAATGCGGGGCTTGAACTCACAAATGGTGAGATCATGACCTGAGCCGAAGTCGGATGCCCAACCAACTGAGCCACCCAGGTGCCCCCCAAGAGCTCTTTTAATGTCCACTACAGTTCCCGCTATCTTTTCTAGGGTCCCAGTGATATCAGGGTAAGACCTAGTCTAAAAATCCTGATAGAGAAATTTGACTATATTTAAAGGTGATTAACCTATGTTCATGGGTTATTTTATTAGTAAGGAACTACATGAACTACAATCCCAAATATCAAAATTGTTTGTTTTCATATATGTATTATATATATATATTTCTCTTTAATTATTAAAAAGGGGAAAAGGCCTTGAGAGCTGATTTAATAGAAAAGATTATCTTTTTTTTTAAGTTTATTTTTTTTTTTTAGTAATCTCTACACCCAATGTGGGTCTCAAACTCACCACCCTGAGATCAAGAGTCCCACGCTCTTTCAACTGAGCCAGCCAGACACCCTGGAAATACTACCTTTTTATTATTTTTTAAAATATTTTCTTTTTTTAAGTAATGTCTACACCCAGTGTGGGGCTCGAACTTACAACCCCAAGATCAAGAGCCACATGCTCTACTGACTGAGCCAGCCAGGCACCCCTATCTTTTTATTAAATAAAGAAAATAAGTTATGCACTTAGCCCGAGATAAATGTAATTAATGTTAGTGTGGGACTTTTGAGAAAATAAATTAGGAAGAAGAAGAAGAAGAAGAAGAAGAAGAAGAAGAAGAAGAAGAAGAAGAAGAAGGAGGAGGAGGAGGAGGAGGAGGGGGAGGAGGAGGGGGAAAGAAAGCAATACTGAGAAAGAAAGGAAAGGAGAAAACCATTAATAGGTTATTTGGAAGTAGTCAAAATAGTCAAAGAAGACCCAGGCCAGTAATTAATGAACTTTGCTAAAGGATTAAGTATGTGATGGGTAGAAGCTCTCATGGGAATTACTGTCACTCAACATCTTTCACTGGCAAAAGAGCCAATGTATTGTGTCTTGGTAAACTTCTGACAGTGTGTGCTGGCTTGGAAACACAGTGTCAAACATTGCTTTCTTTCCTGGCCTATCCTTTCCCTCCAGTAGGAGGGGCTGACTCCATTCAAGCTAAAATTCATCTCAGCTTCAGGGAAATACTGATTTTACAAATTGGGATGTCTGGGATGCATCTGGATTGTCCCAGGAAGGAGGAGTTGTGTTCAGGGGACACAGTGACAGTTCATAAGATTTATTCTGTGTATCACCTGGGGCCTAGACTGTTACTGTAACAATCTCCAGCTCATCCCCTGGGCTCCTGTCTCTCCACTCCAGTGCACCCTTCTCATGGTTATCAGATTAACCCTTCTTAGCTCCCCTGTGATCCTATCTGTCTCTTCTAGTAGTAAACTAGCAATCAGATCCATACCTATCTATTCTATAGTATCTCCCATTATCCACCCGAACAAACTTTGCACAGTGCTTCAGCTAATCTGCCCTTGCTCTTACCTCAATTTGCATGTGATTCCCCATTCCTATCCCTCTGTCTCTGCTGTTCCACTTGCCTAAAAATCCCTTCTCCATGCCCCTCCCCCACTCTTCTTCCCGTATCTAATTCCTGTAACTATGGAGATCCAGCTCCAGTCTGCCATGTTTTCTCTTCTCACTGAGCTCAGAGTATCCTTTCCTGCTTTGTTTGACCCCCAAGAGCAGTGGATTTGTGCCTATCTTGAACACCTACTGACTTGCATTATAGGTGCTGCCCTTACCTCCATGCTGTGAACTTCCATCATTAGACTATAAGATAAGGTCACTATATAGTATTATCCACAGTGCCTTGTCTTAGTAGATGCAAAAAAAAAAAAAAAAAAAAAGACAGTGCATGCTTTCTGTAGTATGTATTATGCATTGAGTGTATGTTTTAAAAACAATTCTTTAAGAAAAAAATAGAGTGTTAAGAATCTGATCTAAGAGGCATCTAAAAATAATTTATCCCACACTAATCTCTTCATCATCTCCATTCTTCCAAATGCCTCTTCCTTCCCATTTAGTAATGACAAATCAATCATTCAAGTATGCTCAGGCCAAAAAGATGGAGTGAGTCCTTTCTTACTTTCATTCCCCATATCCAGAAAATTTCATTGGTTCTACATTCAAAATAAATCCAGAATTTGGTGACCTCTCCCCTCTGATGCTAACATTATGGACCAAGCCCTGGTGGTTTCTCACCTGAACCATTGCAACAGCCTCTAAATGGTCTCCCTGGCTCCTCCCTCATTGTTTTTCCTCTACCATCGTTCCCATATCACAGGCAAAATATGTCTTGCCATGTTACTTCAATGCACAGAACCCTCCAAATACTTTGCAAAGGACTCAGGGTAGAAGCCAAACTCTTTATAACTATTATGATGGTCCTACATAATCCATCCCACACAGTCCCTTACATTTCTGACTTTATTTCCAGCTACTCCACCTAGACCACTCTATTCTAGCCTCTTCCTCAACAAGGCAAGTACCTTCCACCCTCTGCAACCTGCACTCTCTACCCCCCTTACCCTGCTTATTTCCCCCCATTTGACGCACTCTATCCCATGCATCTGTATTTCTTTTGCTTGATTATTTATTCTCTTTCCTACTCTTGCCTCAACTAGAATGTAAACTTGATGAAGGCGGAAATTTTTCTCTGATTTCTACTTTGCCCTATTCTCAGAGCCAAGAAAATGGCCAATTGCAAAGTAGACATTTCAAAATATTTGTTGAATGAATGAACGATGCATCAATCTTATTTAGAGGGTTAAATATTCAGGGGGTGTGGGCCACCTAACATACGTGGTGGACAATAATTTGAGCATTTTCTCCTAAAGGTCTAAATCTGTACATTTGAAGTTTTAGAACCAGGTCAGTTTCTCACTTGTTAAAGAAGCAAAACTGTCTTTCAATTCCAAACTTTAAAGCACAGTGCAAATTGGAGACTTTATTATTTTATTTTTTTAATGTTTATTTATTTTTGAGACAGAGAGAAACAGAGCACGAGTGGGGGAGGGGCAGAGAGAGAGGGAGTCACAGAATCCGAAGCAGGCTCCAGGCTCTGAGCTGTCAGCACAGAGCCCGACGCGGGGCTCGAACTCATAGACCGTGAGATCATGACCTGAGCTGAAGTCGGACGCTCAACCAACTGAGCCACCCAGGCGCCCCATGGAGACTTTATTATAGTTATGCTCCAGTTCTGACATTTTCGCCAACCCCAGTTGACTTCCCAAAGTGAGCACGCCCAACATGCATTTTCTAGAAGACAGTGCAAGGGATACAGAGCTAGATTATATAGAGCTTTCAAGTTAGACTCTTACAGATGGGTTTCTGCCATTGCTCACACAAAGCAGGTTAGAACACATTTTCATCACCCCCTCCCCTGCTTACACACTCACCATGGTGACAGCCATCCTTCTCTTAAGGGAAATTCTCTTCCCTTTGTGGTGTTTGGGTTGGGATGGGGGATACCAGTTTCTTGGGTATCCTCTTTTGAATGCTGCCCAATTCTCCTTAATTGTATCATTTCATTATCAAGTCCCAGGAGTTCCTATTTTATATTGATCTCATCACTGAGCTAATGGATGCTGACACCTCTGTTCTCGGTTGATTACATTACCACTGAGCGGCAATCGCTTCCCTTTCGCCTGATGAAGCAATTATTCCAGCGGACCTAAGTGATGACCACAGCCAAGGAGGTCGATAATCCTTATTAGGCCTGTTCTCTCTCATCTGTTGGTTTCTCCTGTTTCCCCACCAGGCTGAACCACTCGGATCAGGATGTCCTCATCGCTATTATCATTCCCCTGTGTAATCTGGTCCCTCCTCTTCACTGTAGGGTCCAGGCACTTGGGGCTTACACAGCCAGTACCAGTGGTCCTACCGGCCTCTCAGTGATGCCCTCTAGTCAAGAGCCCATCCATCCCTGAGAATCCCCCCACAAATGCAAATCTGAACACAAGAACTCCTCACGGTAACATGTTGAGGTTACACTGACATGGAGAAAAAGTTTAAAAATACTATGTACATTTTGATTCATTTTTGTATGAAAAAATAGATATATTAAATGGATATATAAAATATAGTTTATACCTATACACAACATATATAAATTGGAATATATAAAATATTTTAAGGCATGGAATGTGTCAGTATAGATGCGACAGAAGTCTGAAGTATTTACACCCAAACGTTTCCAGTGTTTTAAGTCATTACCTCAGAGAGGTATGATTCCTGGTGACCACTACTTCCTCTTTTTTTTGCTACCTGTAATTTCCAATTTGACTCTAATTATATCTGCTACATTTTAAATTCTTTAAATGCAACTATGGTTATGTCATTCCTGGGCTAAAATTTCTTCACTTAAAATTTAAAAAGTGACAACAATTTTGTGATGAGGTTGGTCAGAGAAGCACTCGCCAGCCATCACCCGCCATGGGGTCTCTGACAGTGAGGAGGCAGGAAGGAAAGGCGGAGGATCCTGTCTCTTTTCTGCCAGCAGCCCTCTCCTCTCTCGGGCTGTGCTCCCCTGTGGATGACTCAGGTGGGGGTCCAGCAATGTGAGGAGGAGTAACAACAGCAAGGGAGCTAGGGGAGGGTGGGTCCTTCTAGAAGTCTTTCTTCCCCCTGTAACACTGCACCGTACTAATACTATTATTGTACATTCAAAACCAGTGAAGAGGGTACATCTCCTATTAAGTTCTTACCACAATGAAATGTAAACCTTTTGTTAACTTAAAAGAAGTTGTTCTTTCTCCCATTGGTTTCCTCAGGCTTTTGTTCAGGACATCAATGTGACTGTGAAAAGCCCCTCAGAGTGTTCAGATTTGCATATGGGGAGGACCCCTGTGCAGCTCAGGGCCTGGGGCAAACTGAGAGACCGGAAAGAGGCTGGAAAGCTCTTTCTTCTCACTCAAGCTGTCCCAGGCCCTGCAGGTAATGACTGTGGCCATGACCAGGCACTCAAAGCGCCTCCAAGATGCCATGACTCTCTCATCCCTCCTGTGGCGGCATGTCTCTGGTGTGTTTGTACCTCTGCGAATGCCAGTTTCCCCTCCTCTCATCACCGAGGACTCAGGACGGTTGCCCCCTTCTTCCAGCCAGCAAAGTCCTGGGAACGGGCTTGTTCCACATGGTTTATTAGCAGCTTGTCCGGACTTTCCCTGGGAATTCCCGTTAACCACTCTGCATTCCCTATGGGGTCTCCTTACAGTCTGCCTCAGCGGACTCTTAATTCCTTCAGAGTCAGGATATGTTTTTATCATCTTACCCTCAGCATCTAACCTGCCATGTTGAAGTGTTTGACAAATGCCGATTAAATAAAAGAATACATGAATTAATGAATAACTAAATAAAGGATGGAGGGATGGATGGATGGATGGATGGAAGGAAGGAAGACAGATGGAAAGAATGCAGGAAGCATGTGCTAAAAGTCAAGCGAGACTGTGACAAGTGTCACAGCCCGGAGAGGAAGCATAGATAACACAGGCCGTCCACATCCTGGACAAAAGTCTGAAAAAATGAACGGGAGGAAGAACGGCGTTTAGTCCCCACCCTCCCCCAGCCCTCTTGCTGCTGCTCCTCTTCACATGGCTGGACTCCCACCAGCTTGTCCACGAGGAGAAGTGCAGCCCGAGGGGAGAGGGGTGTCAGCAGTAAGGAGACACCATTCTTCACCTTCCTGCCACTCGACTGTCAGAGACTTCATGGCAGGTGATAGCCCACACGTGCTTCTCTGACCAACCACATCATAAAATTGTTGTCACTAGGACACCGTCCCACAACAATCCTGTCTAATTATGTCCAAGATTAGCGCCTAAAAATCCGAAATAGCGTCTGACGTGACTTTCTATTTACAGAAGGGCATATGGGATGCGTTAACAACACCCTCGCCGGATCCTCGGATGCCGTGGACAGGCCCAACAAGCAAGTGCTGAAGGGAGTGGGCAGCCCTGATACTTCTCTGCTGATAAATGCACACACCAGGGGACTCAGAAGGGAATTCCAGAACTTTCTTTCGATAAAGCCTCCAAGCCACCAGATGTGCTGCTGCCAGAACTAAAAATAGTTCGGTCTAGTTGGGGAAGCATCGACCTGGAAGAGGGAAGGTGCGGGGGCCCTAGTTCTGCATTAACTGGCGCAGTGTCCTTGCCATTGAACCTCTCGCCTCCCTCTGTGCGCTCCTCTGTGCCTCAGGGATTATGGAGCAGCAATCCTTTGATCATGGGGCAGGTGGGAGTCCCAAGGAGATAATGAACAATGAACGTGAAAGTATTTGGCAAATACCCAGCCCTGGTCTCAGGAGACAAGGGAGGGAAGGTCGCGATAAGAAAACAGCCACACAGAAGACGCTCCCCAGTTGTCTGTCTGTCGTTGCAGCAAGAGTAAAATCCTCCCACACTTAGGCCTTCGATGGTCTGATGGTGGCCCTTTGGTGAGGAGATGATTCCCTTTGTTCTACTGGCTCCTAACTCGCTGTGAAATGGTCGGCCGTGCTCTCTTCTTGCCTGCCCTGCCCTAGTACTCTGTCATCCATGACTGCCTCGTTCATGGTTAATACGGGGAGGACCCACGTAGCAGCCAGAAATGTAAACGGCTATTCTCAGCAAGTGGGAGGTTACCCGAGCCACAGGATAAATAAATGTGGCTATTTTTCCTCTTTAAAAATAGTTATTCCGTTCTTTTTTAAGAGTTTAAAATATAGTATAGTTAAATAGCATGTATTGAACACGGACTATATGCCGGGCTGTGTTAATGCTTTATTCGCATTATTTCATTTACTATTCATGAATAACTCAGTGAAAGAGGCACCATTATCCCATTTTACTGGCGAGGAAACTGACATCCAGAGAGACTAGGTGCGTGCCCAGCTCCCAGAATTGTAAACAGACCTACGACTGGAACCCTATTTTAGTTCATAGAAAACTCATGATCTTGTGTATTCGGCAGTTTTGCCTCAAAAATAGTATTATGTGCAAAAAGAAGGTGAGGAGGAGGAATGGGAAGCACGTATTTAACCGACAATAAAAAATTCATGGGTCTTGAACAAATACACTCCCACCCCCACCATTCAGGCCTTTCATAGAACCTGAACATGGCCTCGTGGGCAGAGAGAAGAGGTCCTACGTCAAATAAAAAGTGTGTGATTCATTGACAGTGAAGAGCAGGACATAATCCTTCCAAAAAACAAACACGAACAGTTTTTGTCCACTGAAGAGGTCTGTATTTGAAGTCAGAATATGATGCATATGTTATTACTATTATTATTTTATCATTACCTAAAGTTTTTTGAAGGGAGAATGGGATGGGATAATTAAGCATCATTTTGTCCTCTTGGACTCTAGCCACCTTGCCTCCCAATATAAGTCTTCCAGAACCAACCCAACATATTTTTGAGTTCTTTCACTTAATTTGGTGAGTTATCCAGTTTATGTGGAAGATGATTATAGTTTAGCTTACTGGTTCAGGACAATACTACTTTTGTATCTTAAAACGAAAACACTTGGGGATGTAGGAGAACTTTTTGCCTCTACGGGCTTTGCCCCTCTTGTCTCTTATCACTTTATCGACCAAAACCAATGACCTTAGCATCAGATAGTAGAACTTGGACCTCTCACCCATTACTAAATATAGATAACAATACCTGTCTCATGGGATTATAGTAAAGATGAAATCCAAGGAGATAATTTAGGCAAACTTTTCGGCACATAGGAACTACTCAAAAAATGGGAATGCCATATCACCTGTTCTGAATTTATATCCTTTATTTTATGAGTTTCGGGGTGATATAGCTGTGAAAGATTGTTTTGGAATCAGTGATGCCCCAGTGCAAACCTTAGCTTAGCTTTCTACCGGCTGTGTGATGTTGGGCAAATGTCTTATGTCTTAGTCCCTCAGAACCTCCTCTTTCTTTTTTCTTTCTTTTTTTGTAAAAAGGAAATAAAGTCCTATTTTCCAGGAATGCTGCGAGGCTTACTAATAACATAGCCAAAGTATCTCACACCTAGTCGTTGCAAAATAAATGGGGGTTTTGTTTTTGCTTCGGTAAAATAACTTTTGTCCTATAAAATAGAGCTGATGATTAGGTTTTATGAAAATGCTTTACTGCATGATTGCGGATGATTTCAAACATCTAGAGACTTATCTGGGTGTCATTTTGTGGTCGTTTCATCTAATCCTTTTAAAGCCATGTACACGTCTTGCACGACTGCTCAGAGCTCCTCCATGAAGCCAGTGTAAGCAAAGGTACCTAGCAGCTGCTGTGACCACTGACCCATCCACAGGGCGCTTGGCACGACTGTGGCCCACTTCGTCCTGAGTCTTAGAAAGGTTACATGACTCACAGGGATGTAGCAGGCATGAGATTACAGGCCTAGAGGAAGGGGCCGGGGCTGTGGGCAGTATATTTGACAGCCTCATACACTGCAAGCCTTGTTCCAGACCCCTTACAAAGCACCTCTTGAGGATGAAAACAAGATGTTCTTTGTAAATAAAAGTTCATGCATTTGCGTAATGAAGTCATTTTCCAGCCCTGCAGTAAAAGATCTTCTTCTCCCAAGCCCTCTGGGTGAGGACTGTCAGGAGGAGGATGGGTGGCCAGCCCGTCTCAGGGAAGATAGCTCAAAGCCTGCGGCATTCCATCTTCAGAAAATCAGCACCCTTGCTCCAGAACGTGGGTGCCCTCCCCCTCGGCCCTCTGAGGTTGCCCACCTCTGGCTCCCACCCCTACCCCTGGAACTCCTTTCCCCTCTCACTTGCCTGCAGACTAGGGGGGCCCCATAAAAGATCTGCATAAATGCAGATAAGCCACCGGGCACCTTGACTGAACAAATAAGAAATGTGAGGAAACAATCACCAAGGCTGAATATTCACGGGGTCCCTTGGAGGGGCTCCAAACTAGAAGGGGGTGGGGAGGGCAGGCCAGGGAGAGGCCCGAGCTCGGTGGGTGCAAGGCCCTTAGGAGTGGGAGGGCCTGGAAGTGGAAGGTAAAAAGGGAGTGGTGAGAAAGGATGTGGGGAGGAAGGCAGGACGGCGCAGCCCGCAGTCCCCACCCGCCCGGGACACGAGGTGGCCGGCGGGGCTCGCCCCAACCCCGTCTGTTTTGGATGCTCAGCCTGAAGCTTCGTCCATCCGTACGCCCCTCAGCCTGCGCCTCTGGGGAGAGAGAAAGCGGGAGAGAAAGTGCGAGAGGCAAACCGCGGGGGAAGGAGGAGAGAGGAGAGAGAAGAGGGGAAGGAGGGCTCCCGCTCGCTCTCCCGCTCGCTCTCCCGCTCTGCCTTTTTGACTCGGCTGCTCGGCGGGCCGCCTCGACTTCCCACATCCGGACGGGGCGGGGGCCGAGGGGGTAAGGCACGCGAGGCGCGGCCGCCCCGCGGGGGCACCGACGAGGCCGCGCAGCCGCCGCGCCGCGGGCAGAGCGCTGCCGGAGGCCGGCGGAGGGATGGCCGCGAGCCCCGCGCGCCGCGCGCTCCTGCGGCTCTGGCTCCTCTGCGGCGCCGCCTGCGCCGCCGCCTCGGCGGGAGAGGACGGCGCCGTCCCTTTTGACATCGAAGGGAGCTCCGCGGCCGGCAGACTGGACCCGCCTGAGGCGAGCGAGCCCCGCGTGGCTCCCGGAAGGCTGCCGCCTGCTGCCGAGGTACGGTGTCCCCGCCACGGTCGCCCCGGGTCCAGGGCACCTGCGCCCCGCGGGCCGTGGGCACCACACTCCTGTCGCTCTCTCTCCCCCTCCCCCTCCCCCTCCCCTCCCCCCATTCGCCTTAAGAGTTTCACCTGCACCGGGTCCGCTCGGAAACTTGAAGAGTTTTAGTTTGTAACTTGGATTTGGGCGTCGCGAGTGGTTGAGGCGAGGCTTTGGACCCTGGCGCTGTTCAAGCTAGCAAAAGTGCATGTGTCCTGTGTACTGGGAGCCGGTCTGCTTGGACTCTCACCTGGGGCCGCAGTGGCGCTTCTGGGACCCTCTGCCACTTGCGTGTCCCAGGAGAGTCGCGTAAAGTGTGTGTGCCCTGGCCCTGGCTTCCTGCTCCTCTGTGATGCTGGGACGGTGGCAACAATACTGCGGGGCCAATTTTGTTGTCACAAATCAAACAGAAGGTCCTCTCCAACAGGGGAGAGTGACTGAGCGGCTGAGGGTGATGGGATACTAAAGAATCTTTTGGGAACCCAGAGCAGATGCCTTAAATATAGACACGGGCCGTTATTTTCCAGAAGCAAAAAAGCCGTGATGAAAATCAAGCCCCATCCCAAAAGTTAAAATGAGTGGGGTATGCTATTGGTGATATGTTTATGCAAAGAGCTGCTGTCTGAGTACCTTACAATAGCTTTTAGGTTGAAAGCATAACCAGAAAGTGGAAATTGGGTAAAGGAGGATGAATCCAGAGTAAGTGATTTAATTAAGAGTCCCTTGAGCCAAGAGACAAGGGCATGTCCAGTGCGTGGGAGATGCTAAGTAGGAGGAAAATGAAGTCACCTAAGTTCATGGGAAAGGAAGGAGCAAGTGACCTAACACCACACACACACACATACACACGTGCTATAGCTATGGTTACAGCGACTGTAGAACCAAAGCATTTATGTAGATTGATGCCATTTCTAACAGCACCGAAGTCTGGATTATTGCAATTAATTCTACTAGTTGTTAGCATAACTGTAGGTATTAATTACTACTACTGAACTAAGGTGCATGGAGATGGCCCATCTCCAGGAGTGAGCCCCACTCACACCCCCCAAAAAAGAGGGGGGTGGGTAGGGCCCTAGCATACCAATCTCCCATTGTGGTTCAAAAAGTAACCTCTATAGGAAAGAGGGAGGTACAGCTGGCTTCTGCTCAGCTTCATACTCCCCAGACCTGGCGAGAAGCCGGGCCAAGAGAGACACCATGCAATGAGAAAGCATTGCTTCTCCACCGGCTTGGAATTAACCCCTGGGAAGCATTCTTTCCACCTGTTGCTTTGAGCGTGGAAAGTCTCAGAAGGAAATGCTTAAGGGTATAGAGTTGCCAGATAAAATACAAGACGTCTAATTACATCTGAGTTTCAGATAGCACCGAATAAATTTTTTTATGTCTCAAATATTGCATGGGAGGTATTTACAGTAAAAAAAATTATTTATTATTTACCTGAAATGCAAATTTACCTAAGCCTTCTGTATTTTGTATCTGCTCATTTTAAAGAGATGGGCACACATACCTTTTTGTAACTCTTACCCCACGAAAAGTAAGAAAATACTTATTTGATTTTTAGGGAACCTTAAATTTATTGCTGAGACTCTGAGCAATTTCTTAAATAGTCACATCTCAGTGAAATACAGACAGGCAGCACGGCAGAGCGTTTGGGATTGCAGGCTTTGCAGTCCAATGGTCCCAAGTTCAAATTTCAACTTACCTGCTCCTTACCTTAGGCAAATTACAGATGTCCAAATTGCACAGAAAGAGACTAAGAGACTAAGGCTTAGAGAACTTATGATGCCTACTTCATGCGTCCTAGAGTTATGTGATGAAATGAGATAAAATATACAGTCAGAATGCTGAACACAGTATCTGGTATGGTATTAATGCTGTATACATTCTAAGTCTTGTTATTAATAGTATAAAATACGCAGATAATTGAATTAAAAGAAACCCTTATTTGGCGATATTTCTCAGAACGTTATTTTTATGGCGCTATTTTCCTTAATATTGCTGTATCTCGGTTCGTCTATATCTTTTCAACCAGAAAGAATGTCCTATAGTGAGCTAATGTGCAATACCGTCAGAGTCCAATAGGTCCAGAATGCCAGTTCAGGCGTTTGGTTTAGGGAAACAGAGAGAAGCTATTAGTCATTCCAGAAGGGTCAAAGTATATGATGTAGAAAGTGTGGGATTGGAGTAATTATGTTCCCACTGCATAGTTTCACATGACACCTCCTGTTTGCTTGCGGTCCCTTGGCAATCCCAATGCCCCACCATTCAGATTTCCCATGCTCTTTATAGCCAGGAAGGAGACCATAAACCAAATACATTCTAGAAATTTAAGAACATAGTACAACCACTCTACTGACTTGGTTCAGGAGGTCGTATTTACGTCTATAGACAGAGAGAAAGAGACCATGGACACATGTGACACAGTATTTGTAGGAGGTTTGAGATGTAGACGGAGGGATATTATAAAAATACATTCATTTTACTTCACTTGAATTTGTATGAGTGGCTATTCCTCAATTTTCCTTCAAGAGGAGGAAGGAAAATACTAAGGCAAGCATACAGCAGTGGGAGGTGCTTGGCCAATGGCTCTCCAAAGGCTCTCCCAAGCTCCTCAATAGCGAGAGAGCAAGGCTTGTGCCCTCTCCATCCCTGAGTCCTCAGCCCTCAACAGGGGACTCCAGACTCTGGCACACTGTGGTGCCCAGTGTAGTTAGGGGCTCCATTACATTAAATACGCACCAAATAAAAGGATGAGGAGCAGTGGCTGACCAAGAAAAAAGGTCCCTCCTTTCCTTCTCTGACAAGCCCAAGCTTCCCCCAGGATACAAGGCTTGAAAAGACGAGCACCCACAGGTAACTTGGTGCTAACTTGGTAGGATTTTCCCACCTTCTGCTTTTCCACAAGCAATTTCCTGCAGTCTCTACTGCTGAGTTTATGGTGAGAGCCGTGTTTCTCAGTAGGATGGGCAAAGGGGTGATGGGGTGGTTTCAAAAAACAATAGTCAATGTAATATTTACATTTAAGAAGAGAAAGTCTCGATTTTATCCTGCACACTCCAGCAAGTAAAACGAGGCAGAAGTCTTCTTAACCAATATGGATATGCGAAAGCTCTGGAAGGGGTGCAAGGATGGGGACAGGAACGGTCCCCAAGAAGAGGGTGTCACAATGTCCTTGGCAGGAATGACAGTCTTGTCTGTCAAAAAAGAATCAGGAATTAAATACGGCCAAGAACATTAGGTTAGAGGTTGACACCGTGGGAAGAAGCTATCACGCAGACACTCAAAAGAGTAGGGTCTCCACTGGAAGGGCAAAATGAGAGGTGGTGGAGGGTGACTGTACCGTTACCGCCCTTGGTAGACAATTGAGAAATTGAGAGAAATAAAGGACAGTTGAACAAGCTTCTCTCAACGAGGAATTTATTTCCTGGTAATCTGACTGGGCTTTGCTGTTGTGGTTGTGGTGGTGGTGGTGGTGGTTAGCTTCCCTCCAAGAAAATCAGTGGCCCATGAACCACCTGTGCACATGTACCCCACACTGGACAAACTTACTTGCTTTAAAAAATAAAAGCACTAGGACTAGACTAATTCTGAGTAACTTTTCCTCTAGACTCTTTTTATGGCTGATCTATGCCCCAACATGACTGGTGCCGGGCCGCTAAAGGATCACCGTATGTCTCCTAAAAGGCAGCTGAGATCGCTTTCACTAACTGCTTTCCTTTTGCTTCTCTTGGGCCCTCACTTTGAAAGAGGCCCTGTTGAATCGCATGAAGACCTCTAGTCCCTGGCCTGGGCCATCATTCCATACTGCTGTGCAACAGCGCGTGGAGGTACTGTGAACCCCCACACGCAGTCATCGTTTCATTCACTTAATATCATCCAACAAGCGTGTTTGGAGCCGCACTGTATACAGAGCAATAACATAGGCGCCAGGAGGGACAGAAAGAAGGCAGTCACATCCCTCCCCCCGAGGAGTAAGCAGTCTAAGAAAGAAAAATGTACATAGGCACCATACAAAGCAGAATGAATTCATGTTCTGTAAAAGCGGCTGTAAGCTAAAGGCCATGGGGGTCATGTGGAAAAAGTATTCCTCCAGAGCCAGGCCAGTAGGACACAATCAACCTACTCACCAAATACCAAAGAAGGTTCCTGGGAAACATTATTTTAGAAGGACTAAATATAGTGGCAGCAGTAATAATAATAGCATGGCTTAGGGCTGATGCTCATTGAGTGTTTACCATGTGTCAGACACTAATCTAAGCACTCTCCATGAGCTATTCGTTTTCATCCTCAACAACTCAATGGGACTTGTATAGTTATTCTCTTATTTTGCAAACAGGGAAACTGAGGCACAGAGCATTTGCGCAAGCACTCTTCCATGTAAGTGGCACATCTAGGAATGAATTTATGAAAGTAATTCAGCTGTGCAAGAGTACCTAGGGAAAAGTGATTAGCTAAATAGAATGATCTGTAGGCATGAGCTTTAGTCAAAGTTGTAGGAATTTCTTAAAATAAAGATCTATAAAATGCCATTCAAAGACAATTTGTGCAATGCTTGCTGGATGAGTAGCATAAGCTGCATACAATTTTAGGATTTCCAAAGAATTGAGATAACTTCCCTTTCCTGACCAGTCTAATAAATACTTTTTGAACTACTCACATAGGAAAGACAGAAATTAATATTTATTGACTTCTATTGTGTCCCATGCCACCGCATGTATTATCATTTGTAATACTCAGTAGTGAACATTATACCCATTTTATAGATGAGCAAATTGAGGTTTGGAGATGGTAAGTATCTTGCCAAACGTTTTCAAATCCCATTCTTTTTTCCTCAGCATATCACTGGGTCCCCCTGGTAGATTTTTTTAACTCTAGGGTCTTCTTGCCTCCCATTTTCCTTTTATAAGTATATTCTAGTACCCCTACATGACATTACAGTCTACTCTAGAAGCTCCGTATTTATATTAACAGGTAAAGAATTCAGAACAGCACCACCTGTAAGAATACATGGCCTATCTTATAGAATTTATTATAAAATTGGTGAAAAATGAAGAATTCCATTTGCTATAGTTCCAGAGTTCTCTGATTTAACCATAAGGGTTTTTTTTTTTATCACAGTTAAATATGCATAACATAAAATTTTCCATCTTAACCATTTTTAAGTGGCCTTAGTGACATTCACATTGTCATGCAACCATCACCACCATCCATCTTTAAAATTTTTGCATCTTCCCAACTGAGACTTAATACCCATTAAATAATAACTCCCATCACCCCCTTCCCCGGGCCCTGGCAACCGTCACTCTACTTTCTGTTTTCTTGAATATTACTATGATAGATACTTCATATAAGTGGAACCTATAATATTTGTTCTTTTGTGATAATGTCTTCAAGGTTCATCCATGTTGTAGCAATGTGTTCAAATTTCATTCCTTTTTGAGGCTGGATAATATCCTAATGTATGTATATATCACATTTTGTTTACCCACTTATCTGTTGATAGACGTTTGGGTTGTTTCTACCTTTTAGCGTCTGTGACTAGTGCTACTGTGTACCGTGGTGTACATATATCTGTTTTGAGCTTCTGCTTTCAGCATTTGGGGTCGATATCCAGAAGTGGAATTGCTGATCGTATGGTACAGAAAAAGTTTTAAAACTTGGATTCCAGAGAGGCCAAAAGCAGAAAAAAACAAAACAAAACTGGGCCGTGAAAGGAATACAACCTGTGAGCGGTGGATCCAAAGTCATAGCAGAAGGGTTGCCTCTTGCAGAGGGACCCCCACCTCTGTGTTGCCAGGTCTTTTGTTTTCTCAGGAGAAAACAGAATCTGGATTCTTAAGTCAATTTGCTGACTCATTTTTTTAATATCCTGTGGGAAGTGCATCTGATGGCCCAGTTCAGTCCCAGCGCTGTTTATTTTAGTCTCTGCTTAACAACATTTGAAATTCACCTTTCATCAAAGGTACGACTGTGAGCATGTAGCCAGACAGATGTGCTATGAATTCAGCCCTGCTACTTTCTAGCTGTTTGACTTTGAACAAATTGGTTCATCCTTCAGAGGCTCAGTTTGTCTGATTGTGGAACGAATAGGAAGGTATATGTCTTGAAGATTGTTGAGAAATAACGTACAGGAGCTGCCTAACAAAGTCTGCCTTCACTTCCCTGTCTCCTGTACCTCCCCCGTCTCCCTTTCTCTTTTGCTGTTTCTACCTACTGCAAGTTAAGACTTGTTTTCTGTTTATTTTCTTCTACATTTTTACTTATTCCATAAATTCGATTATTTCCAACTTTTCCATACAAATGTGCTGATTAGCCAACATTGGAGAAGACGGAGACTGGACTTTAACTTTTATAATCACTGTATCCCTAATGGTTCTTTAAACATAGCCTTTCCCCAGTGACTGGATGATCTGATGAATGAAGAGAAATGAATTTTTCTAAATTCCGAAAAGTTAAACAAAAACACCAACATCTTTGATATGACAAAGACTATAACCTTTTTTTTTTTTTGTCTTTCATAATTAAATTCTCAAATCTGACTTTTTGTAGTTTTTTTAAATATATAATGTCGACAACGCTTCTCTCCTTTTGGGCTTTTCCTCACTCCGAGTAAGCATATAAATGGAATGATGGCCAGACATAATTTTGAGACATTTGATTGATTAGAAACCATTAAACCCAGATTCCCAGTACATCTTTGAGTTCCATGAGTTGGTATTCCCAGTTATTTATTTGTTTTCTAAAACCAGTTAGTCTGCTGGTTCATTGGGATGTAGTGACCACATAGAAACATAGAAATTTCTACTCCAGCATTTGCCAAAGAGCAGCATTCTTTTTCCAAATGTTTTCTTTTTTGCTTCTAGTGTGGTAAAGTTAAATTCTGGGAAATGGTTTACTGAAGGGAAGCTTAGCCACAGATGTTTGTAATTCCAACTTAAGTTTCCCATCAAAGTCTTAATGAAATTCAGCTGCTAGCAGTTAAGGTCTGAATCTGAGTCTTTTTATCATGAGAAACTTGGGGAAAACTGCATTCCGGGGCTGAAGGGTAGTGGGAAAATGTCCACATTCACGCTCAAATCCCCTGCATAAAGAAAAACATACAGAAAGAAACAAATACCGTTTAAAAAAAAAAAAAAGGACAGAGGCGTGGTCTGACACACTTTGAGCAATATGCAGTAGGGCCTTCTTTTCACTTCCAGGACTTTCTTAGTTTGTGTGTTGTGTTTGGAAGAAGCGAGAGATCTAGTGTTTACCTAAATGCGGTGAAATATCTGCATTTATGACTCCATGAGAACAGATGAGTTGGAGAAATCCCATACCACCAACAGCTGTGTTAGCACACGTCTCTTGCAGACTAGACCAGTAATCCATGCTGTACACACTGCAGCTAAAGGGGCCCTTGAGCGCAGTGCAGACTTTGTGCATTTGTATTTATTTTGAAATCCTGCCCTCCATTACATGAAGTGGCACGAGGACTTTAAAGGAAATGAGGGAGTCTAAAGAGCAGAGACATCTTCACTAAAACTCGCCTCAGAGGTGATTGTTACATGCAATCATGTTGTCTGTTTACAAAGTAAATTGCAACATGGCATACTGCCCTACACAGCTCTGTACAGCCAAATGTCAGCCCAAAGGAATGTATAACATAGACGCCAGCAGAAGGCAAGAGAAATGTGTAAGGAGCCTCACACCGTGGGATGCTAGGGCTGTAGAACCATCTAGCATTACAGCAAGAACCAGAGCACAAATATGGGATCTCAGACTTAAAATTGTGCCTGGCCTCTCCTTCCATGGTAGAGTCAATCTATAAGTTCTTTCAAGTTCTCCCCGCCAGGCAGTGTGTGTTTCCCCTTTGAGGAGCAGTGATACAATTTAACAAGCTAAGAGTGACCTAAAAGTAACCTCTCTTCCTGCTGCTAGGCCCGTGAGTCCTGAGAGCAGGAGAGTGGTTCTGTCATCTGTGATTCTGTCAATCCCCAGGTCACAGGTGAGGTGCTAAATGCATGTTGTTTGGAGACTGAACCGAGTCTGAATGCCTGGAGACGAGCCAGTGTTTGTGGTTCGTGAATAAATTGCCTCATTCTGTATTGTTCCCTGGGAATTGTTGTCTGTCATAATCGCTGCCAGGAGGCACCCTGAAATTCCATCTATAAGAAACCAGCCCTGAAGCCCCTGTTGCAGCACCGAATTCGGCAAAAAGGAAGCCTGTTTGAATGCAGAGGCAGTGGGTGGTTATCGTTGGATGTATAACTCTATTATATCTTGCAGTGTGAACCGTAAAATCAAAGGGACCATAGAATGTTAGATCTAGAAAGAGAGTTTAGAGATTCAGCCTTCTCATTTTGTAGATACGGAAACTGAGCCTCGGGGCGGGAGATGGTTAAGGTGCTTCACGCAAGGACACAAAGCTCATTCATTAGCAGCAGTGCCAGGAACTGTCTTCTGACTTCCAGCCTTACACCTTTTCAAACTGTTTCAATGGACTATCTATCTATCTATCTAATTGAGAGAAGAATTGTTTGCTTCTAATATACTGTTTGTTCACTTGACTCTTTATCATTTCTATGTATCCTTAAGTGAAATAATCCGCAGGAGAGTCTCACGGAATCCAGCAGAGTGGGGTGAGCTCTGGAATGTGAGTTTGGAACCGGCTCTTGGCCTTGCCACTAACAACCCCATCTCCTTGACCAGTGAAAGGAACCCGGGCAAGTCCCTTCACCTCCCAGGTCCTCAATTTCTACAGTTTAAAAAGAAGAAAACAAAATAAGCTAACAAAAATGAGGTTACTTCTAGCAACGGAGTTCCGCAATTGTCTAATAAATAGATAAAATTTGATGCTAATTGAAAGGAAGCTGGCTTAAGGAAGAGAATCACTCGGAGTCACAGCTGCCTCCCCGGTTAGAACCCCAAGACTGAGGAGCCCAGAGCCCGAAGGAAACACAGGGTCCTGATCCGGTGGCGTGGAGGTGGGAGTGGGGGCTTTAAGGGGTCTTTCTCCCTGCTTCTTGGTGAGGGTGGTTGCAGGACAGAGCACCGGCCCAGCCATAGACATGAACCTTTCCAAGGTGACCACCAAGGAGGCCTCCCACACAGCTTCAGCTGCAGACACCTAAGTGTGTCCATGAATGTCAATCTTCCCACCTGGGCTCCTCCTAAGTGCTGCCACCTGCCCTATCCAGACCCTTCACAGTGACCCTAAACATGAAGCTCCACACAGAGACACAGGAGGGATGACGTTAGAGGAATTGAGGGAGTCAGAGAACTACTGAGGGGAGGCTGGTGTCCTTGCACCTCGTAACAGTTAAAGGCCCATGACAGAGGCTTCAGAGAGGAGAATGTCTTTTCACTCAGTGCAAAAGGAAGGGAAAGCCAGTGACAGATTATTGATTCATCACAGACATCAACCGAGGGGTGCCTGGGTGGCTCAGGTGGTTAAGTGTCCAGCTTTTGGTTTCAGCTCAGGTCATGATCTCATGATTCATGAGTTCGAGCCCCGAGTTGGGTCCCACACTAACGGTGCTGAGCCTGCTTGGGATCTTCTCCCTCTCCTTCTTTCTCTGCCCCTCTCCCACTCAAATGCACGTGGGCTCTCTCTCAAAAATAAATAAATAAACCGGAAAAAAAAATCAACCGAAATCACAGCATTACAGTAGCCACAGTGTAGCTGTCAACTGAGACTTCATGTTAAGGGAAAGAGGAAGCCTAACTGGATAACCTGCTCTAGACCGGGCGGGACGCAGCTTTGGAAGCAAATATTTTCAAGGACCTTTCTGGAAGTCTGAATTGTCAGTGTGTGAGGGAACCCGGTGTGCGAATACCCTGGTTGTTGCCGGCTATTTGGAACAGGTGTCTCTGTCATCGGAACCCAAAATGTGGCCCAAGGAAGGCGGCATCGGCACCCCATAGCCTCCTGTTGCAGCCGCAGACAGTCAGGCACCACTCCAGAGTCAGAATCTGCATCGTCACCGGTCCAGCTGTTCAGATGCACGTTAGACAGGAGATGTGCTGGCCTCTCCAGTGCCGCGGGGCTTGAATATTAATGGACTTAGAGGAAATTAAGAATCCAGAAAAGGGAAGCTCTTTTGATGTAATTACAGGGAGGCCTAAAATAGAAACCCCGATCTCCGTCCCTCCTCCCCCCCCCCCCCACCCCGCCTCGTGTGAGTCTAGGGAGAGGCCTCCCAGGCCCACACAGGTACTAGCCCCGGGCCGGAAAGGCTGTCCTGTAGAACAAAAAGACAAGCTCCAAGCCAATGGCTGCTTCAGGGCCGTGGAGGAGCTGAAGCCTGAAGCCGTGGCCCACACACCGTCGGTGCTCTGAAGGGCGTTTTTAAGAAAAGACAAGAATGATAGGGAAGGTTGCTTCCCACCCCCCCACTTCCCGGCACCCCTAGCCTAGAAACGGGTGCCCTGGAGACTCTGTGTCCTTGAGGGAAGGGGAGGCCACTCAGGGGAAGAACTTAGTTGTGGCTTCTGCTTGAAAATAGAGTGTTGCTCACGCTTTTCAGGAAATAGTGGAATCGTAATGTCTCTCTTGTGAATAAAGGAGGCTTTCTAATTCAGGACCGTGTGTCTCCGGGAGTGGGAAGTGTGGTCTTTGTGCTAGGCTAGAAAGATAATGTGAAGAGACACAGAAGAGCTGGTTCCACAAAATGAGAAGTGCCGCGGTGAACCCTCGAGGTGATACTTTTCTAGACGGATTGAGATCTTTAGGAAAGTGCTCGTGAGTCAGGGTCTGTGCCTCTCCGACGTCAGAGGGGGCATCTGCATCCCGCTGGCAGACTCCGAATCTCCTTGATGCAGCCTCAGCCCTGGGAGGGGCTATTTTAGAAGAGCCTTGAACAGAGGCTATCCTTGAACCCCTTCAAGACACCTAGTTGGCTTATTTCAAAGATCCTTTTAGTTTTAACTCCTAAGGATTTGATTAACACTTGCTGCATCCCAGGCACTGTTTTAGGCACTTTATTAGTGTTATTAATTCACTTATTCCTCAAAACATAATGAGGAAGGCACTACTGTTAGTACCATTGTATAGATGGGGAAACTGAGTCACATAAAAGCTGAGTAACTTATCCAAGCCAGCTTAGAATCTGGCTCCAAGCTCGTAATCTGTATCCTATAATGATCCTTTAACGTCTATGTTTCTAAATCTCACAGCGCCTTACAGTAGCTCAACTAACAGGGATTCCCAGTATCATCCGGAAATACCAGAATGGTCTTAGTAGTTGACAAGCCTATAAAGAATATTCTAATTACCAGTATGTTTATATTTTTGTTCTGTTTTTTTTTTTTTAATTTAGAGCATAAACTGGCTTTGTCATGTCAGTAACAATGAGAGGTCCTTCTTTGGACATAATAGGAATAAAAGTTGACATAATTTCTGAATGTGCATGTTTTCATGTATCTCCAGCTGTGCTAAGCAGTAATCATTTCAGTAGGATCCTGAGTTTCCTTTGTGGATCTATGACTTAAAAGAACTTGAGAGAAGGATAAAGAAAGAAACCAAAAGGTGGTAAAAGCAGGTCCTTAGGGAAAATGATTAGAAAAAGGCTAGAAGCCCAAGATCAAAGAGACCTCAGGCTTAGTTTACGGTGAGTGCTCTCTTCCTGGCTTGTAAATAGTCATCTTTTCTCAGGGTCCTCTCCTGTCCTTAATTCTGTGCACGCACAAACAGGGAAAGGGCTCTCTAGTGTCTCTTCCTCTTGTATGAAGACACTGGTTCTGTCAGGCCTTATCCTTATGACCTTGCTTAACCGTTGTTACCTCCCTACAGGCCCTATCTCCAAATACAGTCACATTGGGTGTTAGAGCTTCAATGAAGGAATTTGTGAGAGACATAAGAACAATAACGCCTACCAAATGAAGTGTGTTAAACAATAATTCATTTTTATTTTTTAATGTTTATTTATTTTTTAGAGAGAGAGAGAGCAAGAGGAAGAGAGTGTACACAAGTTGGGGAGGGGCAGAGAGAAAGGAAGAGAGAGAAAAATCCCAAGCAGGCTTCTCACTGTCAGCACGGAGCCCAACACGGGGCTCAAACTCATGAACCATGAGATCATGACCTGAGCCGAAGTCGGATGCTTAATCAACTGAGCCACCCAGGCACCCCAGCAATAACTTATTTTTAATGAGATAAGTTAAGAGAGCCTCTGATAAGATAAGATAATCAATGTTATCACTTTGTATTACCTTCAGCCAAAAGCCTAAACACACTAAAAATTTTCACATTTCATTTTAGTTGTTCATTTCTTATGAGTATTTTATAATTAATTTTAATCAGATAATTTGGTATATGGAAATATATTGTTATCTTGTATCCCTTAGGTGTCCAGGGACACTCGATTGGTCAGTGTCAATACCTTTACTCTCTTATTTTAAAAAAGGTGACTACTACTTCCGTGATATCATGTATGCACAAAGATAAATACAACACGGTTGAAAGGATGAAGCAAGCACACCAGTAGTGTAACACAACTGAATTGATAAGTTATAAAAATTCTTAGAAGATTTAGAAGAAAGGTCCACTCCTGGTGGGAAGCTCACAGGTAACTTCATGGGAGGGGTGGCACTTGAGTTAAATCTTCAAGACTGAGGGGAATTCAAGGTGGAGGGACAGGATAAGGAAAGACAAAGACAGAAGGTTTCTTCTAGAAAGAGATACAGTGTCAGCTGGTGAGACTAGACAACTGGGAGCCACTGAAGATTTCAGAGAAGAGAAGAAACTCCATGAGAGTTGTGCTTCCAGATCCACAGTAATCTGGAAACAGGCCACCGCATGCATCGAGCAGGAGGCAGCAGAGAACCTGGAACCAGAATCACCTGTGCTGGGGCGCCTGGATGGCTCAATCGGTTGAGTGCTCGACTCTTGATTTCGCCTCAGGTCATGATCTCACAGTTTATGAGTTCGAGCCCCACATTGGGCTCTTTGCCGTCAGCTCAGAGCCTGGTTTGGATCCTCTGTCCCCCTCTCTCTCTGCCCCTCCCCCTTCTCTCTCTCTCTCAAAAACAAACATTAAAAAAAAAAGAATTGGTTATGTTATGCATTGGTAATAATGCAGGAGAGAGTAAGAAGGGCCTGGATTTGAATGGTGGCTGTAATCTGAAAAGGAAAGAAGAGATACTGTGGTCATTGCAGGGATTCTATTCAGACAACTTGCCGTATCTTTGGAGAGCAAGGGCGAGGGATAGATGTGTCAAAGGTGCTGCTGATGTTTGTAGAAACGTATTACATCATGGGGAAAAAATCTCTTTGGAGACTTTTTAACATAAGACCTACTAAATCAGTGACTCCAAGCTGAAGCTTTACGGAAATGCCCTGGGTATAATTTGGGGTGAGGGAGGCTGAGCAGCAGGAAGCTGGGGCTTTGTTTCCTTCAACCAGAACATCTTATTTTTTTTATCTGTTTTATAGATGAATTCCATATGATATTTCACTGGGGAAAAAAAGGAGATCTCTACTCTAAAATGGTTGAGTAACATTTGAGTAAAGCATTATGCCGGGAGCTCCCAAGTTGATTTTCTAAACCATGACCGGTCTCCAAAATGTGACCCCAACTGTCGTCCAAATCGGTGTGTCCTAGGCAGTTTCCCAGGGGCGCACACACCTGTCTCAGGGCCAGTCCGTGCTGCCGACTGCACAGAGCCTCTGACATTCCGAGCACGCCTCCAGCTGTGCCAAATATGAGCTAGGAATCTCTAAACAATTGGTACTCTCCTGAGAGATATTTTTATGCTTCCTGTTCCTTGTTTGATGATATTTTTGGCCCTTTCCGAGGAAATAAGGAAATTCCAGTTTTGTCTCAGTTACTACCTGGGGGTACTCAGGACACCTAACAAAGGAGTTTTGGGAAGAGGATAGGGTGGTAGCGAGTAGACCAGATAACTGGTCTCTTTGATCCTCGAAGGAATGGTCAGATGTGTGCTTGGTTTTTATTTTATTTTTTTTTAATTTAATTTTTTTTTTAATGTTTATTTATCTTTGAGAGAGAGAGACAGACAGAGCATGAGCAGGGGAGGGCCACAGACAGAGAGGGAGACACAGAATCTGAAACAGGCTCCAGGCTCTGAGCTGTCAGCACAGAGCCCGACGCGGGGCTTGAACTCGGGAACGGTGAGATCATGACCTGAGCCGAAGTTGGACGCTCAACCAACTGAGCCACCCAGGTGCCCCTGGTTTTTATTTTTTAATCCGATTATTCCATCACCATAAACATCTTACTCTAAACTACAGTTTCTTACCTGAATTCTGAGCTAAAATGATGGCTCTTGGTCTTATTCTCCCTCTCTCAACTCAACTTTGTTCCCGTCAGTGGTCCTTCATCTCCAAAGGCTGAAATGCTTCCACATAAATGTTATGTCTATGAAAAGGGAGAAAATAAATATTAAGATCTGTACCTTATCTTAACTTTTTCACTTGAATAAAAATAATGACACCTTAAGCATTTCACAGTGTCATTAAGGCAACCTTCAGTTTGTTTTATTTTGCTTTATGATATTTATGCAGAACACCAAGGGAGAACTGATCTTGCAATGAACTAGGAAAACTTTCTATATCTTAAAAGATATAGCTTGAAGAGTTTAAAAAACTATCGAGGGGCACCTGGGTGGCTCAGTCGGTTAAGCATCTGACTTCGGCTCAGGTCATGATCTCGCAGTTTGTGAGCTTGAGCCCCGCATCAGGCTTTGTGCTGACAGCTCAGAGCCTGGAGCCCGCTTCAGATTCTGTGTCTCCCTCTCTCTCTGCCCCTTTCCTGCTTGTGCTCTGTCTCTCTCTGTCTCTAAAAATAATAAATAAACATTTAAAAAAGAAAAAAAAGGCTATTGATATTAGGGACCCCCCAGCTGGCTCAGTCAGAGAAGCATCTGACTGTTGGATCTTGGGGTTGTGAGTTTGAGCCTCACATTGAGTGTAGAGATTGGTAAGAAAAATAAGTAAACATTTAAAAAAAAAAAAAAGCTGCTGATATTGGGCAAACGTTACTCACAAATGCCAAACATTGGAATTTCCGATGACTACCAACTCAATTGGAAAATAACGTTAATACTTACAAAGCTTCCATGGTCTACAAGGTCTTTACATGTATTCCTGCATTTTCCCACCTTTACTCCTTGCAACCATCTTGCAAAACGGAGAGGCCACGGGTTATTAACCTAATCGATGGGAACATGGAGATGTCGAATGATTCTCCCAAAGTCTCATAGCATGTAACCTTATTGAGACCACAAGAAATTTTATAGAATTCTAGACCGTTTAGGTGGGAAGAGGAATCGTTATGCCACTGATGTCATTGAAAGAGAAGGAAATGAGCCAAAAGTGTAGTCACTTCCTCAAGGTCCCACTGCAGGTTTCTAGGGCTAGGGCCAGAACCCAGTTTGCTGGCTCTTGGGGCCGTCTGCTTGCCCTCCAGCCCAGCATGGATACCATCACCAGAACAAGGAAGAGGGGTGAACAACACCCAGAGACCTGTGTGTCGGGACATTAAACAAGCTGGATCAGACAAAAGCATATCCAGGTTTACTTTCTTGTTATGTCTTAGGCCACCACCTATGCCTTACTCTTGAGTTATTTGAAATGGTTATAACCACACCATTTAGAACTTTTCATTTATTTCAGAGATTTTTGCCTTGACCCCCTATGGCGATTGGCCCCTTAAATTATGCTCTCAGCACCAATACTTAGAAAGAAAACTTGCTAGTGCAGTAAGATTCCAGAATTTCCGGCTAGGGTTTTCTAATGGTCCTAAAAAATAAACAACACATCCTGGATCTTAAAAGAAAGAATTTTTTTTTTAAAGGGATCTATTTCAAAAGTGGACAATAACGCTTTTGTTTTAAAGCAATTGTAGAGCTAACTTGAAAAATTCCCAGGCCACATCATGCCTGCCACACCCCCTGCACACAACACCATTCAGATTTCTGCACGCCTTTAAGAAATTCCCCTACCGTGCAGCAAAACAACTGTAACACGAGAAGTTAATCAGGAAAATGAAACGTGGGAGAGCAGCAAAGCCGTCTCCTCTGGCGGACACAGCCCACCGTGACCTTCCCAACCTGCTTTGTGACAGTTCTGGGTTTCATCTACTTTACTTTCATTAGTACCGGTTCCGCAAATGAAATCTGCCGCTTCCCAGCAGAACTATAGTTGGTGAAATCCAAGGACTGTCCCACGAGCAGCATCTGCTCAGTGGTGTCCCGACTCTGATAAGGATGACTTCAGGGGGTTGCTGGCCTTTGTGGTCAGCAAAATAGGAAGGTCTGTGGGAGGCAGAACAGCTCTTCACTGCTGCCCACTCAATGGTCCAATTTCCAAATGGCACCGTCATCCTTCGTCCTCCCCACTGGTGTTTGATGTGAGGAAGATCCTCAGTATGGTGAGAGTAATATTGTATTTAAGGTGATACAAGTATCATCGTAAGGTCGGCGTAATCATCTTTATGAGGGAAGTATGTTTTTTGTAAGGTGTTTAAAATCTCTTGGTTTTATCAAAGGGCTGGATTCTCCCTACCCTCCGAGAGGATTTGTGATTATTTTGGCAGGTGCACCACATTTTTCCTGTGACCTGTGTTTTTGGACCTGCAATATATCAAGCTGTTCAGTGGAAATAAGCATTTAGTTGTTTTGTTTTGTTTTTTTCCATAGAACGTCTCTTTGTCTGCTCTTCCGTTTAGTTATTTTGAAGCTAACAAGTGTGGGACCTTTTTTTAGTTTTAAGACATATCTTCATCTCAGATTATCTAAACTGTCTTGATTTTCCTTTGATTACAATCTCTCTCCTTTTTTTAATCTGCTAACATAAGCTCATATTCAACTAGAAAATGTGCTTTCTCCTCAAAGTCATGAGTCAGCATGGATTTCCTTCAAGCTTAGTTCAAATCATCCGAACTAAGAAATTTACAAACTTCAAAAGGAAAAAAAACACTGAAATGGTAGTTGAGGCTCTAAATGAGGACAGTTTTCTGCTCTATTTCAGCTGCTCAGAGACCGGGCTATTGACAATAGAGTATTGAAAACCAAGTGTACCAGATTCTTGCTATAATTCTTGGTGAATTCTGAGTAAATTAAGTCAATCTTATAGCTATTCAGAGGGCCAGAAAACCAAGCATTTCTTCCACCATTCTTTCGCTCCTCTCACTTTGGGCAAATTTCACCAGACAGCAAAATGAAAAAAGGATAAAATAAAAATATTCTCTTTTTATAGTTGAATGACATCCTCCTTATGCATCTAATTGATGCATAACTTGGAAACCATTGCCACTTCAAAAATTCGTGTGTTTAAAGCCACATGAGAGTCTCTCATGGAATCGTGAGGACCACAAAGAATTACTGAGGCTTCTAGGCATACTTCACACTTACTCCAGGGTTTAGGGGATGCCTCCGATATTGTCTACAATGTTTGAACAGAGAGATTCATATCTCTGTGTGAGTATAGTGTAAGCAAGAAGGTTGCTGAAGATGTCACATGAGTTTAATTGTGATATTAAACTAATCTTTTCAAAGAGGGTCCCAGAAACTAGAAAAACAGTAGGTCCATCTTGTAGATTGAAGTGAATTATTGAAGTAGATTGAAGTAGATTACCAGAAATGAAGAATGCCTACTTTGATCCAATAAAAACAAAAAACAAAAAACAAAAAAACCCTACAGAACAACAACAAAACAAAACAAAACAAAATAGAAGGATTACAAGTTTGAGCCTTTGTACCTTGCGGGGACTGACTAAAAACTCCCTTATGTGTTCTAGTCTTTCAGAGCCAGCTTTCCTCCTTAGAAACAAACAAACAAACAAAATAAAAAACTCTACACAATAGACACCTCTCTGAAGAGCCATCCTTGAGGTATGTCCCCCTTGCCCATTCCCAAGGTAAAAGTCATCTTATCTGGGACGCCTGGGTGGCTCTGATTATTGGTTTAGGCTCAAGTCATGATCTCAGGGTTCCTGGGAGCAAGCCCCATGTTAGGCTACTTGGGATTCTCTCTCTCTCTCTCTCTCTCTCTCTCTCAAAATAAATAAATAAACTTTAAAAAAAGTAATCTTTCCTTTTTCAGTCTGTCAGCATTTCTCTGTACCTCTCATGTTACGCTATGATTCTTAGTACATTCTACCCTACCTTTATGGTAAGTTACATATGCCCCCATTAAACCCCTGGAGGCCAGCAGTATCATGAGTCATCTTCTGATTCAAATTGCCTTGCCAAGTGCCTTCAATATGAAGTGCTCAAAAAATAATTTATGCATCTCTCACTTATTTGCCAAATGCCTGCTTTTGTGCTGCACTCTAAACTGGGCCTCAGGTTAACAGTGGTACATTAAACAAAATGTACCATACCAAATACCGAAAGCCAAACCAGTGCTGAGGTTTTTGTTTGCAGCATACGTACATTCTGACATAATTCTGTTTATAATTCCGGTGGCCCAATTGGCATTCGGCTTGACATCAATGGAGAGCCGTGGTGTCCCTACGCTGTTCATTCCAGGCGCCCTGCTCTGCGGGTGAGAATGCCTTTTAAGCTAAAAGCTTTGTCTTTCCCACTGTATATGGAAAAATTGACTATGCAGTTTCATAGAGAAGGTCTAGCTGAGAAGTGTTTATATTGGAACAAGCCCCATCTCTAAATCTGGGCTTGTTGCTGAATGGTATTTTGTTTCCTTGGATCAGGGAAGGGGTCTGGAAACATCTGTAACTCAGGTATTGTTTTAAAATCAGCACAACTTTCCCCCCTCAAATGACAGATAACAGAATTACTTTAAATCAAACACCCTCAGCCTTCCCAATCCATTTCCTTTCACAAATGTGTATTATTTTGTTGTCATTAAAGTAGCTGTGCATAGATTAGATTTGTAGCATTCTGCACGTTGTCAGCTACTTGGCCCTCACTTTCCTTCCATACCAGTTTGTATCCTTTTCACTTGCGTACGTGTGCTCTAACACAGTGATGATCATGGTTACAGTAGTTATGTGGGGGCAAATTTTAAAAGCTACAGACAACATCAGATGGCAAAGTGATTCTGAAACTATTTTCAGAATTTTTACGAAAAAGAAAGGTACAGCTTATTTATGCCATTTATAAATATAAACTTGAATGACGTGAAGTTTGAAATTAAACAGGGTTTTACCAAAATTACAAAATAAAATTTTTAGGAGAGGCAAGTTGAGGAGAAAAAAAAAACCATAGGAAATAATCCCAAATAATATGAAAAGGATGGAAATTCTGTACCAATTTTGAATATTATTCATGCTCTAGAAAGAATCAAAGTAGCTTATGGACAGTTCATGATATAGTTAAAATTTTCTTAGCATAGATTTATCATTTATTGGAAAAGTTTTGTGGTTTTATTGTTTTTTTTAATTAGCTTCCCACATTATGGAGCTAAATGTTCAGGATGGTAACTCTTTTCCCATGCTTTCTGTAAGCACTTGGTGTTTGGTATATTTGTTTATTTATGAACTGTTTCAAAATGGCCCTGTCATCAGAATCCCTAAACAGACTTCGATTTTGCCCTGAAAATTCATTCTTGTGAGACTTTTAGGCACTTGACACATAGCAGAGACATAAAATGTTTGTTTAATGAATTTGGCTGCTCACATTTTACAAACGAGAACACTTGGGGTTAGAGTCTCATTGTTGTTTGTCTCATAAAATTTGCCTCATAAAATATGTCAATGGTAGTGCATAGGATTCAACAAACAATTCTAAATTTTGACCCAATCACAAGCCCCTCTGTGGGACTTAGCCTCCTTTGCTGTTGAAGGACAGAGGTACTGGTTTCATGGCTCAGTCAAAATTATCGTGACGGTATTTCATTTGTACCACTGATGGGTCATAGTCTTCCTATTAGTTGAGGCCAGACATGTCAGGCTTCCATACATTCTGCCTAACCAGACATCTGCTTCTGATTCATAAGGGGAAACACCTGCACGCATGCTGCTGTCTGTTATACAGAGGGGCATCCTTTCCCAAGGCCCATTGTCAGATTCCTCCCATGGAACAAGGGAGGTGTCAAGGACACAGCTGGATGTCATACAACCCGCGTCTAACGAGGGTTGACTTCTCTAATGAATAATCTACATTATTTGCTTCACAGTCCATTTCTATCTGCACTATCCAGAAACTGTTAAAAATTGAAATGCCAGCTATAAATTATTATATTTAATAATAATTGTCATATGCCAAGTCAAATAATCACAGAGGGCTGACGGGCCATTTCCTATCTTGAGTGCGTCCCACACTCAAAGCCAACCTGAAAAAGGCTTAAAAGTGTTCTCCCTCGTCACCTTCCCCCACTTCTCCATCCCACCCCACCTCACACCTTCGCCCGTCCTGCCTGGAGTGGTATTAAGACCTTTTGATGACGTTGGCAATTACCTGTGAAATAAGATAGTACTAGAGGAATAACTTTAATGGGATTCTTGTCAAATCTGATGACCATAGGCAGAGTTGTTTTTTTTTTTCTAAATGTTTGTTTATTTATTTATTTTGAGAGGGAGAGAGAGAGAATGAGCAGGGGAGGCACAGAGAGAGGGAGAGAGAATCCTAAGCAAGTTCAATGCTGTTAGCATAGAGCCCAATGTGGGGCTCCATCCCATGAACCATGAGATCATGACCTGAGCCGAAATCAAGAGTCCGACACACTCAACTGACTGAGCCACACAGGCGCCCCAAGCAGAGTTGATTTTTATCTCGGATATACCTGTGAAAGGCAGAGGAGGACAGTGCGGGCCCGTCTGCGGCCCCAGAAGAGACATGAGTTTCCACAATACCCTTGCAATTCTCAACATCATTTTCTTCATCATCATCAAGTGTGGCTGAGCAGAAAGAACACTAAGGACTGCCTTAACAAGCTCTATGTAAGTGACTTCTGATTAGTCCCTTATTCCTCCGAGTCTCAGTTTTCCCACACTTAAAATGAGGGGCTAGACAAGGTAATCGCTAAGATCCTCACCAGCTCTCAAATCCTGCGATTCCGTAACACCAAGATACATCCAGTACGTATTTATTAAATGCCTGCTATCCAAGGCACTGAGGATACAGCAGTAAACCAGACAGATCCAGTTTCCGTTCTTGGGGAGTTAAGTCTTCTGGGGAGGAAAGACAATGAGCTGGTAACTTCAGGTGTCATCGCTGAGCTGTGTGCCGTAAAGAAAGGGTTACAGCTCACTTCAGGGCCAGTCAAAACAGATCGTCGTGACATAGACGTGTCGAAAAGGAAACGAGGAGACTAATAGCTATTGAACCCATTGCATGTCCTTCTGTCAGACTTTAAACGCACAACATTAGTTAATCCTCAGAACCACTCTAGGAAACAATTTGATGGCCACTCCCTTTCTTCTTCTTCTTCTTCTTCTTTTTTTTTTTTTTTTTTCAGGAAGGGAAACTGAGAACCTAGGGTTGAATAGCCTGGGTGGCAGAACTGGAACTGGAATCCGATGACCCCATGGTTCTGCTGCTCCAACTTGTCTCCAAAAGATGCGATGATAGGGAATTATGGCTGCTGTCAGGAATAGATGGTAGTTTCACATCAATGCACATGGGAAATATATCAGCGAGGTCTAAAGCTGGGGGTATCCTAAATGCAAGCATGTTTGGAGGAGAAGTTGATGCCCTCCCTCAACAACTACTTCCTGAGTGACTGCCAGATGCAGAGTTAACAAACGGAAACTTGAACATGGATACGTACACGTGTGCATTTCTTAAAATGCCAAAGAGTAGACTTCCATCATATTCTGACAATTTGGGGGGCAAACTCTAAAGAAAAATTATGTAAAGGTACGTATTTGTATGTAGAGAGGGAAAGAGAATTTGTAAGTTGTAGGTAGAAGAAGAAAGAAAAGCGAACCCGTTGAAAGGAAACTTCCCCCCGCTACGAAATGCTCTTTATTTCCTGAATTAACAATGGATTCACTGCAGTTATATTGAGAATCCCCACAATCGATTACTTGCAAAGCATCCTACCTTTGAGTACAAATTCTTATCTATTTGGATTTCCTAGAAATGCGCTCCATCCACTGAACAGGGGGAAATGTCACCTTTTCCAGATTGCTATAAATTATGATAGAAGGGGTCCAAATATATGAAGTGCAATCTGTCTTTAGATAGTGCAATTTCGATCCCCAGATGGATAGAATTCAATTTGTTATCTCTTTGGAGTCCGTTACCTGTTTCTCCAAAAATATGCCTTGTAAGAGGCATTTGTATCCATGCTTTCTCCTGACTACGGCCCTCGTGAGACCACTTAAACATCTGTCGTCACTGCCACGCTAATGTTCAGAATAATTATAGCTAAAAAGACCTTTCCCCTTCAATGAAAAACAGGTCTCTCCTAAGAATTGAGTAATTTTCTGTAAAATGGAAAATTGAGCTTGGGATGTTGGAGGAGATAACGGGGGCTATCATCGTTTTGCCTGTTTATGGAGGCTCTGCCTGGGGAAGACTGGGGAACAGGGCCACTGAGAAAGAAACACGCTGCTCCCCCCAACAAAGACAGTGAGGAAGGGGCCACAGAGCAGGTATGATTAACAAGCAACTGGCTATAAATAATCCTAAGCTTCTGGCCTAATTTTAGCTCAGTGGACACCATGGCAGTGATTTCTAATATCAATTTACTAATTTTCTAACAAAAGCCAAGTCTACTTCTGTTTCAGGGTTTTAAAAACCATCCTCATTGGTAAATTAACATTTTTTAATGAGTCCTCAAAGATTTGGTAAAAAAAAAAAAAAAAAAAACTTGGTTATTTGAAAGAGGCGTTGGCCTAGGACCATCTGAAAAAGAAAGTCACTCAGATGTCATTGCATACATTTGCTGGACCATTAAGAAGTCCCCAGACAAAGAGCTGTCATGTCAGTTATTTCCTATTGCTGCTTGAGTGTCTTCTCCTGCCACACTCCTGGGGGTGCTGGTGTGCTGGTTACTCTGCACCTGCTGTCTTCCACTCCCCCCAGACTCTAGCTCGGCCCTGCTGCCTGCCTCGCTTTTGCCTGCAGAGGCCCACCCATGCAGATTGAAATACTCAGGTTCCCTTGCTGACCCAGAAAACAGGGGAAGGGAGAGAGGTGGGGCATTCTCCCTGTGCCCTCTCTGCCTTACGCACTGCCTCCTGGGCAGAAGCCGTGGCCCCCGCAAGACTGTAGAGTCCATGGTGGCCTCTCCACAGCTGCGCCCTGACCTGTGTTAGCATAACAACGTTTCTCCACTCCTTGGGACCTAGGCGTGGTCGATTTTTGTTCCCATTGCCTTTCCATGCCTTGCTGCCTTAACCTTTCCCCGCTTCATTGAACCCTGTGAAGTGAATTCTATTTCATGCTGGGCCCCTGATGACTGACTGTGTCTATGGACAGGCTCTCTTTAGAAATTCACGGCTTTTTCCATTTCCTTTCTGGTGGGGGGATACTTTCCAAAAGCATCTGTGCAATTAGCTGTTTTAATTCACAAACTATTTTACTTTCATGCAAGGGAAGAATGAAGAAGAGATTATACCAAAAAAAAAAAAATAAGCAAAGAACATAATCTTGATTTCCACATAAGAACATAACCTTAAATTCCACAATTCAACTCCATTTGGTTTGAATCATTGCTCACTCTTTCCCTCTTTCCCTTTTCATCTCCAAGCCAGCTGGAGAGGTCAACCTTTAACCCAGCTGGTAGGTTACTCTGCCATGTTCTGCCACTCTAACGCCAGAAGTGGGTGGGACTCCCACTTATTAGCTGTCTTTGTCCCTCAGGAGACAGGGCTCTCCGAATTTGGACCCTGGCTCCCCTTTTAGAACAGAAAACTAGCCTGTAAATTCTCTTCCTTGAATTTTAAAATTTAGTTTCTCAGTCATTGGAAAATGTAGTTTCTCAATTGTCAATTGAAAATTGGAGTATCGTGCACTATTTTGAGAATCTTGTACCTCTACCTTCAATTAGTACATCCCGACTAGAATAAATAAGCCCCCTACAAGTACTCCAGATTGCACAGGTAGCCTAGGACTTGTAACTTTACTGTTGGAATGAATTAGTTAGTGGAAATTAAGTTAAATAGTCTTTTAATTTTTTTTTAATGTTTATTTATTTTTGAGAGACATGGAGACAGAGCATGAGCAGGGGAAGGGCAGAGAGAGAGGGAGATACAGAATCCGAAGCAGGCTCCAGGCTCTGAGCTGTCAGCACAGAGCCCGACGCGGGGCTCGAACCCACAAACCATGAGATCATGACCTGAGCCGAAGTTGGCCGCTTAACCGACTGAGCCACCCAGGCGCCCCTAAATAGTCTTTTAAACATTTGAGAAAAACCTAAGAGCTGATGCATGCTTTAACTAAGACAGACATATAGACACACGAAAGGCCTTCCCATGGGATGTCGTAGCTGCTAGCTGTAAGATGAAAAACAAAGGAAGGACAAATTAAGAAAGGAATGTTCTTATGCTTATTTTTTTAACTCTGTATAACGAGCATGGTACGTAAAGTGAATAACAAGGAAGTTAGGGGAATTATACACAACCATCTGAATCTATTGTCAAGACCACATTAGTCACTTCCCAGAGATGATGTTTTAGAGACCTCACCAGGTCTCGACATGGAAATCCAAAATCCAGTCAACCTAAGTGTAATCGTTTGTTTCTCTTTCATGTTTTCCTCCTTTTACTCTTTCATGAGCATTTGTGTGCTCTCTATGGAGCTTAAGAATAATAACGTTGCCGATATAGATGCTTTCTCAATCCCATCCCCCTCCTTTACCCTTAAATGGCCTGATTTCTTAGATTCCCGTTCATATCTTATACTTTGTGTGTGTGTGTGTGTGTGTGTGTGTGTGTGTGACCCTACTCAGTGTATAGCATAATATTATTTACATGTTTCCAAATGCAGTATAAATGTGGTGTTTCTATTCCGCAGCTGTTTTTATTCCTTCAGTATTACATTTAAAAAATTCAACCATGATTGAAGATCTTTACTTGTGAGATTTGCCAAAAGCTCTCCAAAGTTTCTACACTGTTTGCCCACACTTGGCTCCTTCCTTACAGATTCAAATCCACTTTTTTCAACTAACTAACGTATTTTCAAAATCTACTTGTTATCTGCTAACGACTCTGATAGTCGATGAGGATACGAAAATGAGCAAGGTACTGTTCCTGTTCTCGAAGGGCTCACAGTGATTTCAAAGAGGCAGAAGTTCAAATTCAAAACTGTAATAGCATGTTCCCATTGCTCTAATGAGATGTGTGCAGAATACCATGAGAACACAGAAGAAAAGCCACCGAGTCTGAGACTAAGGAAAAGATTCATACGTGTCGGAGAGGAGAAAAACACCCCAAGCCTCTTTTGCAAAGTCACCATGGTCAGGAGAATGGTATATTGGGGAGGAGAGGGGGAGGGACATATGTAGTTTAAGCAGAGCACAGGGAACGCAGGCTGACCCTAAAGGACAGGTTGGGGTTGAATTAGGAAAGAGGAGCCTTGTATATCATGCCAAAGAAGATTATTTACTCATGTAGGCAGTGAATGAAGAGCCACTGGGAGTTTCAAAGCAGAAAAGTAGTATTATAAGGTTTCTTAAAATTAATTCTGGTAATAGAGAATGAACCGCAAAGCAGAAAGCCCGGTGACCAAGAAAGTAGGGTGGAGACTATTGTAATAATTCAGGAGATAAACGCCAAGATTCTGAACTAAACAGTGGTTTGCGGAACAAGGGAAGGCTCATGATGGTAAACATTTCAGAGCTAGAGTATAATCTCTATGAGGGAGCAACGTGCAAAGGGTGGCGGGCTGTGGGAACCGTCTAACCCAGGTAATGAGGAGTACACTGTGTATAGAGAGTTTTAAAACAATAATAAAGCTTGCTGAACCACAGTCTGCTTTTCATTATCCCCATGTGCCAGCATCTCTAAACAATGTCAATGACAAAATTCTCCTCCCTTAAAAAAAATCTTTTGTTGTCTAAGTTCTACATGTTGCTGTGGTAAACGTTGAGTTTTAATAATATGACAAATATGTAAGCTTCAAATTAGCACATTCTGATTACTTAACCTTTAGTAAACATTGCATTCTACACAGAAATTAATTCGGCGAACTTCCAGGCAGTCCTACAGTACCCCTGAGACAGATGGAGGTGGTAGTTTGGAGAGTAAGCTTACAACAGTTCAGAATTGTGTAAGGCCCTTTCTGAGTTGGGATTCTAACCTCCGCCACACTCCCATCTGTCTCCGGATAAGCCATGGATTTGAGATAAACAATGATAGCACAGTGGTTGTGAAAAGGAAGAGATAGAGCTTGGGTACTTAACTGTTATCATTCCGTGTGCAATCCGTTTTCTGATCCTTGCCAAGTTCATTTTTTTGGAAGCATTTCCAAAAATTATATTACCACAAAATATATTGGTAAAATTTAAAAATATCAGTCAATTGCTTTTTCCTTTTTTGTTGTATAATCTTTATCTGAGCTATAAGAAGAAACATAGACTGGGGAGAAAGTATAATGTTACCGTGGGACACGTTCAAGTCCATGTGCCTATAGAACTGGAGATGAACTGGTCTAACAGGCACTTGGAAACAAGAGTATGACGTAAAAGAGTGAGAGCGGGGGTACGTAGAGGGACTTGGGAGTCACCAGAATATAGATGGAGGATGAAACTGTGGGACAGTTGACATCACCAAGTGTGTAGATGGGAAGACAGATCTGGAAGCTATCTTGGAGAACATCAACAGTGTGGAGGCAGCAGAGGAAGAGGGACAGCACTCCACCACTCCCCCTCCAAAATACTAAGATAAGCAGGAGAAAACCTGAAGACAGAATCGTCCTGGAAACCAAGAGAAGAGAGAACTTCAAGGCAGGAATTTCGGCCATGTTAAGTACTAGAAAGAGAACAAGTAAGACTGGAAAAGCAAAGCCACAAAGACATCTCCCGACAGCTTTTGTCAGCTGTGCCCTGGCTCCTCAGACAGTTCTTTGATGGCCCAATGGAGACGGAAGCCAGGCGATGGATAGAGGCACGGGTGGGCACGAAGAAAGCAGAGCCAGTGTGATTGAATTCTCTCTCACACATGAAGTTTGGCTGAGCAAACGAGAAGGAAAATGAAAGAGAGGTAGAACTGAGGGAAGGTGTTCTTAGAATCTGAGCCGCAGGGAAGAGGCTGCTTATCCAACTCAGGACCTGACACCTAATGGTTCTCTGCCTCTCCTTACCCCTGTAGGTGCAAATTGATGGATGGTGTGTGAGAGGAGGAGGCCAGGTGATAGCACTGGGTCAGGTGTATGAGTCCAGAGCCCAGAGAGAGGGCTAATCTTCTCTAATATGAGAAGTGCTATCTCCTCTGAGTCAAGCAGAGGAAATTAGAATGTGTCAAGATAAAGATGAATTTTGAAAGGAAAAAACAGATAGTATGAGATTTTCTGCCCAATGACCTCTATTTTGTGATTAAAAGAGGAGGCAAGATTATCTCCTGAGACTAAATGAGTACGGTAGAGGTTTGGGACGTATTCCTCCTTTCCTACTAATTCGCAATAGCATTTCTTCAGTGATGCATAAACCCATGAGGAGGAACATAAGGAAAGAAAAACAGGATGCTAATCCCCTTCCGCTTTGCATCTTGAGTGATCCAGGGTGAGGGGACCACTGAAGTACTAGGGGTACCTCATGACAGAAGAGGCACATTTACCAGGAAAGGAAACTGATGGAATACTCCACCCAGTCTGCTCCCTGAGGAAGCACTACTGCCTTCCCTGGGCACACTGAAAGGAAGCCACCATAAGTTTATAGACAGTTAAGCCTCCCAACTCCTTGTGAAAAGAAAAGGCAATTTAGTCAGACATTTGCAGATGTCTGTGGGCCATTAAACGGTGATGACCAAATTGGAACGTCTATAAAAAGCACTTAACTTGGTGCCTGGTGTTGGTCGATAAATATTAGCTGTTATTATTCATAAAAACCCAGTTGAGGATGACAGAAATGTCTGTCATCTCACAACATTGATTCCTGCCAAGTGGCTAAGGACTCATAGAAAAACCCCCTAAATGCCTGCAACTCTGAAGTCATTTCTCTCTACTTGTTCTTATAGCCCTTGTACGCCACATCTCTTCCTTTCTGGGAAATGTGTCCGTGGCATTGGCTCCAGTAAATTAAATAAAACTGAGTCAGTTTTCAGATATTAAAAAAAAAAAAAATCTGGCAAAGGTTCTGTTGTGTAACCGTAGCTGGGAAGGCGAGGAGTGAAAAGAACAAGCCAGTTGCATGAGATGATGTGAGGAAGACCCAGAGCAGAAAGCCAGATGTTAGCAGCTTTTTCAAGAAAATCAAAGGAAAGAAGGCAACACTAATGCCCATTATGTTAGATAAGTGCAATTGCTACTATAAATAAGCAACTTAAAAAGCATTTAAAGTAACTTTTCAAGGAGACAATTAAAGAAATTTTCATCAGTATTGATGAACATGGTCATCCCCAAATCCAACACTTCAGAAAGAAAATCTTGAGGGCTCTAGGGCTCTAAACTTCCTTGTTTGATCCTTTTAGTTACACAATGAAAGAGAGTCCAGTGTGATAAGTACTTCATCACAGGCTGAGTCTGTTGGTATCTACAGTCCTAACAACATTTGACCGAGCACACGGTTTGGGAAAGTTGTTTGAGATCTTGGGGTGAAGCACTGGTTTCCCTACCCACGAGAATACTCACAAGGTCCATAAAAAACTGCTGAGGAATAGCCACACTAATGCGATGTAAAAGCCATGCTTAATACCTCTCCACTTTACAGAATTAAAGGACCGGGCTTAATCGTGATCAAGACCACTCTGTGCTCCGCAGAATTCCTCAGAACCTAAATCCTTGTCTCTGTTTCACTGGTGATTAAGAGCTGGACCGTTTTGCAAGCTGGCCAATGCATGGCCGACATGGGTCCGGAGCATAGGCACAAAGGTAGCTCTTCGAGCCAACTAGGAGACACTAGCATCATAGTGTGTGCTTAGCAATGCCCTAGCTGTATTTTGCCAATTATAAGAAGAAATGCCTTTCAACCAGATAAACCTCTGAAGAATGTTGAAACCACTTTCCTAATCAAGCTATGGTGAAATCACTGTCAAAATCTAAAAATTAACTTCACCTATTAAAATGTGGGGAATTTCAGTTACGCAAACAAGAGCTTAAAGAGACCCAAGGGAGGATACATGGGTAATTCTGTCCACATTCAAGTAGAATCAATCAAGAAGTCAACCTCTTGCTAACTGTAGCACATTGCAGGATGCCTTTAACTTATTTTGCCACTTTGATATAGTTTTGTGTATGAACAGCCAGGACGTGTTAAGCCCGACCTGAAAAAGCATAGAGCCAAAAATCCTCAGTAGTTTAACCCAGGACTGCTTTCCATTCTGATACTTTACCTTTTATTTTTATAGACATGGAAAAAATGGACTGTGAGATGCCTACCTATGTAATAAATTCATATGTTTTCAGAAGTTGCTCCTCCCCAGCAAAGGCTAAGTTGATATTTTTGAATAAATGGTCCCCATCTATTTTAATTATCCCCATTAAGAGAGCTCTGAATACAGATTCTTAAGCCTGCCCGAGTTTTCAGCAGATGGAAGTCACCATTTTGCAAGATGCGTAGACTCAGAGTAAAGGGACAAAGCTTTAGCTCCTAAGTGTGCATAATATTCAACTTAAGGTGATTTTACTATTCGCTTTAAAAAAAAATGGAATTCACTAAAACTGAAACTAAAGCTAAAATTCCTGTTGCCTAGAAACAAGGTGAAAAGTAGATTCATTATATACATACAAAAACCCAAGCAGAAAGATAATTGAATGTGGGCTATTAAATTTGAAGAATACTAATTTGGAAGGTAGCAATGATTCTGGACACAAGTGAATGAATTCAGAGAGCTTTTTGATTCAGGGTGGGTTTTTTTTAATGCTTTCTACATCAAGCCTCAGTAAATTAAAGCAAAAGCTGATGAATCAAAATTCTAAACGTCTAATTCAGAAGGCAAGATGAGTCGATAGTTATAAAATGTTTGTAAATCCTTGACTGAAGACACAAAGCAAATTTCTACAGTGCCTCCCCACGCCCAGCCATGGTTTTTCTTTCTGTGGTTTCAGTTACTTGAAGTCAACCTCCGACAACTATCGTCAGGTTAATAGTTGCCTAACGCTAGGTCACAATGCCTACATCATTCTCCTCACTTCATCTCATCGTGTATGCATGTTTTCATCTCACCTCATCACAAAAGAAGACTGGTGAATACAGTACGATAAAATATTTTGAGAGAGAGAGACAGATCACATTCACATAACTTTTATTACGGTATGTTATAATTGTTCTGCTTTATTGTTACTGTCGTTAATCTCTTACTGTGCTTAATTTATAAATTAGATGTTATCACGGGTATGTATATATAGGAAAAAACATAACGTGCACAGGATTCAGTACTATCTGCGATTTCAGGCATCCACTGGGGGTCTTGGAATGTATCCCCTACAGATAGGGGTGGGGACTACTGTACTGTAGGTCAGATCTTACCAGAACAGGCACAGGGCTATGGAGTATGCTCTTTGCAGTGGAATTTTATTATAATTAATTCACGCTCATTTGTTAGAGCTGAAGATTAGAATCTGATTCTCTCCAAGGGTGATCTCAAGATGTGTCTCACAGCTTCAGATGACAACTTCAGATTCCTCCTAAATTGGATCAGTTTTTGCCGTTGTTGGTTTCAGTGGGTGGTTGGGGACCTCGGATCGCTAGAGAATGCCATTTAAGCATTTAAATTAATGAGCATTTAAATTATTTAGTCAATCAGGCTTTTCAACAGAAATTCTGAAGTTTCTAGAGATTCAATCTCTATGCAAACATAGTGACTTGGGCCAGTTAGCTCCTCTGCAACAATATTTGGAAAACAGTGAGATTTTCGTGAACATTTTTAACCCAAAATGGTATTACTTAGCTTGAGTTTGCTGCACCCAAGGGATACAGACTGCACAATACCTCAAAAAAAGCATGATTTCAGAATCTTAAGAAAATTCAAAAAATGTTCTGTTTGATGACAGTATTGTTAAAGTCATTGCTCTGAAGGCACTTCTTCGTATGAGAACAAAAATTATGAATCAGCTATGTAAATGTTACCCTCTTTGTTAAGAAATAATCTCACTTTGTTATAATATTATCTTATGAAATGATTAGTATTATGATTATCTGATGGACCTGTGGAAATAATGCCTTCTGCAATGATATCAACATTTACTATCATTCCCAGTTCCTTTAAATATATGTGGCACATGGTTATATCATACCAATTTCTTCTTAAAGTTCCATCCCATTTCTATAAATGTAAAATTAGTCAAATATACATACATTGATATTTACTCAAAGAAAGACATCATACTAATGTTAACAAAGTAAGCGGATGGCAATCTTCACTCTTATTCTTTGAAGACAGAAGTAAATGTTATTGATTGATCTAATCGGTGTTTGAGTGAGACAAGCTGTAATAATATAGTAGCTAATAATGGAGAGCTGTAAAAAGTCTACAAATGATTCAGTGGAAAGTAATTTGACAAAATGACAAGTGGGCTGAAGTAAATTGTTTAAAGAGTAGATATTCGCATTCAATAGTTTTCATATATTAATAACTATACATTTTAAGCACTTATCTATTTTATAAGATTTTTTTTTCTGCAGCTCAAACCTTGAACTGTTTGTAGCAGCAAAACTTTGGAAATAACCTAAATGTCCAACAAAAGGGGTTTGGTTAATATGTATTAATGGTATACCAGATGATTAGGAGCTCAAATCCAGGAGTCAAACAAAGGTCTAAGTCCTACGCCCACCATTTCTCATCTGTGTCACTTGGTTTGTATAACACATCCCGTAAGCTACAGACTCATCTATAAAATATAGGTGACAACTATGACCTTCATAGGGCTATTGTGGGGTAAAATGAGAAAAGCATAACATGACCAAAGCTGTAATACTTAGGTTCAATTAACTAAAAGTTCAATTACATTTCTTTCTCTCTTTCTTTCTTTCTGTCTTTCTCTCTCTCTCTCTTCCTTTCTTCTTTCCTTCTTTCTCTCTCTCTTTTGTTTTTATGAGAAGCAGCATGTTATAATAGAGAAAGAACAAGATTTGGATCAATCTGAACTCCTTATAAAGCTGTGTGACATCAGATACATTTTTCATCTTCTCTGACCCTCAGTTTGTTCATTTCTAAAATGCAGATACTTATACCTAATGCACAGAGTTGTTGCAAAGAGCAAATATCATAAAATGAATGAATCACTTATCATAATACTTGGTACATAAGCCCTCAATGAATATCAGCTACACTATAATGGTCTTCATTATAATCACCATTATCCTTGTTATTATTATTAATTTTTAGGCCTTGGCACCATCCCAAGTAATATAAGTCCTCTGAGTGCTCTCAAATCATCCACCATGTGTTTGTATCGTTGTATGCTATCAGTCAGGTCTTCTCATGTGGGCAAAAGTGTTCAGCATGGCATCTAAAACTCAATCGTAAGAATTCTCTTGCCCAAACACACACATAAGTACACAAATGCCATCTTTGTTTAACAAATTTTGGAGAATATTCCAAAAGAAATCAGGCAGATACTTATTTTCTCTGTGGGAAGACCACTCAGCTTTCAAAGGTCTCTAAATAACACAGGTCTTACAGTCACTAAGCCAAGAGATTGTAAACCAGAAACCAAACTAAAAATAACTCTACTTTCATTCCTAAAATTATCTACCTTTTAATATTATAACACGGGGCAATTTTGCCAGTTTCTACAGAATTTCAGGAAGAGATTTAGTAAAAATTAACAGAACTTCCTGGAGCCATGACAAAACATTTCTCCATAAAAGGAACAACATTATACAGCTCTTCCTTGAGGACACTCAAACTTCTCTTGAACCACTTCAGAATTTACCATTCCAAGAAATTCCCTAAGGTTCTACAACACAAAGGGCCCAAGGTAGCCAGTGCATGTAGTAGTGGCATCAGGAGCTCCCAATGAATGCCCAGGGCTTCCATTAGCCTATATGGTGCCTTTACACAAATTTGAAAATGGTGCCTCCCCTCAGGATAGATGAATTCAAAAATATAATCTTTTCAGGTATACAAAGTCCAGCAGGAAAGAAGTTGGCTGGGTTTCCACCTAACCCCACCCTCCCGGCAGGGGGCCAGATGGCTACCCCACACGACCCTGTTCCTGCCTTTTTCCTCCTATCTCCCACAGTTTAAGAGACTGGAGCCAAGTCAATTTTACAAAAGGTCAGAGCGTTAGCTTGGGGAATGGATAAGTGGATAATGACAGACTCTCTGGGTGAAGTCACCTCCTACAACTTGGCACAACATAAAGATTTCATTTGGCACGTCCAGTCTAGGCAGTGGCTGCCTGGACTGTGTCTAAAAAGACTGGAGACCAAATCTAGCCTTCGTAGGGAGTGGTGAGTCTATTAGCGGCATAAACCATTGGTTTCCAACAGCACATATGCTTCAGATTTCCTATCCTGTTCCAAACAGTTTAAGTCACAAATATTCACTGAACAATTAACATGTACAAGGCACTGTGAGAGATGCTGTAGAGCAATCCTTCCAAACCTGGTCACACTTTGGAATCTTCAGGGGACTTTTTTGTTTTTAATTTAAATCCAAGATAGTTAACATATAGTGTAATAATAATTTCAGGAATAGAATTTAGTGATTCATCTCTTACATATAAAACCCAGTGCTCATCCCAACAAGTGTCATCCTTGATGCCCATCATCCCTTTAGCCTTTCCCCCCACCCAACAATCCACCAGCAACTCTTAGTTTGTTCTCTGTATTTAAAAGTCTCTTATGGTTTGTCTCCCTCCCTGTTTTTATCTCATTTTTGCTTCCCTTTCCTTATGTTCATCTGTTTTGTATCTTATATTCCACATGTGAGTGAAGTCTTATGATATTTTTCTTTCTCTGACTGACTTACTTCATTTAGCATTAATACACTCTAGTTCCATCCACATTGTTGCAAATGGCAAGATTTCATTCTTTTTGATGGCTGAGTAGTATTTCATATATATATATATATACACCACATCTTCTTTATCCATTCATCAGTTGTTGGACATTTGGGCTCTTTCCATACTTTGGCTATTGTCAATAGTGCTCCTTAACAAAATTGTAATTTTTCTATAAATCTAAAGCTATTCTAACTTTACCAACAGAATTTACCAAAACTGTTTATTGCCATTGTTATTTGTTTTTTTTTATGTTGTGTAATTTTATTTTTGTTTTTACAAAATGAGCCACTTGATTTAGCGAGGGCCTCAATGACATAATGGATCGGCTACTGTCATATTCAAAATGATGCATTTATTCAGGGCAAATCTTAATTTTCTGTCTTCTTCAGAGAAAATAGCTGCATAAATGCCTAAATGGCTTGAACTAATATCAGCTGAGAGCACCTTCACTGAAACTTGAAACCTTGGGCCAGAGGAAGGTCCTTACTATCGTTACGATACAAGTAGATCTTCTCATGTTTTGTTTCCAGGCATCACTACCAGACTCCCTATCATTACTAGCACGCTTTTCTCCTCCTAATACACCTCCAGTCTCTGCCCCACTCACTGGGACCCATAGAAACTCTGGAGATCAGAATTGTGGTCGGAGGTGCTGGGGAATTGGGGAGAGGCTGGTCAAAGGGTACAAATTTCCAGTTACAAGATTATCAAGTTCTGGATATCTAATGTACCGCCCAATGAGTATAGTTAATAATACCATATCATATGCTTGAAAGCTGCTGAGGGAGTAAATCTTAAATGTTCTCATCTCAGAAAAAGAAGTGATAATTATGTGACACGATGGCAGTGTTAGCTAAAGCTACGGTGGTAATCATTTTGCCGTAGATACATGCTTAAAATTAGATGGTCTATATTAAATGTTTCCTGCTCCAGTTTTAGCACCTTTCTCTCTCTATTGTTCCCTAGTGGAAATTGAGAAAAACCACAAACTCTCCATTATAAATTATAAATTGGTCCCCTCTCAGTCTTACTTTCTCTCACTTAGAAAGATGGAATTTCTTCTCCTTTTCTTCATGAACAAATGTCGTTATTCTCTATTAAACTTCTTCCCAATTGACTGTATTAGATTTTAGTTTTTGGATCCCAACTGGTTGTTTTTATACTGTGAATAGTGTCTAGTGGTTCTTTCTTTACAGACAAACAAGCAAGAGGAAATGGGTTTGCATAGCAGTCAGAGGGACTCCAGCCAGATGTAATGAAAAATTTCCTGGTGGCCAAGATAGTACAAACTACAATGAGTCAATGAAATGGGGGGTGGGGGGGAGGGTGATGCCAAATATTCTATTCTGTAAGTTTGTGGAAACAACCCAGATGCTTATCTGTCTGGAATTCTTTAGAAGTAAGTCTGTCTGATGGGCAGGGAGTGGACTTCCACGTCTACAATGCCGTTGCTGCCTTGCATCATCAAGGCATCCTGCAGAAACATAAAATACATGTTCACAATTCCAATCACATAAATAAGGAACAATCTCGCAAAGCTTCTCAGCTGGAGCATGAGTGACATTGGTGGGAGGACAATTCATCATTGTGTAAGTTGACTCATGCATCACAAGGTGGCTTAACGTCGCCACGACCCCCTTAGCACTCTGGGTCTAACAATTTTGTCACTAGAATGAAGGAAAATAATGTGTTCCTCACAGAGCTGTTAGGATGCATGAAATCTTTGTCGCCCACACAGGACCTGACAAGTGTAAGAACTCATTAACTTCCCTACCCCTCGCTTTGAAAATTTAGTATCTGAAGAGATTGATTTTTTTTAAGAGCCCGGGCATCAAGGACACATCTCTAAGTTGTTATACTATAGCCAGTAATTTCTGATACTCTAAGTTTTATTTACAGGGAGTGGGAAACAATTCCTCACCTTGACTAATCGTCAGAGTTTTGTTTTGTTTTGTTTTGTTAGAAAACATTAGAAAATTTCTTTCTCCCACACTGAGATCCCACCTCACACCAGTCAGAGTGGCCAAAATGAACAAATCAGGAAACTATAGATGCTGGCAAGGATGTGGAGAAACAGGCACCCTCTTGCACTGTTGGTGGGAATGCAAACTGGTGCAGCCGCTCTGGAGAACTGTGTGGAAGTTCATCAAAAAAATGAAAATAGAACTACCATATGACCCAGCAATAGCACTGCTAGGAATCTACCCAAGAGATACAGGACTGCTGATGCATAGGGGCACATGTACCCCGATGTTCAGAGCAGCACTTTCGACAATAGCCAATTCATGGAAAGAGACTAAGTGTCCATCAACTGGTGAATGGATAAAGAAGATGTGGTATATATATATACTTCTTCCCAAATGGAATATATATATATATTTATACATATACATACAATGGAATACTACTTGGCAATGAAAAAGAATGAAATCTGGCCATGCGTGGCAACATGGATGGAACTGGAGGGTATTATGCTGAGTGAAATAAGTCAGCCAGAGAAAGACAGATGCCATATGTTTCCATGCATAGGTGGACTTTGCGAGACTTAACAGAAAACCAAGGGGGAGGAGAAGAGCAGAAGGAAAAAAGCCACAGAGAGGGAGGGAGGCAAAACATAAGAGACTGTCAAAGACTAAGAACAAACTGAGGGGAGGGGAGATGTGAGAGGCGGGAGAGGGGGTGATGGGCACAGAGGAGGGCACTTGTTGGGATGAACAGTGGGTGTTGTATGGAAGCCAATTTGACAGTAAATTGTTAATAAAAAAAAAGAAAATTTCTTTCTCCTTTACTGTTACCTAAAGTCTTCTTAATATTCCTTATAATATTAGGACAGTGTTAAAGGTATTCCCATTCTCTTGAAAAGCTTAAAAAAAGGAGGGGGGGCATATAGCAAAGAAAATTGGACATACATCCCTGAATGGCAGTATAAGTAGTTTCTTCTGGTACGTTTTGTAAAGAAATATTTAGATAGCTGAATAATTGTCCCCCCTTATTCTCCTCAGAAAATATTGACCAAACTAGGGCTTTTCAATAAAGAACATGTTTTTTTGTTGTGTCTCTTTCAGAAATGTGGTGCTGGCTTCTTTCTCACCCAGTCAGGAGCATGTTTACCCTGTGACTGCAACGGTAATTCTGACGAGTGCCTGGATGGCTCTGGATTCTGTACGGTAGGTCGGGAGCACCTATCTCCCTTTTCAGATATTTCCTTGGCCTTCTGTGTCTTCAGCGGGGATAAAACATTCTCCCCAGACCTTCGAGCTACCTAGGAAAGAACTAATCAAGCTCGCGTTGTATCCTTCACCTTTTCCTGTAAAACTCTCCATAGAAACTGCTTATGATTGTAAGTGGCCGTAGAGGCATATGTCTGACCCTGCGTGGTGCTCCTGAAGGTGACTGACTAACCACCCTTGGCAGCTGGTTTCTCCCCATAGGCTAATGGTGAAGAGATTGGAAACAATACACAGAGGAGAAAATCATCCATCCAAATTCCCCTGTAATAGTATAGTTTGCCACATGTTTGGTTTCACTCCACATAAACCAGGAGAATAAAACAGTTGTTTCAGATAGCATATTTTACAGCATAAGATAGGTCTACAGATCAAAATTTGCATAAAATAAAAAGGTTGATCCCAAACAGCTAATAAAAATGAAACTTTGGCCTTGTGGTCTTTGTAATTCTGTATTTCAGCCCCCATAGGACTTTTTTTTCCCTTAACTGGAATGAATTCCTGACTTCCCCAATTAACTCTTCTTCCGTGAAGTATCATAGAGACTTGTGGAGGAGACAAGACAAGCCTTCTAGCAAAAAGTGCTTGCCACATCTTTTCTCTTCGCACTGAATGGACTGACAACTTCGTGAAAATGGGTATTGGAATACTTACCAGAAATGGCTTTAGTAGAAGTCCCAGGTGGCATTTGGAAAGACTTACGTCCCGAGATCATGTTTTCTGTCAGGAGCTATACCACACGACAGGAAAATCAGATTCTTCATGATCCTCTATGGCAGAAGAGGCTTGCCAAAGTTGCAAGAGTATTTTTGCATAAACTACAAGAATTCTAAATTAAGTATACCCGATTTACCTCAAAATTGGTATAATCATCCCTATTGAGCAGATCATTTTGATTATAAGTGGCCTCCAAGGTATGCACACAGAGGTGTTATATTACCCATTGTAAATGCATTACATTAGGATGCAAATTAGAACATTTCATCTACTTCAAACCTAGCAGTTGCCATTTTTCTAGAGACAGAGAGAATATAGTGGCAAACACTGAACACCGCCATCTCTTTGCAGTATTTGTTTAGTCCTGGGGTTTCTATCTTCCCCTTCCCCCATCTTTTTAATAACCGTTACATCCAGGATGTCCTCTGTAGCCGTGTAGGCACACGCAGCTGCCAAAACCTGCCCTGCTTCCATCTCCGGTTTCCTGTTATTTTAATCCCAGTGACATTTGCAAAGAAAATCCCATGGATGCACTTGAACTGATGATGTACATATCTGCTAATTTGACCAACTAGAGGCTCTTTGTCATCTGGTTTATTAAAATAGAAGGCGAGAGGCACTGGCAGGCCCATCAGCTGCTGTCAGGCCGCCAGTAAGATGGAAGACTGAAATGAAAGGTCAAAATGACCCTCCTGCTAGTGCCTGTGAAGCCACACTTTGACCAAGCCACTCTTCCCGACGATGCTGACCTTGTCAGAATAGGCGCGATCGTGGTTTTGTCTCTGACCTAGACATGAGCCTCTGAAAGACAGTCATCACATGATTCCTTCACGGCTCCTGGGCATCTGAAGTTCTAATAAAAGTTTGAAAATGGGTTAGGGTGTAAGCTTTTATACACCACTCAAGGAAGCTGCCAATCTTCCTGCAATGATTTTGCTCTAAGACAGAACATTTAAAAAAGAATGAAAGAAATAGCCATCCTACTTATCCTAATGGTGAACCCCCCTACTCAACCCAGAATGAAATAGCTTTTTTCCCTGAAGTAATATATGCTCAATGTAAAAAACAAACAAACAAACAAACAAAAAAAAACAATACGGATCTAGACTACATGAAATTCAAAGTGAAAATCACCCACAATCTTATCCCCCAGAGCTAAATGTGTATATGTATATAAATACATATACATATTCTTATAAATTTAATTTAGAAAGACAAAAAAAGGATGTAACTTGTATTTAATTAAACGTAAATAGTGAGCAGAGAGGTTTGCCAATCAAGCAAGAATATGTTGTCATTTAGATGGCAAATATATTGTCAATGGTGTCCCACTGGAATCAAACTCAGATTTTTCTATTTCCTTTGGCATCCCCATTCTGGCCTCTTGGCTAAGCAGAGCCAGATGTTAGGCTCCTTCCCTGTAGCTCCAGCTCCCCCAGTTCCCAGGGCACCAGAGAAGAGACAGTAGCTCTCAGAACACTTCCTTACAGCTGACTGCGGGCCCAAGTTTCAATCAGTTCTTACCGGTTGACAGCCTAACTCATTTCTCCCATCTTCCATACACAGCCAAAAATAAAAGGCCTTCTTTTATTTCATTTTGTTTCATTTTGTTCTTATTTTGAAGGCTTATAATGCCTCTGCCTTGCCCTCCCCCAGTTGTTTCTAATTTTTCCCCCATTCCAACATCCAATTTCAATTTGACCTTATATTTTATAGACTAATTTTCAGGAACTAAGCCATTTGGCAATAAAATGTAGAGTAGACAAAGTCATGCTACCATTTTAGATATAGCAAAGAAGCTTAGAGATGTCTCCACAAGAGGGATGCTAACTTTTCAAATGCAGAAAAGTGGCTACGTGAAAAGTGAAAAGTGAATGAAATCCCACACGTATTGGATGTTTCCAAAAATCCACCTTGCATCTTATCAGAACTAGAATTCCTTGGGAAGGGTTCTCAGCTGAGTCAGCCAGATGGGGCCCCAAAGTTCAGACAACTCCAGTGAACATGGCAGATGTTCTAGGAAGGGTCCAGAAGGAGGCATGAGAAAGAAATTAAGGGAAAGAAGCAGGTAGAAGACAGATGGCTGGTGGCAGGAATGCTCACTTTCTAATAACCCATATTTTATCCCACATCTATAGACTAGGCCCAGAGAACTAAGAAGAAGCCATGGCTAACTCTAGTTCCCATCTAAAACCTTTCTCGTCATTAGGAGGAAGCCAGGAGCCCACCGAGCAGAACTAGACTGGAGAAAATCTGACTTGAAGTTCACCACTGACACAGGGCTCCTTAGGTTCCTTTTAACTAAGGATTGGTTCGTCTATTGATTTCCTCTATCCGTTTAACAAAAAAGCATTTTACTTGAGCACCACCTATGTGTAGACACTGGGTTGGGTTGAAGAACTGTCAAGACAGAAGCACCTACTTGAAAATTCTGGTGGATGTGACCAATATAATAAAGCTCAAGGTATGAGGACCATGGGAGCTTTAGACACACAAGCAGAAACCCCTATCTGTTCAGTGGCAATCAAATGAGAAATGAAAAATAATTCAAGGTCTGTGCCGGCATTGCAGGAAAAACATTTTTTTGTAAATCTGAATGAAAATATTCAGATTTAAAACCAGAGAATGCAAAAATATAATTGCAATCTAAAGAGACACTCATCAAGCTGTTAAGTATTTATATCTGGTTAGAGGAAACACGGATGGGTTTTCATTTTCTTCTTTTCACTTTATAGGATGCCTCCCCAAATTTTCTACAACTGCCTGTAGTAATTTTATAGTTAAAAAGATACTGATATTCAAATGGGCTTCTACCCCACCCTAAGCATAATGGAGAAAGAGAAGTAATCCAGTATACTGAAGGTTAATGAATTTTTCATTACTCTCAAAGCCTAATTAAAACTTCATTCAGGAAAGCAAAGATATTACATCTCTAATTTCTGCAGACTCTAGCATTTTTCTCATGCTTTTCAAACCCTCCTTTATTATGTGGGTAAGACAGAAATCAACCAAGGTAAGTTCCTGTAAGACTAAATATGTGTGATTAATAAACCATCACATTCATTAGATGTCCCAGAGCAAGAAAAAAATTGAATTATAGAGACTTCTTTCTCCTGTCTTATTTGCAACCATAAAGTTGGTGTCTAGATCAAGTGTACCATTCTTACAACAAAATTTTGACAATTTTCCAATATGTTGCAAACTTGGAACACCCCTAAATTTTGCAAATAGTGATGGATTTGGTACCATGCTAACTGCAGTTTTGAAAGAAATTCAGAAAATTGCATGTCCAAAGAGTTTAGAGTTCCCTGTTGCTTTGTGGCCAGGCATGTAAGAACATAATAGGAACTGAATGCAAATAAGTTCCCTATATATTGTTCATGTCTCTTCTTCCAACCCTGAATGTGTTCCTCTTCTGATGTTCCCCGTCTCAATTAATGACCTTATCTTTCTGACCAACCCCCACGCTATGATGTTCCAGATGCTTCCTTGGCTTCTTTTTCCTCTTCCCAACATTCAACCTGGAAGAAAGCCTCTCCTCTTCTCTGCCCACTGCTTTAATTCGCATCCACAGCATCACTCCCTGACCACTGCCATGGCTTCCCAACTACTCATTAAGCCTCGCTCCAGACTTTTCTTCTCCTAATCTGTCTTCATCACCAGCGATGGCGAAATCATTCAACCTAATCAAGCATTCTCCTTTCTAAAATCTTTCAGTAATTTCTACTCCAGCCCTACTGAGCTGCTCACTGCCGCCCAAACTAACTCTGTACGTGCACACCCTGTGTCTGAACTTGTTTCGCTGCTCTCTACCCGGAATTTCTTGCTTGTACTTCAAGGCCTAGTTCAAACGTCATCACCTCCATTAAGTTTTCTCTAATTTTTCCAGGAAGAGCTAGACCCTTTCCTACCTCTTTGTCCCACAGTAGGTACCTACTTCATACATACCTCAGTCATAGCACCTAGCACACTATATTATTGTTTGTTTCCCTCTCTGTTTCCTTCACAAGTCTGTGAGTTACTCAACTACAAGAACCAGGTCTTTTTCATAAAATGACTCATAAGGACAAAATGACACATAATGAACCTGGTCTTCATTTTAGTAGTAGTCACAGCTCATTGTCATGATAACAGCTTAGTCCAGGCTTGTTAACTGAATGAATGAATGAATGAATGAGTTGGTAAAATAACAAACCAGCAAATGCAAAAATCTTTAATTTTATATCATATGAGACACTTGGGTCACTCTTCATTGCAGTAAAATGTACTGTCCTTTTATGCTAGGGATACTCAGGCTCAGGCCCCATGCTGAGCAACTAGCAAACGGTGTTACCTATATTAGGTGTTTCTATTTAGACCCTTGCTTCTCAAAGTATAGGGTAGACCAGCAGCACCGGCGATAATTGGGAGCTTATTGGAAATGCAGACACTCAGGCCCCACCCTAGACATCCTGAATCAGAATCTGCATTTTTACAAGATCCCCAGGGCATTGGTATGCACAGTGAAGTTTAAGAAGCACTGATCTATGGGTGCCTGGGTGGCTCAGTCAGTTACCCATCCAACTTCAGCTCAGGTCATGATCTCGTGGTTCGTGGGTTTGAGTCCTGCATCGGGCTCTGCGCTGACAGCTCAGAGCCTTGAGCCTCTTCAGATTCTGTGTCTCCCCCTTTCTCTTCCCCTCCCCTGTTCATGCTGTTTCTCTCTCTCTCAAAAATAAAATAAAAAAAAAAACATTAAAAACATTAAAAAGACAAAGAAAGAAGCACTAATCTAGGGGTGCCTGGGTGGCTCAGTTGGTTAAGCGTCTGACTCTTGATTTGGGCTCAGAGGATGATCCCATGGTCTTGGGATCTAGGCCCGGGTCAGGTTCCATGCTGTGAGCTTGGAACCTGCTTGGAATTCTCTCTCTCCCTCTATAGAACACCACTCCCCCACTTGAGCACCCCCCCAAAAATAAATAAACTGAAGAAAAATGAAGCGCTAATCTAAATAGGGCAGAAGTTCTCAAACTTTTTGCTCTTATGAGTTCTCTGCATTCATAAGAATTATTCAAGTTGCCAAAGGGCTTTTGTTTATGCAGATTGTATCTATCCCCATTTATGGTGTTTGACGTTTAAAGTTGAAAATTTTCCTGGTATTTTCTGGTTAATTTATTTAAAAATTACCATAATAAACCCATTGCAGGTTAACATAAATAATATGCTTTATAAAATATAAACATATTTTTCAAGTGAAAAATATGGTTCATGAAAGGAGAAGGCAGCTGGATCGCATATCCGTGGTGACATCTCCTGTCACATAGCTCCAGGAAAATTCTACCTTACACACATGAGAAAATGAGAGTCCAAAAGATAAATAGAATCTTAGTAGTATTAGGAGGATAATCGTAACATCCCTGGACGTACTCTGAGAACCACAGATCTAGATAGACTATAATCTTTCATAATGCATGTGACAAACCACATGAAGGCCAATCTGATCCTCTTAGTCTTCTTCCAACATTATACTGATTCTGCAGCCAAGTTATTGAGACAGCATTTTTCATGTGAAGAATCACAGCTGGTGGCCAAATGCCATTCCTAACACTTATCCACTTATCTGCAATCAACTGTCTACATGTAGCTTTCTTAACAACTGGCCAAAGGTTCAGAATGCTATTTTTCATTTTTAAGTGGGGTCAGTTTTATTAAAAAAAATAATATATCCCCCCCAACCCTCAAGAACATACTTACTTATTGTTGTCAGTTGTCTTTGTTGTTTTTTAAATGGTAGAGCTTTGAGGGTTAAAGGCATATTTGCAACCCCAGAGTAAAAGGTTTCAGAGCTATAAGAAATGTTACGGCTATCTCATCTGGATTCTCATTTTACAGATAGTGAAGAGAGACACAAAAAGGTCAAGTGACTAGTTCAAAATCCACTAGCTAGAAAATGGAAGCAGGAGGAATCTTTGTCCCTGCTTCCAGCATTGTTTCCACCAGTCTTCCAGAATGTACATTAATGCCTTTTAGGGAATTCCCTAATAAACCCTTTATAAGAAGGCAGATGAGGAAATTCAGTGTTAGCACTCTGAGCGTGTAGAGGTCAGAGAGATTTGGTGACTTTGCCCTTGAGGATAACTGCTCCTTGTGGCTGCCATGGCAGAATTAGAGCCCTGACAAGGAGTCCAAAGCATCCATCGAGCCATAAGGGGACAGAAGGGAATGAGCTCATTTTTGCAGCTTAATAGGCATTTCAGGCAGAAAGAATGACCTAACGTCTTACAACAAGCCTGTTTCCTTCTGCACAGATGGGCTTCATCTGTCCAACAAGGACTCAGACAAAGTTGACCTCAGTCTATGAGCAACCATGCCAGATTGCTTATGGCTTCGATTCTTGGTAACTGGGCAAGGCTCATTGGTGTTCCCTGGGATGTGAGATTGCCACACAATTTTGAGCTCATTTGGGTCCATGTTAATTTCTTTTATGTGCTCCAGACACTGATTCATTAATTCATGCTTTCCCACTCTTTCCTTCATTTTTTCCCTAAAGGCTGACGTAGTTGTAGAAACAGAATTAAGAAGTGGAGGACAAATATGTTAGCAACTTGTTGTCTCCACATGATACTTTATTTTCCAGTTTTTCTTATTAATCTGTCAGGCAGTCTGAAGTGGCCTCTAAATTCTGTTCTGCTCACATAATTCTAATCAGGGGCCAAAGACTGCCCATACCTAATGGCCGATCACATGCCCTAAGAGTATTCAACCGTGATAACCTGGCGCCTACATTAGAACTCTGCCCTTTTGATTCGAAGTCCAGACTGTTAGTAAAATTCTATGATACCTTCTAATGTAGTTGTTTCATGACTCCTTTGAGAAAGGAGAACTTTGTCTAACATACTGGAGAAGTAGTATCATATGGGAATTAACAGCCTGGCTGCTGGAGCCAGATTGCCTGACTCTGAATCTCACTTTTGCCTCCTTCTATCTGTGTGACAATTTATTGGGCCATTTATTTAACCCCCTCTCTTCATATGTAAAATGGGGAAAAAAAATAGTAACTTACTTACTTTAGAATTATTGTAAGAATTAAATTAGTTATTCCATGTAAAATGTTTAGAGCAGGACCTCACTATTATTATTCTGTTTTGAACTTCAACATAGAACACAAAGACAAAAATAAAGAGCTCAGAGTTCACCTTACTACTGCTCCATCTGGCTTCCCTCAGGTTCTTCCACTGAGCGTTATTTGAAAAAAGCTTTGTCTGTTGGAGCTCTTGTGTATAGATGTTACTAAGCGAATGGATCAAACGGGAGGGTGCCTCTTTCATGACATTCTAATTCTAAGAGCATAATTTTTCACTGAAAACCCTATTCGACTTTTATACACTCTGGGGAATATAAAGACGAAAATATCACAGTGCTAATGGCATTGCCTTGTACGACCCAGTTCAGTCCTGTTGGAGAAAACTATGAGACTAGCATCACTGCCTCTTTAGAGTACTAGGCAGAAATTAATCCATGAACTTGTCACTGCAGAGTTGACTCCATTCTACTGAGTACCTACTTCATTTGATTTGGTGGCAGTACGGTACTGAGAGGCAGAACGTGGGGAAAGGGTTGCTGAGGTTGGAAGCAGAGAATTACAGTACAGTGTAGGTAGTAGAAGGGGGAAAGGATCCAAGAGCATCAGAAGAAATTCCTGGAGGTTTCAAGGCCTTGTACAGATCTTGAAAGATGAACAGGCAATATAAGTAGAAAAATCAGCCTGTTTGGTGCTTTTATTTCAATTATCCTCACCACAAAAATCATACAAGTAAGCTGGCATATTATTTCTTATGTGTCACTATCCAAGTTACCATCCCATTAGCAAGATATTCTTCACCTACCTTCTATTCCATTTATGCTTCATTCTAACATACGTTGTTCATCCAAGTCCATAAATCCTTAAAATGTTCTCATTGTCATGGGTAAGCATGAGGCTTATTATTTTTTCTTCATTTCATATTCAACCCAAGTCAATAAACTGATATTTCTAGAACGTTCAGAGTTCCATCCTTCCGATTATCATTTTGAACTGAAATGAGAAGCTGATGCGCTATCCTCTTTGCACACCAGCTTGAAACTCCTCAGGCTGCTAGTGCACACACAGAAATTCAGGATAAAGTTATCTGTCATTGTTCACACTTTCTAGCCTTGACCAGGGTCAACATGGCTCCTTTGTTGGGATCATCTATTCCATCAGCCTGGCATCCTCTTTGCTTTGAGTATTGTTTGGTTCCCACATACAGTGTGTATAAAGTTTCTTTTGTCTCTTTGTCAATTTTCCTGTCTTTTGCCTCACAGCACTGCCAGCGGAACACAACAGGAGAGCACTGCGAGAAATGTCTAGATGGCTATATCGGAGATTCCATCAGGGGAGCACCCCGGTTCTGCCAGCCATGTCCCTGTCCTCTGCCCCACATGGCCAAGTAAGTTCTGAGAGAAGATCTTCTCTTCTGCTGCTTATCCCCTTATTTATTTTTTTCTTTTCGCTCTATCCAGAGTTCTTAGGTTTTCCCACCTTAGCGGAAAGGCTGAGTACCTCCTATTGAGATGAGACTGGAAAGACATGAGAAAGATCTTCGGCTTAAATACACTTTAGGGGAATTTCAGCACTTGTGGTATGGGTGATTACTCTGTCCCCAAAATATTGGATAGCATCATAAGGCCAGTGGAGTCTCCCAGGTTTTATAAACCTGGCTTTCCCTCGACCTAGAGAGATCACAACTAGTACTGCCAACAGACTTATAATCCAGTATTTTTCATAGTGGTGTTTCCTCTGACTCTCACAGAGTACATGGGTGGCCTACATGGGTGGCCAAATGAGTGTTTTAATCAGAATTAGAACACAGATAAACAGAATGCATGCTTTAGGCTAATCAGCTCATAAAAGATCTCCAGGAAAACTGATTTTCACTTGGCTGTGTTTTGACCTGAGTGAGAAGTTAAAGAGAATAGAAATACTTCTTTTGAAAATAGTGGAATTCTTTTCAGACACAAATGTCTAAATCCAATAGCCAAGTCATACCTGGTCATTTTATTGGCTGAAAAATGACAGGATGTAGAATTAATATGGTGTAGTGATGTTTGGTTCTCCAGACACCAACCATTTCTCTGATTCTCTGAAGCCAAGTGGGTGTCCTACAATCAGTTCACTTCTGACACTAACTACCCAGAGTTATTAGCCCATATATTAAGTCCCACTTCAGAAACCAGCCCCGAATGGGGTCCCTAGGCTACTTACCTACCTGCTCAGCTAACTATAAATTTAGTGGTTGCCTCAACACCCCCTCAGGTTCAATAATTCTCTACAGTGACTCACAGAACTCAGGGAAGTGCTGTACTTACAATTACAGTTTTATTCTAAAGGCTATAACCGAAGCCAAATTGAAGAACTCCTTAGGACAAGGTGTGGAGGGGGAGATGGGAGACAGCAGAACTTCTGTGCATTCGCTGTCCAGGTACATCACCCTCCTAGAAAATCAGTGTGTTCACCCAAGAGCTCCACAAACCTCATTTTTAAAGAGCTTTATCAATACTGCATTACATAGTCATGATCAACTAAACCATCAGTGATTGAAATTCAATCTTTATTTCCTCTCCCCTTCCCTAAGGTTGGGGGAAGGATGGGATTGAAAGTTCCAACTCTCTAATTAGTAGGTTTTTCCTCAGGTCAGACCGCCCCCAGGCCCATCCTGAATCTACTTAGGGGCCCATCAAGGGTCGCCTCATTAGCATAAACTCAGGTAGGACTGAAAGGGGCTCATTCTGAATAACATAAAACAGTCTTATCACTCAGGAGGTTCCAAGAGCTTAGGAACTCTGTGCCAGGAACAGGACAAAAACCAAATACATATTTTTTTTCTTATACCACAAGTGGAAAGAGCAATGAACCTAGGTTCATATCACTCCTTTGGCACAAAATAGCTGTATGATCTCAAGCAAGGTAATTTCTCCCCGTCTCACTTTCCATGGGATTTGGGGTCAAAGTGACTGGATTCGGATATTGGCTCCATTCACTGACTCCTTTATCTTCTCTGGATCTCATTTATTTTTTCTTGAGTTGAACAAGGATAATATGTGTGGGGCATTCGAGTTGGTGCCTTCCATACGGAAAGCTGTATGTTAGCTGCTCCCTTTATTGAACACGAACTTCGTATGTTTTCTAACACTAATATTTTGCTTACTCTGTGTCAGGCAATGTTCTAACTGTTTAGACGTACTATTTCGTTGATAGATGCTATAAAGATTCAATTAAATAATGCATATAAGATGAGTCTAAAAAAGACCTGAATATCACACACACACACTTTGTCATAAAGAGAAAAGAGATGATGACATTTTTTCTTAATTGAACACCAACACCAACTAACAGTTCACCCGAAAGCCTATGATTTGTTCAAATCGTCTGATGAGTCTGACAGTCAGTGAAGAAGGTTTTACAGCCATTTTTCTTTTTAGAAACCACTAAATGACTCCAATCCTCGCTTTGTGGTTGTTCATGTCCCATGGTATCAACAACGTGGGGAAAATGGATGGTGTTGAGAGGGAGAGTAGAAACCTCAAACATTAAAGGTTCTGTTATTTTCACCCAGGTGTGTCCTGATTTATGAGCTCCCTTGGTCTCACCTAGGTATAGTCTTTAGTTGTTCATTAATATCCTGCTCCCCAACATTAGCCTTAACCGTATCTGAGATGTTTCAGCATTCTGCTTTCTTACCAAGTTGTGGCTGTTTTGTTAAACATACCGATATCTCCAACTTCACAATGAGATTCCCCTCATTGTTCCGTGTAAACAAAGATACCATGTAGCATCGTCTGCTGAAAACAGGCTTATAAGCTCTGAGCTGCGGTTTCTTTAGAAACTGAAAAATCAATTAGAAAGCCAATCCCAAGTGGTTCCTCTAAATCGTATTATCTGACTTTTGCACTCTTTGCCCTACTCACATGACAAGACTTTCTTATCTAAATTATGACATTAATGCCTTGAGAGAAGAGACTTTCGGAGCCTCATTCTTATGGACTGAGAAGTTTTGTCTATATCCAATCAACAAATATTTATCACACACTTATTACATGCCAGTCATGTGCAACCAGCTGCTGGTCAAAGAGGTGTACCAAACAGACAAAAAGTCCTGACTTCGTTAAAATAGGTCAAAATACGCAACATTTTGGGGCACCTGGGTGGCTCAGTTGGTTGAGCGTCCAACTCTTGATTTCGACTCAGGTGGTGATCTCACGTTCATGATCTCATGGTCAGGAGATGGAGCCGCCGGTCGGAGATCCGTGCTGAGCGTGGAGCCTACTTGGGATTCTCTCTCCCTGTCTCTCTGCCCCTACCCCTCTCCTTCTCATGCCCACTCTCTCTCTCTCGAAATACATATTTACAAAAAAAGATACAGCAACATTTTGAAGCTCCTAAGGCAAACGACTATTTACCATTTGAGCCAGGTTATCTATATTTCAGCTGACCAAGAAGCTATTCCAAAGGCTCGTTCAAGTAAATAAAGCAGAAACTTGCCAATTGGGTGATGAGCTCCCTGTCTTGGAGGAGGAAACAGTTGCTACCGGATCACGATTTCCATACATGTTCTTTCAATGTGTGAGCAGATCTGGGTTCAAAGAGCAATTGATGGTCTTAGAGAATGTACCCAGAAGTTAAGTACACATTCACAGATATGAAAACTGAGGTCTCTAAAGCACACCGTTGAAGTTGAAAAGTCTGCTGAAACTCAACACAAAAGCAAAGTTAGCAATCCCCCGCCCCCCACCCCCCCCCCCCCCCCGTATGAGTAAAGATGTTGTGTGAGGGTTTGGGGAATTGTGCCAGACTTGCTTTCTCTGAGGTGGCAACAGTTCAACTTCCTGGGTCACTTGGGAGGGGAAACTGGCTACAAGCAGGAAGGTAGGGATTGAGGGGTCAGGGGCAGGTAATCTATGGTCACAGGACAGGACAAATTTGCCTGGATCCTCTATGGTTCTAGCCTTTGATATGGCCTTATTATTGACTTTAGTTCGATGAATTTCAGTACTAATCCAATATCTTAGCAAAAATTAAATACTCACTGCCTCTTTCAGCTTTTTTTAAAAAATTATATTGCTACTTTGTATAAAAATTAAAGTGCCAGGACTTTTATTTGAGCTCAAGAAGTCACCTAGTAGAAACTAAAGTACACTTTGAAAGATCTTCTAATTGAGCCTCCAGACCGGGATTTGGATTTCCGGTCACAATGGCCACATCAGAAAGCAAAGAAATTATGCTCGAGGGAGGTAGGCAAGCAAATAGTGCTGAATCTATTTTTCTTCAGGGTTCCGTAAGGGTTTCCAAGAACAAAAGCCTCCCTTCCACTTGGAGAGGGCGCCATGGTTGTTAATGTGGGCTGAGAAAGGCTCAGTGTTTTCATTTCCCCAGCCAAAATCAGACTTTACTCTAGGAAAAATATAAACAATTAATGCTGGTTAAAAAAAAAAAAAAAAAAAAAGGAACTTAGTGGCTGGTGACTGCCTCTGAGTCTCCCTCCACTGAGACCAATGGTCACGCAGCTATTTCCAGGGACCGTTTGCACAGAGTTCATTTATTTATTTTGGAGTTGGCCAGACATCCTCCGCATCTACCAGTAGCTACGGTAATGGCTCCGATTAAGGAAAATGTCATCTGTTTGAAACAGCAGGACATTAGCTAACGGCAGACGACTCCAGACACCGACAGATGCTTCAGTCCTTCGAACTGTGGGCAGGCTGCTGAGGGGAAGCATCTTCAAAGAAACATGCATGAGAGTTTGTCCATGCTCTGGACTCTTGACTGACAGTGTTTTCTGAAGTAGGCTAAAAAATAAGAACAAGCAAAATGAAGAACAAAAGCCAAAGAAATGTAATGTTGTTGAAATGTTTTTAGCCAAACTAACAGAAAAATAAATTGTGGACATTGCCTTTCACTGAGAAGTGTATATTGTTTTCTGACTGATTTTATAAATGCCTTCAAACGAAGCAAACACATCCATTTGCTTTCCTCCAAAGACCATTAGGGCAAAATTGCTAATACATGCAGGAATATGAGAACAGCAGGTCACACTCCATTGACAGCACAGTACCTGAGCCAAAATTAATTTAAAAGTCTTTAAAATTTTTCACACCCCCCTCAGATGGGTGGATTCATGCGTCAATGTAGAATTTTCCAAACACGTGGTGAGTTATATTCTATTTCCCCTGCCTTAATAGTTGAGCAATATTTTTATTGCTTTTCTGTCCTGTGTCCTAATTTGTATTATCTAACAAACAAACAGCAACACAACAACAATAACCACAAAAACAGTAATCAAGAGAAGGGTTTCTATGAACAAGGATCCTTTCCCAGTGGGTCCCATTTATTACTTGTATATTTGTTTTGTGACTTTGATCATAAGAGCCAGTCTCTGCACCCTTAATTCTCAGTCTTTAAGGTATACAACAAAGAAATGAAGGTTCGGCGGAGATTATAGAGTATAGTTTAGAAGTGGTTCATGACCTTGAAGAATGGAAGAGATCTAGTGCAGAAAAAAGGGGGCAATTTTCAAATGTATACACAGAAAATGGAGAGAATAACAAGAAATTCTCATAAATATCATAAAATAACTTGATTATTTTATTTCTGGCTTTGGAATATGTGTTATAGACTTGCATTAAATATATATATATATTTATGTATATATGTACACATATATAATTTATGCATATATATATACACATATATAATTCCCACTGCTTTAAGTAAAAATAATTAAGTGCTTCTTTGGCAAAATAAGTAAGTGGATCTGGGAAATGGTCTCACCAGTGGATGGGCATTTTGGCATTTTTCTTTCTGGGCTGCTGGTCTAAATTTTCCTGAAAGGAAGAAGATTTGATTTAAATAAAGCAAATGATCACACCCATTAGAACGTGACTGAGACCAAAGTAATCAACAGTTAAGACAATCTTTTCAGCGACATGTGGGATTGACTTCTAATATTCTCTTGTATTTCTAGTTTTGCAGAATCCTGCTATAGAAAAAATGGAGCCGTTAGGTGTATTTGTAAAGAAAACTATGCTGGACCTAACTGTGAAAGGTACGCTAATAAACTCACTGCTTTCTGTGTGGGTCAAGGGAAACTTTCTGTTTCTAGCACTCATCAGCTCTGCCCGTGGGTCTTAAGAGGAGGGTGTGGGGGACTGCATTTCAGAACCCCTTGGGGATGTCCCAGATAGAGCTATAATGATACGCTTCCTAGGAGAGCCTGGGTGGCTCAGTCAGTCAAGTGTCTGACTCTTGATTTCAGCTCAGGTCATGACCTCACAGTTTGTGGATTCAAGCCTGCGTTTGGCTCTGTGCTGGCAGTGTGGAGCCTGCTTGGGATTCTCCCTCCCCCCACCCCCGCCCCTCCCACAGTGTGCTCTCTCTGTCTCTCTCAAAATAAACTTAAAAACATAATGCTCTCTAAGGGTCCAGGTCAGGGCCACATCTCAGGATAAATGGTCAGGTGGAGAGGAAAATGAATATCTATGTTTTGAAAAGATTCCTTAGATGATTTTGGTAACACTCCTCTCTCTCCGTCATTGAGAACAGTAGTGTTAATAGAGAGTCTTCCTCAGCAGGAAAAAAAAATAGTGAACCCTCTATCAGTCAGTAAAGCAATACACTGAAGAAAGCATGAACTTATTATTTAGTCTATTCTTTACACCATGTCCTCCCCTGAAAAGTAAACAAATTTCGTGAGTTTGGACTTTCTGAATCCCTGTTGCTATCAACATCTAACACTCTTCTTAAGTTGCTCTCGGCTTTGCTCAAATAAAAAAGACTTTGGCGACTAAAGTTGGGAGGCTTCCCACTGCATGGCTTCCTGGCAAGACATTTCCCATTCTCCCCACTTGGCGGCTACTCAGTTTTCTCAAATAAAATGATTTTTGCTAATATAGCATCCCAGACAGGTCTTCTATTTTTAAGAGAATGCTGGGGGCACTTGGGTGGCTCAGTCCATTGAGCGTCCGACTCTTGATTTTGGCCTAGGTCATGATCCCAGGGCACTGGGATCGAGCCCTGAGTCAGGCTCTGCGCTGAGCCTGAAGCCTGCTTAAGATTCTCTCTCTCTTTCTCAGATAAAAAGGAAAAAAAAAAAGAACTGTTATTAATGTCAGCCTCCCCATTGTGTTTAGGCAGCAAGATGACGTGGGGTGCCATAGAGGCCGGGAGGGAAGGATGGGGATACCTCAAACCTCTGTTCCAACGTCTACACAAGCTCACCTCTCAGCAGCGTGCTCCCACTGCCCGGAATTCAGCTCACAAACCAGCCCAGGAACTCAAAATGTAAACCTTAAATGATAAACCATCTCACTTCCAAAGAAAACTCCTCCTATGTCTCAAAGAGTAGTTCTGGAACTCTTTTTAAAAAGCCACGGCGCCTATGGTGCAGAGAAAATCTCTCTACTTGGAGGGCATTACTATTATGATTATTCAATGTATACATCATAGATAATTCCTTCACTGACGACTTTTTAAATGTATTTTTCTCTTTTCTTGCTACGAGAGAAAAAGTCAAAGCTGATGGTGCCATGAGGATTTTATACCTCGGGAGGGACAAATAGAGATTTGGTTAATTAATGTATGTGATACGCTCATTCCGTGTTTTCTTACTTGGGAATTCAGGAAGATGAGGCACCTGGTTTGCTCACTTTCTGGCTCAGTATGGGTCACAGAGGATTGTTAATCAGCCAGGGATGGAGCTTTTTCTCCTCAGTGTCTGAGGTAAAACAGACAGAGATTGGGCAGTATTACCAGCTAATGGGTGTTCGATGGCCCCTGAGATGGCCTTCAGTCGAGCCCTGCTGACCACAAGCAAGGCCTCCCTGAAGTGACGTAATCTCTGTGCCTAACGGCTCAGTTCTGCAAAGTTGCACAGAGGTGCAGACAGGGGTTCTGTCAGCGAGGGGAGGGGGCCTGCAGGGACAGGACAGCATGCCCTCCTCAGACATAGGATGGTAGATGGTAAGTCTCCTGATGTGCATTGCAGGTTCCTGGACCTGTCAGTACTGCATAAGTCTCGGTCAGATCCAGTGCCTCTCATGGATCTGGAATGGTTGGATCACGGAGAGAGCACGAGGTGTCAAATACTGAGGAGACATAGCTTCGGCCTGGCTGAGTTTGTCTCTCAGCGCTGGCCTTTGGGATCCTCCTGAGGGAGTTATTTGAGCTCTAAGTGTCCTGTTTGCACATCTCCGGAATGGAGAAAATGAAAATGCCCACCTCATAGGACTGTCTTGAAGTGATACTGTGACATTCTTGGTGTGGCACATGGCATTTAAGAGATGCTCAATAAAAATCACCTGGTGACTGTAAGGAGTCATGGTGGCCATTGTCCGGTTTCTAGCACCAACATAATGTGTGCCTGGGACCAAGGCAGCTCATTCCCCTGAATCTCAGTTTCCTTAGCCAGAAAGGATAGCTTCGATCTAGGTAGTGCCCTTTGTTAATTGTCTCCTGTGTCTCCACTGATTTACACTCTTCGTCTCGCAGCCTCACAATCACCCTGAGAGCAAGTGCTACTTTGTCATTTTGCAGATGAGGAAACTGAGGCTAAGGGAGGTGATGGGCCTGGTCTAATATCACAGCACTGCTAAGTGGGGGGACCAGGATCTGCACAGTTCGGCTTAAAAATCTGGATTCTTTCCCTAGGCCAATACTGTTTTTCCCAAATGTCTTCGTAAGGTCTTCTATATTATTTTATTTTTTTAGTTTATTTATTTTGAGAGAGACGGAAAGCGCACATGAGGAGGTAGGGGCAGAGAGAGAGCCTGACGCAGGGCTCAATCAGTCTCACAAATCATGAGATCATGAGCGGAGCTGAAATAAAGAGCCAAACGCTTAACTGACTGAGCCACACAGGCGCCCCAAAGGTCTTCTACTTTAAACTTTGACGATTAATGAATTAGATGAGTCTCTGACATTCGGGAGAAGCACAGTTAACCTGCTTCTAGATTCCCTTTGACAGGAGGCTGCATCACAAATGTGCTGGAAATAAGTGTCCTTTCATCTGCATTGGGGGAAAATCACTCTAAGCGACTTTCTCTGCTTCGTCTCCTCTCTCCTGCCCACCCTTCCTCACACCTTGCTGTTTTAAAGAGAATGTATGGAGGCCTTTTACACCAAAATTGACTTTTTTACCTCAAAAATCCAGGAGACGTTTCCTCAAAATGGAAGGGACCACACTGGAGATTGGTGGATGGGATAGAGATGCCATACAACCAAGACACGGTCTCTTGTCCTCAATGACAATCAAGGCTGGGGCGCCTGGGTGGCTCAGGCGGTCGGGTGTCCAATTTCAGGTCATGATCTAACGATTGGTTCATGAGTTCGAGCCCTGTGTCGGGCTCTGTGCTGACAGCTCAGAGGTTGGAGCCTGCTTCAGATTCTGTGTCTCCCTCTCTCTCTGCCCCTCCCCCACTCCTCCTCTCTCTCTCTCTCTCTCTCTCTCTCTCTCTCTCTCTCTCTCTCTCTCATTCTATCTCTCAAAAATAAATTTAAAAAAATTTTTTGAAAAGGAAAGGAAGAAAATCAAGGCTAGAGTAGGAGACAAACCCAAACACCATTCGTCACAAGGCAGAAGAAAGGAAAAGCCAAATAGAAGGACAAGCGAAGGCTCCTCAAGAGTGCAGGGGAAGGAGTGCTCTCTTCCCCACAGAGGGGGCTGGGTGGTTGGGAAGGGAGAAGTCTTCACTGCACAAAGGGACACTTTGTGTTTGACCCTGGGACTGAGGGGGATGTTTTGTTTTGAGTTTAACAGTCAAGTTGTTAAATTGTCCCAGTCTAGCTTCATCTGATCTATTTTCAATGTATTTATGAGCTTGGACCTAACCACGAGGTGTTTTTCAACATATGCTGCTGACTTGTCTGGATGTCTGTCTATTTCAAACACTAGGTGTTTCTGTACTCAGGGATCATTTAATCAAGGGATGGTTGTCAAATCTGACTGTATATAAGATCTCCTGGAAACCTTGGAGTCCTTCCCCAAATCCCCTCCATGCCCTACTAGAAAAGAACCTCGGAGGGTGAGGCCTGGAGACCTAGTTTTTGACTCTTCGTTGGGTTCTCATGCCAATCCTCTCACTGCCTGCCAACTACTGCTCAACCTCTGACACCACACCTGCATGCCATAAAACACTGCTTCTCAAACCATAGCTCAAGAACCCCTGGTGTCCTCAGAAATATTTGCGGAGGTTCATGAGGACTCAGAGAATATTTTCTTAATTTTGTGTTTCATCTCAATGATAATCTTGAGGAAAAAGTTACTTGAAACGGGTTCTGGCCTTCCTGTAGAACCACTTTGTAATAAAGGGAAATCTGCCTCAGAGATGAGGAGTAAATAACAGCCAGGGGTGTGTTGATGACACACTGCAGACAATTGGAGGCCAAATGGCATGACATCAAAACAAACTGAGTCATCACATAACACATGGCAGGATATAGATGCTGAGCTCACCCAATCCTTTACCACGCCGTGTTGCAAGTAGCCATTCGGTGGCAACAAGACAACCCCATCCATTGTCTTGATTAATTGGTTTCATCATTTCTGTTTCATTATAAAAATTTATTTTGGTTTTTAAGATGTATAAAAGCCATAGTTATAAGGAGTTTCTCTACCTAGTATTATGTTTGAACTATTGAAAGATAATTTAAATGAACACTAGGAGAGGTATTCTTTTTTTTAATATAATGTATTGTCAAGTTGGCTTCCATAAACACCCAGTGCTCATCCCAACAAGTGCCCTCCTCAATGCCCCTCACCCACTTTCCCCTCCCCCCTACCCCCCAACAACCCTCAGTTTGTTCTCTGTATTTAAGAGTTTTTTATGGTTTGCCTCTCTCCCTCTCTGTTTGTAACTTTTCCCCCCCATCCCCTTTCCCATGGTCTTCTGTTAAGTTTCTCAGGATCCACATATGAGTGAAAACACATGATATCTGTCTTTCTCTGACTGACTTATTTCACTCAGCATAATACCCTCCAGTTCCATCCACGTTGCTGCAAATGGCCAGATTTCATTCTTTCTCATTGCCAAGGAGTATTCCATTGTATATATAGACCACATCTTCTTTATCCATTCATCAGTTGATGGGCATTTAGGCTCTTTCCATAATTTGGCTACTGTTGAAAGTGCTGCTATAAACATTGGGGTACATGTGTCCCCATGCATCAGCACTAGGAGAGGTATTCTATGAAAATCTTGTTCCTTTCACAGGGATCCATACTGCATTTAAGTTTGAGAAACATTGGTCCAAAGCATAAAGCATGAACCTCTTACCATACCGTGTAAAACAGCTCTAACACACTTGTGTTTACAATGAGGTCCATGTTTTAAGCTTGCCCTGGCCCCTGGCTGGGTCTTTCCCAACATCTTCCTCCCCCCTCACACTTTAACTTCCACATGTTGGAGCTGCCGCTCCCCAAATCCACTAGATCAACTCTAGAGCTCGCCACATTGTGGTTGCATTTAGATGATGACTGTGATGAGGATGATAAAGTTAATAACATTTATTGAATGCTTACTGTATACCAGAAAGTGTTGTAAGCACTTTACATACAATGACACATTTAAACCTAAAAAAACATCCTATGAGATACCATTTTCATCCTTATTTATAGAGGAAGAAAGTGAGATGCAGAGACAATAAGCCACATGCTCAAAATCACACATTTGGATTTTCTTTTTCAGTCTCTGCTATTCACCTATGAGCTTCTCAGCAGAAGTAGCAGCTCATTCATTTCTCTACCACTCTTCCCCCAACACAGTATCTGGAACATGGTAGGCACTCAGTTATATTTGTTTAAGTAATATCTTTTTTTAAAATGAAAAAGTAATAATGGTACTTTTAATGTTTCTTTAAAAAGGGACCTGTAGCGATGACAGTCAGTCATTTCATGCCCTACTTGATCTCCTACTCCTCCTCCTGCCAGGAAAATGGAAGAGGGTGACACAGAATTGAGTGAGTTAAGACACTGCCCTCTGGCTGAAGAAAGGTTGCAAATGGAAGTTACCGTGTGATGCGAGGAGTATAAAATGTACAAGCCTTATAGACAGGAATTTGGCAATTCTCATTGTCATCCCAGTGTGACTTTCCCTCTCCTCTAAGTAGTACGTTTGAAAGATGAGAAGCCCAAGACACAGAGCCTTGAGACTTAATCCAAGGTCACACAACTGGTTAGTGGTAAACCCAAAACAAACACCCAAGAGCCGTGATGTTCAATTCCAAGTTTTCAGGTATGGGCCACCTGGGAGGCTCAGGTGATTAAGCGTCTGACTCTTGATTTTGGCTCAGGTCATGATCTCATGGTTCTCGAGATCAAGCCCCAAGTCAGGTTTTGCACTAACAGCATGGAGCCTGCTCGGGATTCTCTCTTTCCCTCTCTCTCTGCCCCTCCCTTGCTCATGCTTTTTCTCTCTCTCAAAATGAATAAATAAACTTAAAAAAATGTATATGATCTCAATACCTCAGTATTCCACATTGTGTCCCATGGCAGCTTTAATTGTATTCCTGCATCCATTCAATTTTGCGGTGAAGTGAGTGACAGGCTAAGACAGTATGAGGATTTAATGTGTGGATCTTATTGCTTAAGGATCCAGAGGGAAGAATGGGCCAAACTCAAGCAAATCCAAGGGGACTTTAAAGCCCTAACAGGAAAGGCTGAATATGGTATCATCAGATATAATGATGATGACAATGATAATGATGTTGACGATGGCCTTGATGATAAAAAAAGAAGAATGAGGACATCTGGATAGCTCATTCAGTTAAGTGTCCAACTCTTGGTCTCCACTAAAGTCATGATCTCACCGTTCATAAGATTGAGCCCAGTGTCAGGCTCTGTGCTGACAGCATGGAGCCTGCTTGGGATTCTCTCTCTCCCTCTCTCCCCCTACTCCCCCAGTATAAATCAACTTTTTTCTTTAAGCTTATCTATTTTGGAGAGAGAGAGACAGACAGACAGAGCATGACTAGGAGAGGAGCAGAGAGGGAGACACAGAATCTGAAGCGTACTCCAGGCTCTGAGCTGTCAGCACAGAGCCTGACACGGGACTCAAACTCACAAACCTTGAGATCATGACCTGAGCCGAAGTCAGACACTTAAATGACTGAGCCACCCAGGAGCCCCAATAAATAAACTTTTTATTAAAAAATAAAAGAAGAATAAAGAAAATGAGGAAAAAGAGAAAGCTAACATTTATGGAAGCTTGTGATTCTAGGGTTTAGTCTGATTCTTTCTGCAGGCACCATGTTTTCTTCAAACTTACACTCTGTTATCTATATAGAAGTCTTCTATGACTCCCTCCTCTCTACCTTGCCTCACTTCTGGATTTTTATCCTGTGACCTTGCATGGGTTACTTACGTTTTCCTTATTTATCAGTCTTTCATAGAGAAGTAGAAAGAATTTATATGCCACCTACTATGTAACAGGTGCTTTTTTTCCCCAGCATTTAATTTAATACCAATCACAACTATAGAATGGCATTCCTCCCAGAAAGGCTACTGTGCCATCTAGGAGTTTGGCACCTTTGGTAAAGGTATTCAGTAACAGCTGTATGGCCCTAGTAAGAGAAACAAAGGAGAAAGAGGAAAGAAAAAGAGCTCCCAAAATTCCCAACACAATAGCTTTTGTCAAAGTCTTTTTTTCCCCTAAAACATATTTCTATGTTTTCTATTTTGCCCAAATACTGTGGTCACTAACTGAAATGACAGTGTTCACATCTGCCACTGTTCTTTCATTTACACTGTAAATGTATCAGCCCTATTTTCCATGAGTGAATCAACTCACTAATAAAGCTAGCAATGAGATTATGGGAGAAAAAAAAAATAGAACCAGACTATGGGGTTCAAGCCTCCAGTGCTGACTCTAATTCCAACTGCTGGTCCTTTTGACCCTTTGCTATTTGTTATTTGAGTGCAGGAATTGGATGCATTGATAGCATTTGATTATTCAATTTTTATAATCACTCATCAGTTAATTAGCTAATTCATGTAATGTCAGACTTGTAGGGGAAAAGGGCATTAAACTTAGAGTCCTATCATAGGGTTGAGTGCCGTAGTAATAAACAAATGTCAACTTCTCCACACTCTAGTTTCCTTGTCTATAAAAGTAAGGGGTTGTAGAGTGCTATAGGAAGAAACCTTTGCATGTCTATTCTATAAAATCTGTAGGCTTGAAGCTGGACTCTGACTTCAGAATTGCTCTGAACCAACCACCAAAAGATGTTCTTGAAACTCAAACTGGGGTTCCATTGTGATTCAGCTTCTGACTTGTAGAATTTGGATTTTCTCTTGTGGAAGACCAAGAGACCACCTATGGAGATCAAATACAGTGGAAATCAACAGAGAAAGCAAGTCAGTGTCATCTGACTTCTGTGGGCTTGGGCAAGGTCCTTCACTCCCAGAACTCAGGATTCTCTACTGTACATTGACGTGTCAGGTCTGAGTCCCATTTCAATGGGACCAAGAGTCTAATACTCTCTGTTTGGTGAACTGCAGGAAAGGATAGAAATTCAACCCAGCCATGTGTTCCAAAGAGGAATGATTTGTGCTGGCTTGAGAACCAGAAAACCTGTAAATCAGAGGTGCAAAGACATGAGTATGAATAACAAAAATCACTTAACATTTCCTCTTGGGTGCGTGTCTCTCTGTGGGTTGTGTGGCACTTACATTCATTCTTATCTTTTTCATAGACCTTGATTTCTAGAGTTTATGGTATTATGTATACTTTTGCTTGATCTGTTTCTTTCTAGAGTTTCTAGAGTTTATGGTATTATGTATACTTTTGCTTGATTTGTTTCCAATGTTCTTTCAGGGCATGGGCTATGTGCTTTTCCTCTTCCTGTTTCTCCACGCCTTACATAAAATAGACATGAATTGTCCCTCTGTTGGGTGAATTCTTTCATCCACTTATAGCAGCAGCAGTGTGGTCCAGGGTGGAGTGAAGAAAAGAACCTCAGGGTCAGAAGGTCTGGGTCTTGTGCTGTGAATTCCTTGCTATATGAGCCTGGAAAACCAAAGTAGCCTCTCAGCCTCAGAATGCCAGACCTGTGCGGCCTGTCTCCCGGGTGTCTGCGGTAACTAAATAAACTCACCTCGGTGAAACTATGAGATCCAATGCAAGTAAAGGGTATAAAGATTGAGCACACACCATCATTATAACTTCACCAAAGACATGAGACATGAAGCTTGGAAGAATATATGCAAAATATTGGACAGTGATTTTTGTTAGGATCTTAGGATTATAGGTGATTTTTTTTTATTTCTCTGTTTTTCAAATGTTCTGAATCATAAAAAGCCTTTTAAAAAATGTAGTGTCTTGTTATTATTGGCCAGGTCTTCCTGATTTCCTTGGAAAGTCCTCCCCGGCTCTCCTCTCCAAGGCCAACGCCCAACCCAGGCCCTCCACACCCCAGCTTGGTCTCCCCATTCCAGCCCGCAATCCACCCTGCGTCTGGAGCCAACACAGGCTTCCCCCACCTGTGCTTTCATCACAAAAACCTCCATCGGCTCCTTTCTTTTTCTCGCTCACGTCAGAACCCACTCCTGTGCCTGACCTTCAGCTCCAAGAAGGGGTGACCGCGCGTTCTTTCCAGCCACTCCCAAAACATCTTCAGCTCCAGTTAGCCAGTCTTGACACTAGTTTAGGGTCACAGCAAAGAGGAGGCGATGGCCAGCCAGAAAACATGTGTAGTTTGACTCATACAGTATTCTTACAAAGTTTGAGCCAACCTTTCAAAACTGTGAATTCACATAAAAATCCAAACTTCAACTTTTTTCTCTAAAAATAGAAAGATCTAGCAACACAGATCCTTCATTCCCTCAAGGCTACAATCTAGAAATAGCTAACAGGAGCTGAGTAGCAGCTACTCCCTTGGACGGGGCCTGCAATCCCTCTACTCACAGTAGGGCCTCTGCTGGCCCATGAGGCACCTTTGGGAAAAGTAGAGAAGGCCTTTCTTCCTCTGAGTAGAAGCAGCTCCACCCAGAGGGCATAGCTTGGCAAGGCCTGCAAAGGCCGGATGCATTTTGGTCTCTACTCTCCAACTAAGCCGGGGTCTGTCATTAAGGGCCCAGTTGGCATGATCATAGGCACTAGCTCTGCCCTCACAACAAATGCAATAGGTGCCCAACCTCTATAGATTCACATATCTCAAACGCTCACAAAAATGGCCATCCAGGCTCCAATTCCATTTGCCTGCGGTACTCGCAGCCCTGCTCTCTGCTTTGTCTTCACACTGCCTTCCCTCCATCACAAGATGGCTGCCAGAGCTGAGTGCTACCTGCCTCTTTGTTCACCTGCAGATGGAGAGAAATCCTTCCCACAACCCTCAGATAAAAGCCCTAAGCTACACTCTGCCTAGATCACTCCCAAGCCGACTTGTTTTGGCCAGGACAATGCCAGGCACTAACTGGTTCAGGTTTAGGTTATCTGAACAATTCACTATGGCAAGGCAGATGGTGATTTATACCACTGTTTCTCAATAAAGGCATTATTAACATTTTGGCCAGGATAATTCTTAGCTGTTCTCTAGTGGTACATTTCTTGCAGTACATTTAGCATATCTGGCACCATTCAGTCAAATACCAGCCATGCACCCCAGTCGTAGGGTGACAAAAATGCCCACGCAATAGTTATATCTGGACATTCCTGCATCTGAAGGTCTGATCAAACTAAACGCGTTTCAACCCAACAGGGAAGAGAAGAATGGTTCCTTAAAAACAAAGTCAGGGCTATTAACAAGATGCGAAAATGGGAATGAACTCCCGGCGAGCAATCCACATATATTCACTACATTTTCTTCTAGGAGGAGAAGAAGATAAAAGAGAAGAAAAACTGTGGCTGCTAAATTTTTAACCTATGATTTCTCCTTCAGATGTGCCCCAGGTTACTATGGAAACCCCTTGCTGATTGGAAGTACCTGTAAGAAATGTGACTGCAGTGGAAATTCAGATCCCAACCTGATCTTTGAAGATTGTGATGAGGTCACTGGCCAGTGTAGGAATTGCCTACGCAACACCACGGGATTCAAGTGTGAGCGCTGTGCGCCTGGCTACTATGGGGATGCCAGGGTAGCCAAGAACTGTGCAGGTATAGTACTGTAGATCCTGGCCAGCGCATACACTGAATTCAGATGGATCGATGTTGGGGAAAGTGCAAGTGTCCCACTGGCACTTTTCCGGGGCACTGCGCATTCTTAGGAACGTGCATCCCATACTCCCCAGGGTAGCTATGATCAAGGCTACTAGTGTACCTTAGCTCATGGGTAGAATAAACCATGAGACACTCACACACGTGAACTTTTGCCTTACCTTATATTCTTCCAATTTCAATCAAAGAAGTAAGTCAGACTTTTGTGGATTCCCTGTCACTGACCAGAATTCTGAATGAGCACTTACAAGATTTTCATCAGTTGTCTCATTCTGGAAGCTTATTCCGGAAGCTGGACATAGCTTTAAGAAGTAAAACTGACCTCTTAGTGACACAGATTAGCAAGCCACGTTACAGTTTAGTCATCGCCCAAGTTCCTCGAATCGTCAGAGTAAATTTTGCAGGGATAGTATAAGAAACCTTCCTGGTTAAACTGCAGTGAGACTGAAGTGCACAGATTTTATTCATGATTTCTCTCATCAGCTTGCTGCGTAGAGTGAAACTCTTGAGAAACAAAAGTAAATTGACTTCCTCTGGAACAAAGGAAGGTTGAGGCTGAGTATTTCTTGCTCTTTGTGACTTCGAGAGGAAAGGGGGTGAGGAAGAGGCGTTGTGTGTTCTCGGGGCATTGCTTCTACTGGAATCCCCTTACAGAGCAGATTCCCACCTGAAATGATTTTAAGAAGAGTTTAAAGTTGAGACGAAGACGCGTATGATCTGCGGCACTCACAATAAAAGTAAACATGTCTACAAGAAAGCGAGTGCACAGAGGCATGAAACCGAAAACGAGAGAAGCAAGAGAGTTCTGTGTCGAGTCAGACTAAAGAGAGAAAGCAGGCATCAGAAAGAATGTTGGCAAAATCCAAGCCTTAGACATTGATGTTCGGATTCTCAAAACATTTATCAAACTTATGTTAAACTGCATAGAAGCAGATCATTCTCAGAAAAGATGCTGATGTTAGAAGCAATAAAGCGTGGTCTTGCTGAATTGTTTAATAAATCTACATTTTGTGGAACATTAAACAGCTGAAATGTAATAAATGCATGTTCCCCCTTGAAGCTAATTTTTTATGATTATTCTGTAAAGACAGCTAAGAGGTGGGGGAGAATTCACAATATTATTTCAGCTTATTGCCAGCATAGATAGCTTAGGAAATCCTTTTTAAATGTTACAAATTGATTTCTACCGAGAAACTCAGTGGAAAATGAACAGCCTGATGAGACCGGGGTTTTGTTTTTGGTTTTTTCCAAAAGACATTCTGGAAAATCATCAGTAGATTGATAATGGGCCCTCAGGTCTTCTAAATTCATGTAAATATGTTCCTAATTCTATCCACGACATTATTCCTAGCCATCCCACTGATGGAGATTTGGAGTCAGACTCGCCAAGGGTCAAGCACAGTGGGAGCCAAAACTCGCTCTTGAGCCTCCTCCCTCCCTCCCTCCCTCCGGGCTGCTCCTCCCTCACACCTGGCAATGATCAACCCTCGAGTTGGATTAAACTGGAGAATCAGTCTGCGATGAAAGGAGGGCTCTCAGATTCCAGTTGAATGATGGGTTCCAGGATCGTTTTGTACTTCGTGAAATTTACCAGGATCTTTTTGGACTAAAGCAATTGCGCAGTCATGTCAGAATCCTAAAAAGTTGGGGAAGAGTCTTAGAAAATTTAGATTTACTTTTGCCCCAGGGCCACCTTGGAAAATCTCACTAGGCTGGGCTTTGTTGGGTGAGGGGAATAATCTCTAGTTCATGGATTCTACATGGTTGTAAGGAAAAATATAATTACTCCCCTTTGGAAGAACGATATACTGATAGCCAATATTCTAGAAACCAGGAAAACATTGCCATATTTTAAGCATTTTAAGAAATGAACCCTCAACCTCTTGTTTTTGTTTCCCACAGTGTGCAATTGTGGGGGAGGCCCATGTGACAGCGTAACCGGAGAGTGCTTGGAAGAAGGTTTTGAACCCCCTACAGGCACGGACTGCCCAACCATAAGTAAAAATAACAGTACATGATTGACTAACCCCACTCTCTCTAATGTGCTGCAGGTGTAGGATTAGGAAAAGCTATGCAATACCCTCTCTAGAAACTGCCTAAGTCCCACTCCTGGCTTTAACCCTGTCTGTGCCTCCACCAAATAAACCCTGAGCGAAAGATATTCAATGCCCTGCTTGATTCCAGTTGGCAAATGGGTGATTTACATTTAAGCAGCTCTATTTTAGAAAACTTATTTTATGAAGTCCTTAAATTTAGCATCTTACCCAGTGGGTAAAGGCAGAGTCAGAAACGGAATTCCCAATGACTGAGTTCATTTTAACTCCCTTTTCTATACTATCTCTTCACATCCTCGGATAATGCGATAGACAATGCTTTACAACACTAGGGAAACCAAGACACTAAGAGATTCAAGCAGCTTTTCCCAAATCACTCCAAAACTGAAGTGGCACCAGAAATAAAATATTCCCACCTTATGGAATGGAGCTGTCATCTTACTTTTCTGGATTTCTCCGTCCTTACTATCATTCAAATCAGCAGTTATCATGGTACAGGAACCTGCTGAAACCCTTCAAAATAAATGCCCAGAGATGGTCTTAATGACTTCTCAACCATCCTTCAAGCGCTTAGTTTAGAAAAGTTCACGACTGATTCTTAGAAAGATTTAAAGAAGCTTTGCCTTAGAAAGCCTTTTATCGAGAAAATAACTAACATTTGCCTTTAAGTAGAGTGGTTTAAAGGCTATTTTAACATTAGGTATCCCCTCCCCCGAACAAAAGTATCTTGGTCTCCCTGTCCCTCTGAGCACAAGAGATGAATAATATAATGATTCACATCTTAGAAGATGACACAGGATGTGAGGCACAAGCAGGGCAAAGTTCAGACACTGATAGGGAAGATCACTTTAAGGACATCGAGATGGCTGTCCAGTCCTCCGCATCTCTTCCACCAGCCTCATGGCTGCCTGGGGAGTCATTCCTGTAAGACAGCATATCAATAAGATCATGCCAAACTTCAAATAACAAATTAACACATTAACAACTATTAACGTGTATTGGTTCTCTAGCAAAGGGTACCATCTGGGGAAAGGAAAATTGGGAACAGAAAAGTTTCAAAGAGTGGTCAAGACAGGTTTCGAAGCATGATCGGCTGTCCTTCTGAGTGTGCCACGAGGGGGTGACGACGCAGTCGGAGAAACTCCAATGCAAACTGCAAGGAGCAGAAACTGCGGCGTCTTCACCGGTGGGCACCAAGCAGAAGCCCAAAGCCTGACAGACAGAGAGCCATCTCAGAGGGCCGTGCCACCACTAAACAGAAGTGGAGGGACTGCTTCTCCTCACCCACCCATCTTGCAAATGGCTTGCCCTTTTATGCTTCCTTTCTTTCAGTTCAGCGATTAGTGCTGATGAACTGCCTTCCCTGTTGTGTGTGTCATTTTGTGGTTTTATGTGGGGAGACTGCCTGATGCACAGTTGGAGTTATCTTCGTGTCTCGTCTGCTTTGAGTGTAAGGACTGGTTCTGTGACCCAGAACAGCTCCTCGGAAACAAAGATAAAAATAATATTAACCGAGGAAGTACACGTAGTGACCTAGAGCACACGCTTCCCAGCTGACTTTCAGTTTTAAAGAAGTAATGTGTCCATTTTATCTCCAGGCTGTGATAAGTGCACCTGGGATTTGATCGATGACCTCCGGTTAGCGGCACTCTCCATTGAAGAAAGCAAATCGGGTCTGTTGAGCGTATCATCCGGAGCCGCTGCTCATAGGCACGTGACTGAACTCAACGCCACCATCTACCTCCTCAAAGTATGCAGCCGTGTTGTACTTTCAGCTGTATCTCATGCTGGCTCTGCACCATCTCTCCTAGAACCCCTATCCCTTCTGTCATCTGAGTCCCCTGGCTGTTATTACAGATGGTTGTTAGATTAGGAGATTATGAAAAGTTGATTATAACCATGACTTCAACCTAAACCAACGACTGCCATCTATAAAAGAATTTAAGGGGTTAAATAAAATAACTAAAACAAGGAGTATCTATGTACCAAACTATTGAGGGAAGAAAAACACTCATTTCTTTGGTAAAACTGTACATTGACTGTTCAGGTCCTAACCACAAACTTAACCATTACTTTAGCCTCAATTCGGAATGCTTTGGAGAGTTTCTCTAGAAACTCTCTCCTGCTCTCTGTCTCTCCCCCACCCCTATCTTTCCTTCTTATTGACACACAGTCTCTCATTTTCCCACACTCATACACACACTGAAGCACACAGACATACATGCCCTAGGTCTCCTCATAGGTCTAGTGGTTAATATCTGACAAACAGTTAAAGGCTGACAACAGTCAAAAACAGTAGATTATAACCGTGCTTGTATGGCTAAACTATAAGAGGTGTTTTTCCCCTCTCAATCATCAGCTTCTATCACAACCACAGATATTATTTTAAACAATAATAATGAACTGAAAGAAGAATAGAATTAATACCAGCACGCATTTTTTACAACTTAGCATAATGATTAAGAGCGTAAACTTTGAAACCAGATTGGTTGCATTCAAATCCCAGCTCTGACCCTTAACTAGTTATATGACCTTGGGTGAGTTATTTTAACCTCTTCATTCTCTAGTTTTCTCAACTGGAGTTGAGGATCATTATTGCACCTATCTTATGGGTTGTTGAGAGAATTCAGCAAGCAATATATGTAGGATGGTCGCAACAGTACCTACCATAGACAGTGCTCCTCTCACTCTACTTGTCGGAGATGCAAATAAGTTAAACCCACGGCAATTGGCCGAATATGCAAAATGTAAAGCAAACCAAAACTCACAAAACTGTAGAGCTGGATGGAATCTTAGTGAGCATTCTATTCCAAACTTAGGAATCACTCTTGTCCAAACTCATCTGTTTGGACACACGAAGGCAGTACTTCTCAGAGGAGTCACCCAGACACAGGCCTCGTGATCCCCCCTGAACTCTCTTTCCTCAATAGTACAACGTCAAGATTGTAACCGGTTATGATTATAACCAACAGGACACCTGTGCCAGCATTGAAAGGCTTACTCCAAAGTAGTTTAAAGAAAGCTACATTGGACCAAACTCTGCGAAAAGGGGAAAGAAAGGGCAAATGGTCCAAAATAAAGAGAATAACTCTCCTCACACTAAAGGAGAAGAAAGAGAATTTCCAAACTCCATTTTACATTACATTTTACATCTCATCGATCCTTATGGCTTGATCCTTTCCTCCAAGGCCTGCCAAAATGGAAAATTGAAAGATCGCACACCCTGGGCCTCTACCAGTCTATATGGTCCCTTTGTGAAATTAGAAAAAGGTGCCCTTTCTCCGTGGCCAGCACAGCCCGGGTCAGGGTTTCCGGCCCAGTGAGCAGACCTTGTAGAACTTCAGCTCCGAAGGCCATTGGAACCCTCGTGCAGACCCCAACCTTCATAGCGGCTTGCGGGAGCCTTTAGGCCCCACGAGTTTGGTAACCGAAGCTCACATTCTACTCCGAGGCCTCTCCCACTGAAAGCGTTGTAGGTATATTTTTAAAAACCTGCTGTATACATTTACTGATTATTTTCAAAACATTTTTCTTTTCTGCAGACAAGATTGTCAGAAAGAGAAAACCAGTATGTCCTAAGAAAGATACAAATCAACAATGCTGAGAACACAATGAAAAGCCTGCTATCTGATGTGGAGGAATTAGCGGAAAGGGTACGTATTCAGTTTCTGGGACTGCCTTCAGAGAAAGGATTCAGCTGGGGTGAGCCTGGCTAGTCACAAACGACTTAACACAATGAAGGAAAAATGCAGTGACCCATGTGCCTTAAAATAAATCAAGGCAAGATCTGTGGAGAAAGCTAATATACTTGGTCTCTACAGTCTCTTCCCGTTTTGATTGCTTTCCTTGAAAAACTATGTTTATGGGGAACTTTCATTGTATTCGTTGCTGGTTAATATGGTTGATGTATGTTTCAATTAGGACGGTTGGTCAGATGTTTGCCTTAACATTTTATGGCTAAGAGCTGTAGAGAGCCCAGAAATAAACTTTACTATATAGAATATAAAATCTAAACGTTTGCTAAAGGATCCATTAAGTAATAAAAGGAAAGAAGAACCATGCTGAGAAAGCAATTTTGCAGCTTGACAGGAAAAAAAATCACCTTTAACTTTTACTTTATACCATATACTGAGATAAATTCCAGAGAGAGTAAGAGTTGAGTTTAAATCTCAAATCCATAAGAAAGCAAAATGAAATAATTGTTAAACCTTGAAAGGTTTAACACCTTAATATTTAATATTAATATTTAATAGTTCAATAAATGAATTAATAGTACATTTAAATATAGCATGAAGAATTATAATTTTTAAAAGGTAATAGATTGGACAAGATATAATTTCAAATACTCAGTAAAGCAATAAATAAACTAAAAAGTCAACTAGATTAAGAAAAATACTGAGGGAAATATGACTTGGAAAAGCTTTCACAAATTAACAAGAAAAACATGAAAACAGAAAGAACAAAGTTAATATGAAAGACTATTAAATACACTCCCCAGGAGCCTAATGGAAAAATATCCATTATCTGTACTAATAAAGAAAAATATTACGAAGTCACAAGGTGCTGTATTTTACGTATTAAAATGTTTGACACATCTTCCCCTGATTATGCTCTACCTGCGCTGCCCAGAACATTCTGGGATTTCTACTTTCAGACACGAGTGTTTGACACTGAAGATCTCTTCAAAAAATAATTCTTATTTTCCATAAAAATAAAGGTTAAAATTAACTCTGGCAATCTCTTTTTGACGTTGGACCTCATAAACTTTTAAGCGATTATGTTTCTGAAAACATGAATTGTTCTAATCGGATCTTTGGAAGATTCAGCTACTTTGAAATGTGTATGAGAATTGTGTCCCTCATTCCCATGCAACGTGCATATTAAAATCCAACCATGGGCATATGCCGGAAGCAGTGAGGTCTCTCAAGTTTCAAAGGAAATACCAGGAAAGAAATCTTGGTGAAAAACTCACTGTTTTTGTTTTTTTTTTTTTTCATTTTGGTATCACGATGGGAATTTGCCCAGTGTCTCAATTCCTGAGAAAATATTTTCACCAAGATTAGTTCCTCTCACAGCTCAGACATAGACTTACTGATCCTTATGCTGTACAAATTTTCCACTTCCAGTATAACTTAAATGCAGACGATCTTGGGAGGGAAACGGCATGAGCTTTAAGGTGCTATCACAGTAGAAAAGGCTCCTGGGCACCGAGAAGAGAGTGCAAAACCAAGAGGTTGATGATAACGCTGCTGAAACTTTCGGCTCTCTCCAAGGACTCTTATTGAAAATAAGGTCCTTCTAACTGTGACAACAGGCCCGAGGGTGTAAGAGTCTGCTGAAACATTTCAAAGCAAGTGTCTAGAGCTGGTCTTAATGGCTTCTCAAGCATCCTTCAATCCTTTAGTCCAGAAAAGTCCATGATTGATTCTTGGAAGGAGTTAAGAAGAGGTTGCCTTAGAAAGACTTCTACTAAATAAGTCACTAATATTTGCCTTTAAAGAGAGTGAAAGATAGGGGCGCCTGGGTGGCTCGGTCGGATAAGACTGTTTGGTCATGATCTCACTGTTCACGGGTTCAAGCCCTGCACCAGGCTCTCCGCAGCTTGTGGCACAGAGCCTGCTTGGGATTCTCTCTGTCTCCCTCTCTGTCTGCCTCTCCCTTGCTCACGCTGTCTCTGCCTCTCTCAAAATAAACAAATAAACTTTAAAATAAATAAATAAATAAATAAATAAATAAATAAATAAATAAATAAATAAATAAAATTAAGGCTTTCACTGTAGGTTCCCACAATGATTTTTTTTAAATCACAGTAACGTTGCCTCTTGGACTTGAAAATACCCCCATTTGCAAATTGTCACATAAATCTCATGAACCCCGAATCTCACAATTTACATTAACCTAAGTGGCTGGTTTTGTCCTACCTCCCTTTTGAAACATTCTACAGCCCTTTCTACCCCCTTACTTCTGGGAATCCCCTAAAGGATGCCCACGATTTGTATTCTCAAATAGCCAGTGCTCAAAAGGACCTCAGTTCTACTGCCAGCTGGTCATGTCTGTAAGAAAGTGCTGAAGAGTAGGTCAGGCTTCTACTTTCCCATGTTCCCATGGCACCATGCTCAAGGTCAGAGTAGTGTGAGGCTGCAAGCACAAGAAGGGGGGGGTGGGGGAGCTCTCTCAGTCTCAGTGCTGCCTCTTGCCACCTGGGCCTTGAAGTCGCAATACGGAGCCCTAAGCCACAGAGCCCGGTGTCTGAGGACTGGCTCAGGAAGGTGCCACACCATTCCCTCTACTTCTCCATCTCCTCCATGTCCTCCCTACTCCTTTGGCCACAGCAAAACTCCCTTGCTTATCGATTCATCAAAGAAACCTTTAGGACTGGAAGGAAAGCAGGTCACCTCTATACATCGGAAGCACCTGAGCTCATCTCTGATCCTGACCAAAAGGGAGGGCAAAAAATAAGAATACGTTTCAATTCCAAAAGCATTACTTAACACCCAGTGTATAAGTTATTGTGCTACATGCTAGGGATACTGAAATGAACATAATAGTATAACATAAACCCTACTCTCCAGCAGCTCACAGTCTAGCAGGGAAGACAGATATGTAAACAAAGTAATTATAACATAGCATTCAACAAGAGAGGCATGGTATAAGCCAAAGAGATAACTGTAAGGAAGAAATAATTAACTTGTTCACTAGGTGTACAGTAGGGAACACTTCTTAGAGAAGATGAGTATTGACTTATGTGTTTAAAAATTACTGGGAGTTTATCAAGTACTTCCTAAGCAGGAGAAAAGTCCCACAAGAGCAGAGAGAGAAATGAAACAACATAGTATGTTCCTGTAATTAGAAAAACTTTGGCCTTGGCCTACTGCAAGATTAGCTGTTAGGCAAGGAGCAGGGGAAACTGCCGAAGAAGTTCTCAGAGGCCAGGTCCTGAGGAACCTTGCCTACCGCGCTCAGGGACATGTAGACTTCGTCTTGTGGACTCTGGAGAACACTGAAGTATTTACGTAGAACAAAGAACTGATCAGATTTGAAATTTTGGAAACATTCCTCTGCAGTAGGAATGATGGATTGGCGAGGGAAGATGCTGAAGATATGGACACCAGTAGCCTGGAAATTTTCCACAGAAGTCTAGACCAGAGTGGTTGGTGGGGTGCCTGGCTGGCTCGGTTGGTTAAGCATCTGACTCTTGATTTCAGTTCAGGTCATGATCTCACAGTCATGAGATCAAGCCTCATGTCAGGCTTTGCACTGGACTGGGCGTGAAGCCTGCTTAGAAATCTCTCTATCTCCCTCTCCCTCTGCCTCTCCACCCCACCCCTCTTTCTCTTTCTTTGTCTCTCAAAAAAAAAAAAAAAAAAAAAAAGAAAGAGTGGTTGCTTGCTACCTTGCCTTCATTTGAACAGAATTTGCAGTGAACAGGTATCAGCCGAGACTGTGGTCGTATGGGACAGGAAGAGAGGCCAGAATGAGAAGTGGAATAAGAATGATTTGGTGACCAATTGGACATGAGGAGTAACAAGCAGGGACGCTCTGGCTTGGAGAAATGACTATTCTAAAATTACAGAATGGGGGCACCTGGATGGCTTAGTAGGTCAAGCATGCAACTCTTGATCTCTACCCCCAAGATGGTGTAAAAATATGTGGAGATTATATGAAAACAAATAAATAAAATCAACAACTTAAATTACAGAATGGATTACTCAGGACATTTCTCTGTGGATGTCCAAATGGCCATTAGAGGAAGATTTGAGTCTGTAGTTCAGAGGAGCTCAAGTCTGGAAAGGTTTTTTGAAGCCGTTAATGTTCAGGAGGTAGGGACTCCCACGGAAGTAGAGACCACTGTGCAGGATCTGAAATGGCGTACCAATATTCCCACTGCTGTTTTGTCCCGTACTGTCCTTATGTATGCTGGTCTCCCAGAGCGATTACTAGACATTCCCCTTTCACTTTCAAAAGTAACACAGTTTAAACAATAAGGTATATGCTCACCCTAGATATTCTCGTCCTCACTTAATCTGGTTGATTTTTTAAAAATGCAGTCATCTAGAAATACTACCCTCATTGCCTGTTTTATCAAAAAGATCTTGTCAGTTAAAAAAATTTTTTTTTATTTTTGAGAGACATAGAGTGAGCAAAGGAAGGGCAGAGAGAGAGGGAGACACAGAATCTGAAGCAGGCTCCAGGCTCTGAGCCGTTAGCACAGAGCCCGACGTGGGGCTTGAACTCACAGACCGTGAGATCATGACCTGAGCTGAAGTTGGCCGCTCAACCGACTGAGCCACCCAGGTGCCCCCCAAAAAAATTTTTTAATGTTTATTTTTGAGAGAGAGAGAACCCAAGCAGGAGAGGGGCAGAGGGAGGGAGACAGAGAATGTGAAGCGGGCTCTGTGCTGATGGCAGACAGCCCGATGCAGGGCTTGAACTCATGAACTGTGAGATCACAACCTGAGCCGAAGTCAGATGCTTAACCAACTGAGCCACACAAGCACTCCTTTGCCACTTTTTATATCAGATATGAACAGAGATAATTTGCTGTTGAGGTAAGTAAATGACTAATCTATTTATAATGTAAACCATCAACTGGTTTATAGCTGTGAGTTAATTTTTTAATTTTGGCTTTTCTTAAAGAAAGGTTTGCTGGTTTTACCATGTGCCCATACCGTTATTTTTATTTTTCATCCATAAGCAAAGTTACAGAAAAAGATTAATCTTTTCAAATAAGGCATCACTTCTATTATAGCCAGTAAGTTTGCAGTGTAAAATGAAAGACATTGTTACCATTAATTGTCTTACTAGTGTCTATTAGTTACTAAGCGCCCTCTGGTGTTTGTCAGAAAGAAGTGTTCTTAGAAGTTTTACATCCCCCGGCTGCCTTCCATGATTTCATTTCAGTTTCCATATCAAGAAATGAGTTGAATGAACACAGTAATTACAATAGGCCTTTTTCTTTGAAGGATGAAGCCAAAGTAAAAAATACAAGTGTTGTGTTTTGCAAATATAATTTAAACTGGATCAAAAGTCAACTTGTTAAAAATTTCTAGATGTTTTAAATGTTTGTGTCCATAATTTCAAAAAGCAGGGTGAGGTGACATCAAGAATAAGATTCATCTTATTTTCTGCATCATATAATTTTTTTAATGTTTATTTATTTTTGAGAGACAGCGACAAAGCGCGAGCAGGGGAGAGGCAGAGAGAGAGGGAGACACAGAATCCGAAGCAGGCTCCAGGCTCTGAGCTGTCAGCACAGAACCTGACGTGGGGATCAAACCCACAAACTGTGAGATCATGACCTGAGCTGAAATCGGGCGCTCAACTGACTAAGCCACCCAGGCCCCTCTGCATCATATAATCTTTTTTATACAATTTATTGTCAAATTGGTTTCCATATGACATCCAGTGCTCATCCCAACAAGTGCCCTCCTCAATGCCTGTAACCCACTCTCCCCTCTCCCATACCCCCATCAACCCTCAATTTGTTCTTAGTATTTAAGAGTCTCTTATGTTTTGTTTCCCTCCCTCTCTGTGGTTTTTTTTTTTTCTTTCCCCTCTTCCCCTCCCCCATGGTTTGCATCATATAATTTTTAAATGACCACAGATTTTGTGTCTCTGAAAAGCATTAAAACGAGGCAAGAGGAAGATGGGCATTGAAGGAAGGAACACAGTGACTTAGAATGCAGTGTCCATTCAGAAAGCTCACTGTTTAGGGAAGAATCTGATGGTTGCATCACTGCTGCCGAGGGGGCTTGATACGGAAGGGAGTCTGGCTTGCTTGATAAAAACCTCCAGGCCACATGTTTGCACAACTCTTCATTTCTCTTCCTTGACCAGGGGCCACTTATGTGGCAATGCAAAAGCATTCCGGGTCACATCGTGGCACAATCCTCCGGCCAGAACACTGGGTGAGAGGAGAAAAGTTTGAAACAGGCACTCCCCTGTCCCGGGGAACCCGTGCAGGGGTCTACCAGCACTCTGTGGGGAAGACCACACAGTCCCCTCAGACCCCGCAGCACTTTGGTATAGAACTGAGCCAAAGAGGCACCAGATGAGGCAAACAGGCATCTGCCGAGGGTCAGATTAGAGACTCCTTCCCCCCCTTTAAATATAACCCACGAGTCAGTCTTTCTAATGCCAAAAGGATGTACACAGTACACATTTCCAATGCCGTGCCTGCAGGCCAGTGTCCTGCCCTCGAACCATTTCTTAGATCAGCTTCTGTCCTTACATGCGGAGAAATAGGCACATACACTTCCATGCCCACACGTGCTTTCAGAAGCCACATTTGAGTTCGGATTTCATGTTGGCAAATACGCCATGGGAACTCTGAATCAAAAGCTCCCTAGTGGAGAGAATGGAGTCCGCTTCTCAGAGAAGAGTCTCATTCACTCTGAGCCAAATCTGCTTGAGTCGTTATTTGTACCCAAGTGGCATCAGTGTTGATGGGAATTTGGAATGCTGCACTGAAAACAGCGTTGAGCCCAGTCAGCATAATCCTTTATATCTCTGTGGTAATTCAGTGTCAGCTCTGGTTGGACCACCCAGGAGCCACTAGACGCGGGAAGCATTTCAAGGTCTGCCTACTTTCCCAACAATTTCCCCTTTGAAACTTTAAGCTCTTCCATCAGCACAATGTCAAATTGATCAGCAGACATGGGTAATTTCCTAGTCTGGAATCGTGAGGTACAGTCGAAATTCAAAGTGTAAATTACACATGAAGGGCGACTGGTTTGGACTGAACTGTGACTGGTGGCGTAGGAAGACGGCTGATTTTATAGCATTCTGCAGTTCTAAACCTGGTCATCACATCAGCCTCCATGCGTGATTTCTGGGGCCATTTACGTGTTATAGAAGTTCCCCATGCCAAGGAAATTTATGTTTATGGAATACATTATGCCCGCCCACTGCTATGTGCACATACACAACACTCCCTTCTCATAAATTTAAGCTGGTGTTTATATGGATTATTTATAGGAAAGTCAAGCCTCAAGAAGGGGCGAACTGGCTCAGAAGGAAAGCATGGATACCATTAACCACGCAACGCAGCTTGTGGAGCAAGCTCATGACATGCGGGATAAAATTAAAGGTAAATATATTCTCTTCTGGTGTAGCTTCAGATCGAGGAATCATTTGTGTTGTTCACTGCAGCGAGAACAATGGCTGCTGATACTGCTTACTATGTAACAGTAACTTCTTAGAGAGTTCTTTATAAGGAAATCTATATGCATTTATACTATTATATACATATTATTATATTATATATAAGGGTATCCAGTTTGTTCGCTAGGATTTCTGGGTACTCATCCCTACTTATTATCTGTTAGTTGTCAAGAATAAATGTGTAGAATCATTCCCTTTCCAGGCATTTCACTAACGTGGAATGCCAGAATACCTTTCCAGCACAAGAAATGGAACGCTATGGACTCATGAGTAGGAGTCATGTTTTTCTCAACTATCTGCAGCAAAAACACCGCCTTTAGAGTGGCAGGAAACTGTCCACGAATCGGAACTGTCCTGAGCTGTCTCAGTGATCCCGTTTCCGTAGGACCAGGGAGGCGACATGCTTTGATCCCCAGTTCAGAAGAGAAGCCTGGAGCCAGGGGCATGTGAGATTTCTTTGGCCTAAAACGTAATGGCAGATTTTCCCTTCCCTCTTAGAGGAGTACTTATTTGTGCTCTAACTTCTGATAAGTGCAGGTGGCATTTTGAAGACTATCTTAATAGCCCATTGAAAACCAGCCTTCGGTTTAGCGACAGAAAACAGGTGCTTTCACTTGCTCCAAAATAAAGAGAATTTCCTTGGGTTACAGTCTGCTAAGATACAGTATCTGTGTGCCTCTGTAGCTTTTATCCTATGTATTAAGAGCTGGATGACAACACCAAGTGCAGTGGCAGAAGAGGAACCCACAGTGGGAGGGTCATACCTTTATCCTGAGGTTAGGGAGCACACTCTAGGCAAAGGGATGAATGGAACCAAGATTAGACATTTGCTATATTTCCTACAATACGCAAGAAAAATGAATGGCGTGCACTTCAAACAGCCCTCACTCCCATCCTCCCTGTCTCCTGCTTTTGCATCTACCAATAAAATATTTTTTCCTATAACATTTTAGAGCTACTATTGATTTTTTTCAAAAAGTAGGATTTTTTTCGAAGGAGTAGATTAGCTGACCTCATCTAATTAAGAAATAAATGCCCCTCTCGGCAGCAAATAAAGCCAGCATCCTAGTAAGCCATTCAGAGAAAATAATTCACCTTTGCTGTTACAAAATTTTTATTCTAACGTGTTTCATTTGGAAGGAATCTAAGCCCTCTATTTGACCCTTTAAGCATAGGAAAAGATGAAAAAAAAAACCCAGAAAAGAAACGTAAATGGGAAACAATAACTTTCATCAGTTTACCTCTTAGAAATAATGTATGCATAGTCTCCAAAGGCCAAGGCAAAAAATGTTATTGTCTGCATTTCCTTTTTCTAATCTGTACCAGACACGGCTAAAATAAAATAGGCCAGAATTGTAAATGTAGTATTTGGATCAAAATGCCACAGAAGTCAGGACTGGAAGTGTTAGATCTGAGGGAGAGGAAAAAAAATCTATGTTTAGTTTATTTCTAGAGGTAATATTATAGATTTCACTTGAAAAGTGAATGTTTAATGCCTTCAGAAGTGTTGTTTCTAGTGTGTCTTGGTTTCCCTAGAACTTTCTCGTAACATTTTTAGTGTTAAAAACCTCTTACCCCGTTTATCTCCTTTCCTTTGGAATTTAGGAATGCTACACAGTCTCAAGAGCATGTCATTCCTTATTCCCAACCATGTGCAAAAAAACTACTGGTGACCTTCAAACTATTATCCGTATAAAATACAAGCCTGTATCTGTTATGATTTATGTGACACTGGTGTTTGCTTACTCATCTTGTCTGGCCTGCCGCATAGATCACAGCAAACCACAGACACACAATTCCATTTATGCCAGGAAGATAAAATGCTTCCTCCCAGACCTGTCATATGGACAAGGTGACAATTACATAACTTTCATCTGGTCATATGTAGAAGGAAGAGAAAATCAGAGAATGACTCAGCTCTGCTGGTATTTAGACAGCTTATCTAATCTCTGAGCATCAGGAGTTTCTTTGGTTCTAAAATTCTCCATCCTATTTACCTACAGAAGTGGAGTGAAAATGACCCAGAATCAAAATGGCCCAATCTCGACAGTCATAGTACAGAAGGCAAATAGTTATTGCAATATGTATATGTTAATTATTATTAATATATAAATTAATACATATTAATAAACAAAAACTCACATCTCACTAAAACAAACCTCTACTTTATATCTGGTCTGTAGAATAATCTGAAAGACCCATTTGAACAACTATCAAAATACTTTCATTTTGGTTTAGAGCTTTGGTCAGATCCTTGCCTAAAATGTAATTAATACCTCTAACACATCCTACGTATGACAGGAGATACCTCAGACAACTTTCTCCACGTTGTGTACTTTATAAAAAAGTTTGTCCAAAGTCCCCAGACTTGTGTGCCTTACATAGTAATGTTCAGGAATTACCATGGAAACCAGACATGGCTGAAGTCAGGAAAGGCTCTGTATTAATCCCATTCCCATTCTGAAGACACCAAATGGGAAGCAGAGGCATTTCCTCAAGTTTTACTTCCCCTTGGAATATATGGTGAATTCCAATGCTGCCACAAGTGTTTGCAGCATGAACATCAGGACAGTCTTTGAATGATACTCTTTTTCCGTTTTAGGATCAGCCCTGCCCTTTGCCCTCCCTCCACATTTTCAGTGGCATCACTGTAAAATGCCCAGACACCCCACCCTGCTTTCTTCTCTCACCGTGTCCTTCCTTTCAGAGATCAGCAACAAGATGCTGTATTATGGGGAGGAGCAGGAACTTACCTCTGAGGAAATCTCTGAGAAGCTGGTGCTGGCCCAGAAGATGCTTGAGGAGATCAGACGCCGTCCGCCATTCCTCACGCAGCGGGAGCTAGTGGATGAGGAGGCAGACGAAGCCCAGGAACGTAGGTGTATTCAACTCCTGGCACATGTCACATGTTTGGTTCCTTCATGAGTCCAAGGGAAGACACTGAGCCGCAGGGCAACATTTGGTCAACGCAAGCAATTCCCAACACTGTGAGCTATTTAGAACTTCTACATGGCCTCAGGGAATCATTCAGGACAACTTAACCAAATGACCAAGATTTTTAGACCCAAGCCCAACCTTGAGCTTTGGAAAAACAGCTGAGATCCCACACAGAATCTATAGACCTTTAACTCCCGAGGAGAAGAAATAGGGATTTAATAGTTGGTGAAAACACATAAAACACGGGAAGAAAAGCTAAGGGGAACCAATTTTCAGAACTACAATAAAAGAAATCTCATGGAGAAGGCGGTAAAGCTACCAGCCTGGCAACATTCGTGTTCTGACGTCTGGCAAAAGACCTTTAGGCTTTTAGCCTCCTCGTAGAAAGTAACATTTCCTTTAATGATGAACGTAGGCAGCACACCACAGTAGTGTTAGCGAACCTATGACTTGGTTACTCTATCAGTTACCAATGACTGTCTAACAACTTATCCCGAACATATTCTTTTAAAATAATAACGATTTCTTTGCTCATGACTTCATAGGTTGGCGATACGGCCTCAACTCATCCTGGACAGCTCATCTCTGCTCCATGTAGCAGGAGCTGGGCTCATTCATATGTCCTGGGCCTTGGGGGGGGATGGTTGGGCCTCTCCCCCTTGTGGCGTCTTACTCTCAAGGAAACTAGCCCAGGCTCATTCATATGGTAAGAGCCTTCCAGGAAGGCAAGAATGGAACTCAGGATCTCATATCTATCCTACTGGCCCAGACCGACCCAGATTTAAGGTCTGAGGAAATAGACTCCACTCCTGATGGGAAGAGTTGCAAAGAATTTTTGTCCATTTTAATCTGTGCAACCAACAAGAGAAGCCATGGATTTGGGAATTATCTCAGAACATTAAGTTTATTGGTAATTCAAAATAGAAGAAGCACATGTGTTCTTATAGTACCAATTAGTCTTTTAATATATTGGTCTTCCTTTTTTAAGCCTATGTATTTTACTTTATTCATTTTTAAATACATTATAAGAAGGGGTCTGAAGGTCTCACTAGAGACACAAAAAAAGGGTTAAGAACACCCGTGCTAGGTTATTTTCCTATGACCATTACTAGCGACTTCCACTACAAATTATTGGGAATATTCTAGAAGAGAAACATTCTTCACGTGAAGGCATATTACCATAGCAAATGTGCTAAGTCTTAAACAGTAGGAACTCAAGAAGAATCTCAAGCCCCATTTCTGAGTCAGGAGGAAGCAGCACTCGGGAAGCCTGGAGATCTAATGTCACAGACGGATGCTTCCACACTTCTCGCCTGTTTCGGAATTTAACGAGTCTGCCCTGGGGAAATGAAACCAATCACATCTCCCTCTTAGCCACCTTCCACCCTCATGGATGCATTTTTAACCGCTCTCTTTATTCAGCTATGAACTTGCATCTTCTGTTCACGGTGATGAAAGAAGATACAAGACCTCCAAAGGCCAACTGGTATTCCCTGGAGGAAAGATAGCATTAAGGCACATAGTTCATGCATGTTACTTTGATCAGAGAATTGAGACATATACAGATATAAGAATATATCATTGTCATTTAATCTTCATCCCACTCAAAATAATGGTTTAGGTTTGACCTACAGAAGCTAACTAACAACACTTGCCTGAAGAGAATACAGAAAGTGAGTGGCTGTGAACATCACTTGTCAGTAACAGACAAGACAATTTCAATTATTTTTAATAGTAAAACTATAGTATATCCAAACCCTTTTATATGGGAAGATTACTAATAATCTGTTAGTATAATAAAATGGCTTCCACATAAATCATAATCTCGATGGAAAAACCAACCAAACTCTTTTATTAGCTTCAAGTATAAAACATGGGGTTATTTCTATGAACCAGAGCTTCAGTCTCTATTGCTGAGGAAGGCATGGCCTGACAAGTTTGCATCTTTGCTAAAGGCTGGGTGGAATGAGAGGAGACAGGAGAAGCCCAGCCTGAGTCTCTGTATTCTCATCTTCCCAGTGTTGAACCAAGCTGAGAGCTGGCAGCGGCTGCACAATGATACTCGCTCCCTGTTCCCTGTCGTCCTGGAGCAGCTGGATGACTACAATGCTAAGTTGTCAGACCTCCAGGGATCACTTGACCAGGCTCTTGACCACGTCAGGGACGCCGAAGACATGAACAGAGCCACAGCAGCCAGGCAGCGGGACCACGAGGTACGGTGGGCACTCTACCTGTAAATGCGTTTCGGACACATCTAACGCAAAGTTATGACAAGGAGGGACAGTTGGCTTGCAATTTTTTTAAATATTGGTAATTTCAAATATTCATATTTTTAAAATATTTGTCCATTTTTGCCGCCGTAATTTGCTAATGTAAGTGTGTGCGCCTAAAATCAAGTCAAAATCATTATAATTGCTTAGCTTTTGCTAAAACGATAAGAATGCAATTATTCTTGGTGCCTGCATCCATGTGTATGGCTATGTTGTTCCTGCAAGTGGATAAGCAATGTGCCAGTCCTAGGCTTGCCCTTTTTTTTTTTTTTAGCCGAGAGCACTAAAACATCAAAGCTACTCAGAAACATGTGCCTAAAAGGGTACGTGTAACTTCTGGAAAAGCGATATAAGCAAATCGCACAGACTGGCTGGTCGGTAGGCACACAGATAGGGAATCTAATTCAAGCCAAAGGTCATACAAATACAAAGAGGTGTGAGAAATTCCCAGACAGCCATAGCTTGCAACGACCATCATCCCTCTGGGGGCAGGATTTGTGCATGCCCACCTTAGGGCGCTTAGATCTGCTGGTCACGGCTGTTCTAAGCAACGCAGGCACTCACAGCCCCCCCCCATCGAGAGGGGCCATCCTCTGATAGGGAGATACATGTGTCTTTGGACATATTTATAAAAGTTAGAGTAAAATAGCAATGTCAAAAAATAAGAAGCAACTATAAGCAAATTCATTAATTCAGTTATGTTTATTTTTATTGTCTTCGAAATCAACTTAACTGAGGTTCTCCACTCTGATTTTCAGTCATCACCATCTCTCAGTAAGTCACTGTAAAATTTCCTAAATAAAAGTGAATTTCACTTGGGGCTCAGTCAGAAGACTGTGTGACTCTTGATCTTGGGATCATGAGTTCGAGCCCCACCTTGGGTGTAGAGATTATTTAATAAAAACTTTAAAAATAGTTAATTATACTTATCACCACCATTTTCTAATAGGGGAAATCCCTTAGCAATGTTTTTTAAAACAATAATGGTCAAGATAGCAACCAAAATAGACTCCCCCTTTCTCCCTTCTATTCCTGCTGCCCCCCCCCCCCGCCAACTCTGATCAGCCGCCTCCATTACAGTTCTGGGGGTCACTGCTTGCTCTTGTTAAAAGCCTTCATTTTCTCCTTCTGATCTATATAGCAGTGCCTTTGAAGCTGCAGCTCATGAACCACTGAGTGATCATAAAATGAGTTTGGAGGGTTGTAACCAGCCTTTTTTAAAAATCAAAGTATAGTTGAATAACAAGCATTTTTAAAAAAGAAAAAAAGAGAATAGATGGAGTAGAAAAGAATATAGAATAGAATAGAATAGAACAGAATAGAATAGAATAGAATAGAATAGAATAGAATAGAATAGAATAGAAAATATCAAAGAGCCTCATCTATAAGAAAGTGTGGTTTCATCGCATTTCTGCTTTAGTGTTGCAACATAAAATGCATTTTTTACTGTGGGTCACGGTTAAGAACATTTGAGACACTGTCCTATAGGAGAGTCTACGGTCCTTCACATGTCCGTCTCTGATCGACACTTGCCAGCCTCCTTGGCCTCGCCTTTTGTTGTGTCCCTGCCTGACGTGTTCAGCGCAGGCAACATCACACTCCCAGTAATCCCATCTGCCTGGAACGGATTTCTTTTTCCTTCTCTTTTGCCTGGATAGCCCCAGCCATCACCTCCTCCAGGAGCCCCACCCCCTATCCCCAAGTTGACAGGTGCTCTCTTCAGCAATCCCAAAATGCACCTCGTGACGTTCCCGTTTCTGCATCGCAATCCTCCGCGAACGGATCTGTCTTCACTACTAAACTTAAGTGTTGTAACTTCACATTTCGTTGTCAGACCTACAGCACAGCTTAGAAAAGCATCACACCAAGTTTTCGATCTTTTTACAAAACCAAAAATAACCGGAGTTCAATCGTTCTGACATGTGCAAACAGTAGCCGCACAACTAGGAATTACATTATTTATTTCACCATCTTACTCCCACCCCCAAAGGGTAATAGAATGATAAAAAATCTTCATCGGATGAATGTAAGATTCTATATTTTAAAAAAGCACATTAACTTCACCAAAGCTCTGCCCTTCCAGAACTCTTATCATATTTTTTAAGAATCAGAATTTTTTTTATTCTTTGCGTATGTGAAGCGACTGCTGAATATGCCTGATAGTGCTAATTGTGTATTGCTTTCATAATTATTAGTTTTCAAAACTCTCCTCTGTTCAAATTGACCTTCTTTCTGTGGGAGCATCTTTGTTTTCAAGCTAAGTTTATTCATGTCTTTCTAAGCCTGTATGTGATGAGTACGGTATATGAAAAGTGATAAGCCCCTTAACTTGAAGCATATCATTTTCCAACTACCGCAAATGAGACTATCACTCAGTGTCGTCACCACAAGGCTTTGAAGTTTGGCTCTGGCATTCCCTGCGTTCCCTTAAGGTGACCAGATCGAAGAGCTTCGGTGGGGGTCATATCTCAGAAGGAAAACCTCTCTGAACGAGCTAAATAATACCAACCTTTTCCCACTTCTTTTCCTTACATAGCTTGCTTTAGTGTAGAGCTGTATAACTCCATCTCCTTGTGGCGACAAGAATAATTACCCCCAGGTAGTCACGTTGTATTAAGTTTGATGGATTTTGAGGGGAAATTGATTTTGTAATGTTCTTGCATTAAGATGTTCAGATGGGATTCTTTTCTGTCCTTGGACCTATACCTTCCCCTGTAGCAACGTGTTTGGAGAAGATGGCTTCCGTCTTCCTTCCCACTTAATTAGAAAAGACTGCAGGGAACGCGAAAGACGCTAAGATGAACTTAGGAAGTTTTGAAGTGTGCCTTTCTATATCTAGGATTCTGCAATTATTCCCATGATATCTTAGATCATACCATAAGTCATGTATTTCAACCCCCATTCAAATCACCGCTTCTAAAGTAACTTTAACTCATTTTTTACTCAGATCGTAAAATGAGTCTTTTACTTTTCCCTCTTAAAATATCATTCCAAACTCATTTGAAACTTTCTAATATTTCTTCAGAATCACGACATGCCCGCTTCTAGAACCCAACAGTGAAGGTAGAAATGAAAGCATTCATCAAAAAATAGATTAACACTTGGGCCGTTTCCTCTCCTCCAAAAGTCTGAGCATCTAAGAGCTGAGGGTGCCAGGAAGCAAGACGCAATTTCATGCTTTCATAGTAGGGCCATTTAAAAAAAATTTTTTAAGGACTTTAAGATAGCTTTGTATATGCTTTATTACTATGCAAATGAGCTATTCCTGCCTGGCCCAAAGTCAGCACATGGAATGCCTGTCTGAATTAATTCTTTTTCCACTGACTGCAAATACAGTGCCTCTGTGCAATGTCTCACTTTTTACATTTATGGAGAAAAAGTCAAAAGTCTCTCTCTGAAGTGGTCACTCCCCTTGAGATGATAGTGTTTTAAGTAATAATTGTAACTAAGTGCTTTGAAGCTCCCAAAGTGCTTACTTTGTTATCTCCATATTATAAATGAGAAAACGGAGCGTGGCATGGGTACAATTCCCCAAAGTCACACAGCAATTAGGTCGTGGGGCCAGGAAGAGGAACCCAGATTTGTCTGAGCACAAAGACAGGAGGTGACATTGGCCAATCTCCCTGATGCTTTCTCTAAAGTGACCTTCTCCTCTGTTTTCCCTTCCTCTTCATTTCCGCAGAAACAGCACGAGAGAGTGAGGGAACAGATGGAAGGGGTGAATACCTCTCTGAAGACGTCTTTGGATTCTCTGACAACACCCCATCTGACCCTTTCTGAACTCGATGATATAATAAAGGTAGGGATGCACGTGACTTGTAGGTTTGTATTTATAGCAGATCAGAACAGCAGCTCAGAGTCACAGAACAACAATGGAATCCAATTCAAATCTGTCTAGTTAACGGGAGCTACGCAAGTAAGATCAAGAAACTTAATTTTTCAGTTCCCTTCATTGTATGGTGGCACTACCTCACACATGGCTCTTTAGATTTAAGTGACTTGAAATGAAAGAAATTAAAATTGAATTCCTCAGTGGAATTAGCCATATTTCAAGTGTTCAATAGCACCTCGTGTGGCTCGTAGCTACTATACTGGACAGCACAGATCCTGCAGAAAGTGCAGACTTAGGGCCAACCTACTCTTTACTCATAAGTTGTGCGTTTAAGAGAGCTGGCATTTAAAATCAATGAGACACATTTTTAAAGTAGAAAATTTCCAGTAAACTGCAACGAACTAACTCATCTCAAAATGACTCTTAGCTCCCTTTTATTTCCTTTGAAAGGATATCATTTAAAGTCATCTGATCACCATCTCATTCTTCTTCGACTGTTTCAACACCAAGCTCCCTGTCTTCCTCTCTGTCCCTACTCCCATCACTATCCTTGGTGACACCAAAATCAAGACGGAGGAGCCTGCCAGCTCTCTGACCTCCGGCCTCTATAACTTCTGCCCAACAAGCTTTTCCTCCAGCCCACCCTGGTTATCCCTCCTGTAGCCTAATGCTACATCCCAATACCTGCCTACATCATTCACCTCAATTCATGGCATCACACAGACATTTTATCATCTCGCATCACCACAAGAAGGGTGAGTACAGTACAATAAGGTATTTTTAGAGCAAGACCACATTCTCATAACTTTCATTACTGTATATTGTTATAATTGTTCTATTGTATTATTATTTATTGTTGTTACACTCTCGCTGAGCCTAATTTATAAACTAAACTTTATCGTAGGTGTATACGCATGGGAAAAACATAGTATGTATCGGGTTCGGTACCGTTCCCAGTTTTAGGCACCCATTGGGGATCTTGGAATATATCCTCTGCAGAGACGGGGGGACAACTGTATAATCATTATCTGTAAACACCCTTAACTTCTATACCCATCTCTTACCTTACTGTACCCGCATGAGAATTCTATCCCCATAGCCCAGTAAACCCAAGTATATTTTAGGCTCTGCCGGCCACATGTAACCACACTCCCTTATTTTTTTCTGTTTTTTGTTTGTTTTTATTTTTTGCAACTCTTTAGAAATGTAAATAATATTCCTAGCTAGGAGCTACATAGAAACAGGCCTCAAGCTGTACTTGACCCTGAGCTGTGTGCATTCCTGCTCTTGATATGAATGGCTCTGTTCTCAGTACTGGGCCCCTTTTTGGAAGTTACACTTTCTCCCTAGTTGATTGCGTTGAGTCCCATGGCTTTAGAGAACAATTATATGCATGATCCCACAATTTATACCTCCAGCTTTCATACTTCCCCTGAGTTCCAGACTCCTATCAAATGCTTACTTGAAGCTTTCCACGAAGAACTCCATGTGAGTCATAATTTTCTGTATCACTTAGATGTGTCAGAGGCATGTCAGACTTCACATGTTCTGAATGGACCCTGCTTCTTCCCTGATCTTCCCCACCTCAGTAACTGGCACCACCCCATTTGCTCAAAACTCTAGAGTCTTTGCTGATTTCTCCTCCTTCTTCCCTCCCATTTCAATAAGACCTACTGACCCTATCTCCAAAAGGAGTCCTGGTTTCTGACCACTGCCTTCTCTGCTGCTCCTCCCCAGTCCAGGCCACCTCATCTCTGGCATGAACTGCCAAAGGAGCCTCCTACCCATGCATTTACCTCCGCTCTTGCCCCTCAAGACGCAGTCTGCATGCAGTAGCAGAACAATCCCTTAAAAATATTATTCCTCCCACTTAAAAACCTCCAGTGAAACTTAGAGTAAGAAGCAAGCTCATTTTACCACGGTTCCTGAGACCCTAAGTGACCTGAATCTGACCCATCTCTCTACCTCAATCCACATATCTCTTCCCCACTCACTACCCTCCAGCCCACTCCTTTCTATTACCCTCCAACTCTGCTCTGTTTTTCAAACACACTACAGTTTTCCTCACCTCAGGACCTTTGCACCTGCTGTCTCCAGATCTTCAAATGGCTAGTGTCCTTGTGAACATTCAAAGCAAATGGTGTTTTCACCTTCAATCATTCTCCAACCCATCCCATCTATACTATTTTATTCAAAATACTTTAGTCTCTGAAATTAACTTGTTCAATTATTTGATCATTTGTCTATCATCTATATATTCCCACTAGGTTGGAAATTCCTTGAAAGCAGAGACTATGTTAATAGTTATACATCCTATCGCCTAAAAGAGTGCTTGGCACACAGTGGACATACGATGAATATTTATTTAATGAATTAATGAGTAAAGGTGGAATGTCCATGGTATTCTTTCTGCTTATACAACTAAATATAACTTTTGTCAAAGTTGTTCCCCATATGACCTACCAAATGGCGAGAGACTTAGTACTGTCTCCATAGAAATAAGCCCTCTCTGCTAGAAACTGTGCTACATTCTGATAATACAAAAATAAATCAGACGCAATTCTTGTCTTCTACAATTATGGAGTCTGGTGGGTGGAATAATCATGCAAAGTGATTATAGTAGTGTGATACATGAACGGTAGAAATATATGACAACACTGAAATCATCCTGGAGAAATTAGGGATAGCTTCATAAAGGAAGTGATATTTCAGCTGAAATTGGAAGGATTAAGAGAACTTTTCCAAGTGGGTCAGACAGACAAGAAAGCCGAGTTACCCTGGACAGAAAAAAATATTATGTGAAAAGGCACAGTGGCCAGAGAAACTCGTGGAGCCAGAGAAACATCAGTTAGTCAAGGTTTGACCAAGGTATGTAATGGGGTGGGGGGGTGAGAAATGATGAGATTGGAAAGAGGAGAGTTCAGTTGATGAAGCCACCTGGGTAATCAGATTTGTTCCTGCAGAGCAATTGACTGGTTTCAAGAGGGAAAATAACATAATCAGATTTACTTAATAGAAAGATTGCCACTCCGTAGATGCGGAGTGGGTTAGAAGACTCCAAAGATTGGGCTGGCAGAGACGAGTTAGATTATTCAGAAGGGAAAGGGCTCAGTCAAGCCTGAGAAACACCATCTTTTGAAGTCTCCTTCCTGGACGGTGAAAAAGGAGACCGAGGAGAGAACAGTGTCACGGAAGCTAAGGAAAGAGAGAGTTTTAAGGCAAAGACAGTGACTAACGCTGTCACAAACCAGAAATAAATCCAGTACATAAAGACAGGAAAGTTTCGAATGGATCTGGCAATATGGTGTCTGACCCTGGGACCTTGGCAAGAACCATCTCTGTGGAATGCACTGTGTTGACAAAGAAAAGAAGCATAAGGGGAAGCTAGAGTCAAGGAATAGGTTTTGTTTGTTTGTTTTTAATAGGAGAGGTTAACTGGGGCGTGTTTGTATCTGAGAGGAAGCAGTAGCTAGGGAGCAAGAAGAACAGAAAACAGGGCAGCATGCCTTATACAGAAAAGGTACACTTGTCCTCTTAAAATATGAGAAAGATGTACAAAAAGATGTAGCTATAAATAAGTGTATAGGGTTTTCTTTGAAGGGAAGGGACTGAGGGATGGTGGCAAAGAGCTGTTTGTGATTCTTCTTGGTTGGTATCGGAGTCTCTGAGAAGAACAGTACCCCCTTTCAGGGCCCAAGTTCCAAACGAGTTGAAAAAATAAATAAAATCATAAATATGAAGCCCAAGAATATCACCTTCATCTCTGATGCAGCTAAGATGAGGACATGGCTTTAGGTCTCTTAGCCAAGTGGGGTGGCTAATACTCAATCCCAGAATTAGGCAGAACTGCCCACTCAGACAGGCAACATTGCAAGAGGGTTCATGCAGGGGTTCTGCCCAGAACAACTTTTGTTATGGAAAACACAGGAAAAATCAGATTTCTGGTGGAAACTTGCTACAAAGAGGCAGAGCGTAGAGTTGAACAGAGACCACACAGTTATTCTCCCCAAAATCTACCAATCAAATAAACCCGTCCCTTTCTCAGGAACAGAATGAGGAAAGGGGTGGAGAGGTCTGAGGTTTCACTAACGGAGCTCCCTTCATAGGGAGGAAACATCAGGAGTACAGAAGAAAAAAAAAAAATGTTCCCTGCTATAGTTAGTCGATGTCTTAAAAATAAAGTTATCTGCTTAGAATCAGGTGGAGATGGCAGAATGAAATGTTCATGGCTTGAGAATAGTGACAATATCGAGAAGCACTATTTGAGTGACTGGGAGAAATGAATGATGCTCATTAGATTTAGTAACTTAGGTATCATTAGTTTTAATTTCTGTTTTGTCGGAGCAGTGAAGTAAAAACCAGACTGGAGTGGGTTAAAGAGTGACTTAAAGAGTGACAAAATAGAGAAAGCTAACATAAACATTTTTTTGACTTTATTTTGCTATGGGGGGAATAGAAAAGTAAGGTAATAACATTGGAGAGATGTATGGGTAATGCAAGGTTTTTTGGTTTATCTTCATTTTGCTTTGTTTTGAGGTGGGAGAAGGCAGAGCCTGTCTGAAAGCTAGGGAAGCAATACACAGAGAACGAGTTAAAGATGCAAGAGAAGTAGATTAAAGTCTACTTAAAGTATTTTAGACTCATGTAGACCCGCCCTGAAATTTACAATTTACTAAACCTCATAATAAGGAAAAATGGAGATTATCTTTTGGTAGTCCAAGGGAAAAAGATTTTAAGTTCTTCTATGTTCAATTCACTTCTTAAAATATTTTCTTTAGAATGCATCAGGGATTTATGCGGAAATAGATGGAGCCAAAAATGAACTACAAGGAAAGCTATCCAACCTAAGTAACCTTGGTCATGACTTAGTCCGAGAAGCTGCTGACCACGCACAGAACCTTCAACAAGAGGCTGATGAACTGAGCAGGTAATCTCCTGGTTTTAGAAATGCAAGTAACTACACAGGGTGAATAACTCATTTTCTTTTTTTTTTTTTTGAATAATTTATTGTCATTTTGGTTTCCATACAACACCCAGTGCTCATCCCAACAAGTGCCCTCCTCTGTGCCCATCACATTCAGTTCCATGTGCCAGAACTACTGGGATGCAGGTCAGCAAGTTGGGTTTGGAGTTGCGTTTGTTTGTTCATTTGAAGGTTTGTTAGTTGGTCAGTCTAAGAGCCAGCCAATCATTGTTTATTGAAATTGCTTTGAGGAGGGTTTTTTTATTTAAAAAAAAAATCTGTCAGGTTAGAGACCTGTGTTGTGAGGGGTGGTTCTGCTCCACAGTTATTAATAGGGTGACCTAAGGCATTGTGATTAGGGACACAACTACTGCACAAAACAGTATCGAGTCCCTTCACAATGTCCCAATCAGATCCCTCTACAAGGTCTAATTCGGCCACAATCACATATTTATTGCACAGACAGAATTAGCTTTCACGCCCAAGGGCCTTAAGTAAAGCTGGTTGGAAGCAGGCAATACAACTGACTTCTGGTATATACTCTAGACAGTGCCCAGCAGGAACTGTTTGATTTCAACACCTGATTAAGGGAAAATCAATTGACAGTTTTCCTCACAGGCATCTAGAAGAGAGTCACACACCCTTAGGGCACTCAATTAATGTTAATTGAAATGTACTGCAAGATTGGAATTGAATTCATGACCTTGAAATGATAGGTAAATAATGAGATAATTATAGAGAAAGACTACAAATCTGGCAATTAGAAACAAGGATCAGTAAAGGCCATGAATAAAATAAGAACCAATTTAACTCTGTTCAAAACTTAAACTACCTTTTCATTCCTGACTGTCGAAATTTTCAAATATCCGTCCAAATCTTCTGAGAATTGAGGGAAAGAGAGGAGAGGGACACACACAGAGAGAGAAAGAGAAATAGATGTTATGTAAAATCTTCATGTACAAGGTGGCATTGTAACCACCTCAGCACCATGCTTCCAGTAAAGGTGATTTTTGATGAAGCCAATAAAACAGAGCTTGGATAAAATACTGTTGGGATAACATGCTGTATTGTTATAACATTGTTTTTAAGCTCCCTCCTCTGGCTGTCTTCATTTTTCTTTTGTCCATTATTTCAATGACTATGTCCTATTGCTTGGGCTCCAACACATACCTCACTAATGGCCACTCGGCAACAGTGTTCCAGCATGATTCTAAGTAATTGACCCATGCTTTACATGAAAAACTGATCAGAAATATCAATCGCCCTGAAGTCACTTTTGCATTTAGGATATTTCAGACTGAATATATTCAGTGAAACATCCAAATTTCTAGATGTCTTCCCCTCACAATGTGAATATTCTTCATCATCTATCTGGTGATCCAGTGATTTGCTTCTTGGGCCTCAAACAGAAATAAACATAATTCATCAAGAAACTTCCATTTCAAAAGCACATTTTTATTTTGTGTATTGATGCAGTACCTGTTTTGTGCCTGGTAGTGAAAAGAGTATTAACGCCTTTGTTTCTTTTTTTCTTTCAAGTTTACTTATTTATTTTGAGAGACAGAGAGAGCAAGCAGGGGAGGGGCAGAGAGAGAGGGAGAGAGAGAATCCCCAGCAGGCTCCATGCTATCAGCACAGAGCCCGATACAGGCAGGGCTCAACCCCATGAACTGTGAGATCATGACCTGAGCTGAAATCAAGAGTCAGATGCTTAATTGACTGAGCCCCCCAGGCACCCCTAAGGACTTTGTTTCGAACTCTTTCTTATATCTTAATATTCTAGCCAGCAAAGTTTAAAAATATTAATGAATACTTGTAACATTTTATTCTTTTTATCTCTTTCTTTTAAAACTTGTTCAGAGTTTACTCTCTGTGCCAATTTTAAGAACAAGGGCTTATGGGTAGGAAAAAGTACCAAGTATTTGGAATAGAATTACCTCTGCAGAGTAGAGTTGCATTATGGGTTTCATGGGCCCTAGGTACTTTTGCCTCCATGGGCCCCTTCCTCCATAAAAATATTTAAAATTATATGTCATCATAGCATTGTTAGAAAGATTAATGTAATCATTGTTAGTATCCTCATTGTTCTTCTGATTTAAAAAAAATGAAAATCTCTTTGGCTCTATTGTGCCTAATGGATAAGTCAGCCCTCCTGGAGAGGAAAGAATGATGATGAACTTGGACAAAAGAGAGAAAAGTGTCCAAAGTGATACAGAAAAAATCACACTGAGCCTAAGAGAGGACGTAGGGACTGAAACCAAATGGAGGAAGCTGAGAATCAATTGACTGAGCTCGATAGGTCAGGGCAGTTGGAAGTGGTGAGCTAGTATGGGATTCTGCAATGCCAAATACTGGGTCACAGAGAATCTTCTGGAAGTTACTGATGAAGAAAATGATACTAGCCATCAATGTTTGGAACTGAGAAGAAAAAAATGGACCTGGCGGATTTAAAACTGAATAAAATTGAGGGGCGCCTGTGTAGCTCAGTCGGTTAAGCATCCGATTCTTGATTTTGGCTCACGGTTTTGTGAGTTTGAGCCCCACATTGGGCTCTGCGCTGTCAGCATGGAGCTTTCTTGGGATTTTCTCTCTCTCCCTCTCCCTCTGCCCCTCCTCCACTCATGCTGCCTCTGTCTCTCTCAAATAAATAAATGAAAATATTAATTTTTATAATAATAATATAATAAATAAAACAATATAATAAATAAAAAAATTTATTTTATTAGTAAATAAGCAAATAAATAAAACTGAATAAAATTGAGACAAAGGATTCAGGGAGAACTGCAGAAGCTATATTATAGAGGAAGAAAAAGTATTTGTCAATAAAGTGAATTATTCTATGAACATACTTAGAACTTGAACTTCCAGTTCAGGAAAGAGTTTAGGTATAATAATAAACCCTGATGTTTGTTGGATGACAGGCACGGTACCAAGCATTTCACATATTCTATCCCTGTTGTACCTCACGTCAATCCTCTGCGGCATCAAGTGTTATCAGCCACTATGTCAGCGTGCCCACTGCATGATGGGTACCCAATGAATATTAGAAGAACCTTACAGAGGCCAGAAAGGGGTAAAGGCTGAGAACATGGTGTATAGGGCAAGGGAGGAAATGGGCACGAGTAGGGCTTTGCACTTCAGGGAAACAGCCGGGCCGCAGGAGTGAGACAACCCGTAACAACACGTGTCCTGGTTCCTTCTATGAAAAGGGAATAACAACGCCTGCTTCCTGGGTGTGACAAGAATTAAAGACATAATATACGGAACAAGTGCAGCCCAGGATCTGCACATAGATGCTCAGTATGAGTTATTCCTCTTCTTAAGGGAAAATATGATGTTTTATAAAGTGAACGAAAGGTTGAATAAATAGAGGGAAACTAACTACTACCTAACACCATGCTGAGACGATGCGGGCTCTGTGAGAGCTTCGGTTTCCTTTATGGAAAGGAAGTAACAATGCTGATTTCGGTAAGGAGGTGAGGGAAGAGTGTGGGCTGATCCTTCTCCCTGACTGCCACAACATAAACACACTGTTGCTTGAAGAGGTGCAGAGGGCTGATTTAAATCATCATTCCTTTTCCTGTGGCCACTGCCAGGCAGACAGCCTCCATGGAGCCAAAATGGGGTAAAGTCTTAGGGGCACCAAAGGCAGAGGAAAGCAAAGAAGATGTGCTCCTAGGAAGGGCAGCTCAGGAAAACCTTTCCAAGCCAGCTGACTTCAAATAACAGGAAGGAGGTCCCTGAGGTTCCAAAGGTATTCCAATCAAGCCATAAAAATGGTCCCATTTCCCCAAAAAAAAAGTAAGAAAGAGAAAAATGACAAGTTTCTTCTTTTACAGGAATTTGCACAGTTCAGATATGAACGGGCTGGTACAGAAGGCTTTGGATGCTTCAAATGTCTACGAAAATATTGCCAACTATGTTAGTGAAGCCAATGAAACGGCAGAATTGGCTTTGAACATCACTGACCGAATTTATGATGTGAGTATTCCCTTAGTTTTTTAAGATTTTGTTTTTAAGTAATCTCTACAACTAACATGGGGCTCGAACTCACAACTCCAAGATAGAGTCACACGCTCCACCAACAGAGCCAGCCAGGCACGCTCGCACACACAGACACACACACACACACACACACACCCCCCGAGTATTCGCTTATTTTAAAGTTCATTTATATGCTGCCTTTTTCCCAACTTATAACTTTTCTGTTTTCTAATGTCATCTCTTGAGGTTTCAGTGTAATACAAATGGCAGAAGGGGCAAGAAAACTAAGAAAATAGCATTTTATTGTGTTATGAACGTTTCAGTAGTTCAAAGTATGCCATACTCCTGTCAGGAAATGCCAGTTCCTTTGACAGAATGTTTAAACGACAGTCCCCGAATAAACCATATTTAAGATTAGCCCATGCTGATAGAGAAGACGCTTTATGCGTATATTCACATTTTTTCAACTCAGAAACTATTTATTGAGTAGCTTCCATTTGACAAGTACTTTAGAGGGGTCTTGACCCGACACTGCTCTAGATTCACTGAATTTTCCTTGAAAAATGTTTACCTCGAAAATGTCGTGGACTTTTTTTTCTTGTGTTCACATTTGACTTTGATTTTGAGCTATGGAAATGACGTTGTATGCCTTTTGCTTGGTGTTTGGCAGGTAAATGGTGCCATTAAAATCTTCGATTCATGAAACGTGGATTTCTTCAGCTGTCATTCTTATTCTTTCCATGCAATTCCTTTGTAGGCTGTGAGTGGGATTGATACTCAAATCATTTACCATAAGGATGAGAGTGAGAACCTCCTCAGTCAAGCCAGAGAACTGCAAGCAAAGACAGACCCTAGTAAATATCTTTTCTACCTTCCTTCCGATTTATAGCTGCTTCTCTCTTTTCATACAGTGCTTCTGCTTGTGGATAGAGATTTCAAAATTCTAGGATTAAAAAACAAATGAGCTTGGTTTTACATTATTTTCCCCATTTTATTTTTTAAATAATTTATTTATTTTTTAATTTACATCCTAGTTAGTAAGCATGTAGTGCAACAATGATTTCAAGGGCAGATTCCTTCATGCCCCTTACCCATTTGGCCCATCCCACCTCCCACAACCCCTCCAGCAACCCTCTGTTTGTTCTCTGTATTTAAGAGTCTCTAAAAACAAATGATGTTTTAACTGAATAGCACATTAGTAGTTCTTGCTGAGATCCAGGGTATTAAAAAAGCAAACACTGGATATTTTAAAATAAATTGTGACTTAAAAAAAAAAAAAACCTTCCATGTAATGAAACATGTGGTAGATAGTCTTGCTAATAAAGTAGGCTAATTAATAGAAATTTACCATAAATACCAATTTTCAAGGAGATAATGCCATTAAATACACTTTTTTAAAGTATGATTTATTTTTTTTTAAGTTTATTTATTTTTGAGACAGAGACAGAGCATGAGTGGGGGAGGGGCAGAGAGAGAAGGAGACCCAGACTCCAAAGAAGGCTCCAGGATCTGAGCTGTCAGCACAGAGTCCGACGCGGGGCTCGAACTCACAGACTGCGAGATCAGGACCTGAGCTGAAGTCGGACGCTCAACCGACGGAGCCACCCAGGAGCCCCGCCATTAAATACACTTAACACTAAGACTATATTGGACATAAGTTAGTCTTCCTTGGACAATTTAGAAGACCCTTTAAAATTTTACAAGAATTAATGAGTCAGCATTAGGAGAGTTAGGAGATATGACACCACACAGCCATCGGGTTATTGGCTCTTTCCTGTAGTTTGTGTTCTACAAGCTTACTGTGTTTAGGACAAGCCTAATGGCCATATGGGAAGAAGCATTTCCAAAAGCTAGTGTTTGTGTGTGTGAAAGCAAGCCCATCCAATATGGGAGAGGGAAGAAAAAATAAAAGTGAAATCATTTTAGTCAATTTTGAATCCTGTGAGCTACTCTTAAAAATAATTACATAGCCTAAGAATTTCACTAAACATTAATCATCTCTGAGCTAATGAACTCATACCTAAAGATAGTGGCTCATTGACTAATGAGGTTGGAAATCCATTATCTAGCTAACTTCTAACTACCACCTAAAAACAAAGACCAAGTTTGCAACAGAAAATGTCACATAATTGTATCAAAGCGATCAATCTCAATTCTAGCCATGTGGGTTTTTTTGTTTTGTTTTGTTTTTTTGTTTTTTTTACAAAGAGCACTACTAGAGAAAAAATGCGTTTGTGTTTTTTTTTTTTAAATGTTTATTTATCTTTGAGAGACATAGAGACAAAGTATGAGCAGGGGAAGGTCAGAGAGAGAGGGAGATACAGAATCTGAAGCAGGCTCCAGGCTCTGAGCCATCAGCATAGAGCCCGACACGGGGCTCGAACTCACAGACTGTGAGATCATGACCTGAGCCAAAGTCGGCCGCTTAACCAACTGAGCCACCCAGGTGCCCCTGTGTTTTTTTTTATATGCTGAATATTTAAACTACTATGATAAAGCAACTATTATGCTTGCTGGGTAAACAAAGGCAATAAAATGTTCTAATAATTATATAAGTCTAGTCTTGAACATACTCTTTTAAAAAATTAGAATATTATCTGCAAAAATTTAGAATATTAAAAGTAAAATATATTTTTATTGAAGTATAATTAACATACAATGTTATATTAGTTTCAGGTATACGATACAATGATTGAACAATTCTATACATTGCCTAGTGCTATTACAATAAGTGTACTCTTATAAAGGAAAATATTTTTAAGTAAATGTTGCCATATCCATATACTCCTTTGTTTCTTGTGATGTGAAGACCAGAATATGTGAGTCTTCGTGACAGTGACTTAAATATTTTATTCTTCTTGATAATCTGCAGTTTTCTTAATCTTGTCATTATTGAGTTATTGAACCTAATGAAACAGTTTTTCTTTTCTGGTAATGATACCTCTTCAAAGTTCTACATTTCAAGTACAGATAAAATCTCTCTGCATAGGTCTCTGAATATTTTGCAGACCTGGTCACCTCGCTCCTGATCTTGTTTGGTTAAATGTTTTCACATGTTTATTTGCAAAAGGGATGCCAATGGGGAGTTAGGACTGTGTGGATCAGAACTTGCCCCCCTTTAGATAACACACATTTGTGATATAAATTCAAATTTTATATTCAAACTATATTCATCTACTGAGTTACATTACAATTTCAAATTACTATTAATTCATTTCCAAATGACTTTCAATGATTAGTAATTTTTATATCCCTGATTTCCTTTTCTTCGTTATCTGTATCAAATAGTTAGAACCTATAATAAACTCAGGAAGCTGCTATTTAAAGGAATCTTCTACTGAATTCATTTGTAAAATGAAAAAATGTTTATGTAAAACAATACGTTTCAAATAGGACAGACTTTTTATGAAACATTTTTTTCTTATAAACATCCAGTCCAAAGTAGAATTTGTTCACCCGTTTTTATCAAGGGCTCCAAATATAGAGTTGAATATATTCTTTCCGGGTGTACCAGTCAGTGATTTTTGCAGCTACAAGACCCAAAAGGAAGAGATGCAAAGATTGTTTGTATTACAATATTCAAAAATCAAAACTAAAAGAGGGAGACGGGGTGTTATTCAAGGACAAAGTATGCTTAAGTCCCTCCTTAAATTCTGGGAAATTTTTGGCACTACCCGGAAGAAATAAGAAAGATGTGCTTGTACTTGTTTACATTATACTTGGTGACAGAATCAACTCAGCACCACCCATTGTATACCCACTATACATAAGGGGGAAAGATAACCAAACAACAAAGCAAGCACACGAAGACTGTATAATAGAAAGAGAAAGTACACCATGGGAGATGGTATATTTACAAGCCGATAGGAGAGAAAGAGAAGAGTATAATAGGAAGTGAAGAAATCATTTCTCTGTTTATCAAGAAGCATAAGTTCCTGATGCTTTGGAAGTAAACAAAGCATGAACCAAGAATTCTTGAGAAAGTTCATCCTTCAGTTCAGACAGCAAGATATTGCATCATGACTTATTTGGATTTGCTCCAAAATAGACACCAAAGTATTACATCATGACTTATTTGGATTTGCACCAAAATAACCCGTTATGATTCTATGCTACAGCGCACTTTCAAGAATAGTTTTGTAAAAAGACTAAGAAAATCTGATAGACCTATATGTACATAATATGTATACATATAATCAGTCATTAAACCCTTCCCACAAAGAAATCTCAAGGCTCAGATGGCTTTCTTTCCCAGTGAATTCTTCCAAACATTTAAACAAGTAATACCACTTGTGGATAAATTCTTCCAGAAAACAGAAAAATAGCAAATATTCTCCAACTTGTTCTATTAAGCCAACAAAACTAAGATACAAAACCTGATAAGGACATTATAAAAAAAGGAAAATTATAAGCCTATTTACAAGCCTATAGCCTATCTCACGAACAGAGATATGAAAACCCGAATAAAAATATTAGCAAATCAAACCTAACACACATAGAAATGATAATACATGATCAAGTTAAGCTTATTCTAGGATTTCAGGAATAGTTTAACATTTAAAACATCAATAGTAATTCATCGCATTTAAAGAATATAGGAGAAAATTCATATGATCACATCACCACATGCAGGAAGATCATTTAACGAAACTCAATACCCATTCATGTTTTTAAAAAACTCATAGTAAACTAAGAATACAAGGAAATCTCTGTAATCTAAGAAAAAATAATAAAATAATGGTCAGCAAGCATATTAATACTGAAATATTTAAGTTTGCTCACTAAGACTGGAAACAAAAGAAAGATACCTCTCCACCACCTTACCAATTCAGTGTGTAAAAAATCTGGTTTAATTCCATGTACAACAAAATTAGAAATTAACTTTTTAAAATAACACCGTTTTCAATAGCATAAAATACCTTGGAATAAAACTGATGAAAGATAAGAGCTCTAATCTTATTAAAGATTATCTAAATAAATGGAGATCAAAATGTGAATTTAGATCTAAAGAAGAATAAATAAAAACTGTATCAATTCACTGGAAGACTTAAATTTGTAAAAATGACAATTCTGCCAAATGTATCTATAGATTCAATATAATACCAACTGAAGTACCAGAACTGTATGCATATATAGAGGATGATTCTAGAATTTCTGTGGAAATGAGGGTGGGAGGAGCTAAGAAGCCTTGAAGAATAAAAAAGAAGAATAAAAACAAAGCTGGAAGAAAACTACCAGATATCAAGACTTAGAACTCTACAGAAATGATGACAGAGATACAAAAGATATAAAAAATTACAATGCTGTATCATTTCTTTCGAAAAAAGTTTCAGAACAGACACAAGTAACAGAGATAGAATTCAGAAGAGTGGTCATCCTTGGGTAATCATAGAGATCCCAGGAAACTATGAGTACCAATAATGTTCTACTTTCTTGACTTGATACTGATACCAATTAAAATTGTACTTGATACTTGAGTACCAATTAAAATTGTATTAAAACAATTAAGAAAAAAGAACTATTCTTACATAAGAATCATTGCCATAAATATAGGTAGATCTTTTCTTTTCAGCTCTTTATCAACCTTGCTGCTCAGAGTTATTAGTCACAGCAGTGCTGTATTTTTCAAAGAAGTTAGCCATTATCTCTACACCTTTTATGAGTCACTTTAGGGCATCCTAAATCACTCCCAAGCAGTGTTACTGGTTTCCTTTAATCCCGTACCTCTTAATTGAAATGCCACTTTCTAGAACTGGTGTTCTATGTTCATATCATATTCAGAATATTACAGATGATTCCATGATATAGATCAGAACTGTCCTTGTTGAAATGGAGATTTTTTTTCCCGTAGCGTCTTGGCTTTACTGGTACCTTTTTTTTGGCTTCTTCTCCATAGGCAGTGATGAGGCAGTAGCTGATACCAACAGGCGTGTGGATGGAGCTCTAGCAAGGAAGAGTGCTCTTAAAAACAGATTGAATGATGCCTTTAAGCGACTACAAGCCACAGAGAGAGGTAAGGCTCGCAGACAAGAACTTAAGCCTCATCTGTTTATTCACTGGGATTAAAATAAAGTTTTGAGGAAGGAATACATGGTTCTTGATCATTCCTTTTATAAATGAATATCGCTTTTTGATGACAAAAGAAACTATGTTCATCACAACACACACACACACACACACACACACACACACACACACAGGAAAATAATTATAAAAGCTATAATCATACCATCTAGGGGTGACCATTAAACTTGAGAGCATTTTCCTCCCATCTGGTGGGTGTGTGCACACACGTGCATGTGTGTTGTAATGGGATCAGGCTGCTAATACTGTTTGGTGCCCTACTTTCTTGTGAACATCATTCTTCAGTAATAAGTATGCTCTAATTTGATTACTGGGTTTCTCTGGCCCCAATTATTATATGCCATGTCATTCGTATGGTACAAGTAGAGAGACCAACAAGCCAAAGAGAGACACAAGAACACTCATTTTGCCCAATCTGGGACGACAGTGGCATCTTAAGAAGATGGGCTTGGAACCAGATGTGCCTTCCATGGTGTAGTGAAAGTTAACACATTACTGCTGAATGAGAGTGTTTTATACTACCTGGAGCAAATCCAACTACTGTACCATAGTGCACCAAAACCCCAGCCAGGGGGCGGGTACCTCCCATTGAGAATCCCTGTCATCAGCGCCATCAGAGCTACGACCTACTAGGCACCGGGCTATGTTTTATACACATTATGCCATGTGGGAAAATATCACCATTGCCTTCAGATGAATATTAACCCTGAGACTTGTCAAGGTTTGGGAACTTGCTCAGAAAGGCACAGCTCCGAAAAAAAAAAAACAGACCCAGAATTCAAAGCTACATCCATCAGAGTTCAGATCATGTGAGGTTAAATTAAGTATTTCTCCACTTTAACAAAAAGAAAGCCTCAACCTCACCTGAGTGATTTTTATTACAAAAGTAATACATGATTGTTAGAGAAAAATTAGAAAAAACAGATAAGATAAAAAAGAACAAAAGAAGAAATACCTTTTATAATCTCATTACCTAGGGAAAAAAAAAAAAACATTTTGCTGTAAACTTACATTATTTTTATTTTAAATATATAACTTTAATAAAAATAGAATGTCATTGTATATACGATTTTGAAACTTGCTTTTGCTATTTAAAAATAATTTCCCTTACTAATTTACCTCTGTACTATAGCATCATTTTACTTCTGTATCACTTTCTGAAGAAAGTGATATTTAACAATGCATTTCAGACATAAACATTTTATGAGTTAAAATCTCATATGTGTTTTCTGTGGCTTTCTCCCATTGTCTCTAACCTGAAGAGATACTAATGACATTTTTTTAATCTACCTCTAATGTGAAAATGGTTTCAATGAGCTACATGATTTTCACGAGACTCTAGAGTCTTTCAAGCTCATTTTTTAATGCTACTTAGCAGTTTTCTTCTGCACCTAACTTATACTGTAATTGACATATATTTGAAGGTCTTTGTTCAGCTTAAAAACCCAAACCTCAGGTCTGTTTTATCCCTGTAATTAAATGGATGGTAATGTTCCCAACAAATGTCCTGCCTCTCCGCAAAGTGAAAGTCCCTGTGCTCTGTGTGAAGGTGACGTTCAGCAGCGCCTGGGACAGTCGAGGCTGATCACCGAGGAAGCTAACAAGACCACAGTGCAAGTCCAGCAGGTTGCCGCCCCGATGGCTCACAATCTGACCAACTGGTCGCAAAACCTGCAGAATTTTGACTCTTCCGCTTACAACACTGCGGTGGACTCTGCCAGAGACGCAGGTATCACGGTTTGCATCCAGTTGAAGGACTGGCCACTGCGCTCAACACATTCATTCATTAAGAAGGCAGTTTTCTTCATTTGGGTGTTAGATTGGAATATTCTAGAAGTTAGCATAGGAAAAAAGAGAAACTTTTGCTCAGCTCATCTATCAATATATGTATGTGTGTGTGCATATGAGATATATATTTATTTCACATAAGTAAACACTAACTAGGTGGGTTAAGAATCATTTTTTCTGGATGAAGTAATAGCAGGACTGATTTTTATCAATGTAAGTTTGATTATTTAGGGGAGAATCGCGATCACAAAATATTGGTTTGCATTTTGGAAAAATATTTACTAAACTGTATTGCTTTTTCCTTACCTGAGTAAAGCAGATTATTACCAACAAGTACTGCCTACGGCCCAACATAATGGAACGTTCCCATTAAGAAGAACAATTTGTTGGCCAGCTTCAATACAGATTTATAGCAATGATAATGAAATATTCTGATATCTACCTAATTTGTTTAGTTACACATAGGTATTAAAATCACATATTACTACACTTATTCCATCTCTTCTACCTCTTAAATATCAATGTCTTTGTCATGACTAGAACTCTCCCTTCCCCAGGATGACTTTGCAGAACATAATAGCTTCACTTCCATCTGAGTTAAGGAACAACTTTACTTATCCACATATGAGCCGCCTATCACTAGAAACTTTATTCCGGGTCACAAATATCCATTCCCATAACAGGGAAATAACTCTTTTATGTTCATCTTTTAAGTATATATCTGTTCATTTCTCCACATAACCATTCGCTTAATTACTTTTAGAACTTGATCGCTAAAAGATCTGCCTACATGACATCCAACATTTACGTTTATAAAGATAAGGCCTCAGGAATATTTACTAAATCTGTGTGAAGTTTTTCCTCCTTTTTCGGTCCAATCCGTGATTCCAGTAATCCAGAACTAGCTTTAACTGAAATCGTTTCAGGCCTCTGTGTGTTCCTCAAACAGCATCTTGTGGTTCAGACAAATGAAAGCGCATATCACAGTGTAAGAAACTTTATAAAGACTCTACTATAAACAACGACTCCCTTTCTCTGACAAGATTGAGGACAGGGAAGTCTTGTTTTACATACATTTCCATATTCCAAATTTAATGTAGTGCAGTAAATATACTTTATTACCTGTAATTTTTAGAGACTATTATACCATAAAATGGCTATTGTGGTCAATAATCCAAACAACAAATATTTACCTCTGTATTAATCAATATGATAACGTAAGTAAATTGCTGTTATTTTACTTAATTCCATTCCATACGATAACGAAGCACCTTGCTTCCTAAATAGAGAAAAGAGAGACATCCTTGGTCCTCACCGACATATTCTCCCGAATCTGAGTTTAGTTTGGTTCCAGGAAGAGCCTTACTCTTTTCCATCCACTAATGCTCAGTGACCATGGCCCCGCCCTTAGCTGGCAAACACCCAAAAGATGTTCACTGTCTAGTTCTCAATCCTTCATATGCTTCAGAACCACCTGGGCCTCACTCCCAGAGTTTCTGATTCAGCAGGTTTGGGTTGGTGCCAAAGAATTTGCATTTCTAACAAGTTCCTTGGTGATGCCAATACCGCTGGTCTGGGTTAACCACACGTTAAGAACCAGCGGTCCAGTTCATGAAACCTTAGGGAAAGTTATATCACTCTTTGTGGTTTAGACTTCTTCATCAGGCTGTAGCCATAGAACTTGTTCTTTTCTATATGTACGTCATATCTAAAACAAACAAACAAAACTTACAAAGTTAGTATGATGTCCTTGTACCATCACCCTTTTCTGGGCCCATAAACCCAGAAGATGTAATTTACTATTGTTATTATTGTTAATTATTTTAACAGCTGTTTTGGCGCAATCACTATGTAGAATAATCTTGCCCACCCACCCTCACCTTGGCACAGCTGCCACTTTTCTGGGCGCTACCGTGTTTCTTCCATCTAGCTCCACCTTTGCTTGGACCATTGCAGCAGCAGTGTGATGTGTGAATAGGCATCCCGGGGAATAGCCTTTCCACCTCCCTTTGCCCAGCATTCCCTGTGACCTGTTACATCAGTTCCATTAGAAAGGCAAGCAGAGGGGTCCCTGGGTGGCTCAGTCAGTTAAGTGTCTGACTGTTGATGTCATATAGTTCATGGGTTCAACCTTGGCACCCTGGCTCGTGCTGTTAGCACAGAGCCTGCACTCTCTCTCTTTCTGCCCCTCCCCCGCTCAGGTGGACACACTCTCCATCTCTCTCTCAAATAAATAAACTTAAAAACAGAAAAAGAAATGCAAGCAGAACCTGTGCTGTATAGTGAAAGGAACACCTGTATATTTGTCATGGATCCTGCCCTTTAGAAATGTACGTTATAAGTCAACTTACGCTCTGTATAATTTTTAGACCGATACATATTATAAATGCCACAAAGTAGTAATCGCTAATGCATTGGGCTTAACTATTCATCTTGCAGGATTGCAAATAATTTCGTATAGTTCTAACAGAAGTAAACATGTGTTCGTTGTCTCTTCTCCTGATACCTTAGTTAATATCGGTTAATATAGTTGAGATATTTACTCAAGTGATCAATTTTTATTAACCGCAGTAAGAAATCTGACAGAGGTTGTCCCTCAGCTTCTGGATCAGCTTCGTACCGTAGAACAGAAGCGACCTGCCAGCAACGTTTCCGCCAGCATCCAGAGGATCCGGGAGCTTATCGCTCAGACCAGAAGTGTCGCCAGCAAGGTAACGGTGAAAGGCACCTTTGTCAGTTAGGCGATGATAGTGAAAACATGAAACTGAACTGCCACTCCTGACGCAGCTTCCAGAGCCTGGAGCCTTTCTACAGTATTGCCCACCTCAGTAGTTTTAAGCTCCGTCTGGATCTGTTCATTAGAATTGCCTGAGGAGCTTTGGAAACTAAACCAATTCCTGGTCCCAAGCTCAGAGCAATATATCAGGCTCTCTAGAGAATGGAGTCAGCACCTGTAGTTTTCCAAAGCTTCCCAGTGATTCTTACGTGTAGCCAAGATTAAGGGCCACAGAGTTAGCTAGTCGACGAAGCTCATAGAGCAAAAGAAATTGAGTAATGTCAACCCCAATAGAAGACTCAATGTATTATTGTTATTATTATTATTATTAATTATTTTAACAGCTGTCTTAGTGCAATCACTGTATAGGAAAATCTGGCCCATCTACCTCTTCAAGGAATTCTCAGGTACAACACTGATGATCTGAAGCCTCGACTGACCCCTCCACAGCCTTCCCTGGGGAATCGCAGACCACATAAACTGGACAATCGCAACAAAGACACTGCCCCGAGATGCTTGCACAGAGGCGAAGAGGCAGCATCCTAACTAGTGCTGGTGGTGGTGGGCACATGCCCTGACATGGCCGTTAGCTTTCCAGTGTGGCAAATGGGGCTTTTCTTGGCCCTCTTTTTCCTTTGTGTTTTATTGATGTAGAGACCAGCATCATTTTTACATCCACATTACATGGTTTTATTTTCCCGATTGTGAATTGGCCTGACCAGACCGTTGGCCCCAAGTGCTGACAGAAAGGAGAGCTGGAAATCAACTATTTTGTAATAGAAGAGTTTAGTATTGGTGAATATATCCAGCTGTTAAGCCATATATGATCGTTGGTCCCACACCACAAATCACCTTTTTTAGCTACCTTGGAGAACCTTTCAAGAAAAGGTTATGGTGAAGAAATGGCATTTCCAAAGCTACATTTCTATGATGGCTTTCTGGTAATTTTCTTAAAACGAAGAAGAATTTGGGGGCCTTACTCACCTAAAACGGTTTTCTAAAGAGAGTCTCGCCAATGCCTTGGGGAGCCCAGTTGTCTCCTCAAAGTGAGATCATTTCTGCACAGATGTGTTTCCTTCTCAGACTCAGTTTTTACAAAAAGACTTTAATCCCGCAAACTGATTGTTTATGAAGATGATTGGTTTTTACTCAACTAGCAACATAGGACAGCTGTACTGTAAGCCCTTGGGAATATCACCTTGTTCTTATTGAGCATCAGTATTAACCAAAGCAATATTAAGCAATGGATGTTAATACATCTAATTATTCAGAAATATTTGCGTGAGTGACATGGGTATAAAAAGCCCATACACTTCTGAATACTCGGAAAATCACCCCAAACCAGTTCAGCTTTTCATTTTGGGTCTCTCAGTAGATCTCATCTACTGAATGATGCTTTGTTGTGATGCCTTCTGAGGATCATTATAAGAAACATCTTCATGAACTCGTCATTACAGATATAATAACGATGGAGCCAGGAGCTCAAAGTACTTTAGAGATACTATTTTATTTCATTCGGCAAATCTTTTGTCCTCACTTTACACTTGCAGAGACTGCAGGCTAAGTGACTTGCTCATGGCTCCATAGCTAGTAAGTGGCAAAGCCAGGTTTCGAGATCCCGTCTAAGATTTCGAATCTGGGTGTAGACCCCTCCCAACTGCCCAGACATGATCAAGGATGTTATTCACAGCCTTCCCTCATGTTTCTCTTATGAAGCCCCTGAGGAGAAAGTCTTAGCCACGTTAGTACCCAAGATGAGTTATCTCCTGATCAATTAGATCAATTAGTTGTTAATTTTATGGGCCTTGTGAACAGTGTAACTGACCAGGTATCCCGTCAAGCTGTTTAGTTCACCCCAGCCAAGAAGAAAGTTCATTGTGGAAGTCCTGTTTGTTCCCGCCTTGAATCTGCTTTGTCACCTTTCTTTGGCTTTCTTTCTCCCCACCTTAAATTTAAACTATATTATAATCTGACTTAACTCCTTTCTCCCACACGATGAGGACATAAGGGAACAAGGGCCAGGAGGGGAGTAGGGCTCAGAGAGCCCATAAGAACTGAGGGAAGCCTGCCGGCAACCAGGAGAGAGAGCTATGCTCATTTCGGCGGGGTGCTTTTAACAGAATAATTTTGTTAACTCCAGATCCAAGTCTCCATGATGTTCGACGGCCAGTCAGCGGTGGAGGTACACCCCAAAGCCAGTATGGATGATTTAAAGGCCTTCACATCCCTGAGTCTGTACATGAAACCTCCTCCCGTGAAGCAGCCAGAACTGGCTGGGGCTGCAGACCGGTTTATCCTGTACCTCGGAAGCAAACACGTAAGAGCATGACGTCTTAAAAGAGAGAACACAGTTGGAAGGCAAGATAGGTGCTCTTCTCTTGCCTTCAGGCAAAAACTACCTATGCAAACAAATAAAATCCCCTTCTGGTAACTCACAAGGTATAGATCACTCTAATGCTCGAGTCTCGAGAGATTTAAAGACCAGTAATGCCTTCCCCATGTAGGGTATATCGGGGGCTGCTGCGTTACCAGCTCCACACTGCTAACTGAATGTAGCATTTCAAAGACTTTCTCACACAGAGGCCTGCTGTATTTGATGCTGCACCCTGCTTGAAGATGCACAGCAGTCGGTATTGGCAGGCTGTATTTTGTCCCTGGGTTAACCAGACACGATTAGCACACTCCTGGGAGGCGTCGAATGTCCACAGGCCTGCAGTTGCCTGCCTCCCTGTCCAGGATGGCCTTGGACAAACACAGGGGGGCAGCAGACTCGTGTAGCCACAGGGGGGCTGGCAAGGAGGAGGCACTGCCCGACCTAGGAGGAACTTAGTAATAACAACTCAGGCCAGACGTGCCTTGTATACAGCCTTGCCTTGGAACTGCTGATTGTCCTTTAAAGCAATGAAAACAAAAGATGATATTCATTCGTACGAATTTTATTTACGTGACTTCTTGATGTTGCAGGCCAAAAAAGAATATATGGGTCTTGCAATCAAAAACGATAACCTGGTCTACATTTATAATTTGGGAACTAAGGATGTAGAGATTCCCCTGGACTCCAAACCCGTCAGTTCCTGGCCTGCTTACTTCAGCATTGTCAAGATGGAAAGGTAAAGCGAAGCCACAGCACAGGGCCGGCCCGCACATTTCACAAGAAATCTATTGAATGTGTACGAACACACACACACACACACACACACACATGCACACGCACAGTCTTCCTGTCGATGTTTAAATAGCATTTTCTTCCCTCTGTTGTTGCCCCTCTTTTTTCCCATTATTCCTGTATTCCTTCCTAAACCCTTCAGTGGAAAACAAAAGATTAGAAAAAAAAATAGTCATAGTTTCTAAATAACAATCTGATTATTAGAAGCCTTTGCCTTTTCTCCTCTTTCTGTTGATTGTTGACATAGTGTAAATGCGAATGCAAGTGACAAAATCAAATCACTAACTGTGTGATGAGGGAACGTTAGCATCTTGACATCCAAAATCATACGTCCTACAAATTATCTGGCGAATAAAGAGTGAAATTCCTTACAGGGTAGGAAAACACGGAAAGGTGTTCTTAACGGTCCCGAGTCTAAGCAGCACCGCGGAGGAAAAGTTCATTAAGAAGGGAGAATTTGCGGGAGATGACTCCTTGCTGGATCTGGACCCTGAGGACACTGTGTTTTATGTCGGCGGTGTGCCTCCAGACTTCAAGGTAAGCCAGCCAGCTATGCTTGGACTTACTAACAATCTACAATGTTGGTTTTTAAAAATTCATCAAGTGGAGTGGGCTGGAAATCTTGATATTTCTTTTTTTTCTAATGTTTCAAGTTTTTGTTTAAATTCCAGTTAACATATAGCGTAATATTAGTTGCAGGAGTAGAATTCAGTGAGTCATCACTTACATGTAACACCCAGTGCTCATCCCAACAAGCGCCCTCGTTAATGCCCATCATCCATTTAGCCCATACCCTCCCCCGCCCAGAAGTCTTGATATTTTAAAAAAGAACTTAACTCAATGGGTGGTAAAATTCTGATCCAGAAATCTGGCATATAAATCTGGTCTCTACGACCCATATTTTCATAGCGTCAAATGCTTTCAAGCTATAGCTGACATTCATTTCATTCTGATAACAGGCATATATAACAAGTATTACCCCCACTCACTACTACAGAGTGTGTGTACCTTGTAGATGTGTACCTAGTCTTCAGGTTCACAGATCACAGGCTCGACTCAGTTATTTCAACTACTATAGACATGAAATAAAATACTCGCGATGAGGGAAGGGATGGAACTAGGAGGGCAGGAGGTGTGAGACCTGGTGAGAGGAAGAAGAATGAAAAGCCCAGCCAGATGGGGAGTTGATGCAGGATTTCAGTTCCAGGGCTACCACTTACTAGTTATAGACACATTACTGAACGTCTCCAAGAATTACTTTCTGTTTATATGAGAACAGGAATACTTACCTCACAGAGCTGCTGTCAGCATGGATTTTGGTCATGAATTCACTGCTCAGCATGTGACTGATACATGGTATATACTCAGCAAATCCCATCCTCTCTGCTAAGATACACGCAACTGAAACATCATTGTTTACCTAAATTATTTGGCACAGAGTAGACACAGGTCTGGAAAGATATTTATATCCATGGGTCATTCCCCTTGACCTGCTCTCTGTTCCATTGACTGCTCTGTATCATCTGGCCGAAATGGGACCACGGGGTAGTTGACTTTGCTCTCTCTGGTGCACAGCTCCCTGCAAGCTTAAACCTGCCTGGCTTCGTCGGCTGCCTGGAATTGGCCACGTTGAATAATGATGTGATCAGCTTGTACAACTTCAAGCACATCTATAACATGGATCCCTCCAAGTCAGTGCCCTGTGCCAGGTAAGAAAGCGTTAAACGTACTGAAGACTTTTATAGCCACACGAGAGCCGCAGACGAGACAAACGTGGAGCGATATTCAGGTTCCCAATGTTTTCTTTGGGGAAACTAGTTTTGAAACTGCATAATAGTCATGCCTGCAAAAATCATTTCGGTTCTTCTCTGCCACAGAGGAGCATGCACAGTTATGAAAAGTGTTAAACAACTTGTTTGCAGCTTTGATTTAGGATTCCAGAGATTGAGGCTTCAATATAATGGAATATAATTCAGCCATAAAAAAAGAATGAAATCTTGCCATTTGCAACAAAGTGGATGGAGCTAGAGTATATTATACTAAGCAAAATAAATCAGTCAGAGAAAGGCCAATGTCATATGATAAAACTCATATGTGGAATTGAAGAAACGAAACAGATGAGGGGCGCCTGGGTGGTTCAGTGGATTAAGCATCCAACTCTTGAATTAGGCTCAGGTCATGATCTCAGGGTTCATGAGATCGAGCCCTGCATCAGGCTCTGCACCGACAGGCTCTCTTCCTCTCTCTGTCCCTCCTCCACTCACACACTCTCTTTCTCTTTCTCTCTCTCTCTTAAAATAAATAAATGAACTTAAAAAAAAGGAAACAAAACAGGCGAACATAGGGGAAGGGAAAGAAAAATAAGCTAAAAGCACAGAGGGAGGCAAACCAGAAAAGAGACCCTTAACTATGGAGAACAAATTGAGGACTGCCGGAGGGTAGTGGGTGGGGGATGGGCTAAATGGGTGATTGACATTAAGGAGGGCACTTGTGATGGGCACTGTGTGTTATATGGAAGTGATCAATCACTAAATTCTACTTCTGAAACTAAAAATATAAAAAAATAAAAAATAAAATGATTCATTTAACTTACCTATAAGTACTTCTCTATGTCTCCCATGCAAACATCAGGACTTCATTTATTTTTTTCAAGTTTTTTATTTAAATTCCGGTTAGTTAACATACGGTGTAATATTAGTCTCAGTGTAGAATTTAGTGATTCATCACTTACACACAACATCAAGTGCTCATCACAATAAGTATGCCCTCCTTAATCCCTATCACGCCCCACTTAACCCACCCTCCTGGGCACCTCCCCTCCAGCAAGGCTCAGTTGGTTCTCTATAGTTAAGAGTCTCTTCTCTGGCCTGCCTCTCTCTTCCCCGCCCTCCGCCCCCCCCCCACCCCGGTCATGTCCATCTGTTTTATTTCTTAAATTCCACATATTTAAATACCATAAGGTCCATGGGAGATGTCATGACAGTGGGTTAAAAGGGCCTCACCTGAAAAGCATAGTACAAACTGTCATGTTCATACAATCCTTGCCTTTTTATTTCAGAGATAAACTGGCCTTCACTCAGAGTCGGGCTGCCAGCTATTTCTTTGATGGCTCTAGTTATGCCGTGGTGAGGGATATCACGAGGAGAGGGAAATTCGGTCAGGTGACTCGCTTTGACATAGAAGTTCGGACGCCAGCTGACAACGGCCTCGTGCTCCTGATGGTCAATGGAGTGAGTAAAAATAAAAGTCCTTTACCATCTCCTTTGTTTCCTTTACTCTAAGTTGTGCATATCCCCAGGAACCTGCCCAGGTTGAGTGTGCCATGCCACCAAACCGAAGTTTTAGTTTAGAAAGCAAAATTGGGAATCTTTAGGGAAATGATGTCAGAAATAAGTAAAAGCAGCCCTGAAATGTATTTCTGTGCACTACATTTTAGGTCGTATATTAAATATAGCCCCCTTTAATAAACTAGGAAATTTTGCAGAAAATCAGGACCAAGATCTAGGTGAATGGTGTGTCTGCAGAAGTTTAGCACTGACTTTTTACATCATATGCCTTAATCAATAAAAAAAAATTGCATGCTTACTATAATTATATGCATTTCTTTATTAATGATATACATAAAAGTATGTGATGATGTACTTTATTAATGATTATTGATAATACATATTATTATGGATATATATTCAAAACAGGAATAAAGATAATTTATATAAAGATAGACTAGAGAGGGGCGCCTGGGTGGCTCAGTCGGTTAAGCGGCCGACTTCAGCTCAGGTCATGATCTCACCATCTGTGAGTTCGAGCCCCGCATCGGGCTCTGTGCTGGCGGCTCAGAGCCTGGAGCCTGCTTCAGATTCTGTCTCTCTCTCTCTCTCTGCCCTTCCCCTGCTCACTTTCTGTCTCTATGTCTCTCAAAAATAAATAAACATTAAAAAAATTTAAAAAAAAAAGAATAGTGAATAAAAATAAACACAATTTTAAAATAAAGACGAAATAAAATAAAATTGTTTTCTATTTGTTAATGATACAAATATGATTGTTACTGACAGTGTTAGTAAGAACAATATAATTAAACATGCTTATGTATTTTTGAAAGTCTCATTAATTCTTTGAGATACAGTGACTCAAAAGTCTTGTCCTAAGTCCAATGTATTTCAATACTAAGTTTAATTGACTGTCAAAACTGAACAAGGTATCTCAAAAATAAAAATATAAGATGTGTATCATTGGCTGTGTGTACTAAATCACACCATTTTTCAATCTCCTTCTCTAATTGCCAAAAGTTGTCTTTGAAGTTGGCTGGTACCTTTCCATCTTTCCTGATGTCAGTTCTTGCTACCTAATCAGATATTGTATCATTTTGTAAACTCAAACAAAAGAATTCAAGACCATTTAAATTTTTAATTGAAAGATTTTTAAACAAGTTAGAAATTTAGACAATTTAGAAATTACTAAAACTATTTTAATAGTGCAGATAAGAAATTTTTTTGTAGATGGTACACATATTGCTTTCATCAACAAATTCACTTAACAACAGAAAATTTGTTGGCTCAGTCAATTAAGTGTTCAACTCTTGATTTTGGCTGAGGTCATGATTTCACAGTTTGTGAGATTGAGCACCGCATCAGGCTCTGAGCTGACAGCATGGATTCTCTCTCACTCTTTCACTCTCTGCCCCTTCCCCACTCACACTCTATCACTCTCTCTCAAAACAAATAAATAAACTTAAAAAAAACACAAAGTTTTCCAAATATGTTTCTTCAACACCATCTCTCCAGAGTGCAACTTTCTTCAAAAAATTTTACTTTCTCTTCAGAAATCTGCTGCATTCCTATGCACTAATAATGAAGCAGCAGAAAGAGAAATTAAGAAAACAATCTCATTTACAATTGAAACAAAAATAACAAAATATCTAGGAATAAACTTGACCAAAGAGGTGAAAGACCTGTGCTCTAAAAACTGTAAAACAGTGATTAAAGAAATTGAGGACAACACAATGAAATGAGAAGACATTCCATGTTCATGGATTGGAAGAACAAATATTGTTAAAATATCTATACTACTCAAAGCAATCTATGATTTAATGTAATCCCTATCATAATACCAACAGCATAGTTCACAGAACTGGAACAAACAAATCTAATATCTGTATGGAACCAGAAAATACCCTGAATAGTCAAAGCAATCTTGGAACATGAGACATCACTGCTGTATGGATGGAGTTGCGATTTTAATTTTATAATAAGAATGTCATTAGACTTCCTTAGTTTTCAGTTTCAGTAATAAAGAATAGTGTTATTTCTCAAACTCAGCTAAATGTACACTTCCGTAATACCAGATGCTCACATCTTACTAATTTCTGTCTCTCCACAGAGTATGTTTTTCAGCTTGGAAATGCGCAACGGTTACCTACATGTGTTCTATGACTTTGGATTTAGCAATGGCCCTGTGCATCTTGAGGATACAATGAAGAAAGCTCTAATTAATGATGCGAAATACCATGAGGTACAATCATTGCTATTTGTGTCATTTACTTTTGTTTTGTTTTGCTTGTATAGACGTATTGATCTAATAAGGTGATCAAATAGGTGTGAAAGTAATTACACTGAACGCCTTCACATCTAACGACCAACTGAAGGGCCCCAACCACACAACTCCAGGATTACGTTTGCTTTAAAAGAATGAATGTTTTTGTCATATTGACATTTCTAATAAAAGAGTCACTGAAAGACTCATTTTAATTGTCTCATTGACCAAAAGATTCCTGTTAATGTTCAGTGTCTTGATCACAATGGCACTCCATAGAATTCTTTTATACATTTGTTGAAAATGCCAGAGTGTGGATACAAGGCCATTTTTAAACTTATCCATTGAGCACTACTAAATGAAAAGGAGTAGATAGTAGCCAAATAGATAATTTCCTTATAAACTCTTTATCCAGAACTTAGAAAACAGGAAGACAGCCCACAAGGAATGTTCCTTAATCTTGAAACAGTTATACAGTATACAGATAATATACTTCATCTATTTTCATTAACAACTACTTTGAGTCTACAGTTGAGTAAAATGTATAAAAGTTGAATCAAAATGCAGAGAGGAGGAGGCTGTACTTCCCTTTTCAGTTCAAAGTCCATGGCTTTCACGAGGATGGTTTAGGATAGAGGAATATTTAAACTATTTCTCCGACAAGCATTTTTGCAGATTCATTAAATCTTTTCACTATGTCACAAAAAAAAATGGTACCTGATAACATACAGTTTAGGGTCCAAAAGGTAACTGTTAATAGTTTTTTCCTGGGTCACCTCAAAGGGGCAAAAGACAATACCTGGTCTCATGACAAAAATATCTTTTGGTCTAGCTTCTTCATATGGAAATCCTTCTCCAGAAAAGGTGTACTTCTGGTTATTTAAGTAAGAGTTTCATGTCTGTAAAAAAGAAAAACCTATTCCCCATTTTATGAACAAACAGGCATGAGGACATGGAGGTCCAGCTGTTATAATCAGAATAATTAAAACACAGTAGTCTTCAAAAAGTTGATTATTTTTTAAATGTTTATTTATTCATTTTGAGAGACAGAGAGCATGCACACAAGCAGGGGGAGGGATAGAGAGAGGAAAGAGAGAGAATTCCAACCAGGCCTCACACCATCAGTGCGGAGCCCCAGGACAATCCCACGAACCATGAGATCATGACCTGAGCCAAAACCAAGAGTCAGACACTTGACTTACTGAGCCACCCAGGTGCCTCCCCAAAAGTTGATTATTAAATAACAATCAGGACCTACTATATATTATTTCTCCTAGATTTCAATCATTTACCACAATGATAAGAAAATGATTTTGGTGGTTGACAGACGACATGTCAAGAGCATGGACAATGAAAAGATGAAAATACCTTTTACGGACATATACATTGGAGGGGCTCCCCCAGAAATTTTACGCTCCGGGTAAGATTTTTTTTGTTAAGCAGCTATTGTTCCTAATGATGCACTGGGTTGAGTACTCAGCATCCAGGAGAGGTCTAGGAAAACTAGCACTCCCACCAGCTAATTCGACAACACGCACAGACACATGCACACACATTCATGCACTCTCATGACCTTCTTAAATTAGCATCTTCTAGATGTGATCTACAGCTTTCTTTAATTATTGTATTACTCTCACAACATAGTCTAATGCGATATTTCTCATCTGCAAGAAGAAAGGTAGAGCCTCTGTCCCTTTACTTTTGTTTTAGTCTTAAACCTCTTTGAACTGTCGAATAGCCTCTGAGGATACAAAAATGTTTAAGCTTATCCAAGAGGTTGTGAATTATGTATCATTACCATTTTATTCTCATGTATTTAAAAATTTAACTATCTCTTATTACAATCAAGTCATAGCATCAAATGCCCCTGAGACTGAGAGGCAACTTTAGAATATTCCAGTCCAGTCATTCTCAATGCTGGTTCTCATTAGAATAACCTGGAGAACTTTTATGAACACTATAGCTTGTGACCACTCTCCAGAAATTCTAATTGGTGTGGGATAAGACCCCAACCTCAAGCTTCGTTTCCAAATTAGATACCCTCTTAGCTCCTTCAACCATGCCACATGGGAACTTTAACCATTATGGTTGTCTTTATATACCCCCTAATCTGTTAGTTAGCCTGGTACTCTAGGTGTGATTGTGATGGAGCAAAATATGTTAGGGCTATTACTCCTTAGTTTGGCCAGTGTTCATCTAAAATACATTGAAGCCATTGTGATTTGGTTAAAACTAACTTCATAGTCATTCAATATTTAATAACATGTGAGGCATTAAGATTACAGTATTGATCAAAATGCCATCCTTGATCTCAAAGATAAAGGATATTTTACTATCCTATTAATCCAAAAGCCTAACATTCACTAAGACATTTCTCCAGCCTTAGCCGATTATATTGTGTTGCAAAACAGCCCAGAAGATGAGTTCATGACCCAAGTAGATTAATGAAAGACTGAATACCTGGGTTCAAATCCTAACTTACCTCTTGTAACGTTAAAAACGAAAACGAACAAAAAAGCTTGATGTGTCTTAGTTTCATTTAACAGGTTAAGCCATGTGCGGTTGCCAAGAGTTGGCCCTTTTTTACCTAAAATATGTTTGTTTTCTATGGTTCAACCTATTAATCATCTATAAAAGGGAAATAATAGCATTTCCTTCTATCTCACTGAATTTTTATAAACATAAAATGAGCTAGTGTAAGTTAAAGATCTTTAAAATTATAAAAAAGTAAACAAATTAGCTTGATGAAGAATAAAGCTGTTCTATAGACAAAGATTAGACATTACTGTGTGCTTATGGAAGAAACCATGAGAATATGAACAATTATAAAGCTATTGAAATGAGTATGAATAAAATCAAATTTCGTATCCCACATATTCAGGATAACATTATCATCATCATCATCATCATTGGTGAAGACTAATTTTCTTTTCCAGAACCCTGAAAGCACACCTTCCTCTAGATATCAATTTCAGAGGATGCATGAAGGGTTTCCAGTTCCAAAAGAAAGATTTCAATTTATTAGAGCAGACAGAAACCCTGGGAGTTGGTTATGGATGCCCAGAAGATTCTCTTGTAAGTACCAGTCAAAAGCTTTTTAATAAATAGACACACACATACAAAAATTTTTTTAATAATAAAAAATAAACAGACACAAAACTTATCATTCTCAAAAGCTAGAAAAGCTCTTTTCAACTTCTTTGTGATCAAAGGTACATCTTGGGCTCCTTTCTGCCACCAGCAAAAAGAAAAATCATTAAGCTACAAAGGCTTGTAGGAATTCCTCTGTGTCTTGTCCATTAGCTTCAGTTTTCAATGGGCTTCCAAAGCCCAGAGAAGCTGCGTGGGCATCTTTTCTCACTCAGGGTGGAGAATGTGGAGAGGCTGAAACCCCATCACATAGAAGGAAGGTTAACATGCCTAAATTCCAGTATAATCCAGAACATAAAATATTAATATAAAAACAAGTAGACACGCTGTTTGGCATGTGGGAAATTGACATTTTAAGCACTTGGTAATTATCGCAAACACTTTTTTTTGTCCACACAGATATCTCGCAGGGCATATTTCAGTGGGCAGAGTTTCATTGCTTCGGTTCAGAAAATATCTTTCTTCGATGGCTTTGAAGGAGGTTTCAATTTCCGAACGTTACAGCCAAATGGGTTACTATTTTATTATGCCTCAGGGGTAAGTGTTTGCTTTTCCCTATAGGAACTTCCTTCTGATCATTGTTTTGTCTATTAATAATACTGTTTATGCACATTAAAAGTGAATTTCAATTGAAATTAATTTTGACTCACATGAACATACACAGAATGCTCATTTCAGACACTTTATAATTATGTATAGCGCATATCAGAAGTTCTGATTAGTTGATATTCAATCAGAACTTCTGATATGCACTATATATAAAGTATATGAAATGCAGCATACGTGTACTCCAATGTTTATAGCAGCACTTTCGACAATAGCCAAATCATGGAAAGAGACTAAGTGTCCGTCAACTGATGAACAGATAAAGAAGATGTGGTACATATATACAATGGAATACTACGTGGCAATGAGAAAGAATGAAATCTGGCCATGTGTAGCAACATGGATGGAACTGGAGGGTATTATGTTAAGTGAAGTAAGTCAGAGAAAGACAGATACCATATGTTTCCGCGCATAGGTGGGCTTTGAGAGACTTAGCGGAAAACCATGGGGGAGGGGAAGAGGGGAAAGGAAAAAGACAGAGAGGGAGGGAGACAAAACATAAGAGACTTAAATACTAAGAACAAACTGAGGGTCGATGGGGGATATGGGAGAGGGGAGAGTGGGTGACGGGCACTGAGGAGGGCACTTGTTGGGATGAGCACTGGGTGTTGTATGCAAACCAACTTGACAATAAATTATTTTAAAAAATAATAAGTTCTGAACCTAGGATTCATAGACCCACCCCTCAGGAGTTCATGGAGAAATTTCAGGGCATCTGTCCACCTAGGTCCGAAAAAATTAAGATTTTTTTTTATTATATTTTCTCAAACTAAAATTTCACATTTTTTTCAATTACGAGTGTTGGCAACAAACCACAGTAATATTTGCAGAACTTGTTCCTTTATCATTAATAGAAATAACAGGTATTTTTCATTTCATATAATAGTTCTCACATAGATATCTCAAAATACCATTTTTGCTCATTGCTACTTTAAGTTACAGCAGCTATTAGATCTGCTGATAGATTTTATAATTTAATGCTTTAATAAAGAAGTACATGTATTACTATATCACAGATTTATTGTTTTAATATTTTGAAACTGTATCTCAATGCAATTGGTTTCCTTTGTATTCCTAGGTATTTTGTTTGATGCATTCGAAAATGTTATTTTTGAAGGGGCCTGTGTGTATCACCAAACTGCCAAAGGGGTCCATAGCACAAAAAATGTTAAAAACCTCTAGGTATATATACAGTTATGCATGTGATTGAATTTATAAAACTGTATAAGGAACATACTTCTCTGTCCTTGGATTAGCTATAGAACACTTGAGCTCACATTCTCAAGATATGATTTCGAAAATAAAATAAGCAGAGGTTTAGTGACCCCAAGACCCAACTGATTTATCTCTGAAAAGGTCCTCACCCACATATACACTGATGGAGCAGGTCACAATATAATTTATGAAAGCAGATTTCACTTTTCATACTTATTTTCTTGTTTCTGTCACATTTATATTGAACTGAATTGAAATCAGTAGCGACTGTGAGAATTTACCCAAAACACTTTGTAGGACCTCCACCACCAAACCTGCCTCAGATTACCATGGTTAGTTAAATAACACTTTCTGTCCACAAACAGTAGTTATGTTGAAGGCTGTGCCCATAGAAGGGAAGAGAAGATTATCAATTTGCCAATATTTTAAACAATCAACAAGCAAATTCAGAAAAAGAAATGGCAAATTCTGCTCTTTTTTATTTCTCTTCTGCCTCTATAGATGGATGAAAAGTAAAATATTTAAAAAGCCAAACTGGCAAATTATCCCTTGCCTGGTTGTCTAGATACATCCCCAGGGAAACTCAAGTATTGCTTTTCCCAGAGGGAGACTGAAGACAGAATAGCAATGTCTGAGTTAGGGAGATAACGAACACGGAGACAACTGTCAGCATCACAAAATCACCAGAAATCTTCCGTTCAGGATACAGGAGGCTCCTTTCTCCGTTGAAACGTACCCGATTGTATAGACGACACCAAGAGAAGCAATAGTGTTCTGTGGTTGTTGTTTTCGTAGAAATTATTTTACGAGCAAACTTCCCGTGCATCGGGTGTTCCTTTAAGCAATATCATGAGGTAAATGTTGAAAACGTGTCCATCTTTTGGATCTCTGGCCTCCCTCCTTAAAAACCTGTGCTTGAATTTCAGTCGGATGTGTTCTCCATTTCCTTGGATAACGGCACTGTGGTCATGGATGTAAAGGGGATCAAGGTGCAGTCAGCAAACAAGCAGTACAATGACGGGCTGTCCCACTTCGTCGTTACCTCTGTCTCACCCGCAAGGTACAGCTCCTCACTCTGTCCTCTTCCCACCAAACGGCTTTCTTTGTAGGGCATGATTCTGTTGAATGACCACTATGAGTAAAAGCCTATTCCATTGCTTTTCTAGTGTTTAAAGAAAAATGGTAGAAGGAATGACATAATGTCCTTTTAAAAGGAAGTTGCTATTAATTTTCAAGTGATGCCAAATAAATCACTATATAATTACTTCGCAGGAATATAAGGTTTTTTTTCCAGAAAAACCGCAGGCTACAAACCTTCTTGGGAGAAGTGCCTACACATAGTACTCCCTGAATGGAGTGCAGTGTTTTGCACGTAGAAGGAGATCTGAAAACATCGATTTCATTTGGGTTTTAATTAAACAATTAAGGGGAGCCTGGGCGGATCACTCGGGGAAGCGTCAGATTCTTGATTTCAGCTCAGGTCATGATCTCATGGTTCTTGAGTTCAAGCTCCACATTGGGCTCCAACGCTTGACAGTGCAGAGCCTGCTTGGGATTATCTCTCTCCCTCTCTCTGTCCCTCCTTTCTCTCTCTCAATAATAAATAAACATTTAAAAAATAATAGAAACAAGAAAGAAAGAAAGGAAGGAAGGAAGGAAGGAAGGAAGGAAGGAAGGAAGGAAGGAAGGAAGGAAGGAAAGGAAGAAAGAAAGAAAGAAAAATTGAGAACTCTACATTTATGGCCATATTTTGAAAGCTCTAACTTTAGTTTTTAAATATGTAATACTGAATTTCTTTTTTTATAAGAAGAAAGCTTTCTGGAATAAGAAATAAATTTCCATCATAGCAGCTACTATTCTATATCCACTTCTGTGGAGCCCGCCCATTACAAAAAAACATTAATAGGCCTTTCTAGACTCCATTTCCAATCACAGTCAAAACCATTCAATGTGCTTTTCAATGCAAATAGTCTGCCCAGGGGCGCCTGGGTGGCTCAGTCGGTTGAGTGTCCGACTTCAGCTCAGGTCATGATCTCACGGTCTGAGAGCTCAAGCCCCGCATTGGACTCTGTGCTGACAGCTCAGAGCCTGGAGCCTGCTTCAGATTCTGTGTCTCCCTCTCTTTCTGCCCCTCCCCCACTCATGCTCTGTCTCTCTCTGTCTCAAAAATAAATGAACTTTAAAAAAAATTTGAAAAAAAAGAAAGAAAATTGTCTGCCCAGATGTGATTAAATAATCACCATGAGTTATGTTCTCCCCCTCCTCCAAAAAAATGCCCATGACTAATCATCTGAACTTCTTGTTTTTAGAGGTTTAGAGAGTCTTTTCTGCATATCAAAATATCTGTCTATTTTATCCTGGGCCTCACGAAGAGTCTGGCAAATTGCTATCTTTTCACTGGCCAGAATGTTCTATTTTAATTTCACAAGAAAACTTGTAAGCTGGAATGGAACTCAGGGTAAAATGGTAGCCGTGTAGTGTATAAAGAAGCTTTTTCCTTTGCAGATATGAACTAATAGTAGATCAAAGCAGACTTCGGAGTAAGAACCCTCCCAAAGAGAAGGTGGAACAGACGGAAGCAAGTGAAAAGAAGTTTTACTTTGGTGGCTCACCCATCAGTCCCCAGTTTGCTAATTTCACTGGCTGTATAAGTAATGCCTACTTTACCAGGTATAATATTTTTATTATTCATTAAGTCTGCATGATTGATTAAAAAAAAGTCAAGTCGATAATGAAAGTATTTACACTGTGAAAACCGAGAACTATGAAATTTAGAAGAAGCAGTAGAGGGTAGTCATCGCAAGCTTGCGTGTGTTCGGGCAACTGACATATTTGTAGGTTTCTTGCCTTTAAATTTCCGTATGACCTTGGCTGAGTCAGCCTTTGTTTCTCTTCCACCAAAATGCAGATAATAATAATGCCTGCCTCCTTGTTATGACAATTAAATGAGATCATGTGCAGGAAGCACCTGGCATAGCGCAAGCTGTAAATATTGGATGCAATTATGTCTATACTTATTATTAACGGTGTAGGACAGAGCAACATACCCAAATCCTTGTTAGAAGTTTAAGAAAGTCTTCTTAACTTAATGCATGACTTTAAACAAAGGCATTAATCTAGGTCCTTAACAAAGACAAAAAGGCTCCCTGAGTATAAGAACAGCAAGGGAGAAACTTCTTCATACAGATCCAGTGACACGGAGGCGGTGCCCATCATCCAGCATGGTGAGAGAGACGGTGTTCTTCTGCTGGGATGTGCTAGTGTCAGGCAAAAATCATCCATTCGCTGTTAAATGGTCGTGTAAAGGTTTCTGATGAAGATTGTGGTTGACAAATAAAGACCCATCACACACGCGGCGCACACACACACAAATTTTAATTGCCAAAGGTCTTTCACTTCCTTAATTTCCACCACGTAATTCTGAACAGTACTTTAAGGTTTTGTTTGTTTTCCCCCTCCATTACGTAGGTTGGATAGAGACGTGGAGGTGGAAGATTTCCAACGGTACTCTGAAAAGGTCCACACTTCTCTGTACGAGTGTCCTATTGAGGCTTCGCCCTTGTTCCTCCTTTACAAAAAAGGCAAAAATTCCTCAAAGCCTAAGACAAGTCAGAACAAAAAGGTAAAAGATAATGCTGGGCCGAATTCTCAGCTGCCCTCGTATTCCATGCACGCAGTGCTAGACAGTGATGCTTTATACAATTTACTCCAATTTGCAGCTGTGCGCATACGAAAGGTAGGGTTCTTCTAGTCCGATATTATCGTTTATCAGCTTTGGTGTATCCATCTTTGTTCCCAAAGAAACGTTCAAATCAGTCTTTTACTCTGTACTTCCAACTGTTTTTCATTGCAATGAAAAATTGCTCAGTACTTAACTATTTGTATTTTTAATATGTACTATTTAGTACTGTAATTCTCCGTGTCATTGGCTTTCATGTAACAGTCTTGGGCGTCTGTCACAGTCTTGGGTATCATTAAAGTTTCCGATCTCCTTCTGTTTTCCTCCTTCCTTGACCTTCACTTCAACCACTCGCAGGCACGGACTGGCACTGCTCCATCATCGAAATCTTTTGAGTTCTTAAACTGCATTCCCTGACTATTGTTCTTTCTCGTTCATTTACTTCCAGCACGTACATTAGTTGCCTTCATTGCAGCTGAAACTCTTAGTTCCTTCCCATTCTTTCAAGCTAACCCTCCCCACCCATCTTCCTGGTCCAGTTTTAACAGTGCACTCGGGTGCCACTCCTCCCACCCCGGTCCAAGCCACCATCATCTCCCATCTGAGCCCTGCCATAGGCTCCCGATAGGCCTCTCTGCTTCCACCTACTTCTCTGATGCTCTGTCCTCTAGACAACAGCCACATGCTTATAAATATGTCATATCGTGCCACTCCCCTGTTCAAAGCCCCCCCCGCCCACTGCACTTGGAATAAAAGCTCCAGGCCCTACGATGTCCTAAGAGGCTCTATATGATCCAGGCCCCTTTCCCTCCCTCACTCTCCTGCCCACACGCACTGCTGCAGGAAGTTCTTTCTTTCTGCCTGACCACTCTTCCCCAAAACATCTGCACGAACAACTCCTTCCAGGATTGCCCACTTGGCATGTGTTCAGGGAGGCCTGCCTTCACCCCTGTTTAATACCAGCTGCCTCCTGCCTTCTACCAGTACTACCCGTCTCCTTTGCCTCTGCTAGTTGTCCTCTTTTCCATTGCACTTTTCACATTTCAAATTATTATTGACTGTATTATGTTTATAATTTACTGTCTGTTTCCTCTGCTAGTCAACTAACTCCATTTTTTGTTGTTGTTCACTGATGTGTCCTAAAAGCCTAGAACAGTGCATATAATAGGTGTTCAATAAATATTTAGCTATCTGCATCATAGGGTCATTTTAAAGATTAAATGAGCTGGTGCAGGAAAAGCCCGTAGCACATAGAGTGAACATTCAGTGAATATTAGCTGTTATGTCTCTGAAGAGCCTTGTGAATGTCTCTGGAGGATCAGTTCTTAAAAGTGGAATTGCTCGGCTTAAGGGAATGTGCATTCTCAGTAATGAGGCAATACTACTTTATACTCCCACAAACAGCACTTGAAAGAACCTACTGTCTTTCACAATAGCTAACACTGGATATGGTCAAATTTTTATAATTTTGCCAATCTAATGGGCAGATATGGCATCTCATTGTGCTTTTAATCTGCATTTCCTCGAATGCTAGGGAGGCTGAGCATCTTTTAGAGGAAGAACTGGTTTTCCATCCAAGGCTGGCTTCGGAACCATCAGCAAGAGGAAAGCGTCCCCCACACCTCCCCACCCAGCTTCTCCCTTCTGATGGTTTTGCACTGGCCGTTATACCTTGAGCGCCTCCCTATATATTTCAGCTTGTGTGGACCACTTTTTAACCCCCCATGCAACTTCTTCTTTGCTCACTCATGATTTATCAATGTAAATAGAATAACTTCATTTATGTATAATCTAAAGTTAGCAATTTTTCAGGGTCCTTTCCTGAATTTCACATGGAAGACTTTTTTAAGCGATTCAAGCAGAAAGATAATTTCATTGGCTTTTATGAAGGCTTTTAGTAGAGGGTAATATAAAGGATTTTTCAGAGGAGAATATGAAACTCTGATGAAATATTTCTGTCACCTTCTCACATTGATGCTAAAATGTTTATCCTGAAGTTTTTCAGCTGGGACGTGAGCACGACAGGTCAGTGGATCCTATGCAACAGGTTAATACAGGCTGATGAGGAAGATCAACCTTCTCTGGCACACACCTAACCCCTTGAAATGAATACAGTTTTCTGTTTGAAGCTGTCCATCAAACGTAGTTTCCTAACAAATACTCATACTCTCAAGGTTATAATCAACAGCCCTTGGAACTATTAACACAAGCTTTTCAATACTATAGAAAACCTCTTGGCCTTTCTTGTAAAAAGCCTTAGAAACTCAACTTCATAACAGATACAGAATCACTTTAGATTTCACTTGTATTTCTTGGTAACTGGAATGCCAAATGTTTGCTAATCTTCTCTCATATTTACCCTTGTACCAATAGCTTCTTAAATAGCTACCAAGAAAAACATGTGGCCTCCAGTTTAAAATTTTATCAAAGCCAATTCACAACGATTTGGACTTATAGTAACTTATTTTCACAATAACTTCCTAATATTCCATTTTACGAATGTGTTATAATTTATTTAACCATTGATAGACTTTCAGTGCTTCCGAGTTTTCTTCATTTATGGGTGAATACCATTGTCATTAATCTTTGATTTTATTGCTGAATAAACTTTTATGAAATATTCTTTTTTTTAAATTTTTTTAACGTTTATTTATTTTTGAGAGACATAGAGACAGAGTGTGAGCAGGGGAAGGGCAGAGAGAGAGGGAGACACAGAATCCAAAGCAGGCTCCAGGCTTTGAGCCATCAGCACAGAGCCCAACGCGGGGCTCGAACTCACAGACCGTGAGATCATGACCTGAGCTGAAGTCAGCCGTCTAACCGACTGGGCCACCCAGGTGCCCCTTTTAGGAAATATTCTTAGAAGTAGACTCACTGGGTCAAGTCAAACTACTTTCCAAAACAGGAACAGTGATTTATATTCCCCCATGAGAACGTAAGAATACCTGTCTTACCACCTATGTTCCATCCTGAAAATTTTTCATAATCCTTATGTTTTTTAATTTATTTGGGAACATCGTTTCTCATGTGGTGTTTAGGGTGATAATGAAGATTTTATATATTAGATATCAATTCTGGGGTATCGGCCAGCATTTCTGAGAATTGATTCCCTACACCCAGGGCACGCCCAGTATTTTAGGTATGTGACCTCATCTACCTGGATATAGATGTTTGGACCAGGTCAGATTATGTGAACTAAGCCGGGCTATCAGATTCCTTTCCTGAGAGACTTAGAACCCGGAGACACCAGTCCAGGGTGGTCACTGAATAGAAAACATGTAAGAGCTCTATGTTAATCATGCACAGAGAAAGAAAGCTGCTTTATAGGAAGAGAAAAGGGCAGAAAGCTGTCCTGCAGAGAAGGAAAAATGAAAGCAGACAGTCTGAGAAAAACAAAGCTGAGATACCAGAAACATTCGGAAAAGGAGTGCCTCGATTCTTCCTAGTTTCCCGATTCCTGATCCTTGCCTGTGGTAGGACTCTGCTATACTGTACTGTCTTCTCTGGGATTGCGTAAGATACCCCTATATCCCTATAACACATTACCCTCCTTCTTTTTCTTCAGTAACTCGAATACTTTGGCTGTCATCTGAAACAAAAGAACCTTAATGAATTGAAATAGACCCTCAGAGAAAAAAAATTACAGAAGTATAGTCAAAGTCTAGCGGGATTCAGAATCCCCACACATACAGCTATTTTAGGATAGTAAACTGAGTCTCTGTATTATATGGTAATGAAGTAATTAAGTTATAACTTTTATTATTATTATTATTATTATTATTCAGAGCATATATCCACAGGGATTTAGAGTATTACGTTGCCATATGTAAATAGACCAGAGTTTATTAATTTTTGCAGCAGACAAAAGACAGCCTAGACTATGTATTCCCACACTGAAGCAGAAAAAGGCAGGGCTGGTAACTTGAGACTGTCAGAGTCCAATAGCCCCGTGCTTTGCTGACCCCTATAGTTGGTTCACAGTCACTCCCTTCCCATAGCTAAGTGGATGCACAGACTGGAAAACAGTGAGATCCTCTCCATAGGAGTGGAAAGGAGGAGGAGCAGCCAGAATTGGGGACCAATCTCTCACCCCGAGCCTCCCGAGAAACAAAACCCCAGCCTCCAGCAAGTCATCTGAAGTCCTTCCCATCTGGCAACAGCCTATCTTCCACGTTGCTGTCTAAGTGTCTGTTTTTCCAAATCAACGTTCAGTTCCTTAAAAAAAAAGGAACCACTTCTCGCTCACCTTTCTCTTCCACACTGCACATGGAGGCCCATGGAGGGCCTGCAGAATTATTCTTTTCGTTCCAGGTCATTTCTACCTGTTAGGCATTCAGTCAACGTTGCTGGAGTAAATGCTGAATGATCAGACTTACTTTCGTTTACTTTCATTTTGCTTCAGAAATTAAGACTAGATAACCATTAAATATTAGCCTGTAGGCTCACAGCTCTAAATTTTAAAATCGACAGGGCAATTTTAAGAGCACAAGGTTAATTTTAAGTGTTGTTCTATATCCTGTTGCATAAAAGTTCCCTACCTATCTTATCACCGAAAATGCTCTTAAATATATTGGAGGTGTTACCAAGTATGTTAACTTTTTGCACAGCATGCATAAACAACAACCTGCGTGTTAAAGAAATATTGTTGTCTGCAATGGGAGGGTTTTATTGGTCGATTCTCTCAGGGTTATTTGATTGTCAACATTTCCATTTTTCACCATTGGTTAAGATGTGCATTTAATTTCAATGCTACAGCAGTTACCTCTGCAGCTTCAGGTTGGCTCTACTTTGCCACCACATGCTAGAGTTTTGGATTTGTTATCATGCTGGGTTGTCGTTGCCACAGCTTCTGCTGTCATTTGCTTAAGGAAAGAGAGGGGCCTAACATTTAATGAATGGAAAATCCGCAAATAATATACGACTTCCCTGCTCTTTTATTATTATCGTTATTATTGACAACAAAGAAACCACGAATGAATTTTTGCTGCTAGTTTGTCACTTTATCGCTTAATGTGATTTATTCCCTATTCTTATAGGGAGAGAAAAGTAAAGATGCGCCTTCAGGGGACCCTGCCAGCCTGAAGTTCCCAGAGCGGAACGCTCCTGGAGATTCTGACTGCCACCTTTCCAGCAGTCCGAGAGCAATCGAGCACACCTATCAGTATGGAGGCACTGCCAACAGCCGCCAGGAGTTCGAGCACTTAAAAGGAGACTTTGGTGAAAAGTAAAGGAGCACACCGTCCTTCCAGAAACTTAATGCCAAGGCTGCATGTCATCCTCATCTGCCAAATGCCCTCTGATGATCTTTCTCTCTGTGCCACCTTAATCCTATTACTTTTTCATCACACTAAATGCCAAAGAGTACATGATTCATGCTCCCCAATAAATTACATTCTCTGCGACTTTCTTCCTGAAAGTAACATGCACGAGCAGCATTCTCCTAGGAGCCGGCTGCATTTTATCAAAAACAGAAAGATAATCAAAGAAAGAAACAGGGGGCCAATTTCAAATGACTCGTCATCTAACCTTGATGTTACCTTCCCTCCCCCCTATAAATTGCTTTCAGATTGAAAGTGGGGGTGCCTCTAAACTGCTGGAAGGTTAATAAAGAAAGACACTGAAGACACAAAACTACTTGTATCTCCGCTAGCCTTCCTGCTATCTGTAAAGCCCAGCGCCTCCTCCCAGTATTCTGCAAATCTCCAGGTTACTTAGTATTTTTGAAGATTTCTTTTCATAGTGTTAGCACCCAAATATTTTTACGTAGGTCGTATATCCCTTTCAAACATTCATAGAGGCAATGCATTCAATAAGAAACCTCTACTGCCTTCTAATTTGCCATCTGCTTAATAGGCAGTATCAGTATTTTATGTTCATTGGGAAGAATTTAGAGTTAAATCTAACTAGAAGTTAGCCTAATAAGTGTATCTTATCTACATAGCCTGGAGATAAATGTCTAGAAGGTTTTGTTTAATTCCTACACATTCTGGTGGCTGTTGTTAACAGGTGATATCTATTGATTAATTTTTATTGGGAAAGAGAAAAAGGAATTTGCATTTTAGATAGTACACAAATCATATTGTTGCTATGCAAATTTTTATCTGCACATTAATTCCCGACTAGTATTTTTTTTGTCCACATGAATAAACTAAATGCAGCCATATTTTCGAAGTAAGACACATTATGATCCGTAAGTGAAACGATGCTTCCTTAACCGTGGAATGTAGCCCTGCCGTATAAAGAAGCAGGGAAAGATTTACATTTTTTGAGTTAGTCACGCTTTCCCAATATTCATTCATTAATACTCAGGTATAATTAGAAGTAATGCTGCTTAGGGTTTGATGGAATGGCTACTCATTCTTCCTTACGCTCTGTTTCTGTGGAAAACTAGAGATGACCCTCAGTGTCATTTCACAGAGAGTAAGCTTTTCCTTTTCCTTCACCAGATCTCAGTTTTACATTCGGCTGAAAACGCGTTCCTCCCATGGCATGATTTTCTATGTCTCGGATCAAGAAGAGAATGACTTCATGACTCTATTCTTAGCCCACGGCCGCTTGGTTTTCATGTTTAATGTCGGCCACAAGAAACTGAAGATTAGAAGCCAAGAGAAATACAATGATGGATTGTGGCATGATGTGAGTTGAAGGCCGAGAATATTCTTATCAGCAAATATTCACCACTGTCAAATGGACTGATGTTAATGCCCTGGTAGTCCCTCTAGAAATACCCATTTTAAAATTCTATTGCCATGCACTCAGAGTTCAATTTTGAAACCTTTTCTTAATTCCTTATAAAAATCTTGAAGCATATTATTAAAACGAGTGTCATTTTTTTAGTGTAATTATTTTAACCAAAGGACCAATGGCAAACATAAAGCTTAATTTCTAATGATTTTCGCTTGTGTTTTACCCACTGCCTGTGAGTTTCTCAATTTTAACAGCAATTGCTGAGTGTTTTTTATCGGCTAAGCTGTGGAAGATACAAAGCAAAGAGTAAATCAGTTAGGAAGATAGGAAACCACAGTGAGAATATCTAAATATTGAAGCAAATCAATGTCATGTAATGGAAAGAGTAAGAAATGTAAGATGCATTACAATTAATTGCAATAAATTTAGGAGAGGGAGAAAGCAAGTGGGCCCCTGAACTGGGAAGAGCTTCATTGAGAATTCTACTGAATAAGCTGTATTCAGAAATTAAGCCTGTCGCTTTAAATCAAGCTTTAAAGGAAAAAGTAAACTCTTGACCTTCAGAGAAAGGACCACGATTTTAATGGACTTCTGCAGGTTTCCCACAGTACTGTAACAGCAGAGGTAGAAGGGACGACCCCGCCTTTCCCCTGATCTTGGGGTATACTTGAGATGGGCTCTTTTCTTTCTCTCCATCAGGTGATATTTATTCGGGAAAAGAGCAGCGGCCGACTGATAATTGATGGCCTTCGAGTCCTAGAAGAGAGTCTTCCTCCTACTGGAGCTGCCTGGAAAATCAAGGGTCCGATTTATTTAGGAGGCGTGGCTCCTGGGAGGGCCGTGAAAAATGTCCAGGTAAGCCGGGCATGACCAGGGAGAGCCGCTGACCTTTAGAGCTGGACAATTATTTAATCTAGGCCCTCGTTTGACGATCAGCAAACTGGCAAGAGTAAAACTGGAGTTTCGTTGGATGTGGGCTATCCAAGTGAGGGCTGTCCCAGGGAAGTCTGTCTGGCCTCTGGCATTACAAAGTCAGGAGTGATCTTTTGATTCCAAGATAGAGGTGAGATGAAAAAGTTTCAGAGGTATATAAGCTGTCCTGAAAAGTTATGTCTTGAGGAGATACTTGGTTGGTTGTTCAGCAGGTAGCCATGCTTTTCGTGTAAAAAATACAAAACGAAAGAGAGAGAGAGAGAGAGAGAGAGAAGGAGGAAAAAGGAGAAAGAAAGGGAGAGAGAGAGAGAAAGAGGGAGGGAGAGAGGAAGGTCATTCCGTTATATATTATTGAATGACAAAAACTTTTGGGCTATTGGGTCATTTTGTAAACTGTGATTTCAGTTTTGTTTCCTACATACACACATCCACACACATGCACGCACAGTTTGTAAACGTGCAAGGAAGAGTGGTTACTCCTGCAGAGAAGCAGGGGCATAGTAAAAAACATGTTATTTTTGTTTTTTAAAAGTTAAAAATATTGCACCTTTACAAAAATATTTAGCAATAAAAGGAATGTATCAAAGGACTAATTTTTTAACCTAAATATAGATTTGACTTTAACACAAAAGATGATTGCATTTCTGAGATTTACTAATATATCTGGATAAATCAAAAAAAGGGGGGAGAGTTTGTGTTATAATTAGATTTTAGGCAAGTAGCCCCAATTTCATGACAGCCTCTTTAAAAGAAAGGTTTCCAAAGCAGTATAAAATCAGCTGTGCGATGTGGCCAAAGTTTCAGGTCCTGAGGTATGTTAAATACCCAACCACAAGATCAGGTAATGAAGCCAGAAATTCGAGGTTTCCACTGTTTATTTAACCATGGTAGACTTAACAGTTAAGAACTTCAATAGCCCTGGGTGCCTGGGTGGCTAGTTGGTTAAGCATCTGGCTTTGGCCAAGGTCATGATCTCATGGTTTGTGGGTTCAAGCCCCACTTTGGGGCTGACAGAGTGGAACCTTCTTGGGATACTCTCTTGCTTGCTCTCCCCCTGCCCCCCCCAACTCATTCTCTCTCTCTCTACGTAAATAAATGAACTTTGAAAAAAAAAAAGAACTTTGCTTGCCCTCATCAGCATTAGGTGACCTTGGGCCAGCTGTCATCCTTGAAGAAAAACAACCTAGAATCCTTCTAATATTTAATTTGAAAGCCAAAGCTGCAATTCATTTTGTCATAGTGTATGTAAAAATTTGCATAGCCAATTACCACAGGTGGACGTTCTCAAATACAAAATCCTGGCTTCAAAGAACTAATTGAGATGCTACTCCCTGGAAAACTACCGATCTTTCAGATAGCTGAGATAACAAGACAAGGAACTGCTTCATTTCTCTCGGGAGTCTAGTCCCTTTCTTTTGTTTCCCTTTGGTGCACCTATGAGTGTTGAGAAACTCGATTTTAAGGAATGCCTTCTTCTCTCAGATAAACTCAGTCTACAGTTTCAGCGGCTGCCTCAGCAATCTTCAGCTCAATGGGGCCTCCATCACCTCTGCTTCTCAGACATTTAGCGTGACTCCTTGTTTCGAAGGTCCGATGGAAATGGGAACATACTTTTCAACGGAAGGAGGATACGTGGTTCTAGGTAACAGTGAATTCCGCACAGAACGTGAATCAGGAAACACTTCTCTCCTGGAGGTGGCTGACAGGGATACTGGGCTCAGAGTTCAAACTTAAGAATGCCAAACTCACTCAGCCCTAGGAAATGGCTTCTTTTCACAAGAATCACCTTTCTCGCCTCCTGCCATGCCAGAACGGACTTGTGCGCCCATCCCTGTTTGCTTCCCCCGACCAGCCTCTCCACAGCTGCCAGAACGCTAATGTAGACAGACCATCTCGGCTCTCTTAGAACTTCCTGTGCTGCTCTGTGCTCTAAACTGTGTCAACTCTTAGCCACCCTGCTCTTGTCTTTCTCTGCTGCCTCTTCATGACCCATTGTCCCTATCGAAGGAAGCTCCACTTCCTTCCTTTGTCCTGCAACCCCATCCTTCAGAAATTTTATTTTTGGATTTTTATTCTCCTCATCTATCACTCTCTCATTCATTTAACCAAGTTTTTATTGTATGCCTCCAGTATGTCAGTACCTGTGCCAAGTGATGGAACATGATGGTTCTAAAAATAAACACATAAATCCCTAACAGACTACATGCAATTGCCATCCAAACCATCCCAACAAAAATTCCATAGAGCAAACACCAGGATTGGTGGCCTCAACATCCCCTGAATGAAGATACGACAATGCAGCCAAGTATAGCTTCCTAAACCACCCCCAGATCCAAAGAGGTCGTAGTTCCCCTCTTTGTCTAGCTCGTGATTTTGCTTTTATTCCTCTCCATTATCCACAATAAAGCACCTACAGTTAGCATTTCTCACCCTTTCATTGAATTTTGGTGATAAGAACACAAAGGCTTGGACGGCTTGAAATGCATAGGAACCTGCCCAATTCGTGTTCTCCATATGCATTAACTAATAGCAGGAAAAATTAAAAAGTGACTTATAAGGAGACATGTCAAGTGAATATTATTAGGGTGCCCGGGTTTGCAGTGTGTGTCTTGGAGTGAGCTCGGCCGTTCTCAGTAAGAGTTCATTTTTTTGCATCGCTGCAATAGCAGCTTCTAACTGCTTCCGCTGCTCTCGCTTTTCCTTTCCTTGGAAGTGCTCTGCAGTCCTGGTACCAGTTGTCTTTATTAAAACTTATTTTAAAATGCAGATCTGATCAAGTCTGCTCCCTTGCTCAGTGACTGCAAAGTAAAGTCTGCCTTCCCTGCGTGAGCACTAGAGCCCTTCCCTTTGGCTGCTGCTGGCCTTCCCCACTCGCCAGGCCTCCCTCTACCCTTGCAGGGGACAGCCCAGCCACCCTGGCCTCCACAGGGCTCCCCAGATGTCCCAGGCTCTGTCCTTGTGTTCAGACCACTTCCTCTGCCCAGGTGGCTCTTTTCTCCTCCTCGCTTGGAAGTGTTAAGTGGTCCTGCTCGCGGGAATCAGTTTCTCCTCCACTGAGTTCCCACAGCCATGGTGCCGTTTCCACATGCTGTCCCCACCCCACACCCCACACGGCCCAACAGGAGTGGAGTGCTAGTTACCTCGGACCCCAGGGGGCTTTCCACAGTGTGTCTGACATGGGAGATGCCACTTCCTGCTTTACCGATTGAAAAATGTGTCAAACTTTCAAAAACGGATATTAAAATACATAATTACAAGATTTTTGTACCATGGTTTTGTACCATGGTTACAAAATTTAGGTTGCTGCTTTTGAGAGCTAATATTTCTCTCCACAGATGAGTCTTTCAATATTGGACTGAAGTTTGAGATTGCATTTGAGGTCCGTCCCAGAAGCAGCGCTGGAACCCTTGTTCACGGCCACAGTGTCAGCGGAGAGTACCTAAATGTTCACATGAAGAAGGGGCAGGTAGTGTGGTGAAAACTGTTTTAACAGACTGTCTCTCTGACCTTGGATGCTAGATCTGAAGCAGATTTATGTCACAGAATTATTCCATCGACCTTTCCTAAATGCAAAAAGTAAGAACAATAGGGAAGCTATACATGAGTGTAAGTGCAGGCAGTACTTAGATTCAGATTCGTAGCTGGGAATTGATTTGATTAGAGCAAAGAGCCATGAAAATGTGACAAAGCTAAAAAAGAAAATCATCAACAATAACAATGGGATTAAAAGATTTTAATAAAAGAAGAAAGCGTTTTTACCACAAACAAGAGCAGCAAACCTAGCCAGCTGCCAAAATGAACACTAAAGCATCTTTCTGCCTACAATATATGTACATACTAGGTGTGTATATGTGCACACATGTACATATACATATATATTATTTTCGATTGCTAGAAATCAAAAACTTGTTATAGTTAAGCACCACTTTCATCCTTAAAAAGTATGACTAAAGAACATTCGTGAAAGTGTTCGAATATATATTAAGGAAAAAGCATATTCTTATTTACGTCCCTAGCTTAATAAATAGAACTGATTTTGTTTTGAATTCTGGTAGTAGTAAACCATATGATAATAAAATCCTTACATGGCACTTACTGGGTATCAGGAACTGTTCTAAATGTTTCATATGGACGAACTCCTTTAACCCCCCAGTGGCTCTGTGAGGTAGGTTTTACAAATGAGAAAGCAGAGGCGCAGAGTGAGGTGACTGGGGCACTGGGTACAAACCCAGGCGGTCTGGCTCCACAGCCCGTGCTCTCTACCAATACCTTAACCTGCTTTGCAGAACACATTCCAGGTTTAGAAATTAAAGGAATTCATTCTATTATCTTGTTGTTCCTCTCCCCCAGCTTCTCTCCCATGTCATTATTTTGTCCTCTCCTAGAAATAGTTTACTCTCTATAGCCTACCGAAGAGTGACCCCTTGTGTTCACATTGCAAAGCTCATCATGGCATGTGGCGAATTGAAGAAATCCAGTTTTGTCACGATGAGGAGAGATGAAATTATAAGATGTACCCTGTCTTTTGCAGGTCATAGTGAAAGTCAACAACGGAATCAGAGACTTTTCCACCTCAGTAACACCCAAGCAGAGTCTCTGTGACGGCAGATGGCACAGAATTACAGGTGAGCAAAATGGAGTGTCCTGGGCTCCTTTTATAAAGGAGCCTACCCTCCCAGGTGTGGAATGATGGCTGGGGAGAACTTAGACTAAACCTTATATGATAAAATAGAGACTGTATGACAGTCTTAAAGTGGCCCAGAAAACATAATCAAACGTTACCGTATATATTGAATCCGCATGTGATTTGAACATTTGAATATTGCCAAAACGGTCTTACTGAGTTGTTTAAATAATGCATAATTTATGGAGCAAAAAAAAATGGCAAAAAAAGTATCCTAAATATTCTCCCTTTCAAAGGAAAATGGTACAGCGATTGCTTGGTTAGACATTGAAGTTTTCAATGATATAGAAGTAAGCATGAGGTTTATTCTGGAACAAATAAAAGCCATCGCTGTGATAAATTAGTCCTTTTCATGTGAAGATTAATCACTCCAGTGCCATTTATGACCAGTCTTTTCCTTGTATCTCAGTTATTAGAGATTCAAATGTGGTTCAGTTGGATGTAGACTCTGAAGTGAACCATGTGGTCGGACCCCTGAATCCAAAGCCAGTGGATCACAGGGAGCCTGTGTTTGTTGGAGGTGTTCCAGGTAAGAGTTATTCAAAAGGGACAAGTTTCCAAATCCAAACAACAGTAAGTTCTCATAATTGTTATTATACTGATAAGAATTGAGCCATATGTTTTCATAATTCACCTCCAAGGATTTTATATATACGATGTCCTTTCATAGGAAAAAGTATTCTGGCAATTACGATTCCTTATCCAAGGATCGAAACAAAGTAATACGTAAGGACGAAGCTCTAGCCTCCTCCCTTGTAGATATTACTCTCCTTTGCCATATATGCTTATTTCTTTTCTCTTCCGTTTATGGTATCCTCACGTCCGCATAGCAAAATGCACACCCTATTTTTTTCTGACACAAAGAAAACTCTTTTACTAATACTGCTCTAAGATCTGAGAATCTCGGAGAACTAAAGGTTTGCTGATAACTACTCTCCTTCCTTACTAAGAAAGAACTTCTTTCTTACTAAGAAATACACAGTTCTCCCTATCCAAGATTAGTCTGAGTTGTGAAAACAGCTGCAGACCATAAGTTCTTTTGTTCCAATGTAGTGACAGTCCCCAGGAGAGGTTCCCAGCTGCCATCCTGCAAACATCATGAGTAACATTGCTGATGTCAGCTGCCAAGAATGGTGTCGAACCCAGGATGGTCACAGAAGGACACTTATGGATTAGGGACCCCCCCCACACACACACACACACACACGATTGTTTTAAACTCCGGAGCAGGGACCATGACCTATGTTGAAAGTGTTTGCTTCACGCATTTCATTAACTTAGAAAAACTGAATGCTAAAGCTAAAGAGAGAGAGAGATAAGGAGAAAACCAAGCTTTTACATCTGGAATTTGGTGGCGATTTTAAGGAAAACCTTAACATGGTTTTTCCTTGTGTCCTGCCCAGATTATTTTAGGCTGAGCCACATAAAGGCAAGTAATACTTTAATAAAGAGAGTGAGAAAAAAAGAGAAAGAAAACAGATAAAATTAAGCACTTGACATTGGGTATTCACAAAATCATACCAACTAAGCACTCCTCTGCTTTGTGAGTTTTTCAAATACTGGTATTGATAGTAACAGTAACTCACGGATGAAATATTCGAAATCTTCCTTTTCTTTACGTCCACTATCCACACCCATCTCCATTCCCCAGTCCTCTCCTCTGGCTCCGGGCCTCAGGTTCTGAAAGGGATTCTGGCAAAGGCCACCACGGAACTTACTGCAGGCAGTGCGGAAGATGTGTCAGTTCTTCTGTTTCTATACATTGCTTTCTTCCTGGAAACCACAACGTGGTTTAAAATATTTCACAGTTTCCCAAGAGCTTATGAGACCAAATTTAGCAAGGTCCTTGATCCTCTGGCCCCTCCTCATCCCTTTCTCTGGGGTCTCCCCATACCTTCTGGGACTCAGAGTTCTCTGAATGTTCAGTGATGCTCTCCTAGCTCTGGGCCTTTAAAATAGCCCACAGGAGGGGCGCCTGGGTGGCTCAGTCGGTTGAGCGTCCGACTTCGGCTCAGGTCATGATCTTGCGGTCAATGAGTTCGAGTCCCGCGTCGGGCTCTGTGCTGACAGCTCAGAGCCTGGAGCCTGCTTCGGATTCTGTGTCTCCCTCTCTCTCTGCCCCTCCCCCACTCATGCTCTGTCTCTCTCTGTCTCAAAAATAAATAAACATTTAAAAAAATTAAAAAAAATAAAATAAAATAAAATAGCCCACAGGAAAATGTTCTTGCTTTCCTCCCCTCGTCCCTTTTTGAGGAAAAGACCTCTTCCCCTCTTCTCCCAATTTAACTCCTTATTGACCTTTAGGACTCAGCTCAGACCTCTGCTTACATACACATGCCCTGCTCTCCCTAGAATGTGCTACAGTTACATAGCCCTTTTGTAACACTTAACCAAAGACTATTGTTGAAGTTCAAGGTATACTCCTTGCTGCTAGGGAACACGACTCCATTCAACAACAAACAAACAATTACGGTCTAGTAAGCACTGTGCTGGGCTCCCAGAGAAGGACAATGCGAGCCTGGCCCTCCTTCATGGAACTTACAGTATTTGTTCTTTACTTTGCACCCACGTGCTTTACTGTATCATTCGAACGAGTATTTCTCTTTGATTTCTGTTTGTTTTCAGAGTCTGATCCCAAGCATTACACACTACCATCACATCACCTCCACTTCAAGAGTTGCTAAGCTCCATAGACCGGGTGGGCAAGGTGTACCTGAAGCCAAACTCAGCCCGCCCGAGGCCTATAATGAACAGCAAATTTTAGCTAATGAGCCCGCACACAGGAACTAGTGGGCGGGGGGAACTAACCACCAGCCCATGGCGCCATTACAGCTTTTAATTCCATCTAGGAATCGTGCCAGCAAGCCTAGAACAAAAGCAATTATAATTTAAGCTGAATGTCATTAATTACATCATTTTGGGCTCTTCCACTAAACTCCACTAAAATCACATAGGAAACTGAGGCACGAAAAAGAATAACTAAAGGAAATTAGGCATACATAAACCTCCTATTTGGAGTCCTATCAGAATCCCAGCCAGTTCTCTTCTATCATGCAGAACCCCGATAACACTATTTCTATCAATAAAAAGTGAATGTATTTAATGAGTTATATTCCCCAAAAGTCAATTTTACTGTATAATCGAAAAATCAAAATTAGAAATTAAAAAAAAAAAAGTAAGATAATGCAGTCCGCACACATACACCTAGATCTGATCATTCCTCTACCGAAAGCCTACATTCTTCTATTTACACTCAAGATTTTAACCTGAGGAATGTTCTTAACACCGTGTCGATTTTATTAATCAGTTACTTAGGGTGCCTGGGCACTTTTGTCGCTACCTTCCGTAAGTCGTGTGGTGAATTATGCAGGCCACAATTTCTATATGAATTATTTTCTCTAGATGATGTTCCCCATGAACCAAGGGTGATAAACTTGAGCAGAATCAAAATGCATGTTCTAAAGCTAGTTTCCAAAATGAGCAGAAGAAATAGATGTGTCTGCCCCTTATACCCTCTCCTGTTCACTCATTGCTATTCTGATGATGATGTGCACTGAGCAGCGTTGAAGAATATATATAGTCACACAAATCTAGAGACAAAGGGAATTGATCTCTCAGCCCCCTTCCAAATCTAAAACTTGATAATCATCATTCCAAATATGAAATGCTATTTCCATGATTTATTTTCAGTACAAAGCTTCTGCAGTCTTCATCTACACAGCTTAGAAAACTTATTACCGCTGCTTCGTGGTATTTAATTTGCTGTCCTGTTTTATGTGCCTTCCTGAGTTAGCGATTTCTAAGTGTTTTCCATCTCTTATCTGCTACTGCTCACATAGCTGTTTGTACATAATAATAAGCTTCGACTAAATGGATTTTAATTCCATGATATTTCTAAGCCCTCTAAATTGCTTTAAATTATATTGCTTCTATCATCCAACACATTTCATTGTATCTGTATAATTAATAAGCATAAGCCTTCTTCTAGATCTCTAATTAAGATAAAGGGAGAAGGTTCCCCTGGCATACTACCGGGCACCTGTGCCCACACAAAGACTAGGCTAGTTATCATTATCCTATTTATAGTTCCCAAACTCTGAGCTCAGAAAAATTAAAATTGAGTTTATATGAATTCATTATTTTCTCATTATATTTTATGAGCTTGGCAAAAGTGTGGAGCCTTAAAGGTAAAGAGTAATGATACAAATTAAGCAGAGACATTAACCAAGTCTAAAAACAGTGTGTGTGGAAGCTAAAATTCCTTCCCCTTTTCTCAGTAAATCACACAAAAATAAGTGTAGATCCTGAAAATTCACTGCTGAATCTTTATATGTAAGTGGTAGATTTCAGTCCGGGAAGAGAACTGAAACATACTCAGAAATTTGATCAGGGAAAACATGGCAAAACTTTAAAATTACCACATGTTCATTACTACTTCAAAAGCAGATAAAGCTCCTGAGAAAAAGAGTGGCGTATAATCATATTCCGCTTGTGGCAGGGAAATCATCTTGATGATGTGAGCAGTTACTGTGTACATTTCTGCCCAACTAATATTTGGACTTGGAACGCCTCACCTGCAATCTCGGTTTTCCTTTTTCAGAGTCTCTACTGACCCCGCGCCTGGCCCCCGGCAGACCCTTCACAGGCTGCATCCGTCACTTTGTGATTGATGGGCGCCCTGTGAGCTTCAGTAAAGCAGCCCTGGTCAGCGGCGCCGTGAGCATCAACTCTTGTCCGGCAGCCTGACGCAACAGAGCGAAGCTGCCCCTATGAAGTTCTTGAGAGCACTGAAAGAAACACAAAGCCAGCCGGGAGGAACGGCAACTTTTCCTCCCAGTGGGAGCTTTCATCTAGTTGAGCAGGACTTAAATGAATCGTCAGGGACTGAATGTTTATTAATAATTTCTCATTTGGATTCTTACCTTGGATCCAAAATGTCTGCAATGAACAACAATCAAAGGAGTGTTACACTTACTTGTATTATTTCCTGCTGGTGAAATTACTGTTCCTGTTTCTAATAAAATAGAAGGGATCCTAAATAAACACGGGCACACATTTTTTAAGTATGGCTAGATTCTCCGATTCGTCTTTCTTTCAGGGGCGATACTTTGAATTGGATTACACCAAAAAATCTGAAGTATACTTGTCTTTATCTGAAAACATTTACAAATTTACATAAAATCTAAAATTAGAGGACAGGTTTGCTTTTAGCACTGTTGTTTGATCTATCAGTATAACAAGGATATTTTAGCTTTATAGTAGTTACAAGGTTTAATAAAATAAATTTCTTTTTTTTATTTTTTTTAACATTTATTTATTTTTGAGAAACAGAGACAGACAGAGTGCAAGCAGGGGAAGGGTAGAAAGAGGAGGAGACACAGAATCTGAAGCAGGCTCCAAGCTCCGAGCTGTCAGCACAGAGCCTGACATGGGACTTAAACTCATGAACTGTGAGATCATGACCTGAGCCGAAGTCGGACGCTTAACTGACTGAGCCACCCAGGTGCCACAAATAATGTAAATTTCTAACAAATTATTAGAAAAATGGAAGTATAATTGTTTCTAGATAAAAAAGGAGTTAAACCATTTTTCTTACCTTATTTATGTATTTTTTTAATGTTCGTCTTGAGAGAGAGAGAAAAAAATACATGCACATGAGCAGGGGAGGGGCAGAGAGAGAAGGAGAGAATCCCAAGCAGGCCCCATGATGTCAGTGCAGAGCCCAACGCAGGGCTTGATCTCATGAACTCTGAGACCATGACCAGAGCAGAGATCAAGGGTCACATGCTTAACTGACTGAGCCACCCAGTCACCCCCCTTACTTCTTTAAAAGAAAAATAAAATGTCATGAGGGGAAGCTCCTTTAAGATATTATTAGTGTGTGTTCTATAAGAATCATGAAGGACATTATAGCAAAGAAAGTATGACACAATCATAAAATTCTACTTAAAAGTACAAAAGTCCTTTTATTAAAATTTTCCCCACATAACTACAATACTAGTATTATTTCTAAAATTTTATAATTTTTTCAGGTGTTTATATTCATAAAGTCTAGAAAAATAGGTTTTAATAGCTGGTATAATCTTAAAATGCAGAAACTGAAATAATTATACATGAAAAGATAATCAACATTGAAGACTGAATGAGAAAAATTAGGCCCTTGTATCAATAGGATTAAAGATAAGTAAAAGGAATAACTTTGGAGGCAAAAAATATTTCGGCATAAAATATTTTGAGGAATTACTATAGTAATAAAATAATCTCTGACCTTGGGGAAAATATATATATATGTAAATTATTATATAAGATACATAGATCTATAATATTTTCCTGCTACCTTCCTGTCTCATGTACATTAGTAATAACATTGAAGATATCAATCAAAATAGCTAACATCAACTCAGAAGGATTACTGCATGCCAACTTCCATGATAAGCTAAAGTTTATTTCATTTGATCATTACATTAATCTTATGGCATTCACAGATAAGAAACCTGAGATGTAGAAAGGTTAGATATATATTGTTATTGGCTGCCATTCAGCTAGACCAAGGAGCCAAGATTCAAAACAAGAGACAGCATAATTATCCCCTTGCTTCCTGCCTTCAGAGGACTGTGCCAACTATCAGCTGTTCTCTAAAACTGGAGTCACAAACCCAAATGCCCACTGAGCCTGAGAGTTACCATAAAGGAGGAAAGCTGGTGGGATCTGATTAACAAAATCAGGGGGCACTTGCCAGGTTCAGCTAGAAAGACAGCAGGTGCTCAGCTCGGCTGACTATCACCATGAAAGAACACAAGCCTTAAAGGACAAGAATTTCCAACAGAAGCTGGAAATGTAAACTTCGGGGAGTTTCGGAATGGCCTGATTTTTCAGTTGGTAACTAATTAATTTACAGGAACAGCCACCACAATCCCAGCTGACCAAACAAAACCTTCTGAGAGCCATTATGTGATGTCTAGGCTAAAAACTCTGAATCCAAGAGTCTAGAGCCTCAACAAGTACAGATTGAACCAGTGCTCAAAACACACTGCACCCTCATATGCCCTCCATCAGACCCAGCAGAACTGAAACATCCCACCATTTTCTTTTCCAGAATATTTTCCTGAGGCATCCTAGCAGGCCACCTATGTCCTCATCCTCAGAAGTAGCACAAAGTAAACAAAACCGGACTAGTTGCAGACGCTGTCCAGACCTGCAGTAGCTCTGCAGGCATGCACTCACATATATAGACTAAAACCACAGAAATCCTACCTTCTCCACAATTTACAAGGCCACTTTGCAGTGTTAGTTTTTCACATTCTTATGCTTGGCAAATGAGAATCGACTGAATTGTTGTTTTGGTCCCTGCCAGTTCAGACCCCTTTCAAACAGCTCCAGTTTGAAGGAGCAGCCCTATTTAGGCCTGTGTCCTACCTCCTCCTCTCACGACTACAGCTGATTGGACAAGAGTACCAAACTCTAGCTTCCCAGTGAAGAAACATCTCATTATCTGGTGGTGTCAAAAGATGAAGTCAAACAATCAGATACTATATTTCAAAATTCTGAATTGGGAGGAATGCCTGGGTGTTTCAGTGGGTTGAGTGTCTAACTCTTGAGTTCGGCTCAGGTCATGATCCAGAGTCCTGGTATCAAGCCCTGCATCAGGCTCCTCACTAAGTGTGGAGCCTGCTTGGGATTCTCTTTATAAGCCCTTCTACCCCTCTCCCTCCCTGCCGCTCTCTCTCTCTCTATAATAAATAGACATTTAAAAGAGTACTGCCTGGGTAGCTCAATTGGTTAAGCGTCCAACTTGTGCTAAGGTCATGATATCACGGTTCATGGGATTGAGCTCCACATCAGGCTCTGTGCTGACGACTCAGAGCCTGGAGCCTGCTTTGGATTTTGTTTCTCCCTCTTCCTCTGCCCCTCCCCCACTTGCACTCTGTGTATGTGCCTCTCTCTGTCAAAAATAAATAAACATTAAAAAAGTAAAATGAAATGAAAACTAAAATTCTGAATTGGGAAACATGAAAAGAATCAAGCATTTGGCAGTAGAAGCTGAGGCCAAAATAAAACTATCTGAAATTATGGTTTAAAGTGTTTACCACACACATTTATGAACACATACTTTAAAAAAAAAAGGAAGAAAAGAATTTAGCATTTCCCATTATATAGATGTAGGATAATACATCTATCTGCCCTTTGTCTAGTACAAACCACCTCAGGTCTCAGCCTCGAGTTTGTAACGGGTAGTGTATTTCCTAAGATCCCAGGATGTATTTGTTCTCTGGGCCCCCATATCCTTGTATGCAACATGAGAGTATAGAGTTTCAAGCAGAATCTTTTTCTGTTTCCCTAAATTTGTGACTACAGTCTATAGCTGGGACCACAAAGCAGGAAATACATCACATCTGAAGTGTGGAGTCAATCTCTTCTCCTTTAGGACTAACTCAGAAAAGCCATTTCAGCACAACCAGCAATATACCACCACACTCCTCCAACATGCCACACAACACACACACACACACACACACACACGCACACACGGAGTGTGTGTATATATAGAGGCTAGAAAGGCAACATAATGAAGCACTATCCAGAATGTAAGGTCCATGAAATCGTGTCTGTAAGAAGTCATGTGTTGTAAGAGCAATGGAATAGCACCTGACACACAGGTTGATGCTCAATAAATATTTATTGAGTGAATTTCAGGAAGCCAGAATTTCCATAGAAGTTACCCCTTACCTCACCTCCCAACACAATCACTAGTAATTTTCATGGGAGTCTGAGGGGAAAAATAACTGGTATTGACTTCTCCACTTGGGATCCCCTGAGCCCCAGAGATCTCTGATTGCCTGAGATGTAGGGAGTAGATGAAGGAAAAAATGGTACAGCCCACCAGAGAGACAAGAAGCAGTCCCTCAGGCCACTGGTAATCTTTCTGTCTCTGAAAATTAGGGAAGAAGGTTGGCTACATGGATGGATAAGGCCATTTGGTTTTTTAAACTTCCAACACCAGAGGACACTGCGATGGCGGCAGGATGGGGAAGGTGGACGGTAGATGAGACTGAGGAATGAAAGCCTGTTCTCATCGGCCAAAGCACACACATCAGAGGAAGCACACACATCAGAGGAAGTTAGCGTATGACCAGCCAGAAGCAGCAACTGAATCAGAAGCTCCTGAAGTACGGTAACGGTGGCAGCTCAGCCCTGAGTGCCTCACCGGCCTAGCCAGACCGTAGTGCAGTGCAGTGGGCTAAATCAGCCACCTCGACGAATGTTTTCAAGTGATCACAAATAAAGATGAATGGTTCATGAGCTGATGTTAACCTGGAAGAAGTTTGTGAAAGCATGACGCCACAGGGTTGCCCTAAGACCTATTTATATGCCCTTAGAGAAAGCCCCTATCTAGCAATGTGAGCAATCTAGGAAGGCACTTTCTCAAAGCAGAGGTTATAAAGGACTAAAGAATTCATACTGGTTGAAACCTTACTGGTTTATCCTTTTAATATGAATTAAGTCTTTATGACCAATAGTAATGTCTCCAATCTAATTCCTGATATCAGTAGTTTGTATTTTCTTTTTTCCCTGATAATTGTTTAAAGGTATATCAATTTTATTGATCTTTTCAAAATATCAGCTTTTTGGTTTCATTGACTTTTTTTCTATTTTTATTTTGTTGATGTCTAGTCTTCATTCTTTCTTACTGTCTTATTTTTGGTTTAGTTTGCTCATCTTTACGCTTTCTTAGGGTGAAAGCTTAGATCATTCACTTAAGATGTTTCCTCCTTTCTAATGAAAGAACTTACATTTTCTAAGTACTATTCATCTGTGCCCAATCCGTTTTGATACGTTCCGTTTCCATTTTCATTCTGCTCAAAATACTCTTCCAATTACTCCTTCCTTTCTTCTTTATTCATGGGCTATTTGAAAATCTTTTTTACTTAGTAGCCCAGTATTTGGAGATTCTCCAGAGATTTTTCTGTTGATTTCTAACTTAATCCTGCTGTGAAATTTGCTTGCATACTCTGTATATTTGTCTATGTTTCAATTTATTGAGACTTGTTTCGCTGCCTACAACCTGGTATGTTCTTGGTGAATTTTCCATGTGTACAAGAAAAAATGTAGTTTCTGCCATGCTGTCATCCTACTATCAGTTATTGAAAGACATTGAAATCTCCGACTATGAATGCAATTGTTTCTTTTCCATTTCATCAGGTTTTTATTTGTGTACTCTGAAGTTCTGCATAAACATTTGAAATTGTTAAGACCCTTTTAAAATTATGAAATGTCTCTCTTTATTCCCTTTGGTATTCTTCGCTCTAAAATTATCTTGTTTATTATTAATATCAACTATTCCAACTTTATTTTTATTAATGTTTACATGGCATATCTAGTTTTACATTTTATATTTTTAATTTATGTTTCTCTTAGTATTTAAATTGGGCTCAGATACATAGCAACTTCTTTTCTAGCCAATCTGAGAATCTCTGCCTTTTCACTGAAGTATTTAGACATTTTGTAATTCACGTAAATATCAATATAGTTTGGCTTAAATCATTATCTTTGTTCTTTTTTCCCCCTTTTCCTGCCTTCTTTAGGAATGAGTGATATTTATTCCATTTTATCTAAACTATTGGGTATTAGCCCTGTTATCATTTGTTTTTAGAGATCACTCTAAAGTTTACAATTACATATTTACTTAACACAGTCTATCTTCAAATACCATTTATGCCACTTCATAAATAGTCTACAACACATGAGTAAACTGTTTCCCTACTCCTGTCTCTTGACTATTTTTATTATACATTATACATTTATATAATCAGTTATTGGGGCGCCTCGGTGGCTCAGTCGGTTAAGCATCTAACTTTGGCTCAGGTCATGATCTCATGGCTTGTGAGTTCAAATCCCACATCAGACTCTGTGCTGACAGTTTAGAGCCTGGAGCCTGCTTCAGATTCTGTGTCTCCCTCTCTCTCTGCCCCTCCTCTCTCTCTCTCAAAAGTAAATAAACATTTACAAAATTTTTTTAAATCATTGTTATTATTTTGCTTTAAAATAGTTACCTGTTAAATGTTTAAAAATGAGACAAGGCTGTTATATTTATCCACATATTCTCCATTTCTGGTGCTATTTATTTATTTTGCAGATCCAAATTTATGTCAAATATCATTTTCTTTCTGCCTAAAAAAATTTCCTTCAACATACCCTATAATACAGGTCTGATGGTATTGAATTTTCTCAGCATTTTTTTTTTTTGGCTGAAAAGTCTTTTCTTCATGGCTTTTGAAAGATACTTTAAAAAAACTGTTCTAATGCCTTCTTGCCTGCATGATTTCTGATGACAAGTGTACTCTAAGTTTTGTTCCTCTGAATTTTCTCTCACATTTTAAAAGTGTCTCTTTATACTTGGTTTTCAGATAATTTAGTTATACGGCTCTTTCATTTGTTTCATTTTCTTCATGTTTCTTCCTCTTGGGGTTGGTTAAACTACTTGGATCTGTGAGTTTATAGTTTTCATTAAATATGGGGAAAAATTGGCCACTTTTTCTTCTAATATTTTTCTATACCCCCTCCTCCTTCTGGGAAGCCACTTACTATATTTTAGACTGCTTGATATTGAAACACATATATTTTATATTTGTATTTCATATTGGATAATTTGTATGTCTTCAAGTTCATTAATCTTTTCTTCTACAGTGTCTAATTTGTACTTAATATAATTCCATGTATATTTTTATTTCAGATACTGCATTTTTAGTCTCTAAAATTCAGTTTGGGTCCTTTTATGCCTTCCATTTTTCTCATGATGACTATACTTTCATCTACTACTTGTTTATAGTAACTCATCTGCTAATGCTATCATCTGTCATTCTGATTCTGTTTCCATTGACTAATGATTCTCTTGACTATGGATTGGATATTCCTTTTTTGCATATCTGGTAATTTTTTATTGGATGGTGATCATTGTGAATTTTATATTTTTGGTGCTGGATTTTACTGTAGTTCTTTAAATCTTTTTTTTCTTTTTTAAGATTTTATTTTTAAGGGTCACCTGGGTGGCTTAGTCGGTTAAGCCTCCAACTCCAGCTCAGGTCATAGTCTCACAGTTCATGGGCTGGAGCTCCACATTGGGCTCTGTGCTGACAGCTCAGAGCCGGGACCCTGCTTCAGATTCTGTGTCTCTTTCTCTCTCTGCCCTTCCACTGTGTGCTCTGTCTCTATCTCTTGTCTCTGTCTCTCTGTCTCTCAAAAATAAATAAATGTAAAAAAAAAAGATTTTATTTTTAAGTAATCTCTACACTCAACATGGGGCTCAAACTTATAATCTGGCAATCAAGAGTTGCATGCTTTACTGACTGAGCCAGCCAGGCACCCCTGTAGTTCTTTAAACCTTAAGATTTTTTTCCCTCCTTGAATGTAGTTCAGTTACTTGGAATCAGTTTGATCCTTTCAAATCTTGCTCTTAAGCTTTCTCAGGGAAGGTCCAGAACAGCTTTTAGTCTAAAGTTATTCCTAATTCCAACCCCAAAGCCAACCCACTGAGCCAATATCTTGCTGAAGACTCTATTAAATGTTCCAATAGTCCATGTATTAAAAGATCTTTCCACTATAATTTAAACACAAATTATTTCCAGCCTTGTATGGACTCTGAGGAAGTTTTAATCACTCCTTTCTCCTTTCCTACTGTTCTTTCCTCAGCCTTGGACAATTTCCTTCCTGGATTTTGTTCTCTTGTTTTAACAAGTATTACATTTTTATTTGTCAGGTAATTAAGTTACTTAAGAATCACTTTGACTCTCTAAAATCTTATTTCTAAGCTTTGTTAAAGGTGGTATGCATTAGCTTTCAACCTAGTGCTAATTTAGACCTCCTACTAAGGTGTGACCTTTCTGAGGTCTCCCTTCAATGCCCCATGTTTAACAAGGTCCTTCCACTCTGGCTGGTTGGAATTCAAACACCTCTGGGCACTGTGAATTTTTCCGGTTTATATTATATATCATGTACTAATATATATTATTATATATTACATATAAAACTCAGTACTTTTCCATTTATAAATCCTTGGCAGTTTTTCTTTTTCACTTCATGTAGTACAGCTGTACATATGTCCATGTAATTATACGCTAATAAGTCTTTTATTTAAAAGGGCCTATATGTATATCTTCAGGCGCAGCAAGGGAGCAAAGAAACAGGGGGAACTGTACTTCACCCTAAAGTCAGTCTTTTGGAGAAGACAATTTCATAGGATGGGTGGTGGGTGGTAACCATCAAGAGGAAAAGAAAGCAGGATCAGTTTCTTTGGACCAGTGCAGGAAAAAATAAAATAAATGAAATAAAATAAACAAACAAACAAATACATAAATAAATAAAATAAATAAAAACAGAGAGCTGGCCTAAACCTCAAAACTGATTCTTAGATCCAATCAAACAAAAAGATCTACCTGAGGTTTCTCAATACCCCTTGTAAACAACTTCAAGATGACTGGTTGGGACCTAAGGGACAGTATAACGATGAGACACCATTTTTTCATGGAAAATAGGGGTTAGGGACATAGCCTTAGCCCTCATTTGTAACATATTTAACCAATAGCCTGAGCTCCTATATGCAAACAGTTTATATGCTTTGCAGATGAACCATAGACTAAGAACTTTCTTTGGTCTCAGGGTATTCTTCCCAAAATGCACAATCTACTGGGATCCATTTCTTACCCAGTATAATTACTCCTAGGCAGAACATTATCAAATAATATCAAGCCAGGTATTAGGGTATTCAAGTAAAAAGATTCAGCTAAGAAGCAACCCAAATACAAACAACTCAAATATAAAAGGAAGCCAGCCTAAAACACACTAAGTGCTTAGAACGGGCCCTTCATGATTGATAATGAAGGTGGATTAAGCTTCATCTTGAAATATTGATGTTAATGATCCAGTGTGAACAAGATGCTCTCTAAAGGACCTTCTAATCGTGAAATATTATTCTGTCTTATCCATCAAACATAACTGATTGCTTAATAACGACACATTTTACAGACGACATTGTCTTTTCTTACTAAAAGTAAATATTTCAACTGTTGTCATTGTCCAAAGGTGCCACCACTTTTATTTGTTTATCAGATCATAAGATGATACTGACCCATTACCCTTGACCTAGTCAAACCTCTACAAAAGACTTAATGATGCTATTTAGGATGCATTTCCTTGCTGCTTTGTGCAGGTGGCTTTCGCATTGTTGCATAGACAGTGATGGGAACATCGGTTATTGTCAGGCAATGACTTCCGGGGCATCTTCGCAGTTGCCTGAATGAAAGAGCAACGCACCTGTGGTTAGATACTAAAAAGGAAATTTTCTCAGAGCAGCGAAGTTTGAGTGCATATCGACTGTGTCAAATCATTTTGAAATCTTTAATGTCACAATATGATTATAACACAGCGACATTGATGAGCGAGACATTTTAGGCTTGCATTGCAAAGAAATTATGATTGTTGCCATACATTTAATCACAGGAAATTCACAAATATAAAACAATCCTCTAAATGATCATTTTGAAAGGTATGCAGTTATTGCTAAATGGCAAAAAAAAAAAGCAGGGAGAGTGCATAGTTGTAAAAACATAGTGATAGTACTATGGCAATTTATACATATACGCACCTTAAAAATCACTTCGATTGAGTGATTTAAAAACTAGAATATGTGGAAAAATATTAAACCGAACATACCATTCCATGTACTATTCAAATGCTGATTAAGTCCTTAAATGACATCTAGTCTAAAAATACAACTAGTGCTTGGATTTCCATTCCATCATTCCCACCAGATAATCACCCAACCTCAAACATTTCTAAAGACAAGTGCTTAGTACTTCCCAAAATAGCCCACTGCATCCTTAAATAACTCTGGTTTTTAAAGTACCTACCTTGTGAAGCTTAAATTGTGTTCTGAAAGTTTCCAAGCCATGAGAAATCTCACAGTGTAGTAATTGATGCTTTGATACAGTAAACAGCAAAAAGTGGAACAAATTCTATTTCTTATAGTTTTCTTCAATTTTACAAAAAATGATTTTGTCTTATAGAACATTCATACTCTATATGACCATCTTTCTGCTGAAGGTCAAATCAAAGCCAAAGTGACACTAAATCTGAGGTCATAGTCTTCTTCATATTTGCAACCTTATGCTTAGCATGTAAAAGCACTAAAGATTTGCTTATTTAAATGAATGTTATCTTTCTTGTAACTATCAACTAAACAACAATCTAGCTAAAGATTCACCAAAAAAAAACCCCAAAAAAACAAAACAAAAAACAAAAACACTGATCTATCATTGATACTTACAGAAGTACCAAAAACAAACTGTGCTAAGAAAACCTGGAATCTGTTCATACTAACTTCATAACAGCAAAGTTTGTTAATACTGATTTAATGGTCCCGGACTTTTTTTGTGCTAATACTGAACATCGGCTAAAGCTCATGTTGATGATAGCCATTACACATTTCTCAGTCATAAGGATGAGAAGACCATACCTGGTTGGTGACGTCTCCTTCCCATTACAGGCAGCACTGGAGCTCAGCCCAGATTCCAACCCAATTGAAGAATCTCCTCCTTCCACTGGAAACCTCCTTGGCTGGGTCCCAAACCGAAAAGGCATAATTCACTGAAAACCTAGATTAGAAAGTTAAAATAATGGAGTGGGGGTGAGTTATCTTCAAAAAGTCCTTTGAGTCTTTAACGTTATTTTGCACAGTTATATAGAAGCATGCTGAAAATGACGTTTTAAAATATCTTTAAAAGTATATAAATGCCATAATACACAATTCCTCCTTACTACAATTTTAAGTCTAGAAACAAATATAAAACAGCCATTAGATGGTAGGAGTGAGTTGTGCCCTATGGTTAAATTACTGAAGTCTATTTCTACTGTGTGGGGGAAAAAAGTTTGCTTGAAATGGCTGTTACAATCAACAAACTTGAGTCCCTACCACCACTCCCCACTGCTTCTCTACACAAGCCCTACTCTTCCTCTGAGGTATAGCGGAGCCTCACACCTTCCATGATAATCTTCCATCAACCCCGTTCCTGATGATCATTGATTCTCCCCCTCTACATTTATAGCACCTTAGGGAAGAAAGTGCCTTGGGAGAGTTAGACTGACGATGTAATCCTAAGCAAGAGACTTGACCAAGTAGGTTTCTCAAGGATAAACTGGGAATAATAGTATCTACTTCCAGGGTAATAGTGTGAATTAAATAAGGAAAACGTAGTTAAAAAGTAAAAGGTAATTAAATTAGGCAAAATGTAAACCATATGTAAAATACAGTGCCTAACACATAGTCAGTGTTCAATAAATGTTAACTATTATTACCCAGATGCTACTGAACATTATTAAATATATGTACACACACATGCACACACACACACAATTTAACATAATGCATATGTGAGATATATGATAAATATGATACACATACATACAAACACACACAGATACAGGCAAATGTTTATAAACTAAGCTCTTTACTGCCTGCGATTGCCTCTACTTGGAATTCTTCCCCACCCCACTGCTCCCACTCCTTACATGCTAGGACCTACTCATTCATTAAGTCTGAATTTATATTTCACCTTCTCAGGGAAGCCTTCCATAACCACTCCATTATATGTGTTTTCATAGCACTTTCTATTTTTGCTTTGTAATAGGTATCACTGTAATTCAGGATTTCTCAACTATGACAGCATGGACATTTGAGGCCAGATAGTTTTCTGTTGGGGAGGGAAGAAGCTGGCCTGTGCTTTCTAGGATGTTTTGCATCCAAGGCCTCCACCCACTACATGCCAACAGCACCTCTCCCCAAAAGCCGTGACAATCAAAAATGTCTCTCGACATTACCAAAAGCCTCTGGTGGAGAAGGAGAAGAAATCACCCCATGTTGAGAACCAATGTCCTAATTTTTTGTAAATGTTTTTGCTTAATCATTGTTCCCCTCCCCCATCCCTATTTCATATCTGTCTTTGCCAGCACTGACTGAATCCTTCATACCTAGAACAGTGGCTGGCACACAGTAATTAGTAATTATTTTGTCTAAATTTACATGTGTTCAACAAAAGACAGGAAAAATTAAATATGTCTTATTACCATTTCTTATGCCTAGAACAGTATTCTATGCCTAATTGTTTGTTATGGTAATAATAAAACTAAATTATTAAAGTTTAATAATTTGAATATTATATATAAGGGTTTTTATTAGACTATGTGTTTCCTTCTTCAAGGAAAAAAGTGGTATGCTCGATGACAAGTTAGTAAAACCACTGTAAAATCTATGGTTTAGCATACCTATCTAACTTATATAGGTATGAAGTTTTAGCTAACTTCACCAAGAATACATAGACTTACCAAAATAGGCTGAGTCTGATTCCTGTAGAGGTGAATAAATCAACTGCTTCTACTGACCTTCCATAGAAGAATGGAATTGCCAAAGGAATGATGATCAAATGTTCCAGTGACACCCAGAAATTATTACATCAGAAGATTCTTTCACATAGTTTCCTACCTGCTAGAGAATAAAAGATCACAATTCATACCTTCAGCAGCAAGTCAAAACTTAGCTAAAAAGTTGTCTCTAAAGTTTGACAGTCTTGTTCTTGTCACTGCCTTATTCTCCAACAATATGAAATACTTGAATCTATGAATGAATTTATCTATATTCTGAACCTACAATCTAATCTGTACAAAACCATGACATTCTTCTCACTTTAGATCCCATTTTCCTCATTATCTTTATCTCCCAGTTTTTTCCTTGGCTACTAACACAAACTAATCCAACCTAACCATGTCCTCATCCCACACCAAAGGCCTCAAACTGCACCTTTATACATTTCACTTTGGCTCCTCCTATGTGGGATTCTTTATGCCCACTCTCTCCCTAATGCCTAGACTGATGGAATTTCTATTTCCTCAAGAGGCTTGAAACTCCCAGATGACAGAAATTGCGACAACTGAGAAAATAATAATACATCCTGTATTGTCCCGTTTTGTTCCCTGGACGCTGAGGCTCTGTCCTCTGTTCGTACCATCTTTGCCAAAGGAATGATGATCAAATGTCCCAGTGACACTCAGAAATTATGACATCAGAACTTTTTCACATAGGTTCCTACCTGCTAAAGAATAAACTGTCTCAATTCATAGCTCCAGCAACAAGATGAAACTTATCTTCTGGACTACCCTCCCTCTCCCAATTTCTGGATCAACAGCTTACCTCACTGAACATAATACTAAAGTACAACTCTTAAACCAGAACATTCCTCTTCAGCTAATCTTTTTTGTTTTTCAATTTTCAGAGTTGATGGCAAACTATTAAAGGACACTAAGCATTTAAATATTCTTTCCTACCTACACTTTATGCTGTTTCCCACTGCTCTGTTTTCATATGTTTTGTGTTATAGAAACTGGCACTTTACATAATTAAGTTGATGTTGGACAAAATCTTACCTCTACCTTCTTTTTCTTACCAGGATGCTAACTGTGAATAGCTGGTCACGAATTTAGCTTAGAGAAACCATTTCACTGACTGTGTCATAGTCAGACAAACAGAAATAACTGCTGGCGATTGTTAGCTAATGTATTATTAGGACCTAAACATTTGATCTTTAGGATGGCAAAATTTTTTAATAGTTTACATTTTCTACTAAAAGTGGCAGTAGGAAATTGATGGGCTTTGACATGATATTTAGGTTTGTATTTTAATACCATATTAACTCGGAGACTGTGAGGAAATCACTAAAAGTTTGCCGGAAAAAAATGGTATTAATTTCTACATCATAGAGTTATTTTGAGGAATAAAAAAATCTAACATGTAATAAAGTTGATATCCGGGATACAAAATTCCATCAGCACATAACTTCTTAGTGCATAATTCTTGACATCAGAGTGTTGAAACATTGATTTCACTTTTTAGTCATTGATATATATTTAAATTATGAAGTAAGATATATTTCACCTGCACGTGAAATAGTCAAAAATCCTCTAATTTACCACTAATTATTTGTTACAAGTTATTTGGCACAAGTTGTACCAAGTTTCTTTTTTTAGTGTGGGTGATACAATGAAATAAACCAAACAGTGGTCTTAATGATGAAACTTTCTAGCACTAGAGTAATAATACTCATCAGAAGACAAAATGAATTTGACTTTCCAGCAGATCTTCATGGAGAAATGGATGAATATGTGAAGTATCGGGGAGGGGGGAGGGAAGAAATCTCTAAATACTCTTATTCCTCATAAGCCCAAGAGTAATTAATAATCTTCCAATCCTCAGAATATTGATTCATGAGATGCATAAAAGGAGTAATGCTTGGACTTAACATATCCTAAGAAAATAGATCTATTACTAGAAATAATTCATTCATACAAGAAATATTGGCTGAGAATCCACCATGAGCCAGGCATGTGCTAAGTGCTGAAGATAAAATATTGAGCAAAACAAACACAGTGCCTATCCTAGCAGAGTTTACAGGTTAGGGTGGGGTATGTCCTAGACTAGGCTACCAAACATAAATCTAAAGGATGAGTAGGCATTAACTAGCTGTAGGTGTAGGTGAAAATACAGTGGGAAGTAAAGACATTGAGACATTTGGGGAGAGGGCAAACAGGAAACAGCATGTACATAGTCATGGGCCAGTAGAGTGGACAACCAAAAATATTTAAGAGCGGCATAACCACAGCAGAGAAAATAAAAAAGAAATCAAGTCAGAGAAATAAGCAGAGGCTAAATCAAGCAAGAACATGAACCCAAGTTAAAGATTTCAGACTTTAACTTAAAGCAAGGGAGCTCACAAAAGAATTTTAATCTCTCAGGAAACATACTAGGTTTTATTCTGCTATTTTTCTGTTTTCTATTTATTTTATTTCTTCTACAATCTTTAGTATTTCCTTTTTCCTGTTTACTTTGGGCTTAATTTGCGTTTCTTCTTCTAGTTTCTTTAGATGGAAGCCTAGGCCATGGATTTGAGATCTACCTTCTTGATATAGCTTTTAATTCTATAAATTTCCATCAAAGCACTACTTTAGATTCATTCCAAAATTTTTGAAATTTTGTATTTTCATTATCTTCTGTTAAAATTTTCCTTTTTGGTTTCTTCTTTCATCTATGGGCTATTTAAAACTATGTTATTTTGTTTTCAAATATTTGGAAAGAATCTAGCTAGTTCTCTTTTACTGATTTCTTACATTCCATTGTTGGCGGAGAATATGCTTCATATGATTATAATTCTTTTAAACTTACAGAAACTTGTTTATGATCATAATTTTGGTACTGTGGTAAATGTTCCAGCAGAATCTGTTGTCCTTGGCTGAAGTATTCTATCCATGTAATTAGCTGGTTGACAAAGTTGTTCAAGCCTTCTGTATTCTTCCTGATTTTCTGTATTCTTCATCAATTACTGAAATAAGGATGTTGAAATCTCCAACTATAATTATGAATGTTTCTCTTCTCTATTCTGCCAGTTTTCGAATCATATATTCTGAAACTCTGATATTAGGTGCATAAATATTTAGTAGTGTTATGTCCTCTTGATGAATTGACAACTTTACAATTAAAAACTATCTTTCTTTATCTCTAGTAATATAATAGTCTATGCTCTGAAATCTACTGCCTGAAATTTATATAGCTACCTTATATTCATTAGTGTTAGTATAATATATCTTTTCCTATGTTTTTACTTTTAACCTATTTGGTCTCCTTTATAGTCAAAGTGGCTTTCTTATAAACAGTATATAGTTGAGCCTTGCTTTTTCTTATCTGATCCAATGATCTCTGACTTTCAATTACTGATGTTTAGTGTGATAGATATAATTAAATTTGCTTGCCATCTTCCTATTTGTGTTCTTTTTGTGTTCTTTGCTCCTTTTTTCTTATTCTGCTCTTTTGAAATAACAGTATATTTTATGTATCTATTCTATCTCCATTACTGGCTTATTGCTTTACAACCCGTAGCTTTGTTTTTGGTTACTTTAGAGTTCATAGTATATATCTTAACTTTTCAGTTTGTGTTAAATAAGTTATACCACTTCACGTACACTAAAAGAACCTTACACTAAAAGAAACTCACACTGAGGTGCCTGGGTGCCTCAGTCAGTTAGGCGTCCGACTTCACCTCAGGTCATGATCACCTCAGCTTATTAGTTCGAGCCCCACATTGGGCTCTCTGCTAAGCCCACTTCAGAACTTCTGTTCCCTTCTCTTTGTCTCTCCCCTTCTCTCTCTCTCTCAAAATAAATTTTTTAAACAAAGTTTTAGGGGCGCCTGGGTGGCTCAGTTGGTTGAGTGTCTGACTTCGGCTCAGGTCATGATCTCACAGTCTGTGAGTTCGAGCCCTGCGTCGGCCTCTGTGCTGACAGCTCAGAGACTGGAGCCTGCTTCATATTCTGACCCTCCCCCACTCATGATTTGTCTCTTCTGCTCTCAAAAATAAATAAAAACATAAAAAAAATCCTAAACAAAATTTAAAAAAAGAAACTCACAAAGAATCATTTCCCCTCTCCTACCCTGTATTATTTTGTCATACAATCTACTTCTAGATTCTATATTATAAACCCCATAACACATTATTATTATAAGTTTCTCTTTAAGAAACTATTTTGGAAGAAATTTTTTAAAAACAAGGGAAGTCTTTTATACTTACCCACATTCTCATTGTTTTTATTCCCTTCAGTAGGTCTGGATTTCCATCCAACATCATTGCCCTTTTATCTGTATGAATGTTTTCATTTAACAGTTCTAGTCTACTAGTGATCAATTCATTCCATTTTTGTGTGTTTTTACTCCATCTCCATTTTTTTATTTGTTTGTTTGTTTGTTTTGAGAGAGAGTATGCACAAGTGGGAGAGGGCCAGAGAGAGAGGGAGAGAGAGAAATCCCAAGGAGGCTCTGCACTGTCAGAGTGAAGCCCAAAGCAGGACTTGAACTCATAAACCATGAGATCATGACCTGAGCCAAAGTCAGACACTTAACTGACTAACACACACAGGCACCCCACTTCATCTCCATCTTTTAATGGTATTTTTGCTGAGTATAAAATCCTAAGTCAAGAGTTTTGTTTTGTGGGGCTTTGTTTTTTTAAGTACCTAAGGATTTTTGCTCAAGTTTTCTGACTTGCATTGTTTCTGAGAGTCTGCTTTTATTCTTAACTTTGTTCCTCTACATGTAGTGTGTCTTTTTTTTTCTGGGTACTTTTAAAATTTTTCTTAGCTGCTGATATTAATTTGATTGTAATATGCTTGGTGTGGTTTTATTCCTGTCTCAAAAGCTTCATTGAGCTTCTTGGGTCTGTGGGTTCATAATTTTTATCACATGTGAAAAAATTCCAGACATTATCTCTTCAAGTATGTTTTTGTTTCCTCCTTCTGAAACTCGAATTACACAGCTTATATAAAGCTGTTGGAAGTTGTCCCACAGCTCACTGATCCTCTTTTATTATCTTTTGATTCTGTTTTATTTTGGACAGTTTCTACTGTTAAATCTTTAAGTTCGCTACTCTTTTCATTTGCGATGTCTAATCTGCTCTTAATTCCATCCAGCATATTTTTCATTTTAGACACTGCATTTTTTAACTTTAGAAGTCTGACTTGGGTCTTTTATATTTGTGCCTTCTTAATCTTTCCATGTTTCCCTCTGTCTTTTGAACACATGGAGGACATTTATGTTATTCGAATGTCCTTGTCTACTAAGTCTTTCATTTGCGCCATTGCTCAGTTTGTTTTTACTGATTCATTTTTAACCTCATCTGGAGTGTGGTTTTCTACATCTTCGCATATCTTCCAATTTTTCATTTGATGCCAGACATTGTGAATTTTACGTTGTTGGCTGCTGGATTTTATTTTTAGTCTTCTAAGCACTTTCAAGTGTTGATCTGGGACAATTATTTGGAAATAGCTTGATCCTTTGGAGGCTTGGTTTTATGCTTTCCTAGGCTAAGTCCGAACATCCTTGCATCTATGGCTAATTTGTCTCCACTGCTGAGATGGTTTCCTTTACTGTACTCAACTCAGTACCTCCAGATATTACAGGGTTCTTCCACTCAAGATGTTGGGCATGCAAACTAGTTCCAATCTTGTGTGAACTCCCAAAAATGTTCTGCATGCTTCCTCCAGTGGTTCATTCCTCAGTTGGGGTAGTTTCCCCATGTGCACATACTGATCAGTACTCAGTTTAAGGCTCAGAGAAATTCCCTGAAGATCTCCGGAGCCTTCTCTATAACACTCGCTGCTCTCTTGCACTTTGCTCTGAAAATTCTAGCTGCCTTGGTCCCCCAGAATCTTCAACTTTGTCTCCCCAACTCAGGGTGGCTGCTGGGCTGTGTGTGTGAGCTCTATTCATTAGAAAGAAGTCACTAGGTCCAGTCCAGACTTGAGCAGAGGGGATTAAACAAAAACAGGGGCCGGTGATCATTAGGTACCATCTTAGAGGCTGCCTACCACAGATGCTGTATTCTGGTATGTCTAAGAATGCTGGTAATGTACTTATAAACCTTGTTTATCAAATATTTCTGACTTTCTATCTTCTGGAAATTGCAGTTCCTGGCCCCCTTATGATTACTCAGAGCCCATGTCACTAGTTTTGGCCAGTGAGTCACTAACTGCAGTGTAAGATCCTCTTTCTCTCTGCCACAAAAGTCAAGAATGTACCAAAGAGTGGCATCTCAGCAACGTGGGTGCCAGAGTGAGGAAAATATAAAGCATAACCACAGATACCTCCCAAAAGACATGGATCATGTGCCAAAAAAATAATACATGACTGATATATAGGGGTTAGGTGTACCATAACTTAGCAAAATTTATCATGACTTATACAGACTTAGAACGGCCGTAACAAAAATCTAAAATACAGGATAGTGGTCAGGCAGCAGGTGACAAGGGAACTGTTACTGAAAACTGAAAGGACAGTTATTTATGTTATTAGTGGCAAATGTATTGAAAAAAAAAAAAAACCTTTGCAAAACTCTTGTGATAACCTAGAAGACAGGTGATTTACTAATGAACTTGAATTCCAAGGGAAGAGGTTAGAAGATGTTGGTAACAATGTTGGTAACACGTTGGTTGCTACGGTTGTGTTTGTCAAGTTATATGAAAGAGAGATGGGCTCAGAAATGCAGCATGCCAACAGGAATAAAAATGGATAGAGCCCTCACAAATTCTAATTATGTTGAAGTCACAACTTGGAAAATTAAAGGAGTATAATTTTCTTGGAACATACTGCATGCCCCTTCAGAACTCTGTAATAGATTTTCAATGTCGTCCAGTACTGAATGTCCCATAGAGGAATCCAACAAACCCTAATTGTTTTTTCTCCACGACTACCACCCCTCCACTGCCACTTCTGTTTCTTGACTGGGTACCCAAAGAATTCTTTTATTCTGAAAATTGAGTAGCTTAACCAGCATATATCCTCGTGCTGACTGTTTTAAAGAAATTTTTCCATGGATCATGGTATATCCTTTTTTTATTGAAGTATAACTAGCATACACTATCATATTAGTTTTAGATATTTCCATACATTACTCAGCATTCATCATTATCACTGTACTCTAGTTTTCTTATAATCTTTAATCCTGTATTCTTTTAATCTAGAGGTTTTCTTTCCTTTATTATTTTTTATATCAGTAAAGACATTTCTTCTTCCAGTTGCTGTGTTCTCTATTCAGGGGCACTTCTTAATCTTATGTGGAGCCATCTTTGTCTCTTTCATATGTATTATCTGCTAAGAGCTTTAATACCTTTGTCCTTTGCCTCAGTATTCTCTGTGATTATCTCAAACGTCTCATCTACATCAGTAATTTGATTTTCAGCTCTCTGGTCTGCTTCCTTGTGCTTCTAACTCTTCATTTCTAAAACTAGTTCTTCACTTACAGCTAGAATTTGAAAGGTAAGTTATATTTTTTTTTCACTGTGTTTGTATCAGAGGAGGTATACTAGAACTCCGCTAGAGCTGTGTATAGCTCTCCAGGATGGCCTGGGTTCTGCTTGCTCTACTGAGCTTGCTGAATATTTTAAATGAGGTCTCAATCCATCCGATTAGGAGTGTATTCAACTTCGGGATATGCTCAACTGTATGACTTCGATGTGGACACCTGGAAAATAAAAATTCTAAAAAGTTCTTCTGCTTATATATATAGCTGGTATATAAGGTTCTACCTTGATTCTTAAGCAGGAGTGCCTATTAGTCTGATTCTCTCCAGACTGAAGTTATAAATGAGACTTGTTAGGATTATTGTTGTTGGTGGTGGTGGTGGTGTTAGGACTTTCTTAATTTAACTTGTTCCCATGTATGACCTCTGGGGAATAATGACTTAGACCTAACCACCATATGAGAGATAGAGCTCTAAAAAGCCAGAACACCGGCACCGTAACTCACTGGCATAGACCTACGTCCACCACTGCCTACAAACTGGACCAAACTTTGCAAATTCTGAAAGCCCCGGACTTTGGGACTTCAACATCAAAACCTGAAGTGAGGTGTTGGAGGTTCCAGACTGCACCTCCACTACTGACTCCAGGCTCATCAATAAGCAGTTAAGAGTAAAATTTACCAACTGCAAAACATTCTTGATGAAAAGTTGTCTATTAATCACCAGAGATGTAAGTACTAAGGTGAAAAATATCCAAATGGAAATGTGAGAAGCCTCAGCACCATAAACCATTCATTGCAATTTCAAACCTACCAGCTACCAGAGAAATGTAGTAACATTATTTGTCTTAGTGGAGGAATAAGGTGTTCCAATAAAACAAATATTATAGTTACTATCGCCACACACTAATTGCATACATAATTTAACTTTTTTTTTTTAATGGAGATGGCTTCCTAGGATTTTGTAGTTCCTCAGAATTTTTGTAGAAAATATGAATTTCAGTAAAGCAGTGCTGGAGTTCATTGAAATCTGGTTTAAATCATCAATAAGAGTTCAGAGTATTTTTCAATGTTTGACAATTTTCAGTACTTGGTAATTTACAGGAATGTCTGATTTTTTTAGTCTTCTTCCTCCTTCTATCTAGTTTACATAAATCAAATGCCTAGTTTTAATTTCACCTCTTCCATCAGACTTCTATCTACTGATCTACATCCTCATCCACTGAATCCTACTGCACTTATGGGCAGCAACACACAATATATTTTTTAGTATTTCACGTGTATCTTGAGATTGTAAGCTTCTTGGAGCCGGATCTATGTCTTGATTTCTTCTGAATGCCCTAGAGGACCTAGAAGTTAATGTTGGGAGCATACAGCTTCAACGAATACCGACTGGGTCTCTGAAGCGTTTTGTCATAGTGTATAAACAGCCTAGTTTCGGGTGTACCCAGACACACCTATTTGCGGTTTCTTTGTGCTCATCTACACCGTTTTCTGTTAGAACAAAGGGCTTGTTGGATAGACGCATTAAAGCAGCGCGTCCCAGAGAATCTGATTCAACGGAATCGGACACACCCCCCGGGGTGTCGAGACTGTGAACAAAAACTAGACCTCTGATAGCCCATAAACAGTTTTAAAGACACACGTTTTAAAATCCCACTCCAAAGCCTAATTACCCGCCAGTTACCCCGGCCTCCGGAGCTGCCGAAGCTCAAAGATGTTGGCAAGCAGGTAGGATCTGCGGTCCGGAGGCCCAGTCGCTAGGGTAACGGTGGGACGCAAGTACACTTGCGCGGCTTTCTGACGGAAGAACTTAGCTTGAAGCTAGAGAAGAGAGTAGCGACAGCAGCGACTTGCGGCAGCGGCGTGACTTACGGCTGCCCCGCCCCTTAGGGAGCACAGTTTGTGGGCTGGTCTGGGAGTATGAAATTCGGCGCGGGCTCTCGAGTGCTCTGGTGCCGCCGCGCGTCAACATGACCCAGTCGGTGGTCGTACAGGGTAAGCTGCGCGGGAGGGTGGGCACCTTGTCGCCGCGCAGCCGACCGGCCTTGTTTTTCTCCTAATGGCTACTCTCTTTCCCTCCTCTCGCCGATCGCAGTCGGCCAGTGCGGAAACCAGATCGGCTGCTGCTTCTGGGATCTGGCGCTAAGGGAGCACGCCGCGGTCAACCAGGTACCGGCCCAGCCGCTCGGGGACCCCCTCGCCTGTCGTCACTGAGGCTCGCCCAACAAATAAGCAAGAATCCGTCCATTTGACCTTTTATCTTACTGATATAAGTTGTGTGGGGTCTTCGCAGGAAGGAACAAGCTGGTTTTTAAGCGTTTGTTGGCGTCAGACCCAGAACCAACGCTGGCCAAATACAAGTCTCCCTGATTCTCAGGGTCTCGTTTTTATCAGGATTCTTTTGAAGAGCAATGAGATAGTGTTGGGGAAGTGCTTTGTAAAATAGGTAACATGTGTGGTATCATATTCCTGTATTTAGTCAACTTTAAAATGGTCGCCAGGAATCCAGAGAAAGCTCTCTGATGCACCTGTTCTACAATCGTATGAGGCTCCTTTCTTCAGCGCCCTCCGCTAAACTTCATCCATAGATCCTACGGCATTTACTCTTTAGGGAAGAAGAATCAGTGTATTTTATGATAACTTGCATTTTTGTTGTTGTTATCCTAGGCAAATCCCAGCCATTACAGTATTGTGAAAATATTAAATCGAAAGGATTTCATTTGGGAAAGAAGCAAAACTTAAATGCTATAAATATATTTTTTTTCTTTTTAGAAAGGAATTTATGACGAGGCAATAAGCAGCTTCTTTAGAAATGTGGACACCAGGTAAGATGGGATTAAAGTCTGTCTCTTAGCATAATGATCCTTTTCTGGTCATCAGATTGGGAGAGAATTCTTCGAAGGATCGTAAATAGTTGATAGCTGTAAAGAAGTTGTCTGGGTTTTTTTTTTGTTTGCTTTTTTCATTATTGAAAGCATTTTTTTTCTCATTATGATTCCGCCATCATTAATATTTCTCAAATTATTCTGCAGAGCAAGACAGCAGGTTTCCTTTTAAAACCATATTAAGGAACAGGAAGAACCTTTAGTGTGCCTTCTTTTAGCATAACCTTGAAATAAAGTTTTACTGAAGGACAGCTGAAAATTTCCGGCTGTGTATCTTGTTAATGTATTCAAGAAAGGCTAACTTTTGAAAGAAAAATGTATTTTTTTTTTTTTTTATATTTCTGTGACATTGCAGTCAGGAATATTTGTTCTGTGAACACAATGTGCGAGAAAGAAAAGCAATTGTCAAATTACTGTTGTTTATTTAATAAAGGATCTATGTAACGATCTTTTATTTGAAAGAGTAATTTTGACATCCATGGTATGTCCATAAGGTTTTAATGTTTAATCGTTAAGCGTGTGTGTTTTCAGAATATTTAAACTGTGGTGGACTTGAACTGAAAAATATATAGCGAATGTCCATCTTTATCTAATTCAATAAAAATTCGAGTTCTAGTTTGAATTAGTTCGTTGGGTGTTTGAGGTAGTCATCTCCTAGGGAAAGCTAATTAGTCCCCACTTCCTTGGTGAATTCCAGAGTCTGACCCTCAGGCTTGCAAACTTAGAAAACTGGTTGACATCCTGAGAGTAAGTCCATTGCTCTCCAGCACAGAGAGGTAAACCAAACTCAAAGAGAAAGGAGGGTTAAAACGCAGAAAGTCAACGTAGTAATTGACAGTAGGGACCGTAACTCAAGAGCACTAGATCTTCCGTAACTTTCAAAAGTGCCTTCTCTTCTGTAGGAAATCTGCCTGAAAAGCTAAATAATAGAAGGTTGCTTGGTGACCACGGAATCAGACAAGGGAAGTTAGGTGTATTCCCTTAATGGCTGGTGTCATTTATTTGTATTATGTGGAAATAACTGTCTTGTAGATTCCCTAGAATCTAGAACTAGATTCCACAACATCCTTTCCCCCCAAATGCTGTTAAGAGACTAAAATTTGCCTTTGTAATACTTCCTTTTACCTGCTTCTAACTGAATTTCCACTCTCATCCCCTCTATTCTTGATGGCCAATCCTTTCCCTAAGTATTACTTTGTTGAGGGGCGTCGGGGTGGCTCAGTTGGTTGAGCATATGACTTTGGCTCAGGTCATGATCTCGCGGTTCATGAATTTGAGCTCTACATCAGGCTTACTGCTGTCAACCTGTCAGCCTGTCAGCGCAGAGTGGACTTTGGAGCCTCTATCCATCTCTCTCTCTCTGCCCCTCCCCTGCTGGCGCCCTCTCTCTCAAAAATAAATTAAAAAAAAAAGAAAGTTTTTTTTCAAGTATTACTTAGTTGAGACTCAGTCTGGCAGCTATTCTTAATAGTTGACTACATAACTATACTCTGTGTACTCTGTTTTATAATTTAACCTGAAAGCAGTCTTACTTCCTCAATCCCAAGGTTTTCCAAAAAGGGGAGCCAAGTCTTGGTATCTTACTATTCTCTATACTGTCAACACCTGGGAGCATCTGTTCCACATTAATACAAAAAAATCCCTTTCAAAAACAAGACCACATATTTGTGTACCCTTCTATATCTATTTGAGGAAATGACCATACCTTTTTAATAGCATCCTAGGAATTTACCTATCCTAGGGGTTAACTGTTTCTGTAAAGGACCAGATGGTAAATATTTTAGGTTTTGCAGACCATAAGTTCTGTGTCACAGTTGTTTGACTTGCTGTTGTGGCGGGAATGCAGGTGGAGCTTACTAGCACGTAAGGAAATGGGAAAGACTGTTCGAATAAAACTTTATTTAGGAAAATAAGCAGCTGGGCACAGCTGGCCCAAGAACCACAGTTTACCAGCTCGACCTATAGCATCATCTGTGCCCAGTTCAGCTTCCTTTCATTTATTCTGTCTTCTTGTAAACTATATTGACTCATATCCTATGTTTGGTCATAGATGTGGTTACTTTAGTAACTTTTGTTCAGCATGAAATTCCAGAAACAGCCTTAGACATACAGTGATATGTAACTGGTGGCTTAAGCAGTAAAAGTATCCAGTTACCTCATACAAAGAAATCTGGAAATCAGATGATCTAGGCTTGGGAAAGTGCCTTAAAGACAGACGCACTGTCACTTCATTATTCCTATTGTGTTGGCTTCTTTTCCTCATATTTATTATTTCATAACTATAAAGTGGCAGCCTCCACTCCACGCATCTCTATTCATGTTCAGCATGGGAAAAAAGGAAGACTTGGCACCAACTGCATCTGGTCCTCTTTATCAGAAAAGCTTCCCAGCATACCTCCTTTTTATCTCAGTCAAAACTGGGTTACATGGCCAGCCCTAACTACAAAGAAAGCCAGGGAAAAAAGTATCTCACTTTTTCAGCCTAATAGGAGGGGACTAGGCAAGGGAGAGGAATAGGAAACGCATCTTCTCTGTTGCCTTTTGTGTCTGCCCCACTAGCCTGTAAGTAGCTTTATTATATAAATGGGAGTTAACTTTATTATCTAATAGCAGTGTTAGCCTTGGAAGAGCTTATGACCTTTTCTCATTTCTTTATCTTTCAGAGTGGTTGGTGATGGTGGCACTATTTCCAAGGGAAAAATTTGTTCTTTGAAAGCACGGGTAAGATCTATATGCTTGGATTCTTATACTGCCTGTGTTTTTAAAATAACTATACTTTTGTAAATATCATGAGAATAAAATTTTAATTTAACTTCTCAAATTAAAAAAAGTATTTACTGGAGCACCTGGGTGGCTCAGTCAGTTGAGGAGCTGACCTCAGCTCAGGTCATGATCTTGTTGTGGTCTGTGAGTTTGAGCCCCACCTGTGTCGGACTCTGTGCTGACAGCTCGGAGCCTGGAGCTGTCTTCAAATTCTGCGTGTCCCTTTCTCTCTCTGCCCCTCCCCTGCTCACACTCTGTCTCTCTCTCAAAAATGAATAAACAGTATTTTTTTTAAATTTCTTTTAAGAAGTCTCACTTTAAATAAGCAGACATTTATGTCTACCTGAAACTTTAAGGGAAAAGTTTTGTGCTTTAAGAAAAACCATTGCATATTTAGCATTTTTTATGTGTGTGTGAATGTTTCAGGGGAGATATACATCTCAACAAATGATAACAAAAGGAATTTTCTTAACTCTAAGCCTGAAACACATATTAATGAGGGTTAATTTTTCATTTGAAGATAATGGAAGATTTCTTTGCATCAGAATTACATTCCCAACCCAAAGCTTGGATCCGGCCACGTTAGTTACAGTGAATACCACAACCGTGTAAGACCTCTTGAACAAAAATGCTTCGAGCCAGTGGCCCGTATCTAGTCTTAATCTCATTCCAGCAACACTTCTCTTCTGTGATTGTTTGTCTGCAACAAACTGCTTTTTCCAGTTGGTGATAAGTTATTTTTGTAACAAAAAGAAGGGCGGTTTAGATGCTATGGAAGGAATTGTGATGACGCTATCAAAACTGACTTCAGGAGGTGCTTGGATGTCACTATGTATTCCGCATGTTGCTTCCTTTGTCAGAATGTGAGGTAACTGAGGTAATCTCCCACAAGTTATCTTAAATAAGTCTGTTATGGGACAAGGCCATTATAAGCTAATTTTTTTTTTTTTGTAATCCTACACAACTTGTAGTATACCACAGTTTGCCCAAACAGTGAAGTGTCTCTTATGTGGTTGATTTAGGTGTTAAAGTCAACATTTAATGTAAAAATTGCATATCATCATATAATATCCCAGAAAATCCCTAAATTACCCATATAGTCCAGTATACATAAAGTGTATGCATATTGCTTGCTGTGTACAAAAGTGCATTTGCAGTACATAATTATTGTATATTCTTTCTAATATACTACTTGTGATATACTGTCATACAATGAGAAATATAATATTTCTGATATACTGTGTAAGACTATTTTTTAAATTGCTTGCTTATAGTAGCATAGTTAATTAACTACACAGTTTAATTCACAGAATTTAAATGGGCATAAATTATAACTTCACGGTAGTTAGTACTCCATAACTACCAAACTTGACTGTCTCCTCTCAATAAGGTAGTAGAGCATGGAGTTCGGTGGTTAAGACTGAAGATTCTGCGGCCAGGCTAACCAGGGTTGAATCTTAGCTCCATCACTTACTAGCTGGGTTAAAGTCGTTTAACTTTCCTAGGCCTCAGTTTTTTTCATGTATTAAGTGAGGGTAACTATAGCGCCTGTGCATAAGGTTGTGAGGACCAAATGGGGTGATACATACAAAGCACTTAGAACAGGGCATGTGGTAAGTGCTTAACTTTACAGGTCAGAGGAACTATAAAAAAAAGCCCATAAACCAAGCACTTTCTCTGTGACACTGAATCAGAGTTAATAGCTTTATAGTGTGCCCTAAGGTTATTTCATATCTTTTTAGCTTTTTAATTTATTTAACTATTTCCTTTTTCACTCATCTTCCTCAGTGTAGGAAATGTGGGAAGTACAGAACAGTGAGGGTAGGGATTATACAATTCTACTGCCGTCCCTGCTTACATTTTGCTCCATTTTCTTCCAGTCTTTTCTGTTTTTCCTTCCATAGTTAATTTTATGTGTTATATTCTCTTTCCTCCGAGGAATAGAGGTTATCTCCCATGTCTGTGATGTTTGTGGTAGTGAATTAGGTTTTCTTGGGCGTAGGGGCCCTGTTGTCTTCTTTGACCTTGATCCAGTGCCTTGGTTTGCACATAATAGTAAGATTACTGGTTTGAATTGGACAGTTTGGGGCTGTGATTCATGAAGAGCAGCATGGTTGTTCTAATGACAAATCTGCATTAATGCACCCTACATTTATTGAGAAATTTTCTGGTTAGGGCACCTTTTAAGTTTCTGAGACCTTGTTCTCAAAACATTTACAGTCGCCTAGGCACATGAATAAAAGAATTGTTAGAAAACCAGTTGAGGGGATTATTCAGTTCCTTTTTTTCCCCCCACATGGTATTTTCGAGTAGGATAAGAGTTTAGAATCCATCTTTTAATCGGATTCTACCTCCCGAGCAGAATGAAATTACTTCTTCATTCTGGTAACAGATTCTACGTAAAGATTCAAATACAGATTTGATTAAGCTTAAACTATAAGAACAACAATGCAAGTTTTAGTTCATAAATTCGTTTACAGAGTAACTAGCTCTAAAGAAAAGTATGCTAATTAAATTTTATTTCTTTATCTCAGGCTGTCTTGATTGACATGGAGGAAGGGGTAGTAAATGAAATTCTGCAGGGGCCGTTGAGAGATGTGTTTGATAGCAAGCAGCTCATCACTGATATTTCTGGCTCAGGGAATAATTGGTGAGCATGTGCCTTATATAAAAATTGAATGTTATCTGAAAAAAAATGAACAATCTTTCCTTCATTTTAATAGGTTCTGCTGACATGAAAGCAAGATCTAACCTGCTCTACCTACCTCTAGGCTTTTCAGCCCATCACCTTTTCCTTGATAAATGATGGTGTTTCTCAGTGCTTAAAAGCCACCTGTATCATAGTTCTTTCTCATATTTTTAAGAAAAAAATCATGAAAAATTGATTCGCCAAACTCTTTGTAAATTGGGAGGCAAAATATAAGAGACTCTTAAATACAAAGAACAACATGAGAGTTGATGGGGGGAGTGGGTGATGGGCACTGAGGAAGACACTTGTTGGGATGAGCACTGGGTGTTGTATGGAAACCAATTTGACAATAAATTATATTAAAATAAATAAATAATACTAAATAGTGACAAAAGTTTAAGTATTTTTATAAACTCTTCTCTTACCTCTGTTGTTTGACTCTATCAGGTTCTCGGTCAGATTTAATAGGATTGATAAGAGGTGCAAGCCGACCAGTGTCGCAGCATTTAGGCTCAGCCCAAGGCTGTTCAGCTCTTAAATATATAATGGTCTGTACTCTTTCATGGGGTAAAAAGCTTCAAGGATGATCATTTAGTAGTTTACGTTGAGACAATTTTGCTGCTTTTTAAAAATTAAGTAGCTCCTTACTTGCAAATCTGATAGTTATTTTTTTATCTATTTACAGTCAATCCCTCAAGTTCCTAATGTGTAGTGATGTATAATTTAGGGGCACCTGGCTGGCTCTTTTCAGAAGCGTGTGTACAATTCTTGATCTATGGGTCCTAAGTCTGAGCCCCATGTTGGGTGTAGAGATTACTTAAATAAAGAAAACTTTAAAGCATGAATTTACGTGTTGTGTTCTTAGAGACTCATTTGGGGAGAACCAGTCACTAAACGAATTCACATGCCCACTTAACTGGCTTTCCACTAATTATTGTATAACTTTTTCTGTAATTTTTGAGTTACACAACCTGACTATATGTTGTGGGAAAATCATTCATTCATTTTTTAATCATTTAATCATTTTTAATGTATCAAAGTGCTACTTGCAAATCTGATTCACCAAAAAGGCTTGCAGACTCTTAGGAGCGTCAGTTTTCTTTTGTGTGCCACTTCATCTAAGAACATGACATGACTTACGTTTCTCATGTATTAAACCAATATGTTCACAATTTTTTATTTTTAATATCATTTCAGTTGACTGCATTCTGCTTTTTAATATGTAAAATTTACTGCAATCAGAGTTTATTTTAAATGGAGATGAGAAACAGCTATGTAATTAAATTCTTACAATTATGCATAAAGAAAAAAAGATAAATTTAGAAAACCATAGTTTAATATCCATTGATAATGAGCTATTTTGTTAGGATATTTAAGGATTATAGACATATATATTTGTTACATTTTCTACCTGGTGTCTTTGAAATAACATAATATGATATATTGATATGAAACCAGAACAATTTACTTAATATAAAAATACTTTTTCAAGTTTTTCTCTAATCTTTTCATTTAGATCAGAAATCATAAAATCTTGAAATAATAAATGCCAGGGTGATTTCGTAATTTATATCTTTTTTTTTCAGGGCTGTGGGTCACAAAGTTTTTGGCAGCCTTTATCAAGAGCAGATTTTAGAGAAACTCAGAAAGTCTGCAGAGCACTGTGATTGTCTACAGTGTTTTTTTATCATACATTCCATGGGAGGAGGTAAAGTTACTCACTCATTTCCCTATAATAATGTGAAAGTGTAAGTGGGAACTCATCTTGCAAACCGAAGTCTGCTTTCAGACCTGTGCTTAGTAAAGGTAGAACTTCTGACACTGTGTTGACAAGCATGTACATAACTGCTTTTTATTTCAGATTTCTGTCAGATTTTGTCACTATCACCATTTTTTTTTAATTTAAGCCCTTTTAAGAGTCAGTAGAACTGAATCTGAATTTTTTTCTTCTACCTTTAGTTTCTTTTACAAAATGTCCAACTACATTTCAGTATGTATAAGCTTCCTGGGAATGCTGACTTTCTCCTGTGGGTTTGCTTCTGCAGTCTCCTATCCTAACTAGAGCTAAGCATTTCTGGCTAAAAAATGTCTGTGTACTTCAACTACCTTCAGACCTTTCTTGTGTCCAATAAGAGACATAAAGAAAAGAAATCCTTTCAGTCAACTCCTTTAAATCATTCCTTACATGGTAATTACCTTGACCTATAATAAATGATCTGCATTGCTTTCTTGTCCCAGGAAAGCCTGTACCTTGCAAATGAAGTATTTTCCTCCTCTGTCCCATGAACTAGAAACATACTGTATTTTGCTAATTTCAAATAGGATTAGCGAGTTTTAAAAGAAAAATTTGCCATGCTATTTTTCTCCAAGCTGATGTTAAGATTTTATATTCAACAGGTTATATAAACTGACTTTTTATACATATCTATTATGCAGTACGATAGCATTTTAAAATTAAAGTGTTAGTTGCTATGTAAACCATGCCATCAGAGGACCATCATAATCACCGAGTTAAGAAACAAATTCTCTTCATGCCAGTATGATTAGCCTACAAGTTTGGATATGTTTAAAAAAGTTTGATTTATATTTCATTATAGTGCCTTTTTAAATCCTTCTATTATTCACAATCTCAGATTATACTTTATTCATAATTTACTGGCAAAAATAAATAATAGTGAAGGTTAAAAATGGTCCCCTTTCTCACATCTAATTCCTAGTCGCTCCTCACAGGTAATCAAGTTTGCCAGTGTCTATTCTTCCAGATATTTTCTATGCCCATTAAGTATGTGTGCATAGTTTTACATAAACAAAATCATGAGATGCTTATTACTCTGTAATTTTTCATTTTGTCTTTCCCAAATGTCTTTTAATATCATCTCTGTCTCATAGAATTCAATTGTGTTAATATAATAATTTTTAAAGTCTATTTCTCATTAGTAGATGGTAAGTTTCTGGTGTTCAGTTATACAGACATTCCTCAGTTGAATATCTGGTACATACATTTTGCTCATTTGTGCCTCTGTAGCAGTAGGGAATATTCCCAAAGGGAAAGTGGGACCAAAGAATATGTACGTTTTAAGTTTTGATTCATATTAATAAATACCTTCTTACATTAACTCACCAATTCGTATTATTAGCAACAATTTATACAAGTGTATTTCCCCACACTGTCACCAACAGAGTTTTAGAAGACCTAAGTCTGTCTAATATATTCAGAATTAGATTGTTTTAATTTGGATGGCTTTGATTAGCAGAAAGGTTAAGCACATTCACATCTATTCAATTGATTTATTGTGAATTACATATTTACATACCCATGCCCATTACATGCCCATTTTTCTATTTGTGGTTTTTTGATTGTTGATTTGTGAGACCTCTTTATTAAAGAAACTTAGCCCTTCATCATATGTGTTCGGAGATTTTTTCTTAGTTTGCCTTTTTCATTTTGTTCATGGGTTCTATATGTATATATTTATATGGTTTTTAAATTTTTTTAATGGAATTAAAACTGTATTCTCTATAATGGCTCTGGTTTTTAATCTATGTCTCTACAATAAAAAAACAACAAAATCCGAGTTCCTCGTAATTTTATTTTGATTCATTTATTCCGGGTGTCGTTTTCTTTTTTTGCAATTTCAATCCTCAGGAACAGGATCTGGACTTGGCACGTTTCTCTTAAAGGTGCTTGAGGATGAATTCCCAGAAGTATACAGATTCGTGACTTCAATTTATCCTTCCGGTGAGGATGATGTCATAACCTCACCTTACAATAGCGTCTTGGCAATGAAGGAACTTAATGAGCATGCAGACTGTGTGTTGCCCATTGACAACCAAGTAAGAAACGGCATTGTAACTTATGGCTACATCGTATATTCATTCAGTCCTATGTTGTGCTTGTGTGTGCATGTGAAACACTGTCTTCACCTGTCAGCCTTCCCATCTGAGAGGAGAAATAAGTTTGAATTGTTTTTCTTTCTTTTTTTCTTCTTGGTAGAATGTCATCCAAGTCCGCTCTTAATAGCTTCTCTCCCAATATTTTTCCTTTAAAAGTCCTTATTTGACATCATCAGCAAAATCGACCTCATGGTGAATTCTGGAAAGTTGGGTACAACTGTAAAGCCAAAGAGTCTGGTTACTTCAAGTGCTGGGGCTTTGAAAAAGCACCAGAAGCCCTTCGATGCGATGAACAACATTGTGGCAAATTTGCTGCTGAACCTAACCAGGTAATCCTATTGATGGTATACCTAAGGATACTTTACAAACTTCACTTCGCCTCTGATGATGCTTGCAGTGGCATTTTTGTGGTAGAAGTTTTTAGTTTTTCTGGGTCACAAGAGCTTCTTTTTATTTTATTTTGTCTAGTAGTTCAGTTGGAATGATAGACCAGAATTTTAATTTCTGTGGCAACAAAGGAGCATTTCCTCAGATACATTCTATAAAATATTAATAGGTGTCAAATTAAAAACAAAATTGTCGCAGAGACACTTGAGAACTTGGTTAGATAAAAGTAAGCATTTGCGGGGGGGGGGGGGGAGGGGGTTGCATAGAATGTCTTCTTTTAAACCAGCTAATGTTTACCTCCTCATTCATTAGCTGACCTAAAATATTTCCTTGACTGTGATCTAGAAGATTGCTTTGGCATTATTATATTCCAAATTATAGAGCACATTAAGCAGACTCTTGAGGGATTTAATAAAATTTATGGAATAATTAAATAATGTGTTTAACTCAATCTAAAATCTATTCGAAGTGAGATATTTTTGTTTATGTAATGTGCAGCATAATAGCGTGTTGGTTACACATCATATAATCCACAAATAAGAATTGTTATAGATGTGTGTTATATTTTAATTATCTTTATACATGATGTTCATGATACTAAATTTCACTAAGACCGAAAAAAAGAGCATATATTCCCTAACTGAATGAAGCACAGTATACAAAAGGATTTAGGAATGCCTGCTGAATAAATCAAGCTACATTCAAAGTATAAAATTTCTAAATTAATTTTTTTCTCTTGCTTTAATGTTAATTTTTTTAGCTCTGCAAGGTTTGAAGGGTCCCTGAATATGGATCTTAATGAAATCAGCATGAATTTAGTTCCCTTTCCTCAACTGCATTATCTCGTGTCAAGCCTGACGCCTCTGTATACACTGGCAGATGTAAACATTCCTACCCGGAGGTAAAGTGTAGTCATCTTACTCCAGTTACTTGCAAATTTGAGTTACTGTTTTTAAAAAATTTTTTAAAGTTTGTGATAACTCTGAGTATTTCTCCCTATAATTTACAGTCGAAGACAACCATTTTTTCATGATTTGAATTCTTCTTTATTTACAAGTCATTGTTTAAAAAGTCAATATTAAGGGTCACTCAGGTGGCTCAGTCCGTTAAGCCTCGGGGTCCTGACTTCAGCCCAGGTCACAGTTCATGGGTTTGAGTCCCACATTGAGCTCTGTGCTGACAGTGTGGCGTCTGCTTGGGATTCTCTCTGCCTGTCCCCCACTCGTGTGCTGTCTCTCTCTCTCTCTTTCTCTTTTGCTCTCTCTCTCAAAATAAACTTTAAAAAAAGTCAATATTAAACTGTTTGAAATTAAATCTAAATGTTTAAGCTCATAAAATTAATAAAGATCATGGTTTTTATTGAAAAAGATTTAAGGGCTTTGAAGTCTGACATTCTAAGTCTGAATGCTAATTATGTCACTAGCTACAGGACCTTGGGCAAGTGACAAATTTCGTTTTTCTCATCTGTAAAAATGAGAATCCATGCACCTATCTCATTCCCTTGTTGAGTATATTAATAAGAGTATCCTTTAAAGCTCTTAGCGCAGTCTAGCACCATAGAACTAGGCTTTCCAGTGTTACGTTTATGGTGGCTGATGTATATCATTCCCAGAACACCTTGTTTTGTAAGTGTGTGTCATTTGTAAGCATCGAGCTTAAGAGGCTACTTAAAACGAAAAAATGTAGTTGAAAAATACTCTCAGCATCTTCAGTAATAATGAGTTTGAAAAGGTCCCAGCTGGCATCCCCAGTTGAGGGAGAGGGTCCTGTCACACTCCGTAAGAGGAGAGTATGTAAATTATAGAGTAAAACTAGATGAAAGGTTTTATAGTTTCAGTTTTGGTAAAATAATTCGACACCGTGGGGATGTCACAGTGATACTAAGTAACTTTGATGTAAGCTGGTGACAGATGGCCAGTTGTGGCAGCTAATAGACAGGACTCTTTCTACACAGGGTGCTGATGACCTTAAGTCAGGCACTTGCGTAGGGCATGGAACACGGCGACCATTCATTAAATATCCACTGCGCTTATCAGTGCAACATACTAAAAGTCCGTGTGCTTAAAGAAAACGTTCGTCTTTAATGTGGACACATACAATGTAAATTCACACTAAGCTATTTATTATACAATAGTGATAATCCAGACATTTTCACATTTAATTAAGTGCAGCATAATGGAGAAAATGTTTGACTTGGTCCTTCGACCTGAACATTCCAAAGCCAATTAAATTTCTTTTAATCCTGCTTTTTAGCATATTTTGATAAAAATAATTTGTTTCAACATTTTTCTTCATATATTCATAATGTGTTACAAAGTTTTATTTTTAATTCAAATGTGTTTGTGAAAATGTAGAAGGGACTTTAAAGATTTTTAGACTCTTAAAGAGCTTGTCACAATGTTCTCTCTCAGTGTTCTTTTTTTCCGCCGCACTGTAGGTATTTCAGAGGCTGCCATATCAGCACATGGACACATTTATCCTGGAGTAAAGCAACAAAGTGTTTTAAAATTGCACTATTAAAAATCGTAGTTTTTAAAATTCTTCAATTTCTTATTAGTAGTTTCTAAACACGTGAGAATGGTTTTCGTTGCACCTTTTATCAGTAAATGTCATTTCTGTACCTAGTCCCATTTTTATCACATGGAAATAATGAGCACATCTGAGAAGTATGTATGCTTCTTGAAATTCCATGTTTCTAATGTAAATAAAGATAAGTATCCCAAACTTACAAATAGCTCCTTACTAGTTTTTATATTTTATGTCAGAAAATAAATCACGAATGAGTTTGCCCACTTGTCATATGGTGGTTCTTAATCTCTTCTGGGTTTCCTTAACTCCATAAAAATGCGCAAAAGCACATAACACACCACATTTTTGAACACAGTAGTAGAAGATTTATGAATCCCCCATAGCTCACTCCTTAAAGGAGTCTTCTGTCCTTGCTGTCACGTAACCAAGACAGAATGTAAGCTCCGTTAGAGTCGGAAAGTTTTGTTATTGTGCACGGCTGGGTCTCTTGCACTTAAAATGTGCCTGGCACGTGGTAGGCGTTTGGTAAATAACTGTTGAATGAGTAGGTAACACAGGTGATTTCCGCAGCTCTTCCCAGCCATTCCGCAGATTCAGCATACAGAATCTTAGGTAGGGTTACCTAAGGAACCTAATCATATTTGCATTGAGGCAAGCAGGATTTAAGAACCAGACTGGGGCTATATTAAGGACCTAGGATGCTGTGAATTGTTACATATAAACTTGTTAGCACCTTTTTCTTCCTCTCTTTAAATGAAGGATAAAAGATGTCCTCTTTTTTCATATTTTTCATCAAGATTGCTTTGAGAAAATGGCAGCCGAAATTTAGAACGTATTTGTGTGTGAGGTTTAGTTACCTGTAGATGACTATCGCTGTATTTTGTAGTTACACATAGAAGAAGTACTATTTGGTGTAAACTGTGATTCTGTCATTTTTCTAGGTTGGATCAGATGTTTTCAGATGCCTTTAGTAAAGATCACCAGCTAATCCGGGCTGACCCCAAACATAGTCTCTACCTCGCCTGTGCCCTTATGGTTAGAGGAAACGTGCAGGTTTCCGATCTCCGCAGAAATATTGAAAGGTTTGATTCCATCTTTTCATGACAATTTATGTGTACCACTTGTGACAGTGTAGCATGGTGGTTCAGATGGCCTCTCTTCTCATTCTAGCATCTGCCACCTAACTAAAGTGCGACCTTGAGCAAACTACTTAGCCCCTCTTGGTCTTAACTTGTTTCAAATGTAAAGTAATAATAGTACAAAATCGTTATTTATGAATAGTGAATGGTATATGAGATATTTTATTTTCTTGTTTTATTTTCAATTTTTTTTAATGTTTTTTTTTTTTTGAGAGAGAGCGTGCGCAAGCAGCGAGGGGCAGGGAGAGGGTGAGACCCAGAATCTGAAGCAGGCTCCAGGCTCTGAGCTCTCAGCACAGAACCTGGTGCGGGGCTCGAACTCACAACCAATGAGATCACGACCTGACCCAAAGTTGGATGCTTAACTGACTGAGGCACCCAGGTGTCCCAAGATGTTTTATTTTCTGAAAGTGTTCAGAAAATGTAGCTATTGTTGGTTTATTACCACCACCACCACTACACTGCTTCTAAGTGTATGTTTTACTATTTTTTGACAGTCTGTTTTTAGGAAAACTACTCTATTGAAATTACAAAGTAAGGAAAATTGTAATATTTTCATTTATTTTTCTTCCCCATATTTTGTGTACTTCTAACTAAATGACCCTTAGCTCACTGTCAGACGGTACCACGATACTGCTAATAGTAAAACTAGGTAACTTACCTTACATATTAGGCGATCAGAATGGTAACTGTCAGTAATGTCCATTGTCTTATATGGCAGATATTCGCAGTACCTTCATTCTCACCTTTGAGTTTTTGTATCTCAGGTTAAAACCTTCTCTACGCTTTATTTCCTGGAATCAAGAAGGCTGGAAAACCAGCCTGTGTTCAGTCCCTCCCGTGGGCCATTCCTATTCGTTATTAGCTCTAGCAAATAACACATGCGTGAAGCCTACCTTCGTGGAACTCAGAAAGCGATTCGTGAGGCTTTACAAGAAAAGGGTAATTATCGGGACACTTCTATATGTTTTTATTTGGGCTATTTAAGATGTTTTCTTGTGAATTACAGGGGCACTCCTGACTGCTGTATTCATTGTACTGATTATAAATGAAGGGGAGAGGTTTACTCAGACTATCTGCGTGAGAAATCTCATGAGTTTATAGGATTTGTGTTTCTCTTGTAAAATTGTTTCTCTTGTAAAATTGAGTGAACTATTATTTTAATAAATTATATCTATGTTTGGGGGCACCTGGGTAACCTGGTCAGTTAAGTGTCCGACTTTGGCTCAGGTCATGATCTCACAGTTCATGGCTTCGAGCCCCACATCGGGCTCTGTGACAGCTCAGAGCCTGGACCTGCTTCGGATTCTGTGTCTCCCTCTCTCTCTGCCCTCCCCTGCTCATGCTCTGTCTCTCTCTCTCAAAAATAAACATTAAAAAAAAAGAAAAACACGGTATGTTTTAGGATGGTTATATTTGTATCAGGTGTCCTGAAAATGGTTAACATTACCCATTTTTTGTTTGTTGGTTTGTTTATAGGCTCATCTTCATCACTACCTACAAATTGAAGGGATGGAGGAAAGCTGTTTCGTGGAAGCTGTGTCGTCTTTATCTGGGCTCATAGAGGAATATGACCAACTGGACGCCACACAGAGCATGCCTGTGGAAGACCTGCCGAGACTAAGCGTAGCTGTGTAAAACGGAAACCCCCAAAGTACCACTTTCGCTTTTCTGAATTTCACATTTTTTGTCACTTTATCTTCCTGTTCCAGAACTTTTGTGATTCAGAAAGCCTACTGTGCACTTTTCATAGAAAGCATTTTTGTCATAAAAAAAAAAAAGAGTGGTTTTCCTTTCATCACAATTCGTGGATGATACCAGTGTGTGACATTAGTGAAGTCCTAGTACCTTTTACTTCAAACGTTTGTCTTCAGAAAGTTCCCCTTTTCTAAAATTGAGAAAACAGAGTTCAGCATTTTACTTTACTTATAGTTTCATATTCAGGACTTCATACAACGGTAATCATGTCTTCAGTAAAAATCTTACACAGATTTTTATATATTTATTTATAATTTATTTTTTCATACTTTGGTTAAATTCTCCTGATTCTTTAAAAGTGAGTATGAGGAGTAATAGAAGAACACGATATAAATATTTCTGTGTAATACCTACAAACTTTTCAGGGATAGGTTTTATTACAACTATAAAGGAGGTTTTGTTTCTTCTCTGGGTAACCACTTGTTTGCACTGAAAAGAGTCAAATTTTACATCTATTTTAACAGGTATTTGTATTAAATTATCTTTAAATATAATGCCTTTTGTTAAATCAGTTGATTTTATAATAATAAATATCCATGTTTTTAAACAGTATTATTATTGGTTTTGCCTGTCACCATTTATATAAGCCAACAGAATGTTACTTAGCTTGATATCGTCTTCCCAACTTTGCAGTAGACGGCTGTAATAGTCTAGTGAAAGTGTTGCAGTTACTAAAATCTCCAGCTATGGTTTTTAACTTTAATTTATCTTTAAATATAATTTATATTTTAAATCCATAGAGGGATTTATCATTTAAGGAAGTAATTCTTAGGAACAATTTCTTTTCAAGCCAAAATAATCTATTGTGTGCTTTCTTTAGTGTTATATTCTTAAGTTTCTTTCCTTTTCAAAGTAAGGAAACTGCTCTTGATCTTTATCTTGGAAATTTAATTTTTTACAGTGTTCCGTGTATAAACTTTTAGATTACAGTTGTCTACAGTTGTCCACAATGGCCAAAGAAGTTCCACTTCCTCCTTCCAAAAGAAATCTTAATAAACTCCTATTCAGGATAGGGCAATGGAAACTATAAATATATTTACAGTTTAATCTTATTCCTATTTAAGAATTAACCTAGAATTTTGCTCACCATATAATGATTATCATCTGATGGGTAAGCTACGTCATCAAAGTACACATAAAGTTTTAAAAAATAGTTTTAAAAAAGTTTTAAACTTTTTACACATCTTCAACAAAGTATTGCAGATTACTTTGTAGAATGAAATGTTTTCTTATAAATTGTATACTTTTTCCATTATGTATGGAATATGTAGATGGAACCAAGTATCTGTGTTATTTCATAATTACACATTTTAAAGTAAGAGTTCACTTTTAAGGTTTTTAGGTTTTACATATACTTTTTTTTTTAATTTTTTAATGTTTATTTTTGAGAGAGAGAGAAAGCGTGAGCAGGGGAGGGACAGAGAGAGAGAGGGAGACACAAATCTGAAGCAGGCTCCAGGCTCTGAGCTGTCAACACAGAGCCTGACGCGAGGCTTAAACTCATGAACCGCGAGATCAGGACCTGAGCTGAAGTCAGACGCTTAACCGTCTGAGCCACCCAGGTGCCCCTACATATACTTTTAAGAAAACCTTTTTAAAACCTTCTATTGCCTTAAATACAGTCATATGAGAATAGGTAGGCAGGTTCTTACTGTTTTAAATCAATAAGGTAGATTTGCCACCCTTTAAAACCATTCTGATTTTCCGATGTAATGACATGATTACTTGAACTTAAGTTTTCCCGTATAAACTTGGTTTTATAGGATCTTGAGCTCAGAAAATATATCTCCTGGATCTCTGCAGTTTCTTTGACATACACAAGACGTAATCCACAGCATCTTCCATTTAAATGACCCTTCGTTTGGGCAGTCGAATTGAATGGTAATCATTTTAGACTTGTTTGGGACACAGCATCTCTTATCCAGGCATACTCCACAGAAAGTGGGCTTATAACTCTGTGTGCTGGAGCATCCAGAAAAGACGAATTTTTCAGCTTTGAGGAGTTGGAAGGTAGGTTGGCACGTTTTTCCTTTAGGGATCTGAAAAGGTACATAACATTAAGAACTCACTAGAAAAGTGATACTACATACAGAACATTTTTATAGCACAAACACACAGGTATAATTATTTCCAGGGCAGTAATATTTCTTATTTAGTCACTCAGCACTCTCTTTTCTACCTTTGAAATCCCCTCCCCAGAGGTCTGTCCTCCCTCCCCGTCTTTTTTGCTCTCCACCCTTCACTTAGTTCCACAATTTCCATAATGAAAATATTGTCTTATTTAATATCAAGGGCCATGTCTGATTAAATGTTTATTTACCTAAGGCTTAGCAAATTCCCTAACACAACTCAGTTTTGAGTGGATGGATGAATGAATAAATAAATATCTTAATCCCTTTAAAATTGAGTTGTCAACTTCTTAATATGATAGGGAATAACTTGGGGGATGACAAGGGTTTTGTAGGGAGACACAAAACTTACTCTTGAGACAATCGTCTTGCCTTGTTCTAGAAGTAGGAACAGCTCTAGTTATACCAAACAATTCCAGGGTAAATATTTTATCATAGTCCTTTGGCCAGTTTACTACCTAGTAAGCACAGAGCATTTTGGAAATGGTGGTTTCTCCCTCCAACTTGGTGATCTATAACCAAGATCAGAACTTCTCTAATGTTCATAATGTCAGTTTCTATAATTATGATACAGCAATCAAAATCTTTTGTCCATTGCTTTGATCCCACTGCATAAAATTAATATATTTTTAAAGTTAGAATCGGAAAAGAACTTACTTTCAAAAAAACACGCATAGTGGGTGTACCACAACAAATCAGGCTGATCAAGACCCACACTGTTAAGCTACTAGACTGTCTAGAATCAGCAGGTTAACAATACCTCCCCACTTAGTCAGATTTTCCCCATGAAGTAACTTAGATTAGTACTTGCTTTCCTCGGAAATAGTTTGACATTAAGAGTTACAACGAGGTGATTTTATTTGTATAAGAATCACACACCGCCTGTCCCTCTAAAACACGCACTTTTCAGTCTTAATATTGAATCACAGTGAGGGGCACCTGGTTGGCTCAGTCGGATAAGCGTTCAAATTCAGCTCAGGTCATGATCTCACAGTTTGTGAGTTCGAGCCCCACGTCGGGTTCTGTGCTTACAGGTCGGAGCCTGGAGTCTGTTTCAGATTCTGTGTCTCCCTCTCTCTCTGCCCCTCCTCCCTCATGCTCTATCTCTCTCTCAAAAATAAATAAAACATTAAAAAAAATTTTTTTAAATATTGAATTACAGTGAAGCTAAATCTAATTAAATGTTTACCTTTACTCTCTTTGATATATTACTGTCACAGGGTTGAATATAACACAGTCTTTTCTCTTTTCTCATTTCACAGTTGCTATTTTCATTGGTCACCCTGTCAGATATTCCCATCCCGCAGGTTCTGGAGCAAGGGGTCCATTTTGTTGCTTGCACAAGACATTTTCTCTTCCAAATAAGTGGGAGATTCCGATAAGCTAAAATAAAGGGGGGGAAGTACACATGGATACATATATGTACTCACACCGATAGACAACTTCTCATAATTATTTTTAAGCTAATAGTAAATAGATCAGAACTTTTCCTTTTATGCATTGTAACTCAGAATAAAGTAAGCTTAGAGTCTAATTCATCATTCTCTCTTTTTCCTACTTTCCAAATTACCTTTTAATCAATTGTATTACAGTACAATTTCTTAGGAAGAATAAAAATAATTCGTCTTCGAAAATCTGAGTAAATGTATCCAATTGCTTCTGCTTAGCTCATCCTCTAAGTGCTAAACTTCTTGCCTCTTGCTGGATATTATTTTCAAAAATGAAATAGACATTAGTAGGATTAAGAAATTCAAGGCATTAATCAGAATGATGTCTTAACGTTAAATTTCATGGCATGTTAAAATCTAAAATATAAAAGTTATATTTGAGAATAAACTATTAAGGCCGGTTATTTTTCCTCTACTTGTTTTAATCTAGTCTTTTAGAAAATTCTCTACATTACACTTGAACTCACCAAAATAGCCAAACTAAGAACCATATACTAGTATAACCATATACTATTTTGAACTAAGTCATGGCAAATGTGTAATCTATTTTGTTCTTTCAACTTAATTGCTACATTCCCTATGGTATCAGGCCCATGGTATTCCTTCCATTGGCTCGCCATTTCAAATCACTCATAGAAAGGAAAGGAAAAGATGGCTAGATCTCTGGGTAGGTGGGTAAGTTGCTGGACAGATGGAGCCCCCTCCACTGAGTGCTGCTTAGCAGAAGGGAGAGGAAGGGGATGAATACTGAGAGTATAATGAGTGCATAATAATTCTTCCCTCTTCTTATAAATCCACCGGGAGCTTCTTGTTCTGCTCATATGTATGAGTCAGGCCATTGGTTCATTTTAAACTACGTTTTAGTTCATTGTCTCAAAGCATTAAGATGAATATGCATCCTAAAACAGATGCTTGGAATAAGGTTGTGATTTGAGTCTGCAGTTGAATATAGCAAACTAATGCAAATTTAAAACTCTGAAGAGATGCCCCCTCCCTGCAACTACCTGATAGGATATATCAGTCACTTTGAAGTATGTGCTGTCTTCGAATAAATGATACTTTACTGCTTTCCGTGTTATTAACAGTAGGATGTTGCAATTGCACAAGGAACTGAGGGAGAGGAAGCAGAAACGTGAAGATACCTGGAAGGTAGACAACAGTTTAAAGACCTCAATGCAGGAAGCAGATTAAAAGCCTGGCACGCATCTGCAATAAATAAAGGTAGGTTAGATTATCACATTACCAATAACCCCCTTAAAAAGTGAAGCCAAGAGCTGCAGTTCAGGAATTTAACATTCATTAAGAAGCAAGAAGACTAGAAGAGCTTTTGAAGTAAGAGTTTAGTATTTGGTGAGCAGTGAGCAAAGCATGGGGCGTTATGCCACTGCATATGTTTCATCGTGAGTGAGCAAAAGCTAGAATCCAACCGTAGGCCATCTGGAGTAAAGTATGCCCAACTATACCTTACAGTGTGTGTTTGTCGCTGTGCTTACTTTTAAAACCCAAGCTTCTCTTTGGGCCTCTAAACACAGTTTCACCGTTAAGCAGAGGAGAGACTTTAGACTGAACACACACTAACATATCTAGGCCTGTAGTCTCAATGACCAGAGAGCACAGTGGCGGATTTTCTCGTTTTTTGTACCAAAGCACGAGCCCCTGGGAAAGACCGTGTAACACCCCCTCCAGCCAGGCTCCAGTGATCCTCTGCGACTGCTCTCCCTCCACACATGAGACCGACTGAACTTCACCCAAAGGGCTTCACGAGCGGAAACCTGCTGTCCTGGGCATTTTCTCACCAGCGAGGGTCACGCACAGGTCCCAAGAACTTAGACTGGGTCACTCGGATCTAACTCAGAAAATCCACTGTTGCCGGACGTTTTGGAAAAAAGAACAATTTGGCTTAATTTTAGAGGTTTCGGAGCATTAGTAGTGTCCTGCTGTTAGCTGAATAACTAAGTGTGGTAAGTGCAAATTCACCACAACCCGTTCGATTATTTTCAAATTAATTGGCATAATGGAAGTCTCTGAGAATGCTCCTTTCACCGAGTTAGTTTTTCAAATATCTAAAATTCATTGCTCCGATTATAGTTGCTTTCGTTAAATATCCACATAATGTAACTGAACTTAGGAGTTTTTAGCGTATGTAAATATTGCTTCTGTATTCCCATGGCACCTTTCATTTTCTAAGCTCCGAATTTCAGTAAAAAGACATTCTTGATTTCTGGGTGAAAACACAGAGATGCGAATAAAAACCAGGCATGAGTACTGACCCTTTTGAGTCCTCCCTCATCTGTGCTTCATTTGTTGGTGTTTTTGAAACTCCTGTCCCCAAAATGCCCTGGCACTTAAGGTGTTAACTTGAAGCAGACCAGAATACGGTGTTTATGAGTATCCCGACACTACCTCAATGGCCAAGTGCTCACGATGAGGAAGAAAGAGTCTCATTACAGGTTTCTGACTCCATATATACCTGGGGAACCTACTTTAAAATGCCTGTGCTTGTGTTTATTTAGAGAGAGGTTGGAAACTGTAGAGCTTCATTTTCAGACCGAATGAAAGAATAATCCTATGTCCACATTTTCCTATTTTTAGAAACAGCATTTACAAATTCAAAACATTCTCAAATATTTCTTTTTAATGTTTATTTCTTTTTGAGAGACAGAGAAAAGCTGGAGGAGGGGTAGAGTGAGGGAGACAGAGGGTCCGAAGCAGGCTCTGCATTGACAGCAGGAAGCCTGACGCGGAGCTCAAACTCACGAACGTGACCTGAGCTGAAGTCGGGCGCTCAACTGACTAAGCCACCCAGGTGCCCCTCAAATATTTTTTAATAAGTAGACTTCCATTTCTGCTTTTGTCATGTACAAGAGTTGCCTTTGAAAATTTTTGGAACTGGATGGATCACACGTCTTGCCCATAATATAACAATACAAGTATAAGTTTCTCTCAGGGTGCGTGTGAACAATATTTGGTCAATTTTCCTTAGAATAGGTTGAGTGGGAATGAGCAGAGGCATAAAAGAGTTTTTCTGACCTAGCAGAACTTTTAAAAAGTAGAATATTTTACTGGAAAAATCTAAAACATTATTAAGTTTCCTTTAGAGATACTTAGAATATACCCATCTGAGGCAGAGACTGAGTAAGATGGCACACCCAAACTAACAGACTAACCACTAATCCATAAGTACTTACTGAGTACCTATGGTATGTACAAGGAACATGAAAGAAAATCGGGGAAGCCGTACGTGAAAAATAAATATGCCTCTAAGCACCTGGCATTGGTTTGTAGCTTGCTGAGAGCTGCTGTTGGAGCGGTCCCAGGCCACAGTTTGATGGGTCAGACTTCTTTCCACCTTTAGCCCCAGAGCAGCGACTGTCAGCCGGCTTTGGGATGAACAGAGGTGTGCATCCAACGGCCCCACTCACACAGAGACAGCTGAACAGGGGATTGGGCTGGAAGACTTGGCCATTGTGATAATGTACCCTGTTGAACTCACATCCCACAGCTCTAAGATCTGAAAAGAGAGCAGAGCAAAATCACCGAAGAAGCCATACCTGATAATCCAGACCTCCAGTTATAAATCACAGAGGTAATAACTATCTCCTTCACGAAGTAGTGTTCTCAGCTTCTTAGGCCCCATCTGGGACTTTCTCAGAACATGCATAAAAGGTGAAAATCAGACATTTTCATTATCTTCTAGGCTATCAGCTCTAACTGGTCACTTTCAGAATCAAGACCAATACAGCCCCTATTAGGGGATCAGTATGAGTATAGCCCTATGACAATGACTATAAGTCTGAGAGGTGGGTTGGTTTCTGGTAAGACTGAGGTTTCCCCTGCTGTCCAACAATAGGCAAGCATATATTTGTAGGAAATGAGGATACATGAATGGCTGAAGAAATAATTTGTTTCACTACAGTATTGCACAGTGACTAACTTTGTTGTTGTTAAGAAAACTGGAGGAAACTTTCACTCCTCTGAGAGGTGTTCTTGACCTGGATCAACGGTTCTCAAAAGTGTGACCCCTCACACCTCTTGGCAGTGCTTGAGGCCCTTTCAGAGAATCTGCAAGGTCAGAACTCTTTCAGAATACTAAGATGTGCCTGACTTTTCACCGTGTTGGTGAACTTGCACTGAGGGTGTAAAAGCAATGGTGACTAAAACTGCTGCAGCCTTAGCATGACTCAAACCGTACAGGTTAGTGCTGTGTTTGTCCTCGCCACTGCCCTTGTACATTAACGTACTTTAGAAAAGAAAACAAAAAGCTACTTTTACTTAATTAATGTCCTGATAATACAGTAAAAATTACTAACTTTGTTGACTCTTAACCATCAAATATATGTCTTTTTAATTCCTGTGTGACAGTAGGAAGCATTACAGAAAGCATTTCTGTAGACATTGTATCGGATTGAGGAGAAGCACCTATTTTATTATTTGAGTTTAGGGTTGAACCAAACCGCTTTTTTAGTGAGAATTTCACCTAAAGAAATGACTGACAGATAAACCATGATTACTCAGGTATTTGGCAGACATTTTCTTGAAAATCAACAGCGAGTCTGTCACTTCAAGGAAAACAACTTTCTGGCCAATGACAGAATTCAGGCTTTCAAGCAAAAACTAGAATTTTAGAAAATCTGTATCCACCCCCGATCTCTGTAGCTACCCAACATGCAGACTTTTCTGATGCGATTGGTATTAATTAATGTGATTCTTTTAATACTATATACAGTGTATCAGTATTGGAACATCTATATAACCTTTGTTCCAAACTGGTATTTTCCAAATACATTTTCAAGTTTTAATGTCAGAATGTTCACAATCATCTGAAAATCCTGTTAAAATATTCCTGTCTTTTCCAATGACGTATCTACGTAAGGTTGAATTTCCTTCATGTATTTCAACAAAACTAACAGACAGCAGGAGACTGAAAGCAGGAGCAGATGGGGAAATCTAGCTGCCTTCCGTTCAGGCCTCTAAGACCTCTTAGAGAGAGGTGCACAGATATAAAACAGTTCCATTCTTCTCATGAGTTTTTTCTTTGTTTTAGAAAACAAAATCTTTTCATAAACATATTATTCCTATCAAGTTTAGGGGGGGGTGCTATTTTTAAATGAATCAATAAATATTTTTAAGTTTCTAATAACCAATAGAGATCACTCACAGAAACAAAAGCTCTTTGGGTCTTCGTTAACTTCTGAAAGTAAAAGAGTCCTCAGACCAAAGTTTAAAAACCACTGTTCTGTATCATGGATCAGCAAATTTTGTCGTGTAAATATCTTCACGTTTATAGACCATTGGTTTTTGTCACAACTGCCGGGCTCCGCTATTATAAAGCAGCGACAGGCTGTGAAACTGAACGGTGTGGCTGTGTTCCAGTAAAATGTTGCCTACAAAAACAGGTTCTGGGCCAGATTTGGCCTCCGGGCCATAGTTTGTGACCCATATGAGGTCATCTCCACCCCCCCCCCCGTGGCTATGCTCTGTTAAAATATTCATCACAGTCCATGTGAAATCACCTGTGGAAAGCTCTGTCTGACACCAGACGGAGTCTGACTCTGTGAGGGCAGGGCCTATATCGTTTTCTTGTTTTCTTTGCTGGTCACAGTGCCTGGCTCATGAGTAGCTGTTCACTCAGTGTTTTTTAGGCTGATGAAAGAACTTTCCCGGCACCATTTGGAAGGAGGATCCTGCTACCAGAGTCCGATAGGTCTGTTGACCTGTCGAATTGCCACAAATAATAGCTAACATTTCTAAGAGGCTACTGCCGACCAGATATTCTGCCAGACGCTTTGGGTTTTGTGTCATTATTTCTTGTGTTCCTCCTAGCACTTCTGTAAGATAGGAAGCATACACGACGTAACTGAGACACAGAGAGGTTAAGCAACTTGACCTCATGGTCGCTCAGCATATAAAGTTCAGAATTTGAACCCAGTGCCTGCATTCTTAACCAGTATAGTGCAGTGCTGACAGGGGTATCAGGCCATCAAACCTGAATGACTACACAGTCAGTCAAACTCCCAAGATGTGTTCTTACTCCAGGCTCACAACCAAACTCCTGATAGTCATTTGTCTGCCCGCACAGTCTTCTCTATAGGCGGACTAGAATGTTCAGCCAACATGGGTGTTTCTCTTCCCTTGGAATTCTTAGTTTTTAATCCTAGATAGATCAGGATCGTGAGTTATTGTCAAGGTTTAGATGGTCTCCAGTCTCCAGAGCTAGAATCCACAAAGCGGAGGGTCAGGTTGTGATTCGGGGGACCCCTACCTTCCTTTTTACAAAACTGCTTCTGTTAAAAAGTACAGTAACCTGATGGTCATTTGGAAAGGCTGAGATTAAAGCAGGATATACATCCTTACACTTTGAGCAAGATTATTTTTTAGTTGCAAAAAAAGGCTGAATTCAGATTGAGCTTTTGACCACAGTAAGAAAAGCTGTCATTTCGTGGCACTTTAAGAAGTCAGGCTCTATTTACGTAATTTCTCCTATTTTTATCACTAAAAGCAATTACCGGAGAATAACTACATGATCACTTCAGGGCAATAAAAAGAAAAGGTTTCTGAACACGCGATGTCCAATATGACAAAGCCAGTCAGTCCCACTGGTGTGTGAAAACCAAACCCACCTCAAGCTTAGCCAAACTAAGCTGATTATTCCAAATTAACAATTATGGGGGGCAGGAGGGAGGGGGGGATGCTGTCCCCAGCTCAACCTCTTCCAGCAGGTCCCCAAGAAGACACTTACACGCACACACTCCGGTCTCGTACCTAGGCCTGTCTGCCGAGTAGTCACAGTACAGCCCTTTGTGCGGGTCGCAGAGGTCGGCCTCATTGCAGATGTCCCCGGCTTGTTTGGCACAGATTCTACAGCACCCACAGCCGTCCCTCAGCAGGCTCACTCCAGGAGGGCAGCTGGGCTTCCGGCGAGGGCATTTACAGGGCCAGTGACAGAACTGTTTCCGCTGGCGCACCTCCGATACTTCTCCAGGCGGCGTGTCTGACGGGCCACTGCCCTGTGCCCTGCAGCAGAACTTCATCGGATAACACAGGTGCCATTAGAAATGGTTCCTCAAACTAATTTCAGAGATTTCTAGAAACGGAAGGCTTCCCCTGACTTGGTAGAATACAGTGTGGAGAGTCGTCGTTAATATCCATCGGTACTGTCCCCATCCCTCTTTCCCTAAACCTTTCTTCACTCAGCTTCCCACACATCACTCTTTCTTCTTCCTCCTCCTCCGTCCTCACTGACCGCTCCTTCTCCGTCTGCTCTGCTGGTTCCTTCTCACCCTCTACCTCTCTAATTGGAGCGCCCAGCGGTGAACACCTCTGAAGGCTCCTCCCTCACCATATCGCCTGTCTCCCACCAGCCCCGGCTTCCGAACTCAGACTCGAACTGCCGATCTCCCGCTTGGGTACCGCACAGGCACAGCGGGCTCAGCGTGACCGGGACAAGCTCCCCATTCCCCTCCCAATGTCCTCTTCCATACACATCCCTGCTGAATACGTGCCAATTTCGCTTTTCCAGAACACCTTGGGGTCAGGTCATTCTTGACTTCTCTCTCACATTTTCTATCCCATCCTATCGGGAGATCCTGCTGGTTATATCCTTAAAATGTACCCAGCTCTCTCAATTTCTGAACACACCCCCACTGCTATCACAGCGACCCAAGCCACCATTGTTTCTCACTTTAGACGATTATAACAGTCTCCTAAAGGTTCTCCTTGCTTCCACTTTTGTCTTCTAGATTCTCCACTCGGCACAATGGTTCATTAAAATAAAATGAGATAAGATAAGCTACAGTGCCTATAGCTAACGGTACCGTATTATATACTTAAAATTTGCTCAGAGAGTAGATCCTATGTTAAATGTTCTTAACACACACAAAAAAATAGAAGGAGCAGGAGAAAACTTTGGGAGGTGATGGATATGTTCAGGGCTTTGGTAGTGGTGATGGTTTAATGAGCATTTACTTACCCTGGAGCTCATCAAATGGTATACATTAAATATGTGTATCTTTACAATCTCACTTTAATTCATGTCACTCCTGGCTTATAAGAGATGGCTTCCTCAGGGCTTCACATTTTAGTGTAAATGCCAAATGACCCTCTAAGGGCCTGCCCCATCGGGTCCTCACTGGCCTCAGTCTTTGAATACTCTAAGCACGCTGCTCCCCCAGGCGTCGTCGTGGCTCGCTCTTCCAGGTGCTTAGGTCTACGCTCAGATTTGTCATGAGGCTCTTCTGGACCACTCTTAATAAAATAGCACCCTGCCCCGGCCTTTTCCCCACAGACCTTCTCACCACCTATCTTATTTCTGTATATTCTACTTGTTCATATTCTGAGTCAGGCATCAAGAATGTGAGCTTTTTTTTTTTAACATTTATTTTTGAGAGAGAGAGAGAGACAGCGTGAGCTGAGAAGCGGCAAAGACAGAGACACACACACAGAATCTGAAGCAGGCTCCGGGCTCTGAGTGTCAGCACAGAGCCCGATGTGGGGCTCAAACCCACGAACCATGAGATCATGACCTGAGCTGAAGTCCTGGCGCTTAACCGGCTGAGCCACCCAGGCATCCCAAGAATGTGAGCTTCTCGAAAGCTCTTTGCAGAGTGTCATATTGCCTGTAATAAAATGTATTGAAGGAAAGAACATGGTACCTCTTCTGTGCCAAGTGCGTTACATGATCGTATCATTTAGCCTTCGTTTGAACAGTATGGACTTGTTACCCACGTGTGGCAGGCACTATAATTGTTCCTTCAAAGATGCCCGTGTTCTAATCCCCAGCACCTGTTAGTATATCCCCTTACACAGCAAAGGGGATTTTGCAGATGCAGTGTAAGATCTTGGGATGAGCTTTTCCTGGGTTAACCAGGTGGGCCCAATGTAACCACAAGTATCCATCAGCAGGAGAGAGGCAGGAATGTCAGAGAAGATGGGATGATAGAAGCAGAGGCAGGTGTGACGTCACAGCTGAGAGGCGGTCATGAGCCAGGAGTGCAGGAGCCTTTAAAAGCTGCAGAAAGGAGAGACCTCCCGCTCCGGGCGGCTCAGTTGGTGGAGTGCCCGGTTTCAGGTCAGGTCCTGCGCTCACAGCTCGGCTGGTAAATTCGAGCTCCATGTCGGGCTCTGGGCTGACAGCTCAGAGCCTGGAGCCTGCTTCAGATTCTGTGTCTCCCTCTTTCTCTCTGCCCCTCTCCCACTCCCTCTCTCTCTCTCAAAAATAATTTAAAACATTTAAAAAAAAAAATCTGTAGAAAGCAGGGGTGCCTGGGTGGCTCAGTTAAGTGTCTGATTTCAGCTCAGGTCATGATCCTGAAAACTCATGGGTTTCAGCGCTATAAGGGGGCTCTGCACTGATGGTTTCGGGCCTGCTTGGGACTCTGTCTCCCTCTCTCTCTGCCTCTCCCCTGCTCTGTCTCAAAATAAGTAAACTTCTTAAAAAGCTGCAAAAGGCAAAGAACAGATTCTGCCCCTAGACCCTCCAGAAGGAAGAGCCTGGCCGACCCTTGATTTTAGCCGTCTAAGACCCATTTTCACACTAGATGTCCAGACGTGTGTAATCATAAAACTGCTGGTTTAAGCCACTAAATTTGTGGTAACTGGGTATACATCAGGTGGTAGAAGGATCTAAACCAGGCAGGCAGATTTCAGAGCCTGAGCTCTCAACACTTCCTCTCTCCTCCCCTCGTCCAGGTCCCGCCTCAAACAGCTTTGACGCTAAGCGAACCACCTAATCTCTGCCTCTGTCTCTCCTGCTTCTCACCTAGTAGTTCCCTTTTCAGTGAACAGTGGGGCCAACCACAGAGTTCCCCAAGCCAGGAAGCTCAAAATGGACCTCATTTTCTTCTCTCCTTCATCCCTCCCACCTGAAAGTTCCTGACGTCTAGGAAAGCCCCAAGCTCCTAAGCACAGCGTTCAGGGCCCTCCTCTCTTGCATTCCTAACATCCGCTAGTTTCTAACAATTTCGAGTGTCTACAGCTCCCTACGTATCTGATGCTGTTCCATCTGGGTCTAACATTCTTCACCGGCCCCCACTCCTTCATCCAGCTCTGTTGAGGTATCGCCTTTTCCAGAAAACTTCTTACAACCTCTCCCCCCCACCCTCTTTTACATGCCCTCGTATTGAAATCCTCTGTGTCTATCTTCTCCACATGCTTGAAGCTACCCATCCTCGGAGACTTGCGGTTCATCGGTGTACTACCGGCACCAAGCACTGTGCCCAGCAAGTAATTTATATAATTAACCCTCGAGTTTTATTTGATAACCTAAAGGCACTTGCACTGATCCAGAAATCGAAACCTCTTTCCAACTCAAAACTACACTTAAAAGTACAAGTTTGAAATGCTGCCAATTAGAGTCAGCCTTTTTTCTTATCCCTGGTAAAACGCATTCCCCAGAGAAACGCTTTCAGCTACAATTCAAGCTGAAGAGGCAATGTGAGGATAGATTTTGAGGATAAACCGTGCTGGGATTCCGGAGGAGGTGGTGGAGGGGACTGGAAATACAACAGTGGAGAAGGGAGTAGAAATAGTGTCTACCTCTCAACTTTTCCTTGCCTCAGCCATGATTACCAGAGCATTCCCGCCAGATCCAGTGGCCTCCTAGCCGGGCTCGTGTTCATGGAATCTCTTTTCCTCTTGCCCCCTCTCTCTAAGGTTTCTGACTCTTTGATGTTTATGTTGGGGGGGAAAGGGGGGGAGAGCATGAGTGCGGCCGGTGTGGAGCTCGATCCCACAAACCGTGAGGTCACGACCTGAGCCCAAATCAAAAGTCAAAAGGATGCTTAACCGACTGAGCCACCCAGGTGCCCCCTGTTTGACTTTCTTAATCCTCTCCTCTCCCCTGGCTTTCACGACCCCAGACCCACCCAGTTCTACCCCCACCTCTCAACAACTTTCTCTCTCCTTTGCAAATTCCTGTTACCCTGAATCTGACTTACATTTAGACTGGTGTTTCATGACCTTACTGCATTGCTCTTCTCACCCTACACAGGCTCTTGGCAATCTCCTCTACCTCCTTGCCTTTAATTTCCACCCTGTGCAAGCTTCAAAGTTAAACTTCCATCTAGGCGTTCTCCACCAAGCTCTAAAGTCATATAACTGGCTACCTACCGGACAGCTCCCCTAGAATGTCCCATGGGAAAAATTCCCCAAACTCCCCATCCTTCCCCCCACACACACTTTTTTGGATAGCTTCTCCTAAGTTCGGAGTTAGGAAGCCAGGAGTCCTCCTGTTCCTCTTCGTCTCCCTCACTTCCCATAGCCATTCAGCGACCGATGCTTACTGTCCTCCTATTCCCAGACCTAGCCACTCTACCCCCTGTGGCATGGCTACTGAGTACTCACTGCAACAACTTCCTAACTGGCCTTCCTCCCTCAATAATAACTCCTCAAATGAATCTAACCTATTTCTGCTGGAGGGATCTCTTTAGAAAATACATCAGATTTACTACCCCTCGCTTTAAAGCACATCGGTGGGTCCCTCCTGGCACAGTATACAGCCCCGAATTCTGAGCGTGCTGTCTAAAGCCCGTGCTGCTTCGTGCCTTCCTCTCCAGCCCTCGCGTTCCATGCACTCTCCTCCTGCACCCCACTGCTGACTAGTTCCACCAGGTCCCTCTCCTCCTCCACGCTTTTCTCCATATTGCTTCCTTTTAAGGAAACGCCTACTCTCTAAACTGCCCACCTGGGGACACCTGTTTCTCTTCCCAGTCTTGAAGCATTTCTGTATATTCTCGAAGGTCACAAGGTAACTGTTGAAAACCAAGAGTGAAGAGAAAATCTTGAAAGTGCACTGAGAAAAGAGAAGCATTACATTACACCCAAGAGAATAACCAGAACACCGACCTGACTTTCCATCAAAAAGGAGACCAAGACCTTCTTCAGTAGGTGCCTTGGACAAACTGATACAGACAATGGAATATTACTCAGTGCTAAAACGAAATGAGCAATCAACCCATGAAAAAACACCTATTACTAAGTGAAAGAAGCCAATCTGAAAAGTCTACAGACTGTAGGATTCCAACTATATGACCTTCTGGAAAAGGGCAAAACTATACAGACAGTAAAAAGATCACTAGCTGCCAGAGGTTGGGATAAGTGGGTGCAGCACAGAATTTTTAAGGCACCAAAAATACTCTATGATCCTGTAATGGCGGATATGTGTCATTATACACTTGTCCAAACTCCTAGGATGCACACTACCAAATGTGAACCCCCAGGTAAACTATGGGCTTTAGGTAATACTGATATATCCATGTATATATACAAACGTATCATTTTAGTGGAGGATGTTAATAAGGGGGGAGGCCGTGCATGTGTATGAGCAAGTGGTATACAGGAAATCTCTTTACCTTCCTCTCCGGTTTGCTGTGACCTTAAAGCTGCTCTGAAAAGTCCTTAAAAAAGGGTGGGGGGAGGAGAAGAATAAGACCCCATGCTGAAAGGAAAAACAAAAAACTGTCAACCTGGTATTCTACCTCCAGTGAAATCGTCTTTCAAAAGGGAAGGCGAAATTAAAGGCCCTTCCAGTTAAACGAAAACAGAAAAATTGTTGGCGTATCTACCTCGCAAGAAATCTTAAAGGAAGGTCTTCAGTCTAATGGAGAAATACAATATTTAGTAATTCAGAAATACAGGAAGAAATGAAGAGTCCCAGGAAGAGCAAATACTGGGAAAACATAAAGAACTATGCAATTTTTTTTCTTCAGACATCTTGATTTCAAAATCAAAATCTCAGAACATCAAGAGTCAGACTCTTGGTGCAACAAAAATGGAACAGAACTCGTTTGATACAACCAAAATAAGCTCTTTCAGTGCAACAGAAAACCAAGGGTTTTGACACCAGAGCTGAGATCTGGTTACAGCTCTGTGGTCTTAGGTGACTATCATTTATTTGACATCTTAAGCCTCAATCCTCCACTGTAAAATGGGGTTCATAATAAAAATCCACCTCGTAAGGCTATTCTTGAGGATAAAGATAATGACTAACGTACCTAGCAAAGTGCTTGACGCGTAGCAGAGGTTCAACACGTGACAGGTATTATTCCTCAAGAATTCATAACGGCAAAATTAGGCAAAATAATACTTGTTGCTGTATCTTAACATCTCTTTTTTCCTTTGGACACATCTCTGTTGGAATATTTGCTGTTCAATCCACAACAACAATGGGCTTTTTCCTCAAGAAGGGTGGCAGCTTGGTCTCGCCTGCCCTGGCGAAAGTGCCCCTCCATAAAGCAGCGGAGATCCACCACACCCATGGCCGCCTTGTTAGCCACGTTACAGTCTTAAATCTCTCTATGTGCAACATAACGAACTTCAGTCTCCTGCTTCCTAAAACCCAACCGGCTGCCCTACTCCTCTAACTCAGACATGTCCATTTTTCCCAAATCCCCAGGTTTCAAAAAGCTCTGTCCCTCTGTGCAAGCAGTGACCTCCACCATGTAAATCCCCACACACAAGTCACCCTGTTTTCATCTTATTAAAAAAATACCAAGGCAACGAATTGCTCCTCTTAAATTAAATTTCCCTTTGGTCTGTTGCTTGAAACTATTTCAAAAGTCTTCATGGACCGCTTCCTCCTTATGAAAAGTGAGAAACCCATGAGTTGAAGAGACAAAGTAATAGAATGTTTTAAAAATATAAATGTTTATCCGATGTGCTCCTTTCAAACAAGGACAGCCTTAACCGAAGGAAGTTGTCGGAATCACTTTTTCCAGTGGCTCTTTGTACATTTTGCACACAGCCACGGAAAGTTGAGCCCCAGCCTGGAGCCCAGATGAAGGGGCCCTGTTCACTCCAGCCACGCCAGGCAGGGCTGCCGCCCTCGGACTATGGCGGTGTGTGTCATACTCCACTAAAAAGTATACATTAGTCCAGTCTGCGAGCTGTTCAAACCTATCAAAAGTAGGATTCGGTGCCATTTACCTGAAAGGAGAAATGTTTTCCACTTCTTTCCCGAAGTGTCTAAACTAAAACCCAACTTCTATTTGGAGAGGAAAATGGCTCCCCGTCTGGCATGAAGTATTTCCACAAGGAATTTGTCTCCCCTCTTCCCCCATCTTCTTCCTTTTTAATTCCTGACCTGAAGAAATACGAAACTGTAGTCTCCTGAGGGGCAGCGGGGAGGAGAGGGAGCTTACCTGTGCCAGAGCAGCGCCCAGGAGTGCAGCGAGCAGGAGCCCCTGCATGTTCCCCAGGGAAGCAGCTGCAGGGAGATAGGAGGCGCCAAGGGGGGGGGGGCACACAAAGCCACCCTCTGTCTCCTCAGCGGAACACACGCTTCCAGGCCCCACGCCGCTGACCTTGTGCTCACACTTTCAGCTCGGCTTTAGCTCTCACGGATCTGCTTTAATTCCCTGTTTGCTTTCCTGCGACTCTCCTATTTACCTTCGCGAGAGGGCGTGGAGTGTCAGGAGGGTGTGAGCGCTCTCCTCCTCCAGGGCTCCGAAGGGTAGGTCCGGTGGGAAATTTTCTGAGTAACTGTTCCACCAGTTCCCAGACCTCAGAGTCTGCTCTGGGGCTAACCGGTATAGCTGGCCGCATTTACCTCCCTTGGCCTCCCCATTCTAGGCTTGCCCTGCCCCAGGCCCTCCTGGGGGGCCCTTCCTCTCCCAGGCCCTGGAGCGCAGAGTGCTAGCCTGGTCTCTGACCCCAGCCCCAACCACAGCCCGCTCTGGAGTTCTCCCTTGACAGTGATAATGGGGTGCCAAAGGCCTTCCCTGATCCCCCCACCTCACCCCCAGCTCCTGATTCTCCCTCAGATGCCCCCACGGTACCTTGCATTTACCTCCATCCCAACACATTCCTCCCACCAGCTGGCTCAGGACTGGAAAAATCAGAGATGGAACACGGGTGGGCACCTAGAGTATCTGGCCTGAGAGAAGGACCTCTGTGTGGCCACCGCCCCATGACAGATGAAGTAAAGCTAACCCCCAATCTTTTGGGCTAAGATATAACAATTACGCTACCAGCAAGCCTTTAACAAATTACGATTGAAAATGTTTGCTGCAGGCCTGTACCCCTCCTCCTAAATCTCTCCTCTGTGGTGTGTGTGGCCACCACTTCCTCCCGTGTCCAGTTGTGTGTGACCTTTGTTCATCCCACTTCCTCAGCCTCGGTCTTGGCTTCTGCATCTTGATGTGCCTCTGCACTGGGGCTTTGTCTTGTGGGTCGTGTCTGGCCCACCATCCTGCCCCCGTCCTAGGGCCTGTTTCTATTCTCTTTGACCCTTCACACATCCTGTCTATCCTGTTACCTTATCTCTCCTGTTCTGCTCACCTTTTGTTTTGTTCAAGCAGTCACAGCTATATTAAGACTGTTGGGGGCACCTGAGTGGCTCAGGTGGCTAAGCATCTAACTTCCACTCAGGTTGTGATCTCGTGGTTCGTGGGTTCGAGCCCCTCGTTGGGCTCTGTGCTGACAGCTCAGAGCCTGGAGCCCGCTTCAAATTGTCTCCCTCTCTGTCTACCCCTCCCCCACTCACACTCTGTCTCTCTCTCTCAAAATAAAATTAAAAAAAAAAAGAAAAAAAGACACAGTAAGTAAAGCCTAGTGCCGAGGGGCTGGGGAAAATCTGGGCTCTCTGCCAACAACAGGGAATCTGGGGTCTTCAGAGAGCCGGGACTCCATAAGGTGCAAACAAACTCTACACAGATCACTAAGTAGTCAATTAAACCATAATTATAATCACACCAAACAGCAAGGAATACCCAGTGTGGTTGTGATGTCAATTCCCTATCTTTCCTCAAGAAATAGGGTGAAACCGGAGAACGGTCTAGTACAGGAAAATGTGTCTGTTTTTTGATGCCGTCCAATCTTCTATCTTTCTGGCTGAATATTTGATCTTTGGGTTTCAGTGACTCCTGCCCTGCACTGGCCGTCAGAATGGATGGTTTCTCCTCTAGCTGGTCCATCCAAAGCAGTAGACCAGATGTACAGGTTGCTCCATCCCTCCTGCTCCAGCACCCCCCACCCCATTCTGAAGGTGGTGCTGTGCATGGCTGTGCATGCTCCTCCCATTTGCTCTGTGAAATTCTGAAAGCAGCTGCCATCTTTCTGGAAATGTCTTCCCTCCCTCTGTCATGTCTCTGCGCAGGGCAGGGGGAAGGTGTCCTACTCACTATCCTTGCCTCTTGGGAGGAAAGAAACATCTTGCCTGAGACCTAACTTTGAGCCCCTTCTCCCACTGAAGTGTAGAGGATTGGTTTGGGGTTACACGCTGTCACACGTTGACACGTCTCCAGCCACGGACCTGCTCCTAGCTAACTGTTTCAAGGCTACTACAGATGGGCTAAGTGAATAGGGTATCTTTAGAGGTTGGGGCTGCCATCTTCGACTTCTGACAAGAAGTGCTACCGTGGGGTGCATCCCGTACTAATCACTTTCCTTTATTATCTCCTTTAACAAAATGCTCATCTGTCCAGGAGCCCGATGCACAAGTGTTCAGCTTGTGATGTGTGCCTTCAAACAGACCTGGCGCTGAGCATTGCTAATATTTGCATCATGTTTTATGATTTACAAGGAAGCTTCACATTATCATAATTTCACAGCTCAGTGAGGTAGGCAAAAGCAGTATTAAGCTTTCTCATTTAACATTAAAAACCTGAAGTTAAGTGATTGTACTTGGTCAACAAAATACACTTAATCCCTGCCCTCTAGAGCTATATATAATCAACTGGGAGAGAAGTCACTAAACACACAAAGTATCTGTAACTAAAAAGAGTAAATGCTAATAATAAAGAACAAGAAAGTCTAAAAGAATGACAGGGAGGAGCTAATTGAGATCAGGGAGCACAGAGGACCTCTCTGAGGAAATGGCCCTTGAAGAGTTGAGGCTAGCTGGAGAGCTGGGGAAGACTCCTGCCCCAGTGCTCTTTCCACTGGCAAGAATGCACCCCGCTGATGGGGACGAGCTCCATCTGCTGAGAGCACAGCCCACTGCTCTTCCCATCAGATTCCCCCAAATCCTGCTATCGGGAGCATCGTCACAGCTAGAACATTCCCTTCTCCTGGGAGGATCAGCCACCAAGACAGGCAAAGGTCCAAACCCACGCCTTCTTCCTTTTTCCCCCTCTCATATCAGTTGCTAGGGGGGAGGCCCTGCTGGTGTAGGAACACGACAAAAGTGTGCCAGGAGGGACTGTCTGCATTAGCATCGGTGAAGCTGGACATGGACTATAACCACTAACAGTGAGTGCTCAGGGGGTCCCTTTGTTGTGCTGGGGGCCGTGTGTGTATTGACTCGTCTGACGCTCAAGGCAACACTGCAGGATGGGTACATCTTTCGTCTCGCTTACAAGGAAGCCACGAGCAAGGCCACGTGGAGAGCCAGAAGTAGAACCAAGATTCCAAGTATTGACTCACTATGTTCTCTGGATGGCCTAAAAATTACAGAATAATCTGTAGCAGGACAATTCCTTGGGACACTCTCTCGTTCTCAATGCTTTTCTTCCTGTTCCTGTCTTCCGATCGCAAGAAGTTAGTGAGGCTTCCCTATTTCTCTCGGATCCATCCTCCAAGCAGAAAATGGAAGCCACTAGCCTGCTTATCTTGTAGGAGAGCTTGATGTCCCTGAAGAGGTGCAGCTGAGAGGAGAACGGAGTGAACTTGAAGCAGCAGAGAAGAGCAGGAAGCAAGCGGAGCCTGGGGGCTGAGTGAGGACTGTATGCTCAGGCCACGGCCGTGACAGTGTCAAAGCCCAGAGGGACTTGGGTGTTCAACGGAGCTTTCTGGAAACCGACCCGGTGCTGGGGCTCCGCATCAGCAAAGCTCCCGGCAGACGTCTGTGTGCAGGCAAAGCCTCCAGGACCCGAGTAGGCATGGAACACGGGGTGTGGGCGGGGAGCTCGGAAGGCCGGGCCCCTGGCCTCTTTCCTGGGCACCAGCTAGGCCTCCTGGCTTGTGGCTCAGCCTCCGGTGGTGGTGCTGGTGTCTGTGCTGGTACTGGAGGCAGCAAAGAACGCACCGATGATAGCTCAGAATAAATTCCTCTCCAGATGGAGACGCCAGGGAAGGGGGCGGGTTCGGAAACTGGTTTCATTTTAACTTTAATTAATCAATAAGTTTTTAATTTGAATTTGAAAATGAAGCAATGGACGGTTCCTATACTCCACCGCGTGACTTGGAGAGTCACTCGTGCTTGCTACAAATCCTCTTAAGTCTCACAACGTCGCTCTGCTCCCTGTGTGCTCTTCCCGGAAAATTCACAGGCCTCCGAGCCAAAATGGAAGGTGGGGACCTCTGTGCCATCTCCTCTGGTTCTCTGCTGTCTCCCAGCAGAGCCTGCAACCCGATCGCTAAGAATTCAGTCATTTTTCCAGCCAGATTGCTCCGGCAGGCACAACTGCTGAAGGACACGCACGGGGCAGGCGTTCAATAGAAATTTGTTGGTTATTTAAAAGGGCTCCTTTTAAAATCCCACTCTAGGGGCGTCTGGGTGGCTCAGTAGGTTGGGCGGCTGACTTCGGCTCAGGTCATGATCTCACGGTTCATGAGTTGGAGCCCTGCATCGGGCTCTGTGCTGATGGCTCAGAGCCTGGAGCCTGCTTCGGATTCTGTGTCTCCCTCTCTCTCTGCCCCTCACCCGCTCACACTCTGTCTCTGTCTCTCAAAAATGTTAAAAAAAAAAAAATTAAAAAAAAATAAAACCCGACTCTAACTACCATAGCGAAGCATGACTATCATTTTGTATCTATGTATTCACTGCATCTTTCTATGCTCATTTTCTAACTATTACTAACCATGGCACTTCTTGCCTTTTTCCTCTCTTTTTTTTTTAATGCTTAGTTATTTTTGAGCGAGCACGAGTGGGGGAGCGGAAGAGACAGAGGATCCGCAGCAGGCTCTGTCCTGACAACAGCAAGCCCGACAGGGGGCTTAAACTCACGAACTGTGAGATCTTGACTGGCACTGAAACCAAGAGTCAAGTGCTTAACTGAGTGAGCCACTCAGGTGTCCTTCTTTAAGTTTGTTTATTTAGAAAGAGCACAAGTGGGGCAGGGCAAAGAGAGAAGGTGAAAGAATCCCAAGCAGGCTCTGTGCTTTCAGCAAACCGTGAGGCTCAAACCCGCAAACCGTGAAGTCATGACCTGAGCCCAAGTCAGAGGCTTCACAGACTGAGCCACCCAGGCACCCCCTGATATGACTTCATCTTAAACGTATCCCAATCTATTTACAAAGCTCCAACTTCACGATTGCACCGTGATTTTTGTGCTACAGCCTGAGACAGCAGGTGTATTTTCACTGCTTCGTCCACGAACCTGGGCGAGCCTGGTCTACCGACACCTGTGCATTCTGTTCTGAGTGACTGCCCTATGCTACAGCACTGTCATTGGACCCCGTCCTGTCCAGCTTGTAGCGAAACGTATCCAAGAACGAGCAGCCCCTAACAACCACAAAACACCTGGCCCTGCCATCTGCGTGGGGCTCCCAGCAGCGTCTTTAGAAAAGAAGCAGGTGCCCTCGCCTCGTTCCCAGGGCATCAAAAAGGAAGGCTGTGCCCGGAGAAAACAAGGCCAAATCCCTCAGAGGGCTCTAATTCACCTTGTCATTTGGCCCTGGGTTGCAGGGGGAGCCCTATGTGGGAAAGGGGGCCAAGTTCGTTGGAGGCGGGCACCGAGGATGCCACCTAAGAAGCAGGAAAGGAGAGAAGGCCAGGATGGGGTTCTTTTCCCAATTTCCAAATGTGAATGGAGCTCCTCTTTCAGAGAGCCGCATGCCCAATGCGGGATGTCATTCCTGACCTTGAAAATGACTGCATGTGTCAATCCTAATCCAACAAAAGGCCAGGCCCCTTGGCCAGGGCAACAGGCAGGCTGGGCTTGGAGTCGGAAGACCCCAGTTCACATCCAAGTTGTGCTACTTATGAGCTCCCTGACCTTAGACAGTCTTCCCCCAACCCCACCTTTGGGCTTCTTAACCCCTCTGATTCGGTCCCCACACTCTGCCAGATTTACCTCCTTGAAAACAAACTTGACCACGTTACTTCCTACTCAATCTTTTTCAGGGTGCCTGGCTGGCTGGGTAGGTGGGGCGTGGGACTGTTGATCGTGATTGTGGGTTTGGGCCGCACGCTGGGCGTGGAGACTACTTAGAAAGAAAATCTGGAACCAGGAAAGGAGCCTTTCTTTCACTCCCCCTTGCATACAGGAGGAAATCAGCTCAAGCTCCCTCTCGCCTCCTCACCCCTGGGCTCTAGCAGCACAAAACTGCTGTGCTGTGAGCTGCCCTCCACGCCCCTTTCCTCTTGCCTTTGCTTATGCTGCCCTACCAGGAGAACCCCGCCCACCGGTCACTGGTCTGGTGAACCGTTTGCATTAGTGACTTCCTCTGAGAAGCCGTCCCAATCAGCACCCCAAAGTTCCTCCAGCCTTTTGAGCACCACCACTGGGCCTGTACTGCGATCTTCTGTTTCCCTATAGGAATGTCGGATTTAGCTAATAAAAATGGTAATAGGATGACCACTTAAAATTTAAGTATATATGGGACGTACTTAAACAAAAATGTTATTCGTGGTTGACCCGAAATTCCAATTTAAGTGGGAGTATGTTTATATGGATTTTTCCCTACGAGGCTCTGTCGCGCAGAAGTGAAGACTGATGAGACTCCTCCGCATAGTCCTGGTACCCCCAAAATGACTGGCAGATGCTTCACAGCCATTATTTAGTTTACACGATCGGCCCTTGGAATTTCTAGCCTCGAAATTATTCCTGTTACAGGGAAATCAATAAGCACCGCACTTGGTTTTTCTTTGCCTTTTTAAATTAGATCCACTCTGGAAGGCTAAATATTGCCCCATGAACAACCTTACATTGCAGTGGCCGAGTTTCCAGAGCCAAGCTGCAATGAGCACGGACGGACGCTAGATGGCGCAGTGCGCTAACGTAGCAGCCTTCCCGCGCGCGCTGCGGGCGCCGGGGATAAAGAAGGCGCGGCTCTGCCGCAGAGCCCTGCATTATTGATTGTGACGCTGCCGCAGAGGTGGGAGGAGCCCGCCGCCATCTCGCCAGGTCTGCAGCATCGCCGACGTGCCTTCAAGAAAGCTCTTCCCTCCCTGCAAAAAGTCCTCTGATGTGTGAGGAGAGAGCTCTCGACTGCACACGTTATTGTTCCCATTCATAGGAAGATGGAACCTTTCATTAGAACCATTTTTATTTCGCATTGTCATTGTGAATAGCGGCACCAAAGAATAGCAGCTGTACTTTGTGAAAATCCCTGTCTCTGAAATCAACATCTATTTTAAAATATTACCAAGCGTAACTAAAAGGCAATAAAATCGTGGTAGGGGTGTGTGTGGGGGGGTGGGTGTTCATCACCCAATTATAAAACGTTCTTATAAATGAAAATACTTTCGATGTAAAATAATACCATTATATTGATGGAACCACGGCTCCATTTTCAGCCAGCATTTTAACCGGAAATCTGCACATTCTAAATGAAAATAGATGCTCCAAAACTAAACAGTGGGTGGGGCTTCCACGCGATGCATGGGTGGCATCTCTCCCTCCTGACCAGTAGAGGGCGGTAATGCATTCGGACAAAGGGGATCACACACCCAAATGTTACATATATTCAGCAAACATTGTGTTCTAACAGCAGTCTTTAAAATGTGCTTTCACTCACCAGTCCTTTTGTTTGGCCAATGCCTGCGTGGCCTTTAAATATGGATTCGCCGATTAGAACGCCGTCTTGTCCCCTTGCTTTGCGACCTACTCCCATAATGCATCCTCTATGTTGTAGCATTTGGGTTGCCTTAGCAAAATGACTCTAAAGACAGTCCAAAGCATCTTGATTCAAGAATCCTTCTAGATGCCGTACTGAGAACCATCAAGTATAATTTAACAACACTTTTTAAAACCACTTCCCTTCCTTGAGTTTTTCCAGAGCAGTGAGGTTTTCATTGGTAACACATTCTCTTTCCTGGGTATTGTATTGGCTTTAATAATCAGTCAAATTGCATAACTATTGGAATACGATCAAATGGAACCGACAGGGTAGGAAAGAAGCGAACACACACGGTGGACTACTAAACAGCACCCTTCCTTCCACAGCAGCCGTTAGCCCTCAGTGGACTATGGGCATTAGTGTCTCAGCTCCGGCTGCTATAATAGAATACCAAGGCTGGGTGGCTAACAAGCAACAGAAATTTATTTCTCACAGTTGCGGAGGCTGGGAGCCCCAGATCAGGATGGTAGCATGGTTGTGTTCCGGTGAGGACACCTTCCTGGTTCATAGAGTGCAGCCTTCTAACGGAGTACTCAGGGGAGAGCTCTCTGGGGTCTTCTATAAAGGAAGCCATCCTGTTCATGAAGGCTCATGCCCTATAACTTCCCAAAGACCTACCTCCTATACCCTTCACATTGGGGGTTAGGATTTCAACATATAAATCTTGAGGGGCTATAAACATTGGTTCCATTACAGTCGGTTTGTTTCACAAAGGAAATGGAGAGCTACTTCACCTGGCCAATCCGTTACATGGAGGTCAGTTATGAGAGCTTCTCCTTGAACTCAGAAAAATCATAATCATTTTTCAAGAGACTGATAAAAAAAAATCTATACTAATCCATCGCTTAGCCAAATCCACATGTAATATAATTGAATCATTCACTAAATCATACGCTCTGTCCTGAGACCTGGCAGGACAAAACCGAACTCCTTCTTAGCCCCAGCAAGCGTTGTCAGCTGATGGGCCTCCCCACAAAACGCTCAAACACGCCTGAGTCGCATGTCAGAATTTCAGAGTATGGAAAGCAACTCTTCAGTTTTGGCTGCTGGCTGCTAGAACACCATACATGTCCTGTGTCAGCCACAGAACTGCCCTTACCGGTCTCAGATTCTACATCCAAACTCCGTATATTCAACGGCAGCAAGCAAGAATTGTAGTTCTGCGATGCAGATGTACAATAGATAGCGTATATTTTTAGCATCCTTTAAGTCCGGTTAAAGATGTCTTCATGTCGCCTTTCCACAGAGATGTTGGACAGGCCACACTGTGCCAGCCCCTCTGTTCCCGGATCTATTTCTGCCCCACTCTCAGGGTATGAGAATCATCGGTGACCTGGTAGGTCCCGCATCTGGGGTCCACTCTCTGGCTCGGGTCTCCCCCAGGGACGTCCTACCATCTCCACAGCACACAGCCAAGGAATCGGAGAGCAGCCCCCACTCTCGCGAGACCTCCAACTAGTCTCCGAGGAGAATCTCTCCCTCACCGTCCAGTTGCCTCCAAAGACAGGCCCCTTTCCCCTCCCACTCCGGGGTAGAATTCACTGTCAACAGTAACAGCTGTAAGCCCTTTCAGATGGGATCATGACCTTCTTCAGAACCAAGGGGGTGGTAGAAACAGTTTGTGGATTGGCGCTGCATTGAAATAAATCTTGTTCTAGTAGGGAGAAAGTCCCAGTAAAGACTCAGAGCAGTTTCAGTCAAGAATATTTTTTTTTCCTGGACAAGTATAAAAAGGGGAGGAGGGAAACTGGCCCACCATGCAGAACATGGGGGCTCTGCTGTTGGGCTCTTGAAGCATTTCCGCATCCAAACATTTCATGTTGTTAACCAGCGTCTCCAGCTCATGCCTTCCTTCAGTCCCAACTATAAGCAAGCACATTAAATTTTCAGTATCAGGAACAATGTCCTGCCAGCCCCAAAGCTTTGTCACAGTTGCACACCTTTTCTGCTACAGAAGAAAAGAAATAACTCAGGTGCATGTGGTAGAAGTGTTGGCTTTGGGAAAATGAAGATGGAAGCAAAGCCGGAATTGGCCAACAGGAAGCGCCGCAATGGGAAAGAGAACGGGATCTCACAGCTCCTGGGAGCTGGCGGGTCACGTCAGGTCAGCCAGCCACTTTCATCAGGGAGCCTCTTATTTCAAGACAGTCCATGCCTTGTTGGAACCTTCTGCGGCAACACCGTCCCTTAGAACATTCCAGTGACAGAAATATTCTATAATATATAGCTATGTTGTGCTTGCTATTAGGCCTTTAAAATAAGGCTAGTGCAACGGGGAAGCAGAATCTAATCTTTTATTTTAATTCACTTAACTTAAATTTAAATAGTCGGATGTAGGGGCTACCATGTTGGATGGCACAACTGGTAGTCGTCTTCTCTTTCAATGTATGATGTATCCCTCACCCACTCCCAGAAAGGTTGTGAGGTCACTTACCCCAAAACTCGAGTGCAGTGTGAAATAAGAAAATTGAGATTTTCCAGTGAAAATAAAAGAAAACCGTTCTGCAAGAGAGAAATAGATAGATGTTCTCAGACACATGGAATGAGTTAGCCGTTGCCTTTGAAAATTTAATTTCTAAATTGCTAGAGACTAAGGCAAAACGAAGAGTCACGCAAAAGGCAACGTTGAAATTTGCAGTTAACAATGGTGTGGCTGCTGGCAGCCCTTATTTTCTGGAAGCAGTCGCCTTGCCCCTGCAGCCTTGCTTCCTTGCCCCTGCAGCCTTGCTTCCTTGCCCCTGCAGCCTTGCTTCCTTGCCCCTGCAGCCTTGCTTCCTTGCCCCTGCAGCCTTGCTTCCTTGCCCCTGCAGCCTTGCTTCCTTGCCCCTGCAGCCTTGCTTCCTTGCCCCTCCATCTACTTGGTTGTAGCAAAGCCACTCAGGGTGACACTACCCCTGGCAGCTAAGTCAACCTGGCCAATCACAGTTGCTTTCTTGAGAGGCTGGACATGGGACATGGGAAGGTGTGATCTCTCCCTGGGCTGACGGAGGCCCAGCAGGTGTGAAACGCAAGGTCTGCAGAACCGAGGGTCTGCACCAAGCAGGAGCATCCAGTGTGGTAAGGGTCCAGACACAGGTTCTGGGTCCACGCCTATTCTTAGTTAGAACTATGTGACATTGGCCACACACCCTAACTTCTCCAGGCTTCCTTCTCTGTAAAATGGGAGTGATTTTCATTCAGATCTCCTAGAGTAGTTATTAAAAATAACTTCAAGCCCCTAATAAGCGCTTCCTAAATATTACTATTAATTATAATAATATGAGGGGCAGAATCCCAACAGCAGTCAAGTTGCTATCATTTGCCCAAATCTTAGCAATTATCAGCAATTGGGCTCTACAAGACACACTCCTTCCCCATAGTCTTAAAAATAGTGTTTTTGTTTGGCTGAAACTAATTTGGGTTGGGTTTCTGGTAACTGTATCCAGCGGAGATGTAACTTCTCTGCCATTTGTTTGGGATTCCAGCTTGTTTTCTTCCCTAAGCAGAAACCCAGGAGTACTCAACCATCCACTGACCCTGACCACATGTGAAGAGAATGGAATAGAACTCGGATGGACACAACCTTAAATTTACTCTTTAGTGGACATTTCCTATATTTTTGGTTGCCCAGCATCCATACCTCTTTACTTGGGAATAAACCTTCCAGAATATGCGTTTGGTGAAAGACAGGGCCCCACCTCTTACAGGAGCCAGAAGTTGCCAAACAATACTTTTCTTCACCCACGGCAGCTACCGAGTGGCTATGTGACCTGGGCTGGGCTAACCCTGATTGGGACTTTGGAAAGAACACCATAGACATGACTCGTTGCTGTAATGGCGATGGTGGTGTTGCCGTCTAGAGCCTGGCTGTGGAGGGGGCAGTGTGCTCACCAGATCGCACCTACAACACGACCCTCACAGGCTCCCCCTGCCCAGCCTCCCATTTTTTGCACCTCCTTCTGTAGGCTTCCTGAGGATTCTGTGAGCTACTTAAAATGTTGCCAGTGAATTCCTTCTCTGCATAAACTAGCCAGGAGGTGGTCTTCGATTTGTCACCAAGAACCTCACCTTTCCCTTTCACACTTTTAAGTAAGTGACCAAAAGTGCACACAGCTTGCTCCTTGGTCCTTTTTTGCAACGCCATTAACTAACGTCACTATTCTAGTCCCCAAAGTGGGCCCATTTCTATTGATTCTTGCACAACCCTCAGGTGTTTGGACTGCCACTTGGCCACATTTGGCCTGATTATCATACCCTAGCACAGACTGATGAAGTCAGAAGGACCATGCAGGTACCACCCATACTACGCTGCTTTCCAGGTTACCAGTAGCAGATTAGGGGCTCGTGTTTTATTCTGGAGAGAAGAAAATAAGTTGTTTTCAGAATAGCTGAATTGATACAAATATCGACATCTCCCCTTGTTCTGGCACATCCGTTTTTGAATACATCTCCATTAGCAATCTTATCGTTTCCATTAATAAATTAGTATTCTCTACTGATGAAGTAATAGAGATTCACCTTCTCATATAACATTCTTCCTGAAAAAGATTTAGTTGGACAGTTTATCCATAATGTGTTCTTTTCTGACCTTTAGGTCCATGAGAGCATGTATCCCCGGCACCTGGCACTATTCCTAGAGAAAAATAATGTTTGCTGAGCAAATGAGTAAGGGAGCTAATGAGTTCACGCGCAAGCACAACCGGAATAGAATGAGGAGTCAGCTATTTGGGCTTACCCCGTAAGACAGCCCTTCCATGAGCTTGGTAATGGAGAAAGAAAGAACAGGGCTGATCACCCAGAACATCTACTCATTGCAAAAATATGAGGCTGTTTTGGTCTGTTTTTCATTGGCAGGAAAATTTACAATTAAGTCTTTCTGTTAAGGTTACAAGCACGCCCAGCGGGAAACTTAGACTCAAGCTGTCAGACATTCAGTGATGGGTCAGGTTGTGATCACGTACGACGGCAGAGTTAGATATGCTAACACAACCCCGCACCAGTAAGAGTTCGTCTTTGGCATTGAAGGTTCTGTTTAACTCTCTTCACTCATCCAGCTGAACTCTCCAGGAACACCTGGAACAACAGATTGTTCTATAGCCAACTCAGAATCATTTGGATGATTTGGCTAATGTCTTAAGGACTACATTTCTGATTTTGTCCCATTCTTTGTTTAACCCAAAACAAAAGATGAAAAGAACCATTTCTGACACCATTCGCTATCTATGTAAATAAAATTCCATTTCTGTTTTCTTCTGCTTTGACCACATCAGCGACACCCAACTAGACAGACTGCCTAACTTAAAATACTGACCAACTGAAAAATTCAGGCTGGAGGTTCCTTCAAGAGCTAGCAGGCATCCACCAGGGTAGCAGAACTGAGGTATAGGAGGCCAAGGTGACTGCTGGCCAGGGGAGATGGGCTTTGACCTGAAGATAAATTAAGATGCAGCCACACAGGTCGACACTCTGGATTGCAGATTTTAAGCTGAGTGGAGCTGCATTTCACGGGGCAACTCTATCTAGTCTAGTTCCTCTCAAACAGATACAAATAGTGTGGGGATCATGATTCAGGATCCGGGTGGCATCTGAAACTCTGCTTTTCTAATGGATTCTGAGGTAGCGTCAGTGCTGGTGGTCCTCAGACCCCACTGAGAGTAGGAGACTCAGGCTCCAAGATGAGCCACACAGACAGTTATTTACATAGCAGCGGTTGACAATTGGTAGAACAAGATAAACTTAATAAAGGAAATCTAGAAGGAAAAATTATTTCATATATTCCTATTCCTGTTTTCCTTACAGCCGTGGCTTTGGGGAAATATCAATGTTGCTACAACTAGAATCACTTGGGGGAGCTTTTAAATATCCCGGGACTCCATTCAAACCAAGGACATCAGCATCTACAGGGGTGAGATCCAGGCGCCAGGATTTTAAAGCTTTCCCAGGTGACTCCAACATACAACCACAGTTGAGATAGGCTGCCCCAGGGAAACCTTTACCCATGAGTCGTTGGTATTAACTGCCAGCTTGCCCCCTCCTACTCCTACTGCTACTCCTGACCTCCTGTGCTTGGAATGGCGTTACACTTCACCTGCCTGTGGGGCCATGTTGCCCACTTCAGATTTGGGAATAGCAGTCATCAGCTCATCTCCCAGGAGAGTTCATCACTCTAGCATCCCATAACTGCTCTCAGATCTGACACCAACTCTGCTCTCTGCCAGGCGTGGCTCCCAGAGCATGTTTCTATACAACACAAATTCCACAGTGATGCTAATAGATACTATTTAGAAAGGTAACAACCTTATGTTCTATACAATATCAGGTACTGGGAAGTATGAATTTGGCATCTGATTCACATGAACAATTAGAGAATAGCTGTACTTAACTGACTCATATTGTTGAAACACAATAAAAGCAAATTTAATGAAAAAATAAAGGAATAGTAAGAGAGGGCTACTTAAGGAGGTCTTCATGGAGAATGTAGTATCTTCCTTTAAGACCTTAAAGAATGAGTAGGATTTAGATGTGCAAGAGAGTGGAAGGAAGGACATTTGCAGTGAAGGGAACAGCACAAGGCAGAAACTGAGCAGGAAGGAGTGGGGTGGGATGGGATATAGGGGGAGGGCATGAGATGTGAGGATAGGGAGTGAACTGGCCTGAATACAACAGTGATGGGAATACTGAGTACATGCAAATAAGAGTTTGCTCATTAGGTGATGCTCAATTTCCCCAAGGAGATGATTTTTTTAAAAAACTTAATAGTCAACCTGAATTTATAAATTTGTAAGTATATAGACAAACCAAACCAATCAATATCTTAGTGCAATATTTATTAACATCATACCCTTATTGTCACAGGTGAGTTCTCTGAAAGGAGATGCTAAGAGGAGCTTGGAGAGAAAAATGTTCATTAGAGATTAACACCTGCAGAAGGAAGGGGGAGGAAGCAGGATTGGGCAGGAAGGCATTAAATTGTGACACAGGCCTGACAGACTCCACCAACCCTTACAGGGAGTGGGGGTATTGGGGCAGAGGGGAGTTTCCTGGATTGCCTGTCAGTTACCCCAGGTGAAACCAAGTGGCTGGACCTTTGTCTCTCCACCTCACTCAGTCCCAGGCTGTGGGTTACCCCAAGAGTGAGACCTCGGGTGAGCAGTCTTCACTGAGAGGCCCAATGGCCTTGACAGCTTGGATGCACCTCCTTCCCGAAAGGCAATCTGGGCAGTGCATCTGTGTCTAATGTATGAGCCTTTCTAGAATCTGGTCTCCTACAGTTTACAAATGCTTGTTTCCATTCTCACTTTTCATCACCTAAGTTTTGAAGCACTACTTATGTATCTTCGTATGCATCATTGTCATCACTTACGGTTCTATTTCAAGTCATGCGTCACAATTTACACACCACACCATATTTATGGTTCTCAAAGGTGCTAGACATACCATTTGACATAAATCCACATGCAAAGTTGTTACTGAACATCTCATCCAAGCTGCAATTTATCAGTTCCATCTCATTAGGTCAGGCATCACTGTTGTTAACCTTCTTCCTGTAGTTGCATACTCATGATCTCCAGAGTAAACTGTTACCGTATTTTTCTAAATCTTTAAAGAATGATCACTTTAAAAATCTTAAAAGTGAAGTCATACTCTTGGAAGTAATTATATTAAGCCATGTTAAATTTTTTTGCTTGGGTTTTTTCAATGATACTAACAGATAACCTCAATAAATATCCCAAACTATGTGCCTTCCAGGTAGTGATTTTAGTTCCAAATAAAGTAGTCGAGAAAACAGCCACATTACAAGTGCTCTTTACAAAAGGCACCAAACTTTATATCGAATTCTTTACAAGGTAACTTCTTTCTTTTCAGAGAAAATGCTGCTGGGAAGGATATTTTAATTCATATTGTGAGCATAAATAGTGAGTTTGTCCAGGCAACAGGAGGCCAAGTCACAGAAGCTTTGAAGACCAAGAAAGTTTAGATGGCATATCACTATGGTTATGGAGCAGGGAAGTGACCTGATAAACATCTTCTTAGGAAACATTGTACAGCTAAAGAAATTTTCAAGAAAAATACATCTGTATTTGGGGAACTATTTTGGAAGCCAGAAAGTCCTGATAGCGGTTACAACCAGAAGCTACAATAGCTTGGACTAGCAGGATGGTACTGGAAGGGTGGGGTGTGATGGAGGAAGAAGTGAAGGTAAAAGCATTTCTAAAGAAGAATTAAAAAGAAAATCAAAACAGTATAAAGAAGAATTAATAGCCTGGCAGGCAAGCTGAACATTACAGAAAGTGAAGAGTCAAAGATGGCTTCTGGACCTTGAAAAGAAGGCTTTAAATATGTAATTGGTGTATTCCTGAGGAATGACTTTTATAAGCATTTTATTTTTTAAGTTGTGTTTTAAAGAAAAGCAGACAGCTACATGCAGTACCTTATTTGGATGTGTCTGGAGTTTTGGACACTTGACTACCCAATGTTCTCCTACAAATGGACCTTGAGAGCTTGTCTAGAGGTTCTAATAGGGGAGCAACACTACCTGTTACACCCTTGACTGAAGAACAGTCTTCCTCTATGAGGGAAGGAGAGGGAAAGCTCTCCTCCATGGAAAGAGCTTGCAGCTTCAGGAGGATGCATGTACATGGAGCAGTGAGGGAGGAAAGGGACACCTTCCTAACCAGCCAGATGAGCCAGGTCAATTCTGGCGACCAAGGGGGTGACATATGTTGCAGCCAAATCACGCTTACATGCAACCATTTTAAAACTATAAACTTCGAGTTGATGTACTTCTTGAAGCTTTAAGCTGCAACAGGACACAGTGCCTACCTCACACCTGCTCACCTGCCCCAACAATTGCTTCTTTGTCAAACACCCAAACCAGATTTTTTTCTGACAGTACTGACCACCTAGAATGAGGTCATCACAGTAGTAACCACGGTAGCCTAAGCCGTGTTCCAACTTCTGTGTTTTAGGGATCACAGAATTCAGATGCCTCTCACATTACTACTTTCCAGGGCTAAGTGATTGTCCTTGACCCTGTGACCATGAGGAGGGAAAGTTTTACTTAGGAAACCGGAGGACCATACTTTATTACTGATTTCTGCACTGATAATTATGCATATTGGTTATCATGGGAAACATGGTAGATGGTCCATAAAAATGGAGCTGTTGGCAAGTTGACTAGCTTGTTGAGACCCAATGTAGAAATCTAGACCACCTTCCGAGCTGCTCTCAAGAGTATACCCTCATGCTTCTGTTTTGTTCATGTCCTGCGAATCACCTGGGGGACTTTATTAAAATACAGACTCTCATCCAGTGGGGCACAGGTGGGGCTAGAGAGTGTGCATTTTTAGCAAGCTTTCATGATAACCATGTTTGTGTAGAAAGCTTTTCCCTATGAAGGTAGCAGTGAGCCACTGGGGACTGGTCTCCCCTGGGAGTGTGTGTATGTCTTGTAGATCAGTGAAGTATACACAGTGAATTCAGAACAGCCAGGAAGCTAAAGGCAACAGGACTTCAGAGCAGGCAGAAACATCCATAAAAATCACCTGAGAAACCCTAATGACCAGGGTGTGGATATGACACTGACAGCAAAGTTCCAGGCCTTGGAGGAGCCCGAAGAGCAACTGTCAGCCACCTCTCGAAGGAAGCCGTGGAGGTGGGGGTACCAATTTTGGCAAGAATGAGGACTATTTTATTATGGAGAACTCCCTAATTATGCAGTTAGAGAACTGTGTGTGGCACATTCCGGAGCCTACACTGCTCTCATAAGGATTCCACTGTTAATTTTAAGAAGAGAAATAGCATTGCAACTTTCTCTACTCCCACACCATTCACACATTGAATTTGTGTGCCAACTCCGAGCATACCCACTGGAAATGAAAACAGAGTTAAAGCCAAACCTTAAACTGAAGTTTGTCAAGCTACAGAGACAAGCAGGAAAAGGACGTTGTTTTCTTTCTCCCATTTCAAAACAAATTTTTGTCTGCCTTCTTAAAAATTTCCAGCAGACATGCCTCTGTTAAACCAAAAATGCCAGAGCCCAAGTAGCTTCACACAGGGGACTTTACATAGTAGGTGCTTGATCCGTGTTTGCTTATTGCCTGAGTGGTCTTTCATGTACTTCACGATCGACCTAAGGAGACAGCCTGCCATAAGAGCCTCTGGTGAACGCAAGCAAGTCGGTCAGATATGGTCCCTCCCTTTGGAAACAGGAGCAGGTGGTGAGGATGGGGCTGTTAGATCAGAGGACTCACAAGGCAGCAAGATGGCAAATCTAGACCTAATTGCTGGTTGGCTCTAGCCAGCTTTGTTCGGAGGAGTATTAAACTCTAAAGAGCAAGGGCTTTCAAAGTCTCTTGACTGTGACTCTTGGCAAAAAAAAAAAAAATACATATTATATATGTATGTATACACACATATATACATGTATATATGTTACGACACATCTCAGCACACACATATATGTGAAACGAGCTTTACAGAATCCTAGTCATCCCTGCTATGTATGATGTGCTCTTTTTGAACGATGGTCTCTGCTATGGGATCATTCAGACAATTCCCCAAACTACAATTTTTTCATGGATTTTTTCGTAGCAGCTTTTTTTGTGATCTCCTGGTTCTTAAAGTACTGTTTTAATACGTCTTTTTTTCCTTGGTGATTCCCACTCAATGTGTTGCTTCTATTGTTCTCTCTTATCAATGAGTTTTATTCTCCTCTCTTAAAACCTGGGGAAGCAATTAGCACAATGATGAGGAGCACAGAGTCTGGAGCCAGACCAACCCACGCCACTGTGTGACCTTGGCCAAGTTAACTTCTCTGTGTCTCAGCCCCATCATCCGTAAAAGGGTGACAATAGCAAGGCTGCCTCGGAGAGTCGTTGCAAGGATTCAGTGTGTTAATACAGACAAAGCCAGAATATTGCAGAGCACAGAGTAAGTCCCCTGCTATACCAGCTGTGATTATTGCTCAACCCTCTCCTCTGAGAAGAGGGCCACTGTGAATAGCCTCTGCTTCTTGGCACTTAGGCACTGAACCTGGACAGCAACCCTTCCACCTCTGCTGATTTGGCCATGCTACACTTCTCCGGCACTTTTCTAACCGCTGGACTTAACATTGCAAGTATGTAAGTTTCTTTTAACATTTCTAACATGGGTTATTTAATTTAAGTGATTGCAGACGATACAAAAACCACTGTAGATCATACTTGATCACAAACGGACATTATTAAAAATATCAGGACAATTGGCTGTATGATAGCAATACCTCTGGGACCCACAGTAAAGTCCCTTTAGCAAGAAGCTTCCACCTTCCATTTGCTCTGAAATGTTGCTGTGAGTTTAGGAGCCCAGAGAAACATGTTTGTTAGAAGAATGAGCAAACTCCTAAAAATAAATCAGTTATGTTTGAAGGCCTCCTTAATGATTAAGGGGCATGCATTGTGGTACATGTGTTTAGTGACATTTATTCTGGCTGATCTGGGAACACTGGTTTTCAACTATGTTCAAGTCATTGCTTCTACCCAAAAAGGGCATCTCCATCAGTGGGGTAAGGTTGGACAGTTCTCACGGTATTTCATGAGTGTTCCCAACCTGATTCTAACCAGAGTGTAGACTGTTTTTGTTTGTTAATTTCACTCACCCATTCACCGATTCTTTCAACAAAAAATAATCAAGCACCCAAGGTGCCGGGTATTATGCAGGGTGCTGGAAGTCATGACCAAGAGGTAGATGAGACCTTATAGTTGTCAAAGAACTTTTGGGTAAATTACTTCATTTATTCCTCTAAATAGCTCTGTGAGGCAAGTGATCCTACTCTCATTTTGCAGCCAAAACAAGAAAAGGGGACAATGCACAAGAAAGAGTTAAGAGAGAGAAGTACTTAAGTGACCAACATCCTATCCATGTTGGTGTTCACGGAAGGCTGAGACACCCGCATAGGCCTTGCTCCCTGAACTCATTTGGTGCTCTGCCCAGCCCAGCACTGCATGCAAAGAGTCATTTATGAAATACTTTGGAGGAAGACCATTTTGATGTTGGTAAGCTTTCAGCTCATCTCTGGGGAAGGAGGAAAGGATGATAATGAATTCCAGGAGCCAGAATAACGGAGAGGATTAACAATTTGGGCCCACATATCGGGAGGTGGGGAATAGGCAAGACTTGAAGGAACGTAATGAGGTAGAGGTTAATTTCAGCCTGGGGGAGAGGACAGCCCAACAACAAAAAGACATGGCCCTAGTGAAGGCATCAGGGCATGATGGAGATCAGAGACTTGGGGTCCAAAGGCCATTTCAGGATGTTACAAACTGGCCACAAGAAAAAGCAAACACTCTTTTCTGTGCTTTCACCAACAACTTCCAGCCAGCGAAGTGGTTCCAGATTTCTGGCAGCCTTTCCTATTAGCTTCAGTCCCAAATTCAAAGCAGAAACTGCCCTAGATTCCTGTTTCTCAACATTTCCCTCTTCTGTTGCATCAGGCAGCTCCTTATTGATGATCTTGCTGGTACTCAAAGATTGTGGCTTCACAGATAAATCTGTGAGGCTACATTTTTATCAGAGATGTGCCGTACACGCGCCACGGTGAGCTGTGGTGTAGTGAGGACCAACAGCATCACCGATAGCAGGCTTGGCGGACAGCAAGTACCATATGCTGGTTTGCAGCACCATGCTCATGATCTACCCTTGTGTGTACACAGTGAAAGAGGTTACACTTGTGTGGGAAGCAGGATCAGATAGGTAGGGTGGGGCCATATAACAAACCCTAAAGAGGGAGGAGATTAAGTCAGAAGATTTAAAGTTTGGTGTCACAGGAGGTGCCCAAATCTGTGGAATGCATGCATACATAAATGGTTTTATTTTTACATTTTTAAAAATGTTGCATAAATGACTTTAAATGAGCATACTGTCCCAGACCCGGGACACAGTCCTCTTCTCCAAATCACTGGTGTCAAATTGAGTCAAAACACAAGTATAACAATCACATCCTTGTAGAACTATTCCAAGATTAGGGATGGGTAGAGGTCTACTCTTCTCCTGAAGACAATGACTTTTGATTCCCTGAACTGATATGATCACTTGGAAACAGGAGGAGTAGCTGAAAGACAACAGTGCTTGGTACATAACGGGGGCACCCCTACTGACTGCATGATAGCGGAGGAATGACGAAGGCACCGCTATCGCCAGAGTCTCCCCCTGCGCAAGCGAGGTCACGGGGAGAGTGACCACGCACGCGTGCGCTGCATCCCTGAGCAGACACTCTGGAGAGGGTGGTCTACACTGACCAGTGGGTCTTCAGTGCTATGATCCCTGTGCCTTCCTCACCCTAGGATCCTCCCTAGTGCATCTTGCATATTTTGACAGTGTCAAAGACCTGGAACGTGTAGAAATCTGGATAGGGAGGAGTAAATTAGATGGTTTCTGAATCTTAAGCAGGGAAGCCTTCCAGATGAAGAGCGTGCCAGTCCACAGAGGAGGCTTCCAAACAAACTTCAGCAGAAATCTCATTGAATCTTCTGGGAGGGAACAACGGTGGGCATCTTGTCGTTCTCTCCCATCCCTCCTCCTGCCCTCTCTGTGCACACAAACCATGGCCCCACATTCATCCGATACTCAGACCAGTCCCAGGGCAACTGCCCCTTTGTGTACTAGCCCAACCTTAATAATTTGAACATAAGAACAAGAGAACCTATTGGGCCCAGGTCCTCCCCTTCATGAACAAGAAGTCTGAGTACCAGCAGGGGGTCATCCGTGAGGGATGGGGGGGGAGTCAGGGCGGTTAAACAGCAAGGCGTTTCTTCAGTGGTCCTTCCTTTTCTCACAATATGGGACTCCTGCAGGAAGAAACTGGGCGTTTCCACAAAGGCCCTTTGCTATGGGGTTTTTTTGTGCCACCCGACTGTACCATCATTAAACACTGGCTAAGCCTGTGGCTTCTCTGGATTTCACACTTACCTGTATTGTTTGGAGTGCACATCTGGCCAATATAAAGAAAGGAGTTACCAGTCATAGACTTGTGGATATATACAGAGTTCAAATTCTAAACACATTACTCCATCCAAGTTTTATTGACCTCCGTACCTAGGTAGGTATCCCAGAGGTCACTGACCTCACAAGCCCACACTTTGGTAAGGCCCAGCTGAGGGCTAGGTGGAATAGAGGAGGGAAGGAGCGGCAAAGGCTGACCGAAACCAGGCTCTCCTGACCTTGCCTTTTGGAGGACAATAATCACCCTACCACCTGGGAATTCACAACCCAGACCCATGACCCTAAAAGCTCTCACCAGGAGGGTGGTGGTCCTCTGACCCTTTCATGAAGAATTAAAATCCACACCTTGACTAATGGCCGGGTCCTTTAACTAGGGATATTTACTCTGGTATCAAGCATCTTGTCTCCTAAGGTGAAAGAATCTGTTTAAAGACTAGTTGGGAGGATGATATTTTTTTCTATGAGAGGTGCTCTTGGAGTTTGCCCTCTTCTGCATTCAGCAAGGACCATCTCAGCTCACACCTGATGAACGAACGAACAGTCACAGTACTCATCCGCACTACTCTGGAGACAATCATCCAATATCATCATGGGTAATCTCTTATCACTTGAGACTTGGGTAGAGTCAACTGCTCGGCAAGCATTTTGGCTGCTGGTACATATGCACAACAGGATGTGGTTAGATGGTCAAGATTTGTAGGTCTTGGTAGCCCTATGGAGCTGGATAGAACAGGGTGTCTCAAAACCCCTGCCCAAAATGTGCAGAATTTACTGATAACGTCAGAATATGTAGTTTAATTCAACATACAGTTTTTATATATTTATATTTATTGAATGCTTGCCACGTACAATACTTGGCACTATGGAAAGAAATCAAGACACAGTCCCTGCTATGTAGTAGGGGGTGTAAAGTCTAACAGACCCAGACTGACATAGCCTTCTTTAAACTCTACTCAGGAGGGAAGGTGGCTTCCTGAGTTCTCCTGCTCTAGTCACTGAATAGCTTTAAATGATTAGGTAGGGTCAACTCCATCCAGACAACCATCACAAGTGACCCCTGAGAGGTCCTTTAATCAAGGACTTTGGGGGGGCACGCCTGGATGGCTCAGTTGGTTAAGCATCTGACTTCAGCTCAGGTCATGATCTCGCGGTCTGTGAGTTCGAGCCCCACATCAGGCTCTGTGCTGACAGCTCCGAGCTTGGAGCCTGCTTCAGATTCTGTCTCCCCCTCTCTCTCCCCCATCTCTGCCCCTCACATGCTCATGCTCTCTCTCTGTCTCTCAATAATAATAAACATTAAAAAAATTTTAATCAAGGACTTTGGAACATACCAAAAGTGTTTGCTGGGAAAAGACTGGACCAATACTCTGGAGAGAGAACCGATGCATGTTATCACACAGCTTACTTAGAAATCTCTAAACATACAACTTCAGATGATGGTATATACGCCTTGCGATCTGAGACCCAATTCTACTTCTTTATCATTTGGGAAATAGTGAAAACCAGATCCTTGGTTTGTGTTCTGATGTGTTCAGAATTCTCTTCTCCTTGTGTTGCCCAGGATTGACTGTCTCTCCTCTGAGGACTGGTGCCTGTTTTGGCCTCTTGCCAGCTTGAGTCGTTGCTTCTTGCATCCTACACACTCTGCACCGGGCTGGCTGCCAGCTGGATCTTCCTCTGTCACTTGGGGACTGGCTTCACACACACTTTCTGCCCTGAGATCTGTCCTGGGTGTGTTCTCCGGGCCCACCAGTGCTCTGCACCACTGTGGAGATGTGGTGGAGGAAAGGAAGAGTGTGATGGAAAGAGCCATTTCCGGTGTTTGGGGCCTGAGATAAAAATGGTTCCTATCTTGAGCAGAAACAAGACTCCCGACACTTGTTAACTGTCCAGTGGCTTGTATTCCAGTGCGACCATGACACTATCATGTAGTTTGGGTAGGGGTGGGGAAATGAAAGGCTTTACATTAAAAAATCACAATAAAGGGACACAGAAAGGCAGCCATTTTTAATTTTCCTCACCCCACCGCCTCATGGTTCCCCTCAATGCTGGGTAATAGGTGATCAATCTAAACGTTATACACATGTACCCACAGTTTTATGGTGTTTTATGCATGAAAATATATTCTGAACTTTTCATACTTGGTGTTCATCAATATTAAAAGTTGGCTCTTCACCCCGCCTTCCTCGCACTGTTTGATTAGGAACTCTGCGGCCTACAGCAACCACATTCCACAGTGTCCATCATAATTGCCCATCTGCTACAAGACGATGAGCTCTGAGAGGGCAGGCCTTCTGTCTGACATGGCCACAGGTTCTTCCCGTGCCCAGCACACAGCCCAGCAAAATTGGAGAGCTCAGCGATTATTTACCGATTAATTAATGCAAAAATCAGTCATTATCTTTCAGGCCAGTCCCAGGGTAGAGAGAATCATGCCAACCTACCCCCATCCTTTACTCAATAATGTCCCATTGTAACATTCTAAAATCCCAGAGGAGAATCATCAAAACTGTCAGAAATGCAATAGAACAGTTAATAGCACATAAAATCCATTAAAATTATGAAGCATCTGCCACAGTTCTATTTCCACCCCCCCCGTGAAGGTAGAAAATGAGAGCAAATACCCTGAACACCATAAAATGGCAATAACTGCAACTACCATGGTCAAGTACTTAGTACCCCATCCTGCACCACCACCACCTTTGGTCCGCACAGGCCATAGCGTGTTGTAGTGTCAACAGCACAGAACTGGGTTCAAGTCCTAGCTCTGCCACTAACTGGTGGGTGATTGCTGTCATGTCCTTCCGAGATTCCTGTTGAAGTCCTAATTCCCTAGTGCTTTAGAATATGACCTTATTTGGAAACAGGGCTGTTGACAGATGCAATTAGTTAAGTTAAAAATAAGGTCACACTAGAGTAGGGTGGGTTCGTTATCCAGTATGACTGGTGTCCTCATAAAAAGGGGAGATGTGGACAACCACACACACACACACACACACGTGTACACACAGAGGGACTACCTTGCAAAGAATGGAGTTCCACTGCCACAAACCAAGTAGTTCCCAGAAGCTGGGAGAGAAGCCTAGAAACAGACCCTTACCTGGTGTCTTCAGAGTGAGCATGACCCTAATGATACCTTGATCTCAGACTTCAGGCCCCCAGAACTGTGGGACAATAAATTTCTATTATTTGACCCACAGAGTTTGTAGTATTTTGTGATAGTAGCCCTGGGAAAACTAGTAGTCCTTTGCAAATCAACCTTTGTGCCTCGGCTCCATTTTTAAAATGAGGTTAGCAATGGTCTCTATCTCATGGAGTTATGAGGATTAAATTAGCTAATATTTGTAGAGTTCTTAGAAATGGTACCCAACACAGAAGGCCAACGAGGACTTCTAATGGTCAAAACTCTCTGCTTTTCCATGCAGCTGTGACAGGAGTCAATGTCATAAATTTTGGTGTAGGAAGTCCTTAATTTACAACTCCCTGCTGGGTTGTGACATTTCCTAGTGTAGCTTTGGTGTAGAACATGGATACATAAAAGGGGTCAGGAGTTCATCAAGAGAGCAATGGGTGCTGGGGTGCTTTGCAATTACTTTTATTCACTAGATACTTCACCAAGCACCTTACCCTTGCAGGGTGCAGAGCTAAGGATCTCACATGGCCAGATGTGACTTTGAAGGGAAGAATGTTGTATAGTGCTTTCTTGTTTCTGATCCTGAACCATTAGAAAGCAAAGTGATCCCAGATTTTCATCAGTTTCTGCTGAACATTTCTAGTTCTCTCATAATTTATACAACGTGGAAACTCAAAAGAGTAGGAGAACTTTTAGAGAAGTAAAACACCTATGAATGAAGGACTGAAACAGCCAACGTGGGAGCGGCTGAGGTCCAAGAAAATTCAGGAATTATCCTTCTCTTTTCATTTTAAAGGATATTTTGCTTAACAAAAGTCCTCTGAGCTGTAGTCATTGGAGAATTAAACATGTGTTAATTAAAACGTGTTTGTTGCACAAATTCTTTGGGAAGGCCCTGTGACTCTCCCTACTCTCCTGGCCAAAATGACCACCAGGAAATTCAATCATTCATTCAGCAAGTATTGACTGAGTGAGCCCTTATGATGTGTTAGGTGCTATTTTAGGCATTGGGATATTGCAATGGATAAAACTAAAAAAAAAAAAAAAAAATCCATTGCTTCACGGAACTCATATTCTGGTGTGGGGAAAAAAGACAAAAGTGAAATACATGGAATGTCAGATAGTTGTGTTAAAGAAGAAATGAAAGCAGGGATGTGTAGGGTGGAGGATTTACCCTGGGGGAGCAATTTGACACACGGTGACCAGGGGGCCTCATTGAGAAGGTGACATTTGATAGAGCTGAGGGAGGTGAGGAATGAGCCATCAGATATCTGGGAGAAGAACATTCCAGGAAGAAGAAACAGCAAGTGCAAAGGCCCCACAGCAGGGGTATTACAGAAGAGGAAGAAGGCCAGAGTGGCTGGCATGGAAGGAGCAGAGCTGAGGAGCATGGGATGGAGATGAGATGAGGCGGGTCACAGGAGCCAAGGCAGAGAGGGCCTGCAAGTCATAGGAAACTTGGCTTCTGCTTTCAATGCCACGGGAGCCATTGGAAGGATCTCTGGCTGCCACACAGTCTTCTCAACTGTGGCGGGGCAAGAGGAGGACGTGGGGAGACAAGTGAGAGGCTTTTGCAAGGATTCCGCCAGGAGATGATGACTCAGGATGGTCGTGGCACTGATGGTGATTCTGGATATACTTGGAAGAGTGAGCAAGCAGGATTCACCAAGTGGGATGTGAAATGTGAAATAACGAGAGAATTTATGGATGATTCCAGGGTTCCAGACCAGAGCAACTAGCAGTCTAGAATTTTCAGTTTTCTGAGACAAGGAGAACTATGAAAAGGGAAGGTTTGTGGGGAATCCCAGGAGTGTGGTCCTGGGTGCTTAGGCTTCCAGACGCCCGGTAGATACGGTATTAGATTTCTATGACCACAAATTAGGTGGATTAACTCAACAAAACTGGTTTCTCAAAGTTCTAGAGGCCAGAAGTCCAAAATCGGTTTTACTGGGCCAAGATCAAGGTGTCAGAAGAGCCGTGCCCGTTCCAAGGACTTTAAGGGGGAATCCTTCCTTGCCTCTTCCAGCTTCTGTAGGCTGCTGGCCTTCCTTGGCCTAGTGGCTGTGTTACTCTTCTGATTTTCTTTTTTTTCAGAGACAGAAGTGGAGTGGGAGTGGGGGAGGAGCAGAGAGAGAGGGAGACACAGAATCTGAAGCAGGATCTAGGTTCTGAGCTGTCAGCACAGAGCCCGATGTGGAGCTCGAACCCACGAACTGTGAGATCATGATCTGAGCTGAAGTCGGAGGCTTAGCAGACTAAGCCACCTAGGTGCCCCAAGTGGCTGAGTCACTCTCAACTTGGTCTCTGTGGTCACATTGCCTTCTCCTCTTCTGCATGTCAAATCCCCCTGTGCGTCCCTCTTGTCAGGTTACATGTGATTGCTTTTAGGGCCCACCCAGATAGTCAGGATCCTTTCCCTCTCTCAACATAATCCCCCCATCCTTAACATGATCACGTCTTCAAAGTCTTCCTTCACCATTTAAAGGTAACATGACAGATGGCAGGGATTAGGACACGGATATGCTCTGGAGGGCTGTTGTTCAGCCTACCGCAGACATCTGAGCAGAGATGGTGTACAAGCAATTCCCAATATGAGTCTGCATCACAGGGGAGAGGTACGAGCTGGAGGTAGGAATCAACGAGTCCTCAGCATACTGGTGGTATTAACCGTCATGACCCTGGAACACCCAGGGAGGGCATGTAGATTTAAAAAAAGGTGCCCAAAAACCTGAGCTTGGGTTCAGAGGTCTGGGATACAGGAAGAAGTCAGCAAAGAAAATTGAGGAGCAGCTGGAGAGGTCAGAGGAAAACCGGGAGGCTTCTGAGAGGCAAGCAAAGAATGGTTCTGAAATGGCAGAGAATGACTGACCATGTCGAATTCACTGATGGGTCCAGTAAAGTGAGATCGTAGAGCGTTGGGCTTGCAGCCTGGAGGTCCCCATCGATCTCAACAAAAGCAGTCTGATGTAGAGGTGAGGACAAAAGTCTGATGCTAGAAGTCCCGGAAAAGAATGGGAGGAAGGAACAGGAGACAGCATGCTCTGACAACTATTCAAAATGCTTTGTCCTAGAAGGCAGTACCGAAAAGAATCTCTTCCCATCCCCCCTGAAAGGAATTTCTCGACCTGCCCTAGCTTTTAAAACAACAGAGAATGGCCGCTGGACTTGTTCTAGCTAAGATTCTAGGATCAAAGAGGATGGATGCTAACGATTCTACTGGACTGTTTTGTCCAAAACGATCTTTGCACTTGTTATTGCCAAGGCTGACTACGTCCTGAAAACTCCCCAAACAAGGCACGTCCATGAAGTCAAAACCCTTGAACGCCGTGGTCAGATGGACCACACCTTCCCCCGAGCTCCAACACAAGCAGAAATGCCTTAACCCTTAGAAATGTGCTATCCCCCGCTTCCAAGCACGGAAAGATCTATTAATAACAAGGTTTCTAAGTTGGTGGGAGCCATGCTCCATTACGCACACACTCTGCAGATGTAGGGCTAATTAACCTTGAACTAGGCAAGTTTCTAAGTCTCTCGGAGAGGTTTATTTTGTCTCCTCTAACAGAGCCTATAACTGCAGCCTCTGATTTTAATTCTAGGTTTGAGAAAGTGCAAGACATTACTATAATGCTAATGAAAAGAGGCATAAGTAAATTGGTGCCAGCTTGCAAGGAGTGAGTGAAAGAAAATGATAAGGTTCCCTCATGAGCTTCTAGAAGATAGTGTAGTATGCTTACCTTTTCATAACGGTGACACTGAGGAGGACACAAGACCAGGCTCCAACAGGACTGGAGGGATAACATTAGCTGTTGAGTGCTCACTCTGTGACGAGCAGTGCACAGATGCTTTGGGCATTATTATTTAATCCTCACACGAGTCCTGTGCAGTGATTACTTCTGGTAGATTCATGTCCTAGTTGGGAAAAATAAGGCTCAGTGAAGTCACACAGTTTCATGCCATTTGCACAGGAATTGCAGATAAATGCAGAAGCATTACAGTTAGGCGGCACCTGGGTGGCTCAGTCCGTTAGGCGTCTGACTCTTGGTTTTGGCTCAGGTCGTGATCTTGTTTGTGAGGATGAGCCCACGCTGATAGTGTGGAGCCTATTTGGGATTCTCTCTCTCTCTCTAAAAATAAAACTTAAAAAAAAAAAAAAGCATGACAGAGCCGCCTCTTGTAGAGGTGACATGACTACAGTTCTTCAAAGAAGACGGAGTCAGGACCCCAAGAAGAATGCTGGTGTCCCAAAACCAACCTGCTTCCTTGCCAGGCATCTGAAAATGCTACTGGCAATAGCCACTATAGTTTACAATTCTCCATTATTAAAAAAAAAAAACGTCCTTTGTAAATGGAGACAGAGCCACACACAGCACAGAAGGTGTGTGGTAGGGGATGGCTTCTTTTTTTTTTTTAATTTTTTTTTTAATGTATATTTCTTTTTGAGAGACAGAGAGAGGCTGGAGGAGGAGCAGAGTGAGGGAGACAGAGGGTATGAAGCAGGCTCTGCATTGACAGCAGAGAACCTGACGTGGGGCTTGAACTCACGAACCGCGAGATCATGACCTGAGCCGAAGTCGGGCGCTCAACTGACTGAGCCACCCAGGTGCCCCGGGATGGCTTCTTGTAAATAGACTTTCATTTCTGGACAGAGCAGAGCACTGAGTTTATTGAAGGAGGCTGGGGATGGGTTATCAGTTAGCTGGAAGATGCATATTAAAGAGGGAAAGAACAAAGGGCAGCTTCCATTTCCCCAGAGCCCACGTGTCCAGTAGGATTTTGTTGTGGTGGTTGTTACAGCAGTTACTTTAACAGGGTGAAATTTCACACACCAGTACTAGAAACCTCCAAAGAAAAACCAGTGCATGTGAAGCTGAGCTTTGGCATGTGAAGATAATAGCTGTTGGATCCCAGAACCTTCCTGGGCACCCAAGGCTAGAGCTAGGCCTCTTTGGATGGACATCTTCTTCATTAAGGAGCTCCGAGACGACCTCAGGGGTCTACTACCCTCAAGTCCTCCCGGCTGACCAGGCCTCTGCCCTGTGGAGAGCCCCCACTCCTGCCCCTTCTTGCTCTTTTTAGAATTTGTATTCAGGACTCAATTATTTTCAGTTCCCTCTGAGGTGACAACCGAACGGATTTTATTAGAACAGAGGGCTGGCGTGTTGAGGGAGCAGAAGCACTCTTAAGTGCCATTCAAGCCGCTATCAACTCCTCTTCCTTAATATGGCTTCGGAGCCATCTCTGAAATTGGCCACGCTTTTCCCTGGCCATGTATAATCTACTGGGAACCTGAGAGGTGCGTGCACACCAAGACATTCACAGCGAGGAGCTCTGTATCATTAGTTTAAAATTATCTGCACAGATCCAATAATTATGGAATAGGAATTAGTTTCTCAACTCCAGAGGGGGTGCTACTAAGATGAAAATCACTCTGGAAAAGGTTGCTTATTCCTACCCAAACCTTTCCCGGTACCAAAAAACAAAACACAAAAACTCCTACACACAGCCCAGCATAGTAATTAAGTGTATGTGCTTCAGGACCACATGGAACCAGGTTAGTAGCCCATTTCTGCTACTAGTTAACTGAGGGACACTGGGTGACCAGTTTCCTCATCTCTGAGACCAAGGTAACAAGTAGGTACCCCATAGGGCTTTATGCAGATTAGTTATGATAACTCTTGTGAAACCTTTAGTACAATACTTCGCTCCTACTAAACATTTGAAAGATGTTAGCCACAGTATCCTCACTCTTTGACTAATAGCTACTAAATGTGTAGTTTATCCAGTGCCAAGAACTATTCTAAGTGCTTTATTTAAGTTAACTCATAATTTTCACCATGATCCTATGATGTACATTGTCCCCATTTGAAAGAGGAGCAAATGAAGGCACAGAGAGAGGATTTGCCAAAGTACCACAGTGTGTCGATAGCAGAGCTAACACCCGAACCCCAGGCGTCTGGTCCCTCAGTCTGCCCTCTTCCCCACAGCCAAGTTCTCTGGCACCTGATGGCGGCTCTAGCATGCACACCGCATCGGACCTCATCAAAGGTCCAACTTCTACCAAAGAAAGTTGTATTTGTGAGACAAAGAGAAGGCTGTATGTGAAATGTCACCCAAAGGAGAAAAGATAATAAGCAGTTCAAGTGCCGAAAGGGGGCTTCCATCGGGTAAATACGCACTCCCTACGCGCTCGGCTGGAAGCGAGGCGTTCTGAAATCAACATTTTTATGCTGTGACATTTCAGGAGAGGGTGTTCCCGTCAAGAATGAAGGTAAGCCACCATGAAGTTAGGGACCGAAGAGCTGTCCTCTAGCAAGTGGGAATGCAAGACACGAAAGGCAGGCGGAGGACAGGAAGCACGGGGGGGGGGGGGGGGGGTAAGGAAAGGCAGTCCTGTTCCCTGGGGTCATGATTCACACGCCGCCCAGGTCCTGGCAGCTTTTACACGGACAGCCTGTCCAACAGCACGCACAATACACAATACTCTAAGGGCTCGTTGGATGTCGAAATGTTTTCTTGAATGAGATTCACAAAGGGAATTATTGTAGGTTGACGTTCCTTCCAGTTTATGAGGCCACGGCGCCCCGTGTGAATTGCTGTGCGCCACAGGGCGGGGCTCAGCGGGCGCTGCCGCACGTTGCATTTATTCACGCGTGAGGCTTGCCTCTCCACTTTGGCTGCAGCGAAGCCCCGTGTTTCATTCGCGCCGTTAATATTTGGGGAAGGAAAGAAGGAGGGGAAAGAAACCGAAACCCCATTGTGGAGATCGGCCTTAAAATTTCTTCTCAACCACGCTGAAGGAAAAGTTCCACCTTGTGATTCTTTAAAAAAGCATCCGGCCTTTTAATGAAATCTCTTTAAAGGTGCATCAAAAGAGGAGGTCTGCACTCAGAGATTTATCAAGATCAAGGCTGGGCGGCTCCGCGTGCAGCCTGCGGCTCTGAGGCCCTGGGCCATTGGCTGCTGCTGCTGTGGACATCTTGCAGCCAGGACAAATAAAACCAAACCCAGGGTCCACAGAGTGAGCAGAAGGTCTCTGAGGTGTTTGTCACTTCAGCTTCTATTCAGGAGTTCTGTTGCCATGGGGATAGAAGCCCTTGGGTTGGGGGGGGTGGGGGGAAACTATTTCCAACAACGGGCTACACCCAGAGAAGCTTTTTTTTTTTTTTTTGCAAATAGTGCCTGTGATTTCTACCAACAAACTCTGAAAACTCAACCATTTAAGAGAAGGGAGGGGCACCTGGGTGAGACTCAGTCGGTTTAAGTGTCATGATCTCACACTCTGTGAGTTCAAGCCCCGCGTTGTGCTCTGTGCTGACAGCTCGGAGCCTGGAGCCTGCTTCGAATTCTGTGTCTCCCTCTCTCTCTCTGCCCCTCCCCTGCTCATGCTTTGTCTCTCCTGCTCTCAAAAATAAAACATTAAAAAAATTTTTTTAAAAAGGGAATTAGTGCCTCTCAACTCCTTTTCCTTGCAGTTGTCCCTTTTGAAGGACATTATAAACCATAAAGTGGGAGAATGGGCAGTGAGTTCTCATCAGTATTGAGATGCAGGTTCACCGTCCACTCTGTATTGCTGCCATCATGTACTCTAGAAATCCTTTGCTGAGGCTGCATTGAGGCTGTGCTTGATCTGTCAAATGCCCTGGTTGCTTCTAGATCCACACTGGCCTGGTGATCTTAGAGCTGAGAGGGGCTCCCTGCCCTCTGTAGGTCTAGCTGTCCTGATGCGGCTGCCTGCTCCCAGCCCAGCACAAGGCCAAGCTGCTGCCTTCCCGGCCTCTACCCAGAGTTGATTTCCTAAAGGATTTCTTTGACCACACAGACAAATTCTCATTTAAATTCAGGCACAGACGCCCACAGGCCGATCGACAAAGACACACCGTGAATTGAACGATAAATAATACATGCAGACAAAGACAACATCAGTGCTTATTTGCAGATGAAAGAACACTAGAAATTATTTCTGATGGAAATATAAAAGATTAAATTCAAGCGGGGAGGGAGGAGGAAGTTTTTTTTTTTTTTTTTAAAGCTCTTTAAGAAACAACCTCATTGTTTCACTTTCAAAAAGGCACTTCTGTCTTGAGTTGGGAATTCAGTGGGCACTGCTAACCCAGGCCCCAGTGGGAGATACTTGCCCACTAACGATAGTGCCCAAGGAAGCAGTAATGGAATTTAAATCTTAAGAGAGGATACCTGTTGATGGACAGCTTGGCATCCATCTCCCTTCATCTGATCTTTTTTTTTTTTTTATCAGAAAACTATGCTCTCCCCACTCCCATTCTGTACAGCCAAAGGGTATTGTGTCCTACCATCCTCGCTGCTGGGAGCAGGGTCGGGAAAATGAACCAAGTCATCCCAGTGAGACCCAATCGCTGGGATTAGCTCTCTTTTCACCGGAGTTTCCAGCCAGTGAGATGTAAGCCTGGAGCTCCCGGGACTCCTCAGGTCAGGAGAGCCTGCCTGAGAGCACGGATGAAAACAGCCGAGCTACAAATCCTTAATTATGTAGTGTGACTGCCTGGATTCAGCCATTCCTGAAGCGAGGTTGCTCTCAACGCTTCAGTTGCGGAAGCCAAAGATTTTGCTTATGTGTAAGTCAGTTTCATCTGGGTTTCTCTCACTTTGTCAAGCACTCAGTAAGGTGGACGAGTGGGTCCCGCTCAAATCTGTGTAATATGCATAAACTTCTATACAGATACATCTGTACATATGTATCTCTATCTTCTCTAGTACTAAGATGAAGGCATTAATTCTCTTGTGAGCACTGGTCAGAAGATTTTTCCCATTGACAGGCTAAACCTCCATAAGAAAATCCAGGTTTATCAACTGATAAATTAGGGAGTAGTTACTTCTTTAAGGATTACACAGGATGTCTATAAAAACTTACAGGGCAAACGAGGTCTTCACCTGAGAGTGGGGGAGACGATTCTCAGAAGGGGATCAGGGCCTGGGAATATAATCTCAAAAGATGGTTAACACAACGTGGAAACTACAGCTTAAAATGGGAAAATTAAAACAAAAATAAGAATCCCATCAAAACTGTGAGCATTATGAGAATATGCATTGCTGGAAACAGGTGAAAGAGAAAACTGAGAAGAAAGAACCGTGACTAGCATGACCCATCAAAAACTTGCCATTCTCACAGGGCACCTGGATGGCTCAGTCAGTTGAGCACCTGACTCTTGATTTCTGCTCAGGTCATGATCCCAGGGTCATGGTACTGAGCCCCATGTCAGGCTCTGCGCTGAGTATGGAGCCTGCTCGAGATTCTTTCTCTCTCTCTGCCCCTCCCCCACGAATAAAATTAAAAGATAATAAATAAATAAATACCTTGATATTCTCTCCCTCAGGGTTTAGGAAAATTCCAACAGAGTAGAGGCAAAGGCTTGCAGAAATTCTGGTCCTTGGAGAGGAGCTGGTGTAGACCGCTCCTACCCTCACGCGGGTGGTGCAGAGGATGCGCCATCTTCCCCTTCCGGCCCACGGATCCAGCCTTTACTCAGGTTATCTTTGGCTCTTACCCCATAGCCATAGCCATAGCCAACCCACCAATCCTTCTCATTTTGTTTCAAAAAATACTAGACTCTAACTCATTCTCACACTTTGGTCCTAGACACCATTCTCCCTCACACGGGAGTGTCTTCCAAGTGTCCTCCCTGCTTCCGCTTTTGTCCTCCTAGAGTCTCTTCTATAGACCGTGGAGTGAACCTTTTAAAATACAGCTCAGGGGGCACCTGGGTGGCTCAGTCGGTTAAGCGGCCAACTTCAGCTCAGGTCATGATCTTACAGTCTGTGAGTTCGAGCCCCGCATTGGGTTCTGTGCTGATGGCTCGGAGCCTGGAGCCTGCTTTGGATTCTGTGTCTGCCTCTCTCTCTGCCCTTCCCCTGCTCATACTCTGTCTCTCTGTCTCTCAAAAATAAATAAACTTTAAAAATTAAAATACAGGTCAGGTCATGTGACTCTTCAGTTCAAAACTTTTCCATCTGAGACCCCAACAAACTTCAAAATTTGAATTTGGTTCAAACAAAGAAGACAAAATGATTATGACACACATTTCAACCAGATAAGCAAAGGGTAACATTTTTGCCTCCTTTCTCTCTAACTAAAAAGCCAGCACAAAACCCAATGGAGACCATCAGTACATCAATAGTCAAAGTTCCATGAAGGCAAAAGTAATCAAACCTTTCAAAATAAGAGAGCAGACTTCAAGAATTATGGGGAAGACTGTGAGGATTCATAGCCCAGCTCCACCATGTAGCAAGCTATGAGATGCTGGGCAAATTATTTCACTTCCCTGGGTCTGTCTGGGTTTTCTCATCTGTGAAATGGGGGTGCTAATAGTACCTATTTTATCAGGTTGTTATGAAGACAAAATAACACATGTAACGTGCTTAGACCCTTGCCTACCATGTTGTAGGAATTCAATAAATGTTAACTATTAATGTTCATTATTCGTGTTACAGAAAAACTTTCAGGTAATTTAGTTATGAGCAAGTAGCCAAATGTCACTAGTATCCTGCTTGCAAGGGGAAAAGGCCTATAGAAAAGGCCAAGTCAGATATTTTACAGGAAAAGAGAATAGTGAAAATATCATGGTTAGATACAAACTGAAAAGAGTATCTAGTTAAAGTCCCATGACCCCCTTTCTGACAATCCTCTCAGTGTCAGCTGGGTGGTTAGGTAACTAACTTACCTAGACCAAATCTTCACTCTACTAAAATTCAGAAAATTTCATAAGCACTTTTTTTTCCAGCAGGAATTCATAGATTTAGAAAAGTTGTGCCCCAAGAACAGACACATAGACCAATAGAATAGAGAACCCAGAGATGGATCCACAAGCATATGGCCATCTAATCTTTGACAAAGCAGGAAAGAGTATCCAACGGAAAAAAGACAGCCTCTTTAACAAATGGTGCTGGGAGAACTGGACAGCAACACGCAGAAGAATGAAACTAGACCACTTCCTTACACCACTCACAAAAGTAAACTCTAAATGGATGAAGGACCTGAATGTGAGACAGAAACCATCAAAATCCTAGAGGAGAAAGCAGGAAAAAAACCTCTTTGACCTGAGCCGCAGCAATTCCCTATGTGACACATCTCCAAAGGCGAGGCAATTTAAAGCAAAAACGAACTATTGGGACCTCATCAAGATAAAAAGCTTCTGCACAGCAAACAACGAACAAAACTAATAGACAACTGATGGAATGTGAAAGGATAATAGCGAATGACATATCGGATAAAGGACTAGTATCTAAAATCTATAAACTTACCAAACTCCATACCCGAAAAACGAATAATCCAGTGAAGAAACGGGTGGAAGATATGAATGGACATTTCTCCAAAGAGGACATCCAGATGGCCAACAGACACATGAAACGATGCTCAAAGTCCATCATCAGGGAAATACAAATCAAAACCACACTGAGATACCACCTCACACTGGTTAGAGTGGCTAAAATGAATAAATCAGGAAGATATAGATGCTGGCAGGGATGTGGAGAAACAGGCACCCTCTTACACTGTTGGTGGGAATGCAAACTAGTGCAGCTTCTCTGGAAAATGATGTGGAGATTCCTCAAAAAAATGAAAATAGAGCTACCCTATTACCCAGCAATAGCACTTCTAGGAATCTACCCAAGAGACACAGGAGTGCTGATGCATAGGAGCACGTGTACCACTATGTTCATAGCAGCACTTTCGACAATAGCCAAACCATGGAAAGAGACCAAGTGTCCATCAACTGATGAATGGATAAAGAAGATGTGGTATATATACACAATGGACTACTATGTGGCAACGAGAAAAAATGAAATCTGGCCATGTGTAGCAACATGAATGGAACTGGAGGGTATTATGTTAAGTGAAATAAGTCAGTCAGAAAAAGACAGATACCATATGTTTCCACGCATAGGTGGATCTTGAGAACTTTAGCAAAAACCATGGGGGAGGGGAAGAAAGGAAAATAAAAAGACAGAAGGAGGGAGACAAAACATGAGGCTCTCAAAGACTAAGAACAAACTGAGGGTGAGGGGGGTGTGGGAGGGGGGAGAGTGGGTGACGGGCATTAAAGAGGGCACTTGTTGGGATGAACACTGGGTGTTATATGGAAACCCATTTGAAAATAAATTTAAATAAAATTAAATTTAAAAAAAGTTATGTCCCAGATCAACTTTGGGACCATTTTTCTTTTCATTTTTTTTTTAAGATTTTAAGTAATGTTTACATCGAACATGGGGCTCGAACTTATGACCCCAAGATCTAGAGTGGTTTCCTCTACCAACTGAACCAGCCAGGTGTCCCAGGGTACCTTTTCTATTACAGGAGAGAAATATACGAAAACATGGTATAATGTCTCACTGTTTCCTTGGAAGTATTTTTTTTAATGTTCATTTATTTTTGAGAGAACATGAGTGGGGGAGGGGTAGAGGGGGGGTATGGAGGATCCTAAGCAGGCTCTGGCAGGCCCGATGTGGGGCTCGAACTCACAAACTGTGACATCATGACCTAAGCACAAGTTGGAGGCTCAACCAACTGAGCCATCCAGGTGCCCCAACTTGGAAGTGTTCTATAAAGGGGCAGTGATGAGTCCTGTCATCATTATAAAATTATGAGAGCTCTCCTCCCAAAGTAAACCAAATTTACATGGTTAGGTCATATGACATGACAATAGAAGCATATACAGGGGAATCTCATTCATAAAGACAATCCAATGATGTCATGGAAAAAACATAGCCTTTGAGCCAAGCAGACTTATAATCAAATCCTGGTTTGGTTAACTTACTTAACTTCTCTGTCTCCCTTCACTTATCTGAAAACAAGGAAGACGATATCTGTTGTGTGGATAAAGTAAGACAAAACATGTCAAGGACCCAATATGCTGATATGTAATGTAAATTTAAGATATTAGTTTTCCCCTTTTTCAACTCCTCACTCCTATCTGTCTTGCCCACCATAGCTGGGAATCTTCGACTTTGATCTCAAATACCACCCAGTAAATCTCTAAGCTAGTCATCACCCCCATTTCCTACATTTATTAGGGATTCTCAGGAGGGGAGCAAAGTTAGCAATAATTAGCCTTTCCCATACACTCCAAATGGCCATCTTATTCTGAGAACCTAAAGCCCCATGTCAGAGATGTTATCTCTTAATGGTCCTAATGTGTCCAGTCTTCAGAGCACCAGACAACAGGAGATCCCTGACATGCCTGGGAGAAAAACTCTCTCCTTCACCACCCTGGGCCATGCTTTGCAACCTGAGTTTATGTCCACAGTCAGAACGATTCCACCAGTTCCTAACATGGATCTCTGTGCCCCTACTCCTTGGGCTGGGTGGGAACAGATGTTACAGTATCTCCTCCATCTATCTTGTCTTCTTTTCCTGCTCTTATTACAAAATTACCCACGCATTAGACCAGAGGCAAACATGGTTGTAATGTGTATTTGGGGAAGAGGATGGAAGGGGAGTGGTTTATTGGAAGTAGTTATCCACTATGCTCAGTTATAGAATAAGCCATTATTAAGTACTGTGAATCTGAATTATGTCTAAAGAGAGAAGAGAATATACACTCAGTCCCTGTTACCATTCATGGCCAACTAAAGAGGAGCCTGCTCCTTGAGGCTGGAACAGACCTGTCCCATCTCCCTTATGTCCCCCACCTCCTTGCACATAATAGAATCACAATAATTACTGAAAGTATAAATAAATTAGTGAAAAGTTCTCTTTAGCCAACTTAATACATACTCTAAAATACGAGGTTTTGGGGGAGCACTAAAATACAAGCTAATATTTATTTAATGAAGCAAATGTTTCCTTTCATAAAATAGATATGACCAGGGGATTGTAACACAACTTGTACATTTATTTTGTAGTTTGGAATTCTATTATGTGAATTTTCAAAAGATGTGTTTCTTTTTTTTAATGTTTTTTTATTTTTTATTTTTTTATTTATTAGAGACAGAGAGAGAGCATGAGCATGGGAAGGACAGAGAGAGGGGGAGACATAGAATCAGAAGCAGGCTCCAGGCTCTGAGCTGTCAGCACAGAGCCTGACGCGGGGCTCGAACTCACAAACCGCAAGATCACGACCTGAGCCGGAGTCGGACACTTAACCGACTGAGCCACCCAGGCGCCCCAAAAGATGTGTTTCTTGTCAGACCAAAATATTTATGATAAAGTATCAGGGCACTGAAAATAATGGCCTACTGTGTGAGAGAGGATAATAAAACATGTACATTGTCGAAATTAGAGATTGGGTTCAGATCAATGAGACTCAATTTTTAAAAAAGCAAAGTGATTCCCATATGAAAAAACATGGAGCAAGTTGAGAATTGGGACTGTTGGTCTGGCTGAGCATGAGTAATAAATAATCTGGAGGTCCACAGGGGACCCCACTACAACCACCAACCATGGCGTGCCGGGCTGGGATGCAGGGACTCCCTCCAAGGTCAAATAGGCATGTGTTCATTACTCTTGATCTGGCATTCATAAGTCCAGACCCAGTGGGGATACTAACTATATTCAAGTTCCAACTTTCAAAATCAACGCAGACCAAAGAAGCTTCAGAAGAAAATGAGAACAAGAATTTTTCTTTTTCTTTTTCTTTTTTTTTTTTTTTTTTTGAAAAAATAAGTCTTACAAGAAAACACAAGTAAGGACTATTTTTTGTTTGTAAGGAAAGAGATTAAGGGAAGCCATGAGTCTGTGTGTGTATAAAGTTATGGTACAGAGAGGAAAAAAATGATTAATTCTCTCCATACACAGTGGACAGTTGAAATAACAAAGGCATGGTGCCAGCATTGCTTCATGACCACTGATAAATCTAGACAATAGGTGACGAGGACAATTATTGGCATGGTCTGTTCCACCTTGGGCAAAGACTGGCCTTTGTTCAATCTATTACTCACAAGCCCTGCTTTTCCTTGACTAGCATAAACAAAACTATCCTCACAGAAACCTCAGAAGGAAGAAACAATTCCCTATCCTCTCACATAGAAGGGATCAAAATAATATTGTATTCTGGGACAAAAACAATAGGATAGGGTGGTGGAGGGAGAGGGCTATATACATTACCACCAACACCGGTTCTCTGTTAATCCTGTGTGTGAATGGTGAGGTCTTGTAGTGCTGGGGTAGGTGGGGATGTCTATCCTCTGTGAACTTTGTACACTTTAATTTGGTTTATGACTCTCAAATATTGGCCTACAACCTATGTAAGGTGTACTGAGAAGCAAATAAGAGGAGTATCTTTTTTTTTTTGTCTTGTTTTGTTTTTATTGTTGAGAGAGAGAGAGGGAGAGGGAGAGAGAGAGAGAGAGAGAGAGCACGAGTTGGGGAGGGGCAGAGGGAGAGAGGGACACAGAATCCGAAGCAGGCTCCAGGCTCCGAGCTGTCAGCCCAGAGCCCGACGCGGGGCTCGAACTCAGACTTCGAGATGATGACCTGAGCCGAAGTCGGCTGCTTAACCGACTGAGCCACCCAGGCGCCCCAGTATCTTTGCTTGTCCTTCCTAAATGCAGGGGAGTATGACTCTCTGCTAGACCTTTAATAGCTTCCATTCATCCCAGGGACAAAACCATAGGTACCCTACTAGTGACCTGATGGCTTTTTTTCCAGCTCAGGCCTGCTCTCCCTACTTCCTCCCTCACCCTGACCATATCCATTCTTTTTTTTTTAATAGTTTATTTTCAAATTGGTTTACATATAACATCCAGTATTCATCCCAACACATGCCCTCTTTAATGCCCATCACCCCCTCTCCCGCCTTGACCATATCCATTCTGACCTATATCTCCATCCACGTCCTGTTGCCTCAGACCTAGTTTCCAAGACTCTTCCCTGCCTCTTCAGACTAATTTTCCATGTGTAGCCTCTACATGCCCCTCATTTCAGATGTTGCCTCTGTGGTTTCTTTTGGATCTTTCTTGATTCCATGTGCTGCCTCCTGAGAGCCACCCTCTACCTACCCCCACACTAGCTCAGCCTCTTAAATCCCAGGCCTGGTCAGAGAAGTCCTAGAACTGCCAGTCCAAGATGAATATACTTGACCCAGGCTACCCACAGTCGCTCTGAATATAAATACATCCTAAGTACCTAAAAGGGGTTATTTGGGATGAAATATATTTGGCCAAGATTCAGAATTTCTCAATCTGCCACTCTGTAGGATTGTGAGGGAAGTAGATGGAGGTCCCTTCCCTTCAACCAAGAAAAAAACATTCTCTCTGTTCCTGTAAGGCCTGGATCACAAACAACATGCCTTCAGGGGTGATAAAAGTGATGGGGATGGCAGAAGTGGACCAGGAAGAGAATTAGTGAGAAGCATGGCTCCCTGGAGAACATCCCTATCTATCTTAGGTTACTATGGCTGCCATAACAAAGAAAGAGACTGGGTGCCTTAAACAACAGAAATTTATTTTCTCATAGTTCTGGATGCTAGAAGTGTAAGATCAAAGAGTAGACATGTTTGGGTTCTCCTGATGCTTCCCTCTTTACCATGTGGATGGCCACCTTTTCACTGTGTCCTCATAATCTTTCCTCTGTGTCTGCCTGTGTCCTCATATCCCCGTCTTATAAGGATCCCAGCCATATTGGATCGGTGTCCACCCTATGACCTCGTTTAACTTGATTACCTCTTGTAGACTGTCTCCAAATACAGTCACATTCTGAGGTACTGGGGGTTAGGACTTCAACATATAAATTTCAGAAGGACATAATTTAGCCCATGATGCCATCTGAAGGAGGAGCCTTCTGCCAATGTGTGCCATGATAAATATGGGTCCAACACTGACACAACATCTTATTTCTCAAGGGAAAGCAGAAATATGGAATTCTGAGTGAAATCCTCAAGTTTTAAGCATAGACAACTAATCTTTGTCTTCAAAATATCATACAGCCTATAGGTGCCCCCAGGCAGTTTGTGACCTCTTGAATCAGGTATATACCTTTCCTTGGAACCCCACAGCTGAGATGACCCTTTGATATTCTTGAGATTAGGCAGTGTAAGCAGCCAGTACCAAAGAAGACTGGCCAGCCTCCTGAGCCCCTTCTCGCAGTGACACACAGATCTTGGTCCTGCAATGGAGCAAAGGGCTGAGAGAAAGCAAATCTTAGGAAAAACACTTTCACAAAGGAAAAAAGTGCATTTCTCCTGAAAGCCCAGGCTCTAGGATTTAGCATCCTGCCCCAGGCTTCCCACCTGATTCTGCTTGGCCTTTCTAGGGCAGGAGATGGCACCAGGTGACAAGGAGCCGAAAGAGAAAAGGGGAGACTGAACAAACTACCACGTGGAAGGAAGACTACTTAAACTTTTTACCTTTCACACCACAACTTCCGCCCCCAGCATCGGGCTAAAAAATGGTGTTGACCTACATCACCACTAAGGTCCTAAAGGATAGAAGGATGTAGTAAGGACTTTTTTGTGTGTAGGACACATGAATGCACAGAACAGTTGGGCTCTCCACAGAGCCTAGCTGGGAAGCCAATTTTGAGTGATTCCTGGGAAAACACTTTGAATCAATCTGACCTGGCTCTGTCCCAAAGATAATCCTATAAACAGGCACAGAAAAGAAACTGGTATATGTCAGTAAAGATCCGTGACTTCTCTGGGCTTCGTTCAAACCTCAGGCAGAGAAGCTGCTTCTTGGTATAGTACAGTAATGGTGGTGGTAGAGGAATTGCGGGCCAAGAATCATGGTTGGGCCATAACGGGCATAACTGTGCCAGATTCTGTAGAGACCTGGGAGAGTCCAACAGACCCCAGAGATGCCTGGTAGGGGCCAGAAACTAAGAAGAATAGTAGGCAGGTTTCATCTGTCAAATGGGCAGAGAAGGAAGTGCAGAGAAGAAGGGAAATAGTAATGTGAATTTGCATGGGCAAGGGACATCATCTAATTCAGGGATGGCAAACAGGATGCAACTGGGAGTATCCATTTACACAGTCTCTGCAACCTCAGGAGGACCCTAAAGGAAAGAATGCTGTGATTGATTAGCCCTGTCTGCCCTGGACACAGAATGGGGAGTAGTTGCGAGTAACTGTGCCCTCCCTCCTCTAGAAGGGATGATCAGGCAATACCAATCAAACACCCAGGCTTGGAGATAGGAAATGTCAAGGATGTTACAGCTATAAGAAGCCAGAAGCTAGGCAAGGATCTTAGTACAAGAAACCCAAATGGAAACAAGGGATTTGGTTATACCACCTGGAGAGTAAAATAGAAACTAAAGAACTGTGGAGGTCAAAGTAGAGGTGAGCAGATCTGGGGTGTTGGTTTCTAGAAGCTAACTAATAACCTGAAAACCAGAGAAGGGGTAAGAACGAGTAGTGCACAGAAGCCAAAACAAGCCAGCGCCCGGAACGCAGGATAGGTGAAATGGACAACAGCAACAATGATCATGATGCATGAGTTTCTGGAGGATGACTTGTTTGCCAGAGGAGTCAGCCTGCAAACAGTCACAGAGGAATCCAGTCGTGCACACCTACAGAGAACCCAGCTGCAGCTGGCTAAGAAAAGGCTGGGCCTGAAAATCACCTGAGGCCCCAGCCTGAGGCAGGCTGGTTCCTGTACTGCAAGCCCACTTGTTCGTCCACAAGAGCATTTGCTGAACAGCTGCACCGTGTCAGGAGTGGAGCGGTAACAAAGCACACTTGTACCCTTGAAGAGCTCGGAGCAAGGCAGGAAAATCAGACAGGCCAAATCACCACAAAGAATGTGCTGAGGGCTGTGATGGAGGTAAATGCAGCCCACCACGGGGGCACAGAGGTGGCAGGAACGAATGCTCATATCTGAACATGAGCGTGAGCTTGTTGAGTGAAGGAACCAGGGTAACAAGTACGTGTTAGGTACTTTTCCTAGTAAGTATTTCCTAATATATGCCACGCATTATTATGAATGCTTTAGGCGTATTAACTCATTTTATCTTCTGGCATTTTGAGATGATCATTTTACAGATGAAGAAACTGAGGCTCAGATACTAAGTAGTTTGCTCAAGTTCCAAAGCTAGTAAGTTCCAGAGCCACAATTTCAAACCTTTGGGGTCTGCTCTCACAGCCTGTTCCTTGCTACCCCTTAAGGGAAAGGTAGACATGGTTGAAAAGGTCACTCTTGAAAGATATTTCAGCATGAAAATGGACCTTGGAGTTCATTTAATCCAAGTGATACATGGGGTGGGGATATTTGGGCTAATGCCCTCAACCATCTTCAATTCCCGGATTGTTCTGAAACCTCTGAGACCACAGAAGCTCTGTTGTTCTCTCTTAAGGATTAACATCCCCAGGACAAAATTAATGGGCACCCAGCAAGGATGCTACTCAATCTGAAACTAGAAGTTATCAAGCATGAATGATCAGGATGCTGAAAGTTGTCATCCCAATAAAAAGCCATGATCTCTTGCCCGGTTCCCAGATGTGAACGAGTTTTATGGACCCAGAACCTAATAAAGGGGAGGCTGAGTCCTGGAAGGAAGGACCCTATAACATCATGGCAAATGTATCCAGTAAGGATTCCTCCATTCCATTTGCCACAGGTACACTAAGGAAAGGGGAATGTCCAAACATATCGAGGTCTACCAAATATAAGACCTGACTTGACATTTGTAACTGGAGACTCAAAGCCTCGATGTGGTCCTCCTTTTCTTGAGTACATACGGGTTCTAGCTGATAGGGTAGTCTGGCCCAAGTCTGGCTTACACTGGGCCCACTGAATCCAAGGATGCATCAATGGTCATGTCCACAGTCCCCAAATGAAAAACTGGAAACATATACACTCACATTGGTCTGTGGGAAAGCCAAGTGGAAGCCTCTGAAACCATGCTCCTCCCAAACTCAGTTCAAAATAGTAAGTCAAAAGCATTCTAGCTTTCTGGGGGGATGGCAGGAAGAAAATGCTTAAAGGATATCAGACTCACGAACCCCATCTTACCTCCATTTAATTCGCAAGTCTGGCCCCTGCAAAAACCAGACAGATCCTGAAGGATGACAGTACGTGACTGCCATCCAATCAAGCCCAAATGCAGCTGCTATACCAGATGTGGCATATTTGCTGGAGCAGATGCACATAGCCTTGGGTGTATGGAAGTCAGCCACTGATCTGGCAAATGTATTTTCCATCCCTATCAAAAAAGAGGATCAGAAACACATAACGCTGTATATTTATAGTCTGATTTGAGGGCAACATTAACTCTCTTACCTTCTGTCATAATACAGGCCAAAATAAAAACCAGGACTGGTTAAACATCCCACAGAGTATCACACTGGTCCATTATACTAATGACATTATGCTAATTGGATTGGATGAGCAAGAAGTGGCTAGTACATTGCAAACCTAACTAAGCCACAGGCACCCAGGAGGCTAGGAAATAAACCCTCTGAAGGTTCAGAAACCTACCACATCAATAAAAAAAAAAATAAGCATCCAGTGATCTGAGGAATGCCAAGGTACCCATTTAAAAATAAAGGATAAATTATGTCATCTTGCCTGTCTCTCCATGAAGAAAGGCGGCCAACAATGCCTCGTTCCAGCAATGGGTTCTTGAGACCTATTACTACCTCTTGCCATACATAGGGATCAGGGCAAGCAAGCAGTAAGAGTGCTTCTGGAAGCCACTGTTAATCAGAAATGGCTAGCAATATTCCACTATAAACAGAAGTGACTACAAACCTCTTAATCCAAAAGCATTCTTAACTCATTTCCCCTTACCAGAATCCCAAAAGCTATTCCAACACCACCCAACACAAGAGGAAGTTAGAGTGTAGATGTTTTTAAAAGTCTGTCTGAGTGAGTGCATTGCTAGGGCACCTCCCAGAGCCTTGGAGAGGGGTCTGGACATGTGAGGGGTCCTGGAGTTTACATGTCATTAGCTTCTAGGTAAATTCAGTGATGGCCAGGAGCCAAGACCATGAGCATCCAGATGGGATAGAGGAGGGGGTGTCAGGCCAAGGTGGAGTTTGATGTGAGTGCCGAAGTTTTCAGTGCACTTTCCAAAACTTCTTCTCCACGCCTATAGATGCGTTTTTCACCACAGTGACAATTACCAAGGGCTTTCATTTGTTTATCAAACTAGGTTCCATCAAATACTCTCATAATTAGGAACAGTTGGTGAAGTACAGGCTCTGGGAGAGGAGCCGACTCTCCATCCCCATCCGAAAAGAATAACGGAGACCAAGAGTTTGGCTCTTGGCTTCTACTCCAGGTGGGAATTACAAATATCTGGACATCCTTGCCATAGGCCACAATTCCAGAGCTTGAGACAAGGCACGAGAGCTTGCTGCTCGAGTTTTCCCCACCTGCAAATCGATGATACTTACTAGTTAGTGACTGCTGGATGAATGGCACTATTGAACTGCAAAATATTAGTAGTAGTGCTTTTCCTCTTTCATCTCATGGGGCAAGATGAATTTATGACATCGTAATTGTTTCCATGGCAGCAAATCATATTGTCCCAAACAGGGGATTTTATGACTTCACGGCTGGATTAAGAAAAAGGAGAACTCAGAGCGAGAGTGAGAAACTTGCTCAAGCATAAATATCTTCAATGATAGCAAGGGGAATAGAACAAATGGCAGATAGGCAAAACTGCCTTTGGTTTAAGTGTTCTTTTTACAAGTTCATCCCAATGCAGAAGCCCCTTCTCCAGGCGGATAATTTGTATAATGATGCCTCTTTGCTTGAATTCACAGAAGGCTAATGGTGAAACTCCTCTATTTCCAGAATGCTTCGGCAATGCTATTACTAATTGTTTTGCAGCAAATATCTGGATTTCTGCTGTATGCAGTTTTGTTTGTTTCTCTTTGTTTGGGTTGTTTCTTGGGCTTTTTTTTTATTCCCTCAAGGTTTTATCTACACAAATTTACTGGAAATAAACCTTTCCAGAGAAAAATCGGCTTTTTGTCATCTGGAAATCTGTCAAGAACTCTCTCCGCACTAGAGTCATCTGCTTTGCCTTCCATAGGTTCCTATTGACTCCATGCTCATATTTCCAGTCTCTCATTAGTCTGTCTATTGCCTGAGAAGAAAGCAGAATTTCTTCCTAATCTTGAAACCACTTAAATTCACCTCCATTTCATTTAACCATAAACCACAAAGACCTGGGATTTTTAAATTCGGGGTCTCTCTTTCTCTGTCTCCCTCCCTCCATCTCTCTTCCTTTCTTTCCCTACTTCTCTCTCCTTATCTCGCCCCAACCCCACACCATACTTTTTCTGTGTGGGCTTATTTCCAGTACCTTCTGAGAGTAGTGTCCGCCTCTCTTCCTTTTAACCCTCAAATATGCAGAATCTGCAGATGCCAGCTGATTTAGAAGCTTCTTGCCGATCAGCTCATCCAGGAGCAGCACATGGCTCCCACTCTCTGAATGCCCTGGAGATTCACTGCCTCTTATCAATGTCCCTCAGTGATCCTTCTTCAATCTCATTCTGAAGATTCCGCCCTGTTGAATCCTGTACAATGAATTACTCCTTGATATGATTCCATAAGCAAGTGTTCTGTGATGGTTGATTTTGTGTCCCTTGGGGCCGAGTAGAGTACCCTGTTATTTAATCAAACGTTGATCTAGAGGTTTCTGCGAAGACATTTGGTAGGTGTGGTTAACATCTACAATAGGTGACTTTAAGTAAAGGAGACGACCCTCAATGTTGTGGGTGGGCCTTGTCCAATCAGGTGAAGGCCTGAAGAGCAACAACTGGTTTCTCGAAGAAATACTCCCTCAAAATTGTAACACCAACTTCTGCCTGAGTTTCCAGCCTTCTTCCTGCCCTATAGATTTAGGACTTTCCAGAACCCCACAGTCATATCTGACAATCCTTAAAATAAGTCTGTGTATGTGTGTGTGTTACATTTCTCGAAGGAACCCTGATTGACACATGTACATAAAGAACACACTAGGTGTTCAGTGACGTGCTGAGCAATGTACTGTGAGAAATACAAAGGACACAAAAGATGTGGTCCTTTTCCCCCCAAAGAGCTTACAACTTATGGGAAAACCAAAACTAACAGTGCCTAAAACAGTGGCAATTTTTTAAAAATAATATAAATAGGATTTAGAGGCTCTATATAGATCCCCGGGAGTTCAGCAGTTCAATACCAGTGAGAACTGGAGGAGTCAGGGAACATTTTGTGGAAGAAATGAGTGTTGAGCTGGCCCGGGGAGGAGTTGAGGATTGGCACACGCATGGGAGAGATCAGAAGGCATCCAAGCAAGAAGGGCCAAGCAGAAGAAAGCACAGAGATAGGAATCTGTGCACTTTGGTTACAGAACCAGGAAGAGACCAGTCTGACCAGAGTAGGGTGTATGTAGAGAACCTGGAAAGTAAGGTTGAAGAGGCGGACCGAGACAGAATTTGGGGAGACCCCAATAAACCCTAAGAGGATTGTTTAGGCCTTGATGTTGTAGAAAGAAAGAGGACTTAAAGGCTGACAAATTCAAGTCCCTTGCCCAAGCGCCCATGGCTAGTCAGCGGCAGAGCCCAGACAACCAGGTTTCTTGACCCTTTGCCGACCATTGTTCCCACTACACCTCTCTGCCTCTGTACAGAATACAGAAATGATATCATGAAAAAGGTGTCAGGGATTGTCTAGTTGGTGGACTATGGGAGCAGGGAAGAGACCTTAGAAGGGAGACTCCCAGATGTGAGAGGGGAGGGTCTCTGCCAGGGGAGCATGGGTGAGAGTGAGATGAAGAAAGGACATAAGATTATATAAACTCAACAGCTTCTTCTCAACCATCACCCTTCCCACATCTTAGTAGTTAGAGTCCACGACTCCTTCCTGAAACTGCCACCCTCATCTTCTCTGACGCTTTGTCTCCTCTCTCCTTTCTTTATGTGCCTTCTCTGGATCCTTCCTCCTCCTGTCTCATCAGTGTGTTTCACAAGGAACCATCTTTGGCCATCTCATCTTTTTCACAATATCTTGGCAGTTGCAATCAATCTCTTGACCTAAACTCTTACCTTGGTAATGGCCGCCATATTGCTACTTCTGGGTCTAACCATTGCCATGAGTTTCAGGCTCACAGGTTTCACTACCTGTTGGAAAGCCCCACTTGGATGTCCCAATGGCACCTCGCACTCACTGTGACTGTAACTAAACTCCTAGCTTTCCTCCTCACGTGGGATTCTCTACTCTTCCCTATTTCTGATTTGGGGATCAGACACTTGGGGTCAATACCTCAGCATCATTTTTGCTACTGTTCCCTCTTGTTCTCCATGTTCAATAGGATGCAAAGTTCTATTCATTCTACCTCAGCAGTTTCTCTGCCACGCCCCCCCACCCCCACCCTGTGGCTGTTTCCACATCTGCTTCTACTCCTACCACCCACATTCAGGCTGCTGTGGCCTCCAGCCTAGATGATGGTGCCCTATCTTGCATTTCTCATCTCCAATCCACTTTCAAAGCTGTAACTAGATTAACTTTCCTGAAACACAGCTCCGAAGCATTATTTACCTGCACCATATTTTTTAATCCTTTCCCCATGCCTTCCAACAGAAACCAATTCCCGGCCTGTCTTCACCTTCCTTCTCGATCCCCGCCTCCCCCACTCCAGGCTCCAGCCCAGCTCAGCGACCATCTTCCCTCCTCATTTATGGCTGTCTTGCTTCTGGTGTTCTGTTCATGCTGTTCCCGCTGGCTGAAAGGCCAGCCCCAGGGTTAGCATGTCCAAGCATGACCTAACTTTCACGGCCCATCTCAAATGTCCCTCTTTCTAGAAGTCTTCCTGAACTCAAGTGGAAGTAATTTTCCCCTTTTCTACATCCTCATAACCCAAATCTGTAACTCATTATCTTCCTCCTTAAAACTATTCCTGAACATGTTTTACCTCTAAGCTTTGGTTGCAAAGTCTCTGAAGGTAAAGAATAAATCTTTAGAGCACCAACCCCAAAGCATTTACACAGTGTTTTACATATCGTAGGCAATAACTATTTCCTTAGTTAATGAATTCTGAAAGAAGAAATTATAGGACTTGGTGTGGTTTGGGAAAAAAATTTTAAAGAGGAATACAAAGAAATTGAAAGGTTTCAGGTTGAGCTGGGAGGAAGGAAAGTAGTGACATTAGGACGGGAAAGTGAGTCTGACAGGGCATTCGGGGGCTTTAGGTGACAATGAGATTTCTAAATGGAAATGGCTACCAGACAGCTGGAAGTATGGGCCTGAACTCAGATGAGATGCCAAGACAGGGGTATAGACGTGAGAGATAAAGCTCTCAGAGTACATGTGGTCCCCAATGAATAAAGTGGAGAAAGAGGAAAAGCACCGGTGAAGAATCTGAGCCTTGAAAAACGGAATAGAAAACAAATTGCAGTCAAAGAGTAAGACATAAGAACTAACATTGTAAAGAGGACAGCATTTCCAGAAGGAAACAGATGCCAACAATAGAGACATCTATAAGTCACTTGCTGAGGGAATGTTTATTGAACATCCTCTATGTGCCCAGCACCATTGGATGTGTTGGAGATTCAGTGTTAAATATAATAGTCTCTGAAGAGTCACAGTCCAGTGAGGAAGAGGAGAAAGCACAGACAAATATACAACAGGTGGCAATAAAGTGCCATAAAGAAAAGATAAAGTGGGGTAAGGAGACAGAGGAAGGCAGGGGTGTTATCTTAGCTAGGATGGCTAGGAAAGTCCTTGACATGGAGGGGACCTTTGAGCAGAATGCTGAATGAAGTGAAGAAGCGAGCTATGTAAATATCTGGGGAAGTGTCTGAAGAACGCAGTTGGGGGCAGGCATGGTAGCTTCCTTCTGGGTGTCTTAGCTTGCTCTGGTAGATAGAAGAGCATGAGATGAGGAAGGAGAGGCAGTGTGAAGATCTGAGGAAGGACAGACAGCCACTGGCATGGGCCGGGTGAATGTGCATGCCGGGTGAATGAAAATGGGGCCAATGACGTGCTATAGAAGAGGAACAGCAAGAATCAAGACTGAGTTCAGTCTTTCTCCACCAGGGCCTCTGCCTCCAAGGTATAATCTTTCACCTGGTTCACTGTCTACCTCCAGAAAAAGCTGGCTCTTCCTGAGTGCGCTGCTGGTCGATGCCACCATTTTGCCAACTCCCTGACAGAGAACTTCTGGGAAATCTTCGGTGTACTTTTAGTCTTTCCTAATCCAGTTCGTTGATAAATCCTGCTTTCCTCTCAATATTTAGCCTTCCTACCTACCTTTCTCCTTGCACTGTCAGAGCCTGAGAATAGATACCACTCCTTTCCCATGGAAACCTTCTTCCTTCTCAGGCATCTCCCCTCTAAATCTACCTACCCTCCACCACCGAGTCTCACCGCCTCAGCCAGAATTACCTTCTTCCATTGGTATGGCTTTTATTGAACCATCATTTTTTATTTTACTTTTCTTCCTTCTTGGGCTGGGATTCTAACAGCTTTCCACATCACCAAAGACAGAGCCCAAAGTGTTGAATGTTTGTATCGGGAACCAGGGAGCTCTGCCTATCTCAGCCTCTTCACTTGTCCCTCTCCTTGCCCCAAACCTGTTCCCAAGCTGGGCCACAGGCTCAGCCATGCCATCTGGGCAAGGGTGCTGATTCATCCAGTACCGGGCTTCCCTGACTCTATCTGGTCATGTAATTTCCACACTCCCTTCATCTTATAATTTCCACACTCCCTTCATCTTGTCACCGTGTTTGTGTTACCTACCAGTCACTCCCCACCCTGGCACATAAACGTGACATCAGGGGAGCATGTAACCAAGTATGGTGTAAGTCTACGGCTTCGATTTGTCAACTGTGAGGATGACTCCTTCTTGAAGCAACTGCTTAGATCCTTGATCTAATAACACAGGGAGGAGGAAGCGGCAGTGATGAAACCTGGAAAGCCCAAGCACGGTGGTGGGCTCACCGCTGAAAAACCACAGCAAGAAAAATAAATCATAAATAAATAAAGATGCAGCATTTCTACTCTGAAGCTTTGTCAAAAGGCAGCAGCAGGGCAAACCCAGTTGTTACAGCAAATACGTACTAGAATCTATCAACCTTCGATGGGTTGGAGTTACAGGAAAAAATGTCTTCCCTCCCCAGCCCCCAAACCCCTATTCCCATGATCAAGCAGCAAAGTCATGGGCCAGGAACTGTGATTTTAGCCTTTCTGCAAAGAATCTCCTCCTGGCTCCTAAAGAGCTGGGAGGTCTCCCTCTGGCCCCATTATTCCGGGGAATGAACACCATCAGCCTGTGAACTAGCTTGACATAAACTTGGCCCTTGAGACTCGGAACCTGGCTTCAGAAGAGAGGGAGGGGCAGAATACAAGGGAAGAACAGAGACCGGGTAAGAACCTTCTGGGCTGGGCTGACCTGTGCCACCGGAAGCACCCAGGTGGAGGGAAGGAAGGCTTCAGTAGCCTACCGCCTTAAGTAGAACTAGAGAGCTCAGCACCTCTGAGACTTGGCTATCGCTGAGGGAGTGGGTGAGGAGGAGCCCTAGACCTTTCCCACAGCCCCCAGGGGACACCCCCTCAGCTCTCCGATCTGCTCCTCTTGGCCTCAGCCCTCTCTCCAGCACGCGCCTACACCCACGGTCAGAGAAGTTGATGCTGTCCTGGGCCAACTCTCTGGTTTAAGCTCCAAAGGCAACTGAGAAACCTTTAAAAGGAGGGGGGAGGGGAAAAAAGAAAAAGAGAAAAAAACGCAGTGATCTCTGTGGAGGGAAATCTGCTGGAGGGAAAAAAACAGCAACATTTGAGTAGCATCCCCAGCACTAATGGTAGCGTGCGGCACAAATGAACGAAATCTTCAGCCGTCGGTCCTGAGCTGCTCTACCAGGGAAAACAATGAGGAAATGTCTATCTCGCCTTTGTTTGTGGGGGAATTTCTCAAGAATTCCCATTCCCGCTGCTATTTTCATTCTGTCCTTTTAGCCCGGTGCAAATCCTGAGACACGCGCTAGAGGTCGCTGTTCATTACAATCCAATGTCTCCTCCCGGGGCGGGCCCGACTTCCAGGTCTTCCCCGCAGAGGGAGCAACCATCAGCTCCCGCTGCAGGAAAATCGGGTGGGTCACACCCAGGCCAGGTGCGTCAGGATGCATCCACCTGCAAGAACGTTTGCCGTTCCTTACACAGGCAGAAGTATAAAAGGGGGGAAAAGCATATCCTCAAAGGCACTTCAAATTAATTAGAATTTTTCGAAGGGCTGCATAATTCATAACTTTTAAACACTTCCCCTATTGCTCTGCCTTCCCCTCCTCGACTGCCCAGTTGTGTCCCTCCTTTCCAGGTGACCCAACAAGCAATTTGAGGAAGGTACAATAACGACTTGAATAAAAGCCAAGGTTTAAAAACCAGCCATACCTGCAGCTAGCCACTACCACAGACGCCACTGGGTTTGTATCCCTCCCAGCTGGTTCTGTGCCCAGAATATAAAACAGCTAAGAAATAAAATGACAAGACAACAGAGCTGATAACACTATAAGCAATTACAGCCTCGCCTGGTGCGGAGATTTCTAAAGCTTCTACTCAAACAGCAGTATCCAAGTCCAAGGCCATTATTAGTGACCCAGAGCTCGGCCTGGCCGACTCCTGGTATTCCTTTCCTAAGTCTCCTAATTACATTCATCTGTCCCTTCTTTAGTCCTAACTTGGAAAATTGCAATTCATTCCACACAGACCAGTCGCAAAGGCGAGAGGCAGACCAGAGTTGATGTATAAGTCAGCAGTACTTTCGTTTCAAGGCAAGTCACGAAGCATTTATTTATCGTTTGCTGCATTTCCACCTCTGTCCTTTCCTCTGGATCCAAAGTGGAATCTACATGGTGACGCAGAGTCATTACACATGGCGGACGCTGGTACAAGACAATGTATCATTCGGCATTACGATTGTGGCACAGACTCCAAGTCTTTGGGAAATTCCTAAAAGAGCCCAGAGCGCCAGAGGAGACAGCAAAGGCTTCTTGGCACCCTCTTCTCGAGGGTGGTGAAAAGGGGCAAGGAGCACATGGCGTAGGGATGCCTTCGGGAGCCTGGCTTTTGTGAGGGGACCTCCTGCCTACAGCCGATGTGCTGTCGCTGAGTTGGAAGGGAAGTGGGGAACCACCGGCAGTGCTAAAGCAGTGGGGGACATGATGCCTGTGCTTCTGGGGAGGAATCTGCACACTGCACATAACATAATATTGACTATTTTCATCATTTTTAAGTGTGTCATTCAGTGACACTAAGTATATCCACATTGTTGTGCAACCATCACTACCGTCCATCTACAGAACCTCTTCGTCTCCAACAGAAACTCCGTACTCCTTAAACAATGACCCGTTGCCCTCCCCCAGCCCCTAGTAACCTTTATTTTCTGTATCTATGAATTTGCCTATTCTGTGTACCTTATGTAAGTGAAAACATGCAATATTTGTCCTTTTGTGACTGTCTTATTTATGTAGCATAATGTCTCCAAGGTTCATCCATGTTGGAGCAGGTGTCAGAACTTCCTTTTTCCGGCTGAATAATCGAGTGTGTATGTGCTACATTTTGTTTATTCATTCACCTGTAGATGGGCATTTGGGTTGTTTCCACTTTTCGGCTGTTGTGAATTCAGCTTCTATGAACACCGGTGTACGAGTATCTGTTTGGGATCCTGCTTTCAGTCCTTGGGGTATGTACCAAAGAATGGAATTACTGGATCAATATGGTAATTCTATATTTAAGTTTTCGAAGAACAAACCGTCCCCCACAGCGGCCGCGCCATTTTGCATTCCCACAAGCAAAGCACAGGATACCAATTTGTCCACATCCTCAGCCAGCACTTGTAATTTTCCAGGTTTGTTTATAGCCACCCTAATGGGTAAGGTGGTATCTTATGATTTTGATTTGCATTTTCCTAATGATTAGTTACATTGGATATCTTTATTGTGCTTATTGGCCATTTGTATTTTCTTTGGAGAAATGTCTATTCGAATCCTTTGCCCACTTTGGAATGACCATACACTTTTGAGGCAGTATGATGTTTCTGTCTTGGCTTCGGTATCTTCTAGCTATGTGACACAGAGCTAATTGCTCTCAGTTCCATCATCTGGGAGATAGGACTAGTAGCATTTACCACATAGTATTGTATGAAGATTAAGCGAGTTCATATCCATAAAGCACTGTGAATAGCGCCATAGCAGATTCTCAGTAAGTGCTAGATTCATTACTACCTGAGGTGGCTTGGAGAGGGGAACGATGGAGGGGGCAGGCTGTCAGGAGACAGCAGCCTACCACCAGTGTTGGTGGGACCAGCCTCAGAGATCCTCGAGTCCAGCTTCTGTATATCAGGGGGAAGGGAAAGGGACAAAATGTTAAGCCCCCGAGCCCAGGGGCAAGAGGGGCCCTTGAAGCCACTGCTCCAGAGTCCAAGTCCAGGCTCCTACCACACTTTCTGCTAACTTCCATTCCAGCCTGTTAGTGTCCTCATGGGGTATGACTTGAACATCTTCAAAACCACCTTGACTTCCTCTATTGGTATCGTATTGATGGACCTGCAAATGTCAGCTCTGAGGCTCAGTGGGAGCCGGTATGAGCAGGAGGCCCTGGGCTCTTTGAGTGCTTGGGGCCGTCCAGCTTTCAGTCAGCTTCCAGCTTCTCAGTTCTTGATGACCTGCTCCCACCTTTCCCTCTCACCTCCTGCATAGGTGGGAGAGACCAGTCAGAGGAGAAGACTAGGGAGTAGAAGACCCTTGCCTAGAGTGACAACTCTTGGGACCTCCCTCAAAAGGGCCAAGAATACAAGTGGCCTCACCCCCCCTTCAGAGGAAGGTCTTACTGAATGGAACCCTGTTAGTCTGCACGTAACTCCAATTGTTCCGTGCCTGCCGGCAAGTATGACAATGCTAACTGTCTCCCGGCCCCCATGGCGGCAGATGATACAAATGGGTGGACAAGTAGATACAAGATGAGCTGAGGCCGCATGGTCCACCAAAGGTTTTTATAGCACCTCAAACAGAACACCTGGCATCACTGGTGAAATCAATATGGCCTCTTTTCATAGTGCCTAAAGCTGGAGTTCATTTCCAATTTCCTAAACTGTCCTGCCTCCAACAGAAGAATCTGTTAACATCAGCTTTACATAAACCCCGACTCTCTGCCCCTCTATCTTCGATCTGGCTAACATGATTCCTCCCGTTCACCACCCCTAAAACAACGCGACGTGTGCTTTATCTCTGACTAAGCCCCGTGGCCCCTCTCGTACAGTCTGTTTTCTGATGATTCACATCAAATTTCCTGTTTGGCTTCCTTTATAGCCGTGCGGCTCCTGGTGTTTTTACCCATCTTCTCGTGGTGCATCCGGCCCAAGAATGCTTATCACACTTGTCAGTTTAGCAGTGGTACCTCGCCAACGCCACCCCAGGCAGGAGAGGAAAGTTTCCCATTTTAAAAATGTTTAAAAGATATTCCTTCCTTCTACTTCTCCTTTTTTTCTTCTAGGATTGATAATAGTGGGTTTTTTATAACCCCAGGGTCCTCAGTGCCAACTGGTGTCATAGCATGTCCAATGAGCAAGAAGCACTCATGGGCCAATCACTAAGGCCTCCCCTCAGCAGGGGGATGAGGGCAAGGGACTCCAGAGCACGAACAGTGGCCTGCAAGGCCCTGCAAGGCCCTAGGCATTTGGAGGGAAAGGTCAGAGCTTTGGGGGTTGCCCAGGACACCAAGCGTGATTAAGGCCACATAAGTGGCCTCCACACTGGCCGTTTTCAAATTGCTTCCCAAAGGTGCCTAGAGAGAGAATATGTGGAGGATGAGGGAAACCAGGCTCTGGGCCTCCTCCCTTGATTCAAGGAGCGCAGCTCTGAGTTTATGTTTCACACAAGCTTTTCTTTGGGAGAAGGGCCTCTCTGGCCCCAAACATGTTCACCTACTAATGTGCTTAAAAGATCACTGTCCTGGGAGAAAGGACCTCGGTCCCAACCCAGCTCCACAGTCATTGGGCAAAACATTCGAGGCGTCTCTGCTGTATCTGAAATTAAAAGACTTGGACTAGGAGTTGGCCAAGGTCCTTCCGGTTTGACGATCTTCTCTTCAATGTGACTTGTAACCTTCAGATGACTGCGTCCATTTCAAATCGGAAAGACTTGGAACTCAATTCTGGTTTCTGCCACTCCCTGCTCTGTTACCTAGGCAGGAGCCTTCCAGTTCACCCCTTCTGGAACCGCTGATCACATTAACGGCCTTCCAAGGTTGTCGTCAGGGTTAAAAATAATATACAGAACTCTTTGCATCCCCTGGTAGTTGCTCAGTGAAGGGTAGCTATAACCCACCATGATTTTTATGCATATCCCTTTAACTCGGCCATGCCAGTGCTGGACATTTAACCTACAGGAATCTGAACGAATGTTCACCAAGGTGTTCATGCAAAGATATTCTTAGTTGCAAAATCTGCGATACCAAAAAAGGGAAAACAAATAGAATGTCCCCATCAATCAGGAACTGGATAAACAAATCATGGATTATGCCTCTCTGTCTATTTGTATTTTGTGACCATGGATAGGTTTTTTTTTTTTTTTATTGATCTATTTTGTCAAAACTAAGATTATAACCTATCCTTTTGTTTACCTCTTCATATGTCTCTATATTAAAGGTTAGTTGAACAAATGTTCTTAATGCAATGTTCTATACTCTATATATGTGTTAAATATTTACCATAATGAGGCTGACGGTACAGGTGATGCTGGGTCACTTTTAAAGGGCGTAGGAATCTCAGGATGTCTTCCAGGTCAATTATCAACAAGGACCAGGCTCTTCCGATGGATTTTCTCTGGCCAGTCTTTTTCTCTGACCACATCTGCTCCACCTGATAAATTATTTGCGTCTTCCTGGGACCTTCTCCAAGTGAGATACCTCTCTGGCCCTTATTTTTATATCTTTTTTTTCTGTTTTGCAGCAAGAAAACTAGGAGAAAGGAGAGCTTACGATTCTTACCAGGTCTCATCACATAGAATGGAACGCTCAGCCGAACGTCACCAGGGTTCTCTAAGGACACAAACCCAGCTTCCAGGTTCTCAGTGGTGGTTTCTCAGCACTTGAGCTTGAGAGTGAAGAGGCCCTACATCCTCAAGCAGATATGTTCCACGGGCAGAAAAACAGGCCGCTGTCTTTATATATAAAGCTCAGATCTTTGAGGTTTCTGTTTTATTCTTCAGATCTTCTCCTACCTTTAAAGTAAAATATTCCTTTTTCAGGCACGTAGGCCAATGCTAACCATATTTGCAACGTACAAATTAAAAATTCTAGCCAATACTAGTCTAAGGTTGCAGAATTTCTGGCCTGGGAAATACATTTATAAGTTTGCCTGGTCTTGTTCTCCCCCATGAGAACATCCCCCCCTTCTCTCACTCACACACACACACACACACACACACGTTGAATGTCATACTACTTCCTCTGGCTTCAGGGCCCCATTATGACATCCTGTCATATCTGATTTCTTAACTGTGCCAAGCTCTACCCAACTTTCCCCTCTCATTCCCCTGATACCCCTATCCCCCTCCAACTCCCATACCTTCATACAAACTCAAATTTTCTCACTCATGTAACTATCAGGAGAAAAGTAAGTTGACTCTCTAATTTCCTTTATGGTGTGAATGACAGAGGACCTGTTAATTTTCTTGTGAAAAGTGAAGGTTTTATCAGAGGCATTTAATGCAAATATTTACCCTGCAGAGATTACCAATTCTCCACATTTTTTTTTCCTCCATCCCTAACCCAGCCCTGAATTAGATGTCGGTCCACTGTCCTATTGTCCTCAGGGCTGATGAGATCTCAGTTCATCAGGAAGAAGGCTGCTGCTTTCCTGGTAGACTGTGCTCCTGTGATCTCGACTCTCTCCTCCTCTGGATAGCATATATTTACTTCCCTTCTTCCTTTTCTGCCTCCATAGCATAGAGCCCACAAGCCTTAACTCTGTTACATTTTTTTGGGCATCTTATAGGCATTCTTCTGCTCTTATCTTTTCTCTTTCTAGTGGCTGCTCAGGTATCTGGAAACAGATCACAGAGGGACTCTACTTGTAGGACCACAGGTCTCCCCAATGTTCATCTTTGTGCGTAACCATGCAGATCCTGACTTGAGGAGCACAGTGAAGAGAAAAGCAGCTAGGATCTGGGCTAAGAGGCTAATCCACGAAATATATATTACTGTCTGTTCAAGGGCCACTCAGATGTCTTGAGTGTCGTCTTGGGCACCATTTATTTTTCTTCCTTCTGCCAGTCTCCACTCTCCAGATCTTCCTACAAGGACCATTGCCCCCTGCTCTTCACCACCACTCCAGCTACCTTGTTGTATTTCTCTGAATCACAGACTGGAGTGGAGGCGGGTCTTTCTCTCTCGCATTGTTCAAAAGACCTCTAGTAAGCCAAAGTATGAGACAGTTGGGCCTACCAGGTGGCTTGGATCTGCCAATGGGACTCTTTCTTCATTCAAGTATAATTTTCATGTTTGTTTCCCTTCCCTTTGGAAGTTGGCACAAATGCTCTGGAGCAGAAGGCACTGTGGAATGCTGGCTGTGCAAACTAGCACCCAAACAACTCATTGATAAGGCAAACCTGAGCTTCTTGCTCACAGCAGTGCAGGAGAGCACTTGTCCTCAGTCTCAGTCACACCACAGGGCGAGAGGGGCTAGGGAGATACAGTTAGTGAGATTTTGAAGTCTGGCTTAAGACGGGTGTTTCAATGTGAGGGCATGTTCAGGACTGAGGAAGCATCATGATACTATAATCTAACATTGGTGGACAAAACAAGGCAAGGATTTTGAAGCCAGAGTCTTCAATATGTCTTAAGTTATAAACTATCATTTAAATAAATGATAAAAAATTATTTATATTCAAGTTAGTTAACATACAGTGTAGTCTTGGCTTTAGGAGTAGAACCCAGCGATTCAGCTCTTACACATGACACCCTGTGCTCATCCCGAAAAGTGCCCTCCTTAATGCCTGTCACTCATTCAACCCATCCCCCCACCCAGCAACCCTGTTTGTTCTGTGTTTAAGAGGCTCTTATGGTTTGTCTCCGTCTGTTTTTATCTTATTCTTCCTTCCCTTTCCCTACTATGTTCATCTGTTGAGTTTCTCAAATTCCACATATGAATGAAATCATATGATCTTTCTCTGACTTATTTCGCTTAGCATAATACTCTCCTGTTCTATCCATGTTGCTGCAAATGGCAAAATTTCATTCTTCTCAATCTCCAAATAGTATTCCATCATATTTACGTTCCATATCTTCTTTATCCATTCATCAGCTGATGGACATTTGTGCTCTTTCCATAATTGGCTTTTTTAAAGACTTGACAGGTCTATCGATAAGTTCCTGCACTAATCAATAAAATTATCTGCAACTTTTTTAAATGTTTACTTATTTTTGAGAGTGGGGGGGCAGAGAGAGAAGGAGACAGGATCTGAAGCAGGTGGCTCACTGACAGCAGAGAGTCTGACACGGAGCTCAACTCATGAATTGCAAGATCATGTCCCCACCAAAGTCAGACACTTAACCGACTGAGCCACCCAAGCCCTCCAAATTATCTGCAACTTTTATCTCCCTGGATAAGAATTTTCTAGAATAATTGTTATGTGGTGAAGACAGAATAGTAAAGTCATGTGTAAACAGTAAGCCATGTAGGAGGTTTGATTCTTACAAGTCCCCAAAGTCCCAATAGTGCTATCCTTAATTATCTCTCTCTGTAGCCAGCCCCACACACCCCTGCAAAATCCGGAGACCCAGAAGCTTCAGACCATTTTCTTTTAGTGCTTCCTTCCTCATCCAGGTCACTGTTTGCAAGTAGAGGATTCCTATTTTCATGCCTAGCTCAGCCACACACGCTGTCTCTCCTTGAAGCTCGTCTGGATCTCATGCAGACAGAATTCCCTCCAGCCTCTGGACAGGCCCTGACAGGCCTGAATTCACACACACTAGGCATGCAATCTTGACTCTTCAAGACTTTCATGGGCAGTTAAAGATTTTGGATAAGAGAGTATAAAAATTGGGCATGTTCTAAAGAGGCACCCCATTTTAAAGGACTATATAAAATAATGCACACAGATGGCTCGATGTCCACCAACATTTTTACTCCCTCTCTCATGGTACAGAGTTCTCACTGATCTCATGGAAGATCTCGGTGGAATGGAAGAAGCCTGGGTCTCAGGATCATCAAATGGAGAAAAGCCTTCCAGGCAGGAGATGAGGGAGAAATAAACTATTATGCTAACCATGAAAAAAAAAAATGTTTGGTCTGTTTGTTACAGCAGCTAATACAAGAAGCAAAATGATAATACTCCCATAGGGAGTCAGAAGAAAATGATCTGTCATTGTTTTGAACGGAAAAACCACACCACAGTGAAGAACACTGGGTTCAAGCTTTGGGTGACCTTGATGGAAAACCAGAACAAATTAACTTGGCTTTGGCATATTAATAAAGTGGCAGGTATTTATAGAATGTGTTATTAGCTAATCATCCTTTGAAAACCAGTTTTCTTCTTGGGGAAGGTTTTGGCAGCTGTGAATGGGCTGATAGTTCTCACTGTCTCCCTGCTCACAGTCATAAACGGAGATTATTCTAATTTATGTACTTCAGATGGAAAAAAGAGATGGGGTCAAAGTCATATTTGAGCCAAAATCTCCTCAATACATAGGTCGTTCTCCCTGGGGCTCACTTTGCTGCAGAATCCAGGGTAAAAAAAACCCTCTCCCAGGACCCTTCTAAATATCCTCATGGCCTGGAAGAACTAATTCCCTGTGACAAGGGAGTCCCTTTCGCGGACCATCCTGCAATTTTGCCTCCCTGAGTGTAGGTGTTCAGGCTGAGTCACCAAAAACAAAAAATGACAAAACACAAAAAACACATGCCCACAAGGATAGGCAGGAGCCCTCTTCTCCCCATGTTTCTATCATGTTACGGAGAAAGACATAATGTTGATCAGAGTACAAATTCACACTAGCTCGCCTGGGATAACAACTAAGAGGGCTTAGCCATGTTGGTTTGAGGTGGGGCCCAGCTCAAGATCATTGCTGCTCTGTGTGCACCAGCGCTGAGTAATGTGCATTCTGACTCTATCCCTGTACCCGTACACTCCCAGGAAGGATTTAACCACCTTCTCCACCTAACCCACCATTTTCTGTAAAATAAGATTGCTCAAGTCTGTCAATTTCATGAGATAGAGGTAGTTAATATGCATTAAAGAATTATAGACTATCATAGGAGGGAAATATAGAACATTGTACATAAATGCTATGTACATGCTAATTAGCCTCAATACTGGGACAGGTCTTCCTATCATAAGTTAAAGAGTCCAGTGACTTCAAAAAATCTTTTTTTTTTCTTTAATTTTTCTTTCTCAGTAAAACTTTTACAACAGGGAAAAAATAGAGCATTTGGCTCATCCATTCTGAGTAGAAAAGGATTCCACAGGCAAACTACATTAGAAGAAGCTATCCAGCTCATACTTGTTCATTCATTAGCGAGATCATGCAAGCTGTCTAGCAAACTGGTTTTGTGACATTCCCATCTGAGGAAGTCACATGGGCACCTTCAGCACACTTACATGTGTGAGTCCTGGCGTTGGTGGATTTTCTGGGGGCAAAGCTCACATGGAAGTGTTGGAAGGGGTGACTTTTCCAGGTTTAGACTGGAGTGAGGAGAGAAGTTGTCTTCGGGGACTGGAGGGCTAGGAGATCTGGCAGATAGGCACTAGGTGCTGTTGTTAGCAGTTCTTCAACCTTATTGACATGAAAATTTCCAAGTAAAATAAGACCCTAAAGAAAGGCACCTGATTTAACCATCAAACACAAAAGACATAATTAAAAGCTCTTCTCCTTAATGGTCATCTTTACTCAGTTATACCTCTTATGGGTAGTGGTTCACATTTCGGTGCTTGAGGAACATACGGAATATCTTTGGATTTCATTATTTCTCATAACATGGATTTTAAAATAAATAAATCTAAATTTATTTTTGGTTCAAGTGTACTTATTGTTTTAAAGTTCCTAAGTAAAAATACCATAGAAATTTAGACTACCTGAGAGCTAATGAAATCAGAGAGAGTGTTACTTTGAATAGACTGTAGTATTGTCCTTATACCTCCTCTGCTGCAGTATTATTCCCTCACCCTCCTGGGCTGTGGTGTTGACTCCTCACCTCCTGGGCTGTGGTGTTGGCTCCTCACCTCCTGGGCTGTGGTGTTGTCTCCTCACCTCCTGGGCTGTGGTGTTGTCCCCTCACCTCCTGGGCTGTGGTGTTGTCCCCTCACCTCCTGGGCTGTGGTGTTGTCCCCTCACCTCCTGGGCTGTGGTGTTGTCCCCTCACCTCCTGGGCTGTGGTGTTGTCCCCTCACCTCCTGGGCTGTGGTGTTGTCTCCTCACCTTCTAGGCTGTGGTAAAGAACAATCTAAGTACTCCTAAAGCATACCTTGTCTGCTCTCTAAGAGTGACAGCCATATAATGAGAAAAAAGTGGCTCTCCTTGTGATTTGTTTCAATTTGAGGACTAGAGACCCCCTGAAGCCGAGTCAAATAAACACGATTTATTATGGGTACACATAAGAAATGAAGAAAAAATAGAGTTCCAAAGACATCCAAGACCAGGAGCTATAATTGAGCTAGGTTTTGAAAGCACTGAGGATGGTCCTGGCTTCAAGGACACTTGTTGACCCCCAAGGTAGAAATTGATAGATCTTCACTCCAAAAGCTCCAAGATCTCTCAAAAACTTGTATCCACTCACGTCACTGCTCTGCTCCAACTGCTCCAGTGGCTTCCCCTCTCCCTCAGAGTAACGGACTAAATTCTTACCACGACCCTCAGATTCTATGATTTTCACCCCCTCCCCCGCAGTCACGCTGTGCGTCTCCCTCAGTCACGCTGCTGTGACTGGCCATGTTGCCTACCCTGTGGCCCCTAAACTCCAAGAACATCCCTGTCTCAGGAATTCTACACTTGCCGTTCCCTCTGCCTGGAACACTCATCCCCAGCTATCTCCTTGCCACTTCTTCTAGGTCTTTGCTCAAACATCCTCTTCTCAGGGAAGCCTTCCTCTGTCTAAACTTGTAAGCCCACCCTACCTCAACACTTCCTATCCAACTTACCTGAATTCTTTTTAAAATGTTTTATTATGAAAAATTAACCCTCTTCCATTCATCATTGATCGGATGTCTAAATTTCACCGATATTGTTCTATCTATTTCCCCTCCATTTTTTTCCTGCATTATTTCTAAAACTCCCAGCATTTATCACTACCTAATATATATTTCTTCTTTTTCTCGGTTATTTTATGTCTCCCCACTAGAACGTCAGCTCCACGTGGGCTGCTGTGTTCACAGCTATACCACCAGCACCTAAAAGAGTAGTGATGTAGAGTAGGTACTCATTAATAATGGCTGAATGAAGCAGCTACACCACAATATTGCCTGTCTCCTTCTCCCACAGCCACCCCCGCCATCTGACCTGCACAGCCATGAATGCCTCAAGCACCCCTACTCTGACTCCACTCAGTGATTGTCAGCCACGGCACCTACTTATCCCCAACCCAGACTGTCGTTCCTGGACCACATTCACAAGAGGCAAACCTGATTGGCCCAGCTCTCTGTCTGTGTGTCACGTCACGGTATTCTGGCAAGTCTGTGAATTAACTCTCCTGCTGTCCTCTTGTGGCCACTTGTCATGTGATACAAAAGTGGGAACCCAACAGAGGCCCTTAGACGGGGCATTTTCCTGAAAAAGAGTGTGAGTAATTGACATCCCTCTTTTAACTCACAAATAATTTGTCAGCAAATTTGATGAGATTTGGCTATGTTCCTTTTTAGGTGGGCAGGTAACTCTTTTGGGTAGCCTCTAATCGTTTGAGCCATCTTGGAGTTATGTTGTGTGTTCCATAGAGAAGATTTTTTTTTTGGGGGGGGGCAGGCTCCACCAGCAAGGGAGGAAAGAATGTGCAGGGAACAGCTCACCTCAATTCAATCTCTCTCTTCCAGCACTTTCAAGGTTGTCAACCAGCGAAGCCCTCTGGGCATCAGACACTCTCCAATTAGGCCTTCAATAAAAGCCAGGAGGTGTTGTCAGCCATGATGACAACCTAGAAACCTGAAGGACCAGTAATGTGCTGGCACCCCAGCAGCCACAACTAGGATTGCTTGGCACATGCTCCTTGCCAATAGTGTTTCCAGGCTACCTGCCAAAGGGCGTGGCTTCCTCCTTGGCCAGCTCCTCTGTGAACCAAGCACTGACCAGGCAAGGGTAGATCCAGAAGAAAACATCACCACATCAGAGAATGTCCCAAGGCTGTTGTGTTCTTTTCAGTAAAAACTGTTTATTTTCACTGGGTCTGGGTGTCCCTGACAGCTCTGCTCCACCCGGCTGTCACTTCCCATGACTTTTAAGGCCACCTTGTTTTCAAAGTCCCCTCATAAGATTGTGGAGACTCAATCCCAACTCAGATTCGATTATTTTTAATTAACAGTATTTCCTCCATTGGCAGTTGGATATTGACCGAGACCTTATGTGGGCATATCCTTCTTCTAGATTCTTTCAAGAGTAGGATTAATATTCACCCAGTGCTGATACAGCCATTCTGCAGTTCAAGTATTGGAATATTTCTCTTCCACTTGGTAAACAGATAATGCCCCAAACCCTGTCCCCCACTTTGAAGTCTCCCACTATCTCAGCTACCTCAGCTCCTCCTCAGAGTCCTCTGGAACTTGGCATGACCCAGAGAATAAAGGGTTAACACTGGCCCAGCAGGGACCACCAGTATCCAAAGAGGGACTTCAGCACCTATACTATACTGGTTGTTAAATACTTTTAATACCACCCTGCTTCTAAGTTAAAAACAACAACCACTACCCCTCATTTTAGACATTTTCATTCTTGCTCATTTATGGAGAAGGCAGCAGTGGGACTGGGATTGGACCAAGGTCCCAATCCTGCACAGAGCTAGGACAGCCAGAAACAGAAGCAACTATTCAAGCTTCAAGCATCAAGTGATGCTACAAGCACTTTCCCCCACTGTGGCCATCTCTCCTCCAGAATGATCGCCATATAAGATACAAGTTTTTCTTCTGGTTGGTGCACTGCTGTATATTCCAGCACCCAGAACGGTGCTTGACACACAGAAAGTGCTCAATAAATTAGTACAGCTCTTGAATGAAAACATGAAGCCCCTGATCTGATGGCCCAGTTGCTGCCTAACTCAACAAATCTGGGAGAATCTAAAGCCTTTCAGGACTTCACAGCGTTGACCCTTTTTCTTCTTTATTTAATCTCTTCACACATCAAGGCACAGAGGAGACAAACACCCACCGGGCATGTCACTGCCCAGTCTCCACGTGCACAGCGATGTGATGTTTGTAGCGTTCCGCTGCAGTCTCTAAGGTGTTCTGGTTTCTCCAACAAGACACCCTGATTTTCATTTCCAGAAAATTAGCCTCACATATTATATCAGACTGACCAATTCAACAGAAGCCGTTCCAGGATCCCAGGCAGCACAGGTGAAACAGAGCAGAGCAGCACCCTGTAATCACAGCTCCATCATGAGCCGCATCATCTGTGGCTTCTTGTCCCAAGGTGCTCCGGGGTAGTGGAATGGGGTCAGGCACCAGGAGGAAGTGGGACAGGCCACAGGCCCTTGAGAACTGGAGTAAGCACGTGCACATTCTCTAGCTGCTGATGAAAGGCCATTCTGGAAGCAGGAATGTGCCTACCTTCTACCCACTGCCCAGCTGCGCTCACCTGGGACATGTTTTTATCAGCAAGATCTCCGTGGGGTTTGAGTGGTAAAGGAGCAAAATCTCTAAAGGAAAACTTGAACTATGTGACATTTGAGAATCGGCCCCCTTCCTGTTTACAAAACTACAGGGCAAAGTGTCAGCCTTTGAACACACATCCCACATACAAATCCATGTTTTCCTCTCGACTTTAGTTTGGGGACCAAAGTGACTCCAATACACAACACCGATAACATGTTTCCCTTCAAGTGACACGGATCATGCGTCACAATTACACTTTGTTTTTAACCCCTTTCATCCCTGCATTGCCACGCAGTTTGCAAACTTTAATTAATACCCCTCACAAAGTAGCGAGTATCATTACCCCTGTGTCAGGGTTTGAGAAACCGAGTCACTATAGGCTGTGACCCACAGGCCACAGGCTGAGTCAGTGTGAGAGCAAGAGACCAAATTCCTGACTCCCGACCGCCTGCGCCACCGGCCTGGCCTCACACCCACTGCTGGCATTTCTTATTTGACGCGGCTCGCCGCAGTCCAGAGCCAGCCAGACGCCTCCTCGGAGGCCTCCTTCTCATTCCACAGCTAACAAGGATGCTGCGGCCCAAGAGGGGCAGAGGACAGGAGGGAGAAATGGCTGAGCACATATCAGAGAGTATCTGAGGACCTTAGATGTAGTCAAGAATCTGGGCCTGACCTGGGTGTTTTCTCCCAGGAATGTGAGACCACGAAGCACCAAGCTTTCCAGATGCCTCTCTCCATTCTTGGAGCATGCTTGGTCTGCACCTCTGTTTTAATATGTAATTACCCTAGGTGAGGACACCAATGATTTTAGCCTTCATCTTTTTCTTCCTGTCACTCTGCTTGAATCAGTCCCCTCTTTTTTCTCTCTTCCTTACACAGTACATGCCTTCCCTTGGCAGCAAACAATTCTCACACCCACGCACATTTGCCTAGAAGGCATGACCATCCAGCTCAGCTTCTGTATATGAAATCTTTCTAGAATGTTCTAGAAAAGGAAGCCAGGAACAGACTCCACTAGAAACCAGCATTCGGAGGGGCACAGGAGATTACACAGGGTAAAGGAGACATATGGATATCTGGGTAAGTGTCCTGATGGGGAGTATGGTTCCCAGATGTTGCACATAAGGACACTTTTTCTGTGAAGAAGGAGAAATACAGAGAAGTAGAGTCCTGACAAGCTTTCAGTCAGGAGGTGGTGTGGTGCACTGGCTCAGAGAATGGGCTACACAGAGCCCAACTACAGCAAGTCCTGGTTCCGCACTCACCAGCCATTTTGACGTGTGCAACTTTCTTCACTGCTTGGTGCTTCAGTTTTCACTCTTGTGTAACAACTGTCATGAGAAATCAATGACTTAAGGCATCTAAGATTCCTAGAACAGTGTCTAGTTCTTAGGAACTGTTAGGATCCAGCAAACATTTCTCTCAATAGTTACTCAGTGCCAAACACTGTTCTAGGTACGGGAGCTGGCCCTCCAGGGCTCCAGTGGAGGAAATAGACAGATATTCATAGTACACTGGGGTTGGTCATGACCGTGATGGGGATATTCACAAGGAACTATGAGTCTGCCTTTGTGTGAATTAGGAAACAACTTCAGGGCACCTGGGTGGGTCAGTCAGTTGAGCATCCGACTTCCACTCAGGTCATGATCTCCCAGTTCATGAGTTCGAGCCCTGCTAAAAAAGGAAACAATTTCAGCCCTCGAGGCACATACTAGACGATGGAATTTGGGCTAGAAATTAGGAACTTATTTCCTCAGCTGGCCAACATTATGCCACAAAAAACCTGTGCTAGTGCACATGATGGCACTTCAGAATAGCATCTAACCCACCCTGGGAAGGAAAAGGAATGGGTTAGAAATGGGTTTGGAGAAGTGATGGCTGAGTTTATCCTGAGTAGGGATTCATTTATCAAAATGGACAGGAGAGAGGCGCTTGGGTGGCTCAGTAGGTTAAGCATCGGACTCTTTAATTTTTTTTAAGTTTATTTGTTTTTAAGACAGAATGTGAGCAGGGGCCAGGTAGAGGCAGAGAGAGAGGGAGATACAGAACTCAAAGCAGCCTCCAGGCTCCACACTGTCAGCACAGAGCCCAATGCAGGGCTAAAACTCACAAACTGAGATCATGACTTGGGCTGAAGTTGGATGCTTAACCTACTGAGCCACCCAGGTGCCCCAAGCATCCAACTCTTGATTTCAGTTCCGGTATTGATCTCAGGCTTGTGACTTCAGGCCTTATATGCTCTGTGCTGGGCATGAAGCCTACTTTTTAAAAACTGGACAGGGGACTCTGAAGTATAATTCTAAGCAGAGAGGCTGTTTGGAGCACATTGTACGTAGGGGACTACAAATAATTTGGTACTGCCTCAAGCAGGAGGCAGGGAATGGCAGGCAGTATGTGAGGCAGGGGGCCAAGCAATGTAGGGGCAGGTCCGCCATATTAAGAGCAGCGTGCCATATCTGAGAGAAGATGGTCAGAGATTCTATTCTTTATACTGACTCTGAGTTGTTGACTTGGACATGGTTTCCTCTTTCCTTCTCTGTTCTACTCTGGGGTTTCAGTGGGTGTTGCTAACAGCTGGCATCCTAAAGATCCGTGATCTAACAACTTTGGGCTCCCCTCCCTTCTGATCATCAAGATTAGACAGGGACCTTATGTCAAAAGGGAGTCTTCTAATTTGTCGAGGAATACTAAATGAAAGGTTGAATTATTTGTACCTTCTCTTGTCTACAACCTCCTCTGAAATCCCACGAGAGCTTCACTCAAATCACTTCAACAAAAGAAGAAATGGACATACTCTGAGTATAGAAGGAAGAGATACATGATCTGAGTTTTTGATCTATCAGAAACGACCAATGTGTCGATGGATAAATTAAACCATTAGATGACCTGAAAAGTGCTAAAATAGAAATGCGGGGCAAAGCATGTGGAAATCACAGGACCAACTTGGCGGGAAGAGTTGTGGGGTAAGGGGAGCTTGATATAAGAGAAGATTTTTAAGCTGGCTCTCAGAGGCTGAGCTGGAGTTTCTTAGAATGCAAAGAACAATTCAGACAGAAGAAAGCACAGAGTTTTGAAAGAGTCTGGTATTTCAGGAAACAAGCCATTCCATCAGAATGACTCTGGTGAAGGGTTTGAGGGCCAGAATCGCAGAAGTGGAGCCATAAGAACTGGATTATGAGGCATCTTGGAGTCACATGGCCAAGTTTGCTTTTTAGAAAGGTATTTTTGGTGGCAGGATGAAGGATGAAGTGGAGCTCTCTCTTCTCCACCATCGTGGTGTGTGCTGCTGACTGTGTCTCGCCATGTCTTCTCATGAGACTTTCAGGATCGAGCGATTCCTGGTCAAGAAACAAAAACAGAATCGTCCCATTCCCTGGTGGATTCAGATGAAAACTGGTAAATAAAATCAGATACACCTTCAAGAGGTGGCATTGGAATAGAACCAAGCTGGCTCTATAAGGGATCATACATGAGATGGCACTCATTTATGCTGTCTGAAGGTCATGTGTTCCTACATGAACAGTAGATCTGTTTTATCAGGGAAATGACTTTTCTGTTATTTTGCTTCTGCACCAGTGGGTTGGTTCAGTAATAAACACGTGAGACCTTTTGATTGAAAAAACAAAAAAAGATTGAAGTAGAATGCAGTGCAAATAGAAGTAGGAATTCCATAGATGAAGCCACTGCAATCCCCCAGGTGAAAAATGGTGGTGGTCTAATCTAAGATAATGCAGTGGGGATCTTTATGAGGTGGAATTCTCTGACTTTGTGACTGACGGGCTATGGAAGTGAAAAAGAGGAAGAGTTCAAGAATGACTGAAATTTTTAACCTGGGAAAGAGAGGAGGCAGTGACACCATGAGCCAAGATCAAGAATACCTGAGGTAGAGGAAGTTACGCTTTCTGTAATGTTCCCTTTGAGATGTGTTCATTTTAAGGTGACTTAGGGCAATCCAACTGGAAGTGTCCAGTTGGTTGTTGGAAATATTTGTCTAAACTTAGGAGAAAGATCAGGGCTGGAAATGGGGATGGGGAAATTATTATGGGTTGAACCACATGAAATTGCTAACATTTGATCACATTTTACCTACAAAAATGGCAATTGCATGTGGGAGAGTATTTCATATGGGCAAATAAACAGACTGAGAGAGAAGAGATGAGTACCAAGGGTAGGATATTAGCAGGGAAATGTTAATTTCTAACCACGGGCGGAGATGGAGAAATGGTGAAGAATATTGCACAGAATTGGTAGAAGATAGAGATACAGGAGAAAATTCAAGAGGGAGTAAGGGTATAGAAGTCATATGAGCGCTTCTCAAAAAGGAAAGAGTGTTTGCGAGCTTCGAATGCTGCAGAGGATGCAAGTTGAAGGCAGAAACAGGACTCTGAACCTGGTAGTTGGGAGGTGGCCATAATCCCTGTAAAAATTTTAGCAGCGTTGAAACAAGAGCTGGACTGTAAGAAGTCAAAAAAAAGAAGGCTGACCTCAAGGTTTCATTTGCTTGTGAGTTTTGGTTTTTAAGGTTTGAGGAGGTTTGCACCTATTTATGTATAAAAGGGATAAGCCAAAGTAAAGAAAGTAGTTAAAGATACAAGACAGAAGGAACGACGAGTTGAGAGAACCAAGTCCTGAGGGAGGCAGGAGGGTAGACTTGAATGTCTAAGAGGAGAGGTTTGCCCCATATGGAAAGGACAGAGGCTCACTAAAAACATCTAAGTCCCTAACCAACATATCAATTTCCAGCCACGCACTCTGACAGATCTCATTTATTAGTGCCATTATGTTGTCATGGGACAAAAGGCCTTCTCAAAGAGAAAGATGGCAAATATTTTAATTACCAGTGCTTCTTTTCAGAGATCAGCAGTGAGGCCTTTGATGTATTCTTGGGCACGCCTATCTTATAGCCTGTAGCAATCACAGCTAAGCCCTCTCCTTGTTCACTGTGAGCCTGCTCACACAAGAAGAGCCATGCCTTAGAAAGACCTCCAAAACAGTCCAAACAGCTGTTTGGTGAGCACAGAAGGAGGGTGTCAGAATTCACTCTCTCAGCCTCTAAGGCGATGTTTCTCCAAGGAGGACATTTCTTTGGGCCCTGCAGTTAATGGTCCCAATGCCTATCACTGAGGAGAGTTGGGGCAAAGGGCTTCCTTTGCTTCCAGTTTCTAACATAACCAAAAGGAGAAAATCATCACCCCAGACAACTAGTACCTACTTAATGATGCATCACAAACATAGATGTTGTCTTAAAATTCCCAGCTAATCCTGTCCTAGTTCTCAACGCTTTGAGGCCAAAGTGTTAGTGTTACATTGGGTTCATCTAATCAGAATAGTAGGAAAAACAAGATTAAGAACATGAGTCTCCTCATCCAGGGAAGTTAATAAGCGAAAGATCCAACAACCCAGTCCTGTAATAAGAGAGTCCATTGGTGAGGGACCCACGTTGCCACCTGAGCTGTCCATAGATCTGGGAGCTTAGGGAATGTGAGCTATTGGTCACAGAAGAGACCCGCTGAGAGACCAGGAAGGTTCCTACTACACCTCTCATATATTACCCACATTGTACCTACAAGTATCCAAATTGTCAATTTAGAGCTCTGTGTCTGGCACAAGGGCTCTATCTGTCATAAGAGATGCTCAATAAATAAGGCTCCAACAAATGAGCAAGTGAGTAAATGAACAGTGCTGCCATATAACCACACTATTTATCTATTTATTTGGAGACATCGAGTGTCTTGGTGCTTGTGTGTGCGTAAGAGAGAAAATGAGACCTGCCCTTTGGAAAGTTGTCTTACTACCAGTTCCTAATCTAAAATGGTGGAACCAATTTTTTTTATCAATGACCACAGATCGTCAATGTGTGTACATACACGCGTGTGTGTAGATAATACATAGATACACACACACACACACACACACACACACACACAATGGGGAATGTAGGCATTATAAGATCATAGCTTGGAGTAAGACGATCTTGGATCCTGAAAGATTACAAGACACTGACGCAATTTGCACCTGGTGGCCTCAAGAGGATTTGTACTAGTCTTTTGAAATAAATAAAACAGTAATAAAACCAGCATCCCAAGAAATTCTGAATTTAGCTCCTGCCTTTTGTTCAATTCAGATTCCCTCTTTTTTTTCCTATAATCTTCCACATGTTTCTTATACTGTGAAGTGATTTTGTTACTATGGAAACCACAGGGCCTGCATAAAGCTCAAATGTGATGTCAAGTTATGAAATGATTTGAAATTTGCCCCGTGGCTTGATAAAAAGCATTTGGAGGAATTACCACACCCGATGTAGTGATGTGCCTATATAAAACATGTATCTGGGAATATACTTTTTTTCTTAATATGGATGGGCATTTGGGTGGGCAGATGTGATTGGTGGAGAAATATCTCACAGATGCGCTCTGAATGAAAATAAAGCTTGGTTAGGAAATTCCAGGTTTATAAAATCATAGTAATTATGAGTTATAGCATACGGAGTTTATTCCTCACACGCAAATCTTTGCCTTGTTTGTGAAGCACTTGAGCTAGCTTTCTGAAAGAGCTTTACTAGAAATCTTTGAGAACAACGTATCAACCATTGAAGGGGGATTTTTTAAGTGACTTCTTGCCTGGAGGCGAAAGATAAGGAAACTCACCTCTTGGGGTTCTTTTTAGGCCAATGAAAGCCTAATTCTCCCACTGGAGACCTTGCTCAGTTTCTTAAGCCAAATGTTGCTTCCAGATGAACACATATGTTTCTGATGTCACCAGCTGGCCTTGAATCTGTATATGATTCAGCGGTAGTGGAATCTGCCCTAATACTCTGAAATCACTCTTTACACTGATAACCACACAGAGCCTGGGAACGCACACCAAAAATCTACCTAGTTGGCTTGAAGAAAAGCCACAGAGCCATGAGAGCTGTTAGACAGGAAAGAAGGAATCAGCAGAATGGAAGGCAACCCACTCTGCCCCTGGCCTCCCACCACCCTCCTCGGCTCCCCTTCCCTCTGCCAAGTACTTGCAAGTATATCATCACAACAACACTCCAGAGAACATTCTTGTTGGGTAATAAGAAAGCATAATTATATGCTTCAGAGCTGTTGAGGTTTTCTCCTATTTTCAAAATAATGCACATCCTGTGGAAAGTTAGGGCTGCACAAGAATAAACTGAGATTCCTTCCCCCGAACACACAGACGGTGGTTTGGAGGAGACACCAGAGGACAGCTCTACTAATGTCTTTATTCCTTGGACAATCTAACCACGCTGTTCTGTGGGGCTCCCGGGAACAAACCTCTCTGTAAACATAATTAAAAGTGCAACATCTTCAAAACTGAAAATGACATATTCTCTCTCGCGCTCGCTCCTCCCTTTCAGCCACAGGCTGTCCCAGTGCTGAGAGAAATGGAATTGTTTATTAAGTCCACACCACATGAAACTCAAGACTGACTTCTGCAAACCGTTACCTTTATTTATTGAGGTATTCATACTTCTCACCTCAAACGTGATCAGTGAAGAGGTGGGAAATGTCCCCTCGAATTATAGTCCCTCCTGGATTTGCAATCGGAGTTGAGGTTCCATGAATGTGTGTTAACATATGGCTTCCAGAGGCAGAGGGTCTTTCCTGCGATTGTCACACCAGCATTCTTCAAAGTCTAGCAAAAAGTCGTGGAGAATAGCTGAGGCTGAGGTAACTGGCACCGGCATTATAAAACACCCATCCTTTCGACACTTCTGTTTGCTAAATTGTAGCATCTGATTCCACAGGTAAGAAAAATGACACCCAACGAGTGTCCTGGAAATGCGTATCTCAGAGTCTTTGTTCAGACTGGATTTCCCGGAGCCCAGACTATTCTCTTACCGCAAAAATCAGGCTGTCGTTCAGAGAAGCCTGGGTTTCTTCTAAAATATCATGTGAGTGTGAATATTTGTTGCACAGCCCACTAAACTCTCAGTTCCATTAAAATTGCCTGGAACAGAACGTGCTTGCAAGTACAAACATCACGCTGTTGCTTTTATAAGGCTTGGGTCACATTCTTTTGCCCATGTGGACCCTGTCACGTGGAAAGGAGAATTGCCGATAGCTGTCAGAAAATGTTGTCCCACACGAGGAGGCAAAGCACTCTGGGGCTCCCGCTGCCACTAGCCACTGCCCCTCACTCAACCACAGCTTCGTGGAGATTCCGAGGCAAACGCTGAAGATCCAATTCCTTTCACTTTGGTGGTGGTTTGGGAAATATGACTTTTCCTGAAAATCTGTTATTTGGCAGTAAATACTAAACATAGGGGGCTGAGTCATGTTTCCTCAGCCAACTGTGCGTTTTGCTTCCTAGGCAAGTGGGAAACTTTGGAAAATCCAATTTTTACGAGTGTGCAATTGTATACATGTGCATGACAGAGGTGGGGGAGAGAGAGGGGTTTTGGGAAGGAATAGGGGAATAAAAGATATATATTTAGCTTAGAGCCAATTTCTAGCAGATAATTTATATTCTTAATCTGTGGCCTTGAAGAAGACTGTCATTTTATTGGCACAAATGACATACTGTGCAGTTTGCTGGGCAAGTGTTTAAAAAAAAAAGAAAAAAAAAAAAAAAGAAACCCCAGCCATGTGCAGAAAATGCCTTGGCAGATGGAGCACGTTTCTTCCAGACCCCAGGTCCGTCACTACTGAGTATCTTCCTTTTCTTGGTGCTGGACCCATTCACTGGGCAGGGGGGGCGGGGCACACAGAATCACCCAGTTGCACCACTGAGGAGTTCTGAAATGAAGGGAAATCTGGACTTTTGCAGAAACTCTTAAACCAAGACATCTAGCCTGTGTCGCCTAAAGGTTAAGGTGGGAGGGAGGGTGTTCTTCACTTAAGTAAGTAGCAACTGAAGCCGAGCCCTATACAAAATGACTGTGTCTCCCTTAACCTGTGCTTGCTCTGAACCTCTGAGGTCCAGGAATTCAGAGAAGGTGTTTGTTGTTAAACTTCTCATTTGATTAGCTTGGCTTTCTCCGTCTGAAGGCAGACCACAAGAGCAGGACTACACTTATGCATAGGGAACAGTTTCGTGTTGTCCCAAGACCAGAACATGAGTTTATTTGGGAGATTTCCTGATGGAGTATTTTGATGGTGACACAGCGACATACCTGCTGGTTCTCTTCAGCATTCGAGTCTTCATTTCCGCAAATGCTCAATTAACGTACACATACACGCAACTTCCGTAACGTGTTTTGAATCATGTAGACTCTTGGGGGGGGGGGCAAAAGATACGGAGAAGCTAGCAGAGATTAGAGTTGATACACAGGTGAATGGATAATCGAAAGCACAGAGGTAAGCAGAGCGAGGTGTCATAACTCATCAGAGCGTAAGCATCAAATATTTTCATTATTTATTCATTCATTCATTCAACACATTAACTTGCCACCTGTTATGTGACAGGTACTGCTCAAGATGCTTGGAATAAAGCAGATAACGTATGAGACAAAAATTCCAGGCGTGGAGTGCCTGGGTGGCTCAATCAGTTAACATCCGACTCTTGATTTCAACTCAGGACATGATCTCACTGTTCGTGAGATCGAGTCCCATTTCGGGTTCTTGACAAAAGGACAGAGCCTGCTTGGGATTCTCTCTCTCCACCTCTCCCATGCTTGTGCGCTCTCTCTCTCTCTCTCAAAACAAGTATTTTTTTAACCCTAAAGGAATTCTAGTCTTCATGGAGCAAGTCAGATAGGAAAATGTAAGTAAAATAGACGGATAAATTGTGTCAGATGGAGATGAGTGATAAGCAGCAAAATGAAGGAGGAAGAACACAGGTATGTGTGTGGCCTAGGAGGGGTTTGAAATTTAAATAGGGTGGTTGGAGAAGCCTCACTGAGAAAGGGGCAGTGAAGCAAAAACCTGAAAGTGGTAAAGGAGGGAGGAAGAGCACTGTGGGCAGAGATAATACCAAATGCCAATGTCCTACGACGGGAGTGTCCCTGACATGCGTGGTTGGAGCAAAGTAAACCACAGGGAAAGGATAAGAGAAGGTATCAGAGAGGCACCAACTGGCTGGACGTGGGCCAGATTATGGAGGGTCATTTAAAAGAGACGCAAAGGATTTCTCACAAACTGTGAGACCATGACCTGAACTGAAGTTGGACCCTTAACCAACTGAGCCACCCAGGCGCTGGATTTTTTTTAAATGCCAGTGCTTGGATACTACCCTTGGAGATCCTAATTCAACTGATCTGGGGTGGGGCCAGGGCATCAGTATTTTTTAAAAGGTGTCTAAGGGATTCCAAAATGCAGTGAGTGCCATGGAACTCTGACTGCATTTACCTATTCACCCATGTATTGAAAAAGCCCACAGTAGCTCTTTTTCCTCTGAAAATAACTTTTATTGCTTTAGTTTTTTCCTTATAATGAAAGGAATATCTGCTTATTGTAGAAAAATACACAGAAAAGAGAAATGTTACCCAAAATCCTACTTCCCAGAGATTTCGTCTATTAACATTTTGCTGGATTTTCTTTTTGTGCCTATGTTTGTGCTCTTTGTCCCCAAAATGGTATCCAGCTTTTCTCATCACTTAATAGTGTATCATAAAGAACTACCCAGTGTCAGAATTGCAAACTATTTTGATGCCACCTTTATATTATCTCTTAGCCTTCCACACACAGAAATGGGATAGTTCTGTTCAGACAGGTAAGTTTGGCTCTTACTTCTTATTAAAAAAAAAAAAAAAAGGCCTTGGTCTTATTCCTTACCTGACTATCCAATCAGATCTCTCTGCCCTTCATCAACAAGGGATGGTATCCATACTCAGGGACTTGCCTTGAACTCTACTTTCATATACTTTTCAAAAGCTTGGTTGCCAGAGATAATATTTATGGAGGATTGTCTGAAGGACATGAGTCTATTTATTCTTCCATGTATTCTAAAATGTATCCTTGCAGCATGCCAAACTGGAAGATTGCATACGTCGAGCACGCTATTTTAGTTTCTTATAAAAATGCTTTTACTGGATTGAACTTCAGCTACATATCAACAGCCTATATTGAAAGGCATCATAAGAAACAGTTCTCTGCAGTTTATTATCATATCTGTTATGAAAGTAGACTCATTATTATGCTTGACATCAGTAACTTATATCATCTAACATTCCTTTTAGGAGAATCTACAAAAGTGCTCGGGGGAAAAAAACCACAGTTTGTGTATATCCCCTTAATCTCATAGACCTCACTACTCTTCATCGTCTCCATGTTTCCTTTGGCTGCTACGGAGCTCAGTAAAATGGTGGCCCCAACTAGCAATTACACCTAACCATAGCATGCTCTAACGCATTTCCTCTTAACTCTGACTTTGTGATATCTCTATCCCCATTTTCCCTGCACCTATTTTCTCTTCAACTATTAATTTTGATTTTTTTGTGTTGGATATATATATTAAGTCTTTATGGGGAAGTGGAAGGAGGGAAAGAAAACAAGAAATGTAACAAAGGGAAGACGAAGAAAATATAAAAGGTGGAAGAGAGAGAAAGAGAATAGTGGGAAAGAAGAAGGCAGGCAGAAAGACAATGAAGGGCAGCGAGTAACCAGTGGAAGAGTTGTGCTACAGGAGTCTTAAGAAAGAAGAGGTGAACTTGTGTCTGATTGAGCAGGACAGAGAAGTCCTGAGGAGTTTCGTAAGAGCAAGCTCCCAGAGGGAGTCTACCCTCCTCCAAGTACTTTAGATGCATCGTCTCATTTAATCTCCATAGCAACCCTTTGAAGAAGGCACTATTATCACACCCATTTCTCAAATTTAAGAAAGCAAAACAAAACACCAGAGGATATAGAGAGGTAAATTTCACAGTGAATGGTGACACTGGTTTTCAATCCAGATCTGTATGCTATACTCTGTAGCCAATACTTTAAGGTTAATAAGATCCTTTAAAAAGGACCATTAATGGCTCAGTCGGTTAAGTGGCCGACTTCAGCTCAGGTCATGATCTCAGTCTGTGAGTTCGGGCCCCGCGTCGGGCTCTGTGCTGATGGCTCAGAGCCTGGAGCCTGCTTCGGATTCTGTGTCTGTCTCTCTCTCTGCCCTTCCCCTGCTCACACTCTCTCAAAAAAATAAATGTTAAAAAAAATTTTTTTTAAAAAAGGACCATTAAAATCTTTTAGAGAAATCACAACTTTAGCTGAAAGACATTTCCTTATATTAACAATCGCTTACTTTACCATCATCCTGGGGTGGGGGCGGGGGTGTCTGTGTGTGTGTGTGTGTGTGTGTGTGTGTGTGTGTGTGTGTGATAGAAGAGGACTTTCTCCTTCATCCGTTTATTTCCATCTCCCAAAGAAATGTAATTACATTGAAAATGAGATCAGGAACGGGGGGAAATAGTACAGACTTGCTGGCAGGAAGAGCAAGCAGGAAAGCCAAAAGGACAAAGGGAAAGCTGACAAGACAGAAGGAAAAGAGTGAAGGATGGGAAAGCAGACGGGAAGGGGTTCTTGCAAAGAACTGAAACCCTGACTGAAGGCCAGGGCGAAAACAAAGACAATCTTGGCGGGAAGCCTGGCATGAGAAGTGGCAAACTAGAGCTAAAACAACAATGAGGTGCTCAGGAAAAGATGAAGTCCTTAGGAGAAAAAGAAAAGGCCATTTCAACACCTCCCCCCTGCCCAATTCTAAGAGGCACTGCACAGGGAGTGGCCAAGCACAGAGGGGAACACATGCCTGCCCTACACCCTCAGTGCTCCAGCCAAAACTCAACTCATATATTTTTTTAAAAATTAGAGACCCAGGGATACCTGGGTGGCTCAGTTGGTTAAGCACCTGACTCTCAATTTCAGCTCAGCTCATGATCCCAGTGGTGGGATCGAGCCCCACATGGGGTTCCATGCTGAGTATGGAGTCTGCCTGCTTAAGATTCCTGCTCTTTTGAGGTGCTTGGGTGGCTTAATTGGTTAAGCCATGGCTTAGGTCACGATCTCAAGGCTCATGGGTTTCGAGCCCTGAGTGGGGCTCTGCACTGACAGCTCAGAGCCTGGAGTCCACTTTAGGTTCTCTGTCTCCATCTCTCTCTGCCCCTCTCCCACTCACGCTGTCTTTCTCTCTCTCTCAAAAATAAACATAGAAAAAAAATTCTTCCTTCCTTTCCCTCTCCCCCTGACCCTCCACTGTGCACACATACACTCTCTCTAAAAAAATAACAAAACTTTAAAAATTGAAGATCCAACTATTTATTTCTGTTTTTAGTAAAGAGAATTTTTCCTTATCTCCAATTATGCAATTCTATAGCATCTTTATTTCCCAAAAGCTCTAAGGTCCAAGTAAAATTCAATATTCTTTAAAAATCTCCAGAGGTGCCTAGGTGGCTCAGTTGGTTAAGCATGTGACACTTCGGCTCAGGTCATGATCTCACAGTTCGTGAGTTTAAGTCTCACCATGGGCTCTGTGCTGACAGCTCAGAACTTGCTTCAGATTCTGTTTCTCCCTCTATCTCTGTCCCTCCTCCACTTGCTTGCGCATGCACTTTCTCTCTCTGTCAAAAATAAACATTAGGGGCGCCTGGGTGGCTCAGTTGGTTGGGCGGCCGACTTCAGTTCAGGTCATGATCTCGGATCTGTGAGTTCGAGCCCCGCGTCGAGCTCTGTGCTGACAGCTCAGAGCCTGGAGCCTGCTTCGGATTCTGTGTCTCCCTCTCTCTCTCTGCCCTTCCCCTGCTCACACTCTGTCTCTATGTCCCTCAAAAAATAATTAAACGTTAAAAAAAATTAAAAAAAAATAAACATTAAAAAATAATAATAAAAATATGGGGCACCTGGGTGGCTCAGTTAGTTGAGCGTCCGACTTGGGCTCAGGTCATGAACTTGGGGGAGCTTTATGCTAAGGCAAAATGAAAATGGATCTGTGGACCCTCAGGTGCTGATGGACAGCTGCACTGTGCAAAGCGAGACTCTGTTCACAAATGCACCATGTTGCTTAGCAGTTCAAGTAGCAGTGAAGTGGAAACTCATCATTTTCCTCATGGTTATCCTTTCCTTTCAATTTCAACTGGGTCTTTTTTAAAACTATCCCCATCACTACACGGTCATAGAGTCAAAAGATTTCCATTCAGGAAAGTACCCAGGAGCCCAGCTTCTGGTATGCTGAAGGAAAACGTAAATGAAAATACTGACAATTCTTTTCTCTCCCTACCAATGTTTTATCTGAAAAATTTCAAACCTATAGGAAAGTTGCAAGAAAGGTACAATGATTATTCATACACTATTCACCTGGATTGGCCAATTTTAATATTTTGCCTCATTTATGCCTTCTCTCTATATATGTATGTGATATACACTCCTTCTGGGCTAACCTTGGAATCTTTAGGGAGGTATTTTCAGACATTATAACCCTTTACTCCAATTACTTCAACATATATCTTCTATTTAAAAAGAAACACTTTTCATAATCACAGTACAATTAACATACTCATAAAATTTCACAATCGATATAATACTAATATCTAATATACATTCTACATGCAAATGTCTCCATTTATCCCAATATTATTCATGATGGCTAAGCCATTCCACCCCAAACCCAGGGTCTAAACAAGGGGCAATCATTGTATTTGGTTTCATGTCTCTTCAGTATCCTTTAATCTAAAAGAGCACCTCAGCTTTTTTTCTGGTTAATTCTTTCATGATCTTGACATTGTTTTAAGAGGCCAGGCCAGTTGTTTTGCAGAATGTCCTCAGTTTAGATTTCTCTGGGTGTTTATTCATCATTAAATTTATATATTAAACAACAGAAATACTGTTAAGTTGAATCATAGAATGGTCATTTTATAGACCAAAACCAGTCAAAGATTAGGAATTTCATGCATCTTATACAACTGATAATTTCAACTTAATACGTAAGGAATATGGCATCCCTCCTTTTATATCCCATCAAGGATACACGATGCTCATCTGTCCTGTTACTGGCGGTGTTAAGTTTGATTGTGGGGTTAAGGTGGTGCCCACTAGATCCCTCCATTACAGAGGTATTTTTTCTTT